>JANAVB010012998.1:418072-1018072 GCA_029216955.1 Iris pallida | reverse complement strand
TTGAAAGGCGTTTGAGATCGAGTACCTCCCTGCAGCTATTAGACAAGACAAAGAAAATGAATTTATGCAGCTGAAATATGGAAACAAGACGGTAAGGCAGTACGCAGCAAAATTCAATAAGTTAGCCAAATTTGCTGGAGCCTTCTTGCCTAGAATGGAGAGTCGCGCTCGACGGTACGAAGTGGGACTACGGCCCTCATCTATGTTCATGTTTCTGTTTGCCATGAAATATAAAAGAGCAGAACAGTTTTATGGGAGGACTGGACTTTTACTTAACGTTATAAACTCGCTTGTACAAAGAAAGCCTAGGGACGAAAACCTAGGTACAACAATCTAAGTAAAATTATTTATTTTTGATTCTGGGGGGTGACGATAGAGGCTCGGGAAGGCGACGACAGCCCTGCCTTACTCCTTGGACGATCGGTATGTAGCCTTGGCTCCTGTGACTAGATGGTTGGCGTTGATGAAGAAATGCTCTTCTTGCTCTCCTCGTATTGCTCTTCTGGCTTCTCTCTCTGGATAGATCTCTGTGGATTTTTCTCTCTGATTATTGGGGAGAGTGCCTCTCTGTATGTGCGTATCTCTCTCTGTCAGTATATTTTACAAGGGAATGACACCTTGCTATTTATAATAGTAGGAGCATCATTAGGGTTTACAATGATTGCCCCTTGGAGATGGCGGCGGCCTGTGGATTGGTCAATCTATACCCTTTATTTTAAGCGTGAAGGATCTGGGCCATTAATGATGATTATGCCAAATCATGTCAGTCATTAATATTGATTGCAATAAATCCCCATCATGATGATTTGCTGATGCCCGCAAATCTAAAATGAATTAATTTAATTCATTCTCTTGCCACGTGTCCCAAATTATCGGGATCTGACCCAAGATTTGATTATCTTTAGGACACGTGTCCTGTCATCGTTGTTGAGCCGTATAGGGGGCGTTCATATTTGGGCCGCATAAAGGTCGTCATGATCGAGCCGCATGAATAGTCTCTATACTCGAACCGCATGAAGGTTGTCATGACCGAGCCGCATGAATAGGTTCATGACCGAGCCGCATGGGGGTCTTCATGGCCGAGCTGTATGAGAGTCTTCATGGCCGAGCCGTATGGATTTCTTCATGGCCGAGCTGTATGGGGGGCCTTCATGATTGAACCGCATAGGTTTCTCTGTACTGGCCGCATGAACTCGTCTAATCTGGCCGCATAAACTAGCCTCGAAATTGTGAAGATCATCTCCTATTCCCTAGGGAGATGTTGCTCTTGTGTCAGTCATCATGACTTCTTTTCGTCAGGGCTGTCAGCTGTCAGCTGTCAGCTGTCAGCCGTCAGAGCATTAATTGCGTTTGAATGACGCTGGGTACAGCCGTTCTAAAAAGGCACGTGGCTTTCCTCTACTGTCCGCATGGAGTCCACTCTGTGATTGAGCCGCATGGGACTCGTTTGAGCCGCATGTGGCTCCTTGGCCGCATGGATCATTTTTCTTCTCTTTTTCATGCTTCTACAAGACCCCCTTCAAAGTTTTCAATTTACAAAATTAAAATACTTTGAATAAGAAGCATGATTATGCTAGAGCCGCATGGATGTATTCCGTCATAGCCGCATAGATTTGACCAGCCGTATGATTATCTCAACCGTATAACTCTCTGAGCCGCATAGGCTATTTTGGCCGCATGAGCTTCTTGCTACGTCTTTCTGCCATATGTGCAAAACTTCTATGAATCTCCTGCATTTAATGCTCTTAATTTGCTGCAGATTTTAAGAGCCACTTTCTTGGGCCTGGATCCCAATAGTCAGGCTATTATTCAGCCGTTTTGTCTCGATGACCGAAGAGTCGGTTATCAATTTGCACGCGGATCGAGGCGTTTCTTCTTTGTCTATAAATAGGAATACTCTCGTTCTAGGAAATCTTTTTTCTCTCTTCGATCTTTCGCCGTTCTAACTCCTTTCTCTCCCATGGCTCCCAAGAAGGCTGCTGCGTCGAAGGCTGTGAAGGGCAAGGCGGTCGCTTCTGGTGTGGCTGCGGCAACGAACGTGGCCACTCCTCCGCCGGCCGCTGTTCCCTCTGTTCATCCCGACGTTCATCTGTCCATCACTGGTAAGGGCATTGCTTTAGAACCCTAACTGCCATGGCTCTGCTGTATAACTTATGCACAAGCCGCATGTATAAGGTTCGTCGTCATGACCGCATAAGCACTTCGCCCAGAAGGCCGCATGGGCTTGTCATACTCGATCTGAACCGCATATATACTCTCGGTTTGGGCCGCATGAGCGTACTTCACTTTTGAACCGCATAAGCTCATCTTCTCGTTGCCGCATAAGTCTGTCTGTTCAGGGCCGCATGAGTTCGTGTGGACTTTGAACCGCATAATCTCACATGAATCCGAACCGCAGAAGCTTTATAAGGTCATCTGACTTGATTTGTATGGACTCGTCTGACTCGGAGCTGCATAAGGCTATGATGAACCGAACCGTATGGACTCATCTGGTTCTGAGCCGCATGAGGCTGTGACGACCCGAGCCGCATAGACTCAAATGATCTTTTAAATGCTCCTTTTGTTTTGACTATCTTCTAATCTTATTTCTTTCGTCTCTTTCTTCAGTGAATCTGCCAGTAAATCCTGCAGGGGAACTCCTAGTGGGTTCAAATCAGTTCGCCTTGGGCGTGCGTCTTGATGACTTAGTTAAGTACGTGCTGAATCAGTTTCCTACTAATGAGCCTTCGGAGAGGTTGAACGCCATCGAGAATCAGACCGTCCATTATCTCCGTACCATGATGAATTCTGGGAAGTTGGATGGATTATACCTGAAGCCTTCATTCCTCTTTGGAGACGCTTTAATCGTAAAGAATCCCCGAGTATTAGAGATCTCTGAGAACTGGGATTTTTTTTGGATGGGATGGCGATCCATATTCCTCTCATGGAGCGTCATTATCCTCTGTCGTGGTTCAATATGGTGTTGTTGGACAGGAAGATGGTGTGTAACTTAACTCCTACCCAATCAGGGATGTTGATGGACGACATCCATTATAACCCGAACATGCGGTCAGCGTACGCGGGTAAGGATTCCGTCCTCCGGTACATGATGGGCCTGGCCCCAGGATCTTTCATGAACACATTCACTCAAGCTGATACATTCCTGAATCGGCTCGCTCGCAAAATTTTTTATCCCTTTGGCAGACTGGCATTGCTGAACTGGATAAACCTCACTTCTATGTGGGCCCACTTGACCACTTGGGTTCTGCAGACCTACGGAACATTCCTGCGGGAGGTGGGACTCTATCATGCCATTCGGGGCACTTGTCACGGGCTTCCTATCAATAAACCATTATTCGTGGCGCTCTTGGAGATGTATAACCGGCGAACGGGGACGTTCTTTGTACCCGGAGGGGAGTTGGGGCTTGCTCATGAGATGTATACTGTCTCCAAACTTCCGTGGGGGAACGAGCCTTTCGAGGTGTACACCCCGTCGAACGAGGAGTTCGAGGACTTGAACCGATGACTCCCAGGTTTTGTTGCGGTGTATCAGGAGTTGCTGTGCCATCATAGTGCTTATCACCAGATGGCTATAAAAAAGGAAGATAGCTCAGAAGGGACCGCTCCCCACACCACATCCTGGGTCAATTATCTTTTTAAAGTTGACCCTTCTGGCGAGGTTACTCCTCGAACCCCTCGAACCCAGGGAGAGATAAAGGGCCTGATGTTGAGCGTCAAGAAGTCACGGTCCAAGAGCGACATATTCGGGAGTCAAACTGACTCCCTTAGCTATTTTTACTACGGCACCAGGCAGATGTCAGAGAAGGCGCTCCTGGCTAGATTTTTAATGATATGGCTACGGAACTGCGTAGTCTCGGGAGGGACAGGTTCTATTGAGAGGATCAACCGCCACTTCATTCTCGCTGCCGTTAAGCTGGTATTTGGAGTTAGACTGGCTCTTCTTCCGGCTATGGTGTGTAGCATACACCATGGTCTTCGAACATTCTTGTCCAAGGTCATTGCCCGCAAAAAGATGCTAGACTTTGAGCGCATAGAGCTACCTTTCCACTATTTGATGGGGTGGTTGTTGATGCACTACAAGTCTTTGATGGGACCTGGAATAGCGAAAGATGCTACAGATGAAGACGCTTTCCTTTTCAAATGCCATCGCCAGTCTTGGGAATACAATACTATGCCAGCTTGTCGGAGGGCGCTGGCGAGGGTGGATGGGTGTAACTTTTTCGTGTCTGTTCCTCATTTTTCTGATGAGGAAGTAAGGAATGTATACCTTGATGGTACCGGACCTCCTCACTTTCTGTCTCCGAATATGCTCACCTGGTTGCGCAACATCCGTCCCGCGTATCTGGTTTATCGTAACCGCGATAATGTGTACTTGGAGCCCTACCTGCCTAGTAGGTTTTCCCGCCAATTTGGCTATAGCCAGTTATTCCTTGACTGTCCCAGCCCTTGCTTGGGCTTTGAAGGTAGCATTCTTGATGGTGTCAGGGCATGGAATTATTATGACGCTTATCATACTCGGGCCAGCTTCTCGGTCCCCGATGCTAAGGCGTCGAGGGAAATTTTATACGTGGCTGCTTTGTATCATGTTATGGCGAACAAGCCTCCTGTTAATTTCGATCCGAGTACCAATTTCATCGTGGGTACCAGTTTAGAGGAGAAGCCCAAGGGGGCTAAGGCTAGAAAGCAACCAGCGCTCCAGACCCCCCTCCCTGAATCAGAATCTTTCGAGTCGACTGAGGAGGATGATGATCATGATAGTGAAGACTCTCTTTCTGGTAGGGGTGAAGAAGTAGCGGATCAACCGCTTACCCACCAGACGAACTGGCGGAGGATCCGTTACTTGCTACACAAGAGGAAGTAGTGAGGGAAGGACAGCCTCCCGTTGTGCCTGGTCCCTCACGCAAACGAGTCAGACATGAGTCTTCTGACGGCAGAGCGACCTTTTCTGTGAAAAGAGCCGCCGTTAGGTCTTGTGGATTGCTTATTACCGATAGGGATGAAAATACTGATGCTGCTCCTGAGGTATGACTATGTTGGAGCTATCTCCTTGTTGTGGCTTTCTTTTTTCTTGGAGATATGACCTAACTATTTTTTTTGTAGGCGTCTGACGAACTAGGCTCTCCTGAACCGTCTGCTGCCCCTGGAGTTGATCCGGCCCTTGCTGCTTTGATTAGCGACATGTGTGCCGTGGTCCTTTCTGTGGGGGCTCTCTCAGCGGCTGCTGGGGGCTCCCAGGTTGCTGAGGCCTCGGCCCGGGGTGACGAAGGTTTCCTTGGGCCTGTCTTCGAGATCGCTGAACTTCAGCAAGGCGACGCCGATCTCGTTGCATCCCCTCCCGAGGGTGCAGGGACGGAGGAGTCTATTATATTCGACTCGGAGGCCGCTGGTGGAGAGGTCGTGGTGGCCGTAGGCGAACCTCAGCCTCCACACTCTTCCGCTGGTAAGATAAGCCAAATATTGACTAGTGAGGGGGCTTATTTTCTCTATCAACATATCCTCCAGGTCAAATCGATTCATGGTTGTCTTGGCCCTACAGGTCCTGACCCTTTACTTCCCACAACGGATATTCTTGGGGAAGGCTCGGCCTGTCGTGATCTAGGGGAAAGGAGTGTTTCCTCTCCTTCTCTGACTCATATCGAGGAGCCTCCTGCCATCTCCGGGCAGATGGGAGGGGAGCTTGTTCTAGGAGCAATGGTCTCTGTCTCATCCTCTGCTGCTCATACGGCTTCAGAGACTGACTTTTCGGCCCTGCCGAGCATTCAAGTTCTGTGGGCTGCTGAAGAGGAGTTGACCGCTGTTCAGGCGTCCTTCCGTACAAAGTTTGTTTCCCTAGTGGCAGGGGCGACAGATTCTGTCACGTATGCTTCAGTGCTGCCAGCTACACTCCCGTTGACGCCGGCTTCTTCGGAGGCTCTGGACGAGGTGTCGCAGGATGTGGTCGACAGCTTCTACCGCCATTTAAAGAGGGGCGTAGATACTGCCGTAGAACGGGAGACCCCTTTTTCTCTGTCCCTGCGGTGTGCTCGGGGTCAGATTGAAACTTTAAAGACTCTTCCTGGCGGGGTAGGGTTGGCTGCGCTCCTGGAGCCCAAGTTGGCATAGGCTGATCAGCTCGTGACCCGATTGCTGGTGTTACGGCAGGCTGACTTGCCTGCTGCGATTGAACGGGAGCGGGGTTTCCTTATTGCCGCTCGGGATAGGATAAAGCTCGCTCGAGACACCGCCGGGCCAGTTATGAAGGAGGACCTTGACAAGCTTTCCGCTTCGTACGACAGGCTGGGTCGTCGAAGTCAGGGCTCGGGAGGAGGCTGCTTCTCGTGGAATAACTGACACGAAGGAGCGGATTCTCGCACTTCAGAAGGAATTGGCCTTCCTGGAGTCGGAGCTGAGGGCTGCTCATGCAGAACATGAGTCAATTGTTCAGGAGGCCGAGAAGGTTTCCCGATCTTCTGTTAACCTGGAGCGGGCTTTCAAGAAATTTGAGGACAACTGGCAAACTCACGCTCATCTGGAGGACGAGGCGGCGCTGACCCAAGAGGCAGAGCGTCGAGCTAGACAGAGGTTTGAGCGGTCGGTTGCCTTACTGACGGACCGTCTTACGACACTATGTGCCCCGGAGCAGTGATCAGTTTTCTGTTTTCTTTTGCTCCTTTTTCCTTTTTTTTTCTTTTTGTCAAGGGATATGATCCCAGATGATGTAGTACTTTAAATTTTGAATAAATGAGCATGTTTTGACTCATCTCCTCTTTCTTGTACTTGTAGTGTTTGTGGAATTGGACTTGCTGGGGGATTATTTGTGGACCTGTTACCCTAGGCGTACCTTGGTTTTTGGTACGGATAACAAGTTTGGTCAGGATATCCGAAACAGCCATGGCAAAGTGGTCATGGGCGCTCTCGGTATTGGAAAAAGGGAATGCCGTAGAGCGGCTGGGCTCCTGGGGCATGACGAGATGGTGGATTTATGCTAAGAAACTTAGCAGAGGATATTTGTGGGCCTATTATCCTTGGCGTACCCTGGTTTAGGATACGAATAATAGGATGAAAGGAAACCAACATACTTACTCAGAGGTAATGAGGACATGGTAAGTACGGAGGTTTTACCGTGGAGTCTTCCTGTTCAGAGGTAATGAGGACATGGCAGGAGTGGACTCAACGGAGGATATTTGTGGTCAACAGAGGACATTTGTGGTCAACAGAGGACATTTGTGGTCAACAGAGGACATTTGTGGACCTATTACCCTTGGCGTACCCTTGTTTAGGGTACGGATAATAAGACGAGAGAGAACCAACATACTTACTCAGAGGTAATGAGGACATGGTAAGTACAGAGGTTTTACCGTAGAGTCTTCCTGCTCAGAGGTAATGAGGACATGGCCGGAGTGGACTCAGCGGAGAATATTTGTGGACCTATTATCCTTGGCGTACTCCGGTTGTGGGTACAGATAATAAGTCGAAAGGGAATCATCATACTTACTCAGAGGTAATGAGGACATGGCAAGCATGAAGGTTTCTTCGACGGAGCCTTCCCATTCAGAGGTAATGAAGACATGACAGGAGTGGGCTCAATGAAAGAGGGTACATAGAATGACTCAGAGGTAATGAGGACATGGAAGTTCTATGTAAAGGGGTGATTTGTTTTTGGCAGAAGTAAAACAACTCAGAGGTAATGAGGACATGGCCGTTTTGGGAATTTGTGGATCGCTTACCCTTTTTTGTGCACTGGAAGTGCGGGTAGTGGATCATGAGGGGGGATCCCTTATAGGAAGAAAGTTCAGAGGTATGATCATACATGACTTACTATCTGAAAGAGTGACCGGGATGTAAGTTCAGAGGCACCAGTGGGTACATGACTCGATATTATAAAAGTGTGAGTTCAGTGGTACCAGCGGGTACGTGACTCGAAAATCAGTGGGTAGATGACTTGATGTATGGAACCAGAATATAAGTTCAGATGTGCGGAAAGGTACATAACTCGACACTCTGAGATGTCTCGAGGATTTTTTTCAGACATAATACTTCTTTAGGAACTTGTCGTTGATGGACAACATGAGCAAGTCTCCATTTTGCTTTGTGAGGCGGTAGGCGCCATTGGAGAATACGGCTTCAATGATGAACAGGCCTTTCCATTTCGGTTGGAACTTACCGGCAGTTTTATGCGTCATAACCATCGGCCTCCGAACCGCCAGAACGACATCGCCTATTTGGAATGTTCTGACCTTGACCTTCTTATTGAAAGCTCCGGAGATTCTGGCCTGATATAGTTCGATTCGCTGTTGAGCTAACAGGCGTTTCTCGTCTAGGGCCTCCAATTCCTGTAGTCGGCGATGGTGGTTTTCGTCTGTCGTCAACTGATGTGTGAGGGCGACGCATAGTGAGGGGATCTGAGTCTCTAATGGGAGAACTGCCTCGCTCCCGTATACCAGGGAGAACGGTGTATTCCCGGTGGCTGTTCGGACTGTGGTACGATACGCCCATAAGCATTCGCCGAGCTTCTCGTTCCAGTCGCACTTATTAGAAGACACGAATTTCTTGAGTAGCTTGATTATGGTTTTATTGAATGCTTCTGCTAACCCATTGGCTGCTGGGTTGTAGGGTGTCGAAGCAATGTTCTGAATTCGGTGCTTGTCGCAGAACCGATAGAATGCGTGGCTTGCAAACTGTGGCCCATTGTCGTGAATGATTCTTCGGGGCAGTCCAAAGCGGTAGATGACATGATGCTTAAGGAAGCTGGTCACGTTTGAAGTTTTTACCTCTACCAATGGGATGGCTTCCGACTATTTGAAGAAGTAATCGGTGATTGCGAGTATGAATCGGTGTCCTCTAGACGAAGGTAGAATAATTGGGCCGACGATGTCCATACCCCATGCTTCAAATGGCCAAGAGGCCACAGTCGGATGTAGGAATTCAGATGGCTGGTGGATGAAGTCGGCGTGGATTTGGCAGGCTTTGCACTTTCGTGCATAATCTATTGCATCTACAACCATCGTGGGCCAGTAATAGCCCATTCGGCGAAAGCGGTCTTACAGTTTTGGGCCAGGTTGATGGGCTCCGCAGACACCATCATGGGCCTCGCGCATGGCTTCCTTGGCTTCTGTATTTGATAGACACCGAAGCTGTAAACCATCATAGGATCGACGATACATCATTTTCGTCTCCGTATCGTAGAAAAATCTGAGAGAACGTCTTCTGATAGAAGTAGCTTCCTTCGGATTCTCTGGTAGGATGTCGTATACTATGAAGTCGATGAACGGCTGTCTCCAGTCTGGCGCCTCGTCGATTGAAAGGGCGGAGTAGCTTTCCATGCATTGAACGTTATCCTTAGGACAGACCAGTTCTCGGCCAATTATGTCGACCTGATGACGAGCGTAATTTGGCACAGCTAGGGAAGCGGCCAAACCAGCTAGGGCATCGGCCTCGATGTTCTGGATTCTGGGAACTTGTTCTATGAAGAATCCTCCCAGAGAAGAGATGATGTCAATTGCTATTTGATGATATGGGATCATGTCTTCGGGGCGGACCTCGTACGACCCCCGAATCTGATTGACGATTAACTGCGAGTCGCCGTATGCTTCAAGATACTCTACCCCCAGCTCTTTTGCAAGTCGGAGGCCAATGACCAAGGTATTGTACTCGGCCACATTATTTGAGCAGGGCTCTGTGAGTGAGTAGGCCCGATTGATCACCAAGCCGGAGGAAGAAATTAGCACCACTCCAACTCCAGCGATGATATTGCCTTTGGGTCCAGTTCTCGAAGCGCTGTCGAAGAACATTCGTCAGATAGCATCATGGGAAACTGCATTTGAACTGGTGACCTCGTCCGGTATCTCTTCATATACCCTAGTCGTCTCCGAACCTGGATGGGCTGCTAGAAAGTCTGCCAGCGCTTGGCCTTTAACAGCCTTTTGCGGGATGAAGATCATGTGGTATGGTGATAGTAATATCACCCAGGTGGCAAGACGAGAGCTGAGTGCCCCAGGTTTGGTCATGAGGACCCTGAGGGGGTTGATCCGCGATATCACGTGGATGGTTTGTCCCGTGACGTAGTGTCGCGTCTTCTGGATGGCGAACACGAGAGCAAGGCATTCTTTTTCTACGACCGTGTACCGGTATTCTGGCCCAATCATTTTTCGACTGAGGTAGTATATAGCTTGTTCGTGGCCCGCATCATTATTCTGTGCCAATAGGGCACCAAGAGAATGTTCCATAGCTCGCACATAGAGCAGGAATGGCTTCCCAGCAACAAGAGCTATCAGGACTGGAGGATTCGACAAATATTCTTTGATGCTATCAAAAGCGCGCTGGCATTCCTCATCCCATACGAAAGAGACTCCCTTCTTCATGAGATGGGTGAATGGTTGACATCGACCAGAGAGATTAGAGATGAATCTCTTGATGTAAGCTAGTCTGCCTTGGAGGCCTCGGAGTTCGCAGAGATTTCTCGGGGGACCCATCTCCATGATTGCCTTTGTTTTCTTGGGGTCGATGTGAATGCCCTGAGAAGTGATGACGAAGTCCAGGAATTGCCCGCTGGAGACACCGAAGAATGATTTCGTAGGGTTCATCTTTAAATTATGGGCTCACATTAGGTCGAACACTGTCCTGAGGTCTTGTAGATGATCTTCCTTTGAACGTCTTTTGACGGCGATGTCGTCGACGTAGCATTCCACTGTCTTGTGCAAGTGGTCTCTAAAGATGACGCTCATAGCTCTCTGGTAAGTGGCGCCAGCATTCCTTAAACCAAAAGGCATAACGGTGTAGCAATATGTACCAATTGGTGTTCGGAATGATGTGTGCTTCTCGTCGTCAGGAAACATCTTGATCTGGTTGTATCCTGAGAAGCCATCCATGAAGGACATACGTTCGAAACCGCAGGTGTTGTCGATCATAATATCCGTGATAGGGAGAGGGAATTCATCTTTAGGGCATGCCTCATTCAGATTCCGGAAGTCAATGCATATTCGGATCTTCCCGTTCTTCTTGAGAACTGGTACGATATTGGCTACCCAGTCTGGATGCTGCTCTTCGCGAATGAAGCCGTTGGCTATCAGTTTGTTGACTTCGGCTTCAATAGCATTCATGACATCGGGGCGAAATCGTCGTTGCTGTTGCTTGACAGGTTTTGCATCCGGACGAATATTGAGTTTGTGGAGTACGATCTCGGGGTCTAATCCTGGCATATCTTCATAGCTCCAGGCGAACACATCGATATACTCTTTGATGAGTTGGAGCAGCGATTCTCGCTCTTCATCTGTCAGACTCTGGCTAATGAAGATTGGTTTCGGGGAGGCTTCATCACCAAGATTAACTTGTATGACCTCGTCTTCGGTGGGAGGTTCTCTTTGTTTGAAATGCTTCTCCCATTGTTCGTCTAGCTGTTGTGCCTATGGTTCTAGCTCAAGAAGTTCGGGGATATCCTCGTCTTCTTCATAGGCGTCGGTGAATGCCATATTGACTGACAGGACTTGTCTGAGCACGTCTCCGATGCTGGTATCCAAGTCAGAAGTTGGTGACCCGGTCGAATGTGAATGTCGATCGCATTCTTCATCTGAACTTTCAGGGGTCGTTGTGGGTGTTACATACCCTAATCCACATCGAGTCTTGTTATAGTAGTCCCGTGGTTTGCCAGCCGGGACCGAAGGCTTCAACGGTAATCGTCGTCCAGTACCGTAGTTCAAACCCGGTGTCGTTTCCAGATCATACTCCTGTTTCTGCATGAGATATTTAGATTGGGGGCTATAAAGATACAGAGGTAGTCTCCCGGCATCCGATCCAAGGTCGACTTCTTCTACAGTGAAGGGATGCGGATCGTCCTTCCGGCCGAAGATGATTGGATGGTCCCCTCCCTCGATTATTCGGTAAGCGTCTTCTGCTGGAGTGAGCTGGATTGTGGTGTGGACATTTGTCACTTGTGTGTGTAGGTGAGTGCCTATACCGTGTTCCATAGCGTACATTGTACAAAGTTTATTAAGCTCGAGGTAGTTCAAAAATAGCCCTTTATTGATGAAGTAAGGTATCTTTTCTAAGGGGATTACATCATCTGCGGAGGGAACGCCAGTGTAGGCGGCCACATACTTGGCTAACTCTGGTTCCTCTTCGGCTACCCTCTGTGTGAATGAAGACTGAGAGGACGTCCTGGGAAGCTTGATTGTCAGTGGTTCAGTTGATGGAGCTAAGCGTGGAGTTGTCGGCAGACTAGCGACCCCCAGTTTGGTACTCGATGTGGGGCGAGGAGTGGCTGGTTCGCTAGCAGTATCAGACCTCAAATCGGGGTGACGAACCTTCTTGGGAAGGCGTATCGTCAGCGGTTTGTCGGAGGGATTGAGCTTCTCCGTTTGGGGCTGACCGAATCTCGGCAGTCTGATTGTTAGTGGCTCCGCTGTAGATCTTGGCACTTGGCCAGACCTCGGTAGCCGGATTATCATCTGCTCTTCTTGTGCCGAGAGGCTGATTGCCTCCTTACGCAGAGTGGCGGTAAGGGGTGCAGACTTGCCCGGTTTGTGAGCTTGGAGGTGGATCGTCAGAGGCTCTTCTAATCCTGTGGCTGTCTCGGTACTAGCTTGTACATCTCCTTCATCAAGGTGCTTCTTCGACTTTTCGTACAGGCAGGAGTCTGAGTATCGAACCCTTTGAAGGATCGATATCAGCAAATTTCGTCCTCACGAAGCCTTGTTTGTCGACATATTTGAAGCACTGGTGCAGCATGGAAGGCACGATCATATAATCGTGTATCTATGGGCGCCCCAAGAGGATGTTGTAAGAAGTATCTGCATCTATGACGTAGCAGGTGACTTCGGATTGGAGGTCACCAATTTGATACTTCAGACGAATCTTCCCAATAGGGTAGCTCCTGCCCGAAGTGAAACCGCTGATGACGGTGCTTGTAGGTGTCAGGCGATGCATTGGGATGCGGAGATGATGTAGCAGACCCTTCGGAATGATGCTTATGGAAGAGCCAGGATCAATGTGCATCCGATCCACCTTTACGTCGCCGATGTATCTAGTATAGTATAGTGGGTGATCGTACAGATTAGTTTTGATGAGCATATCTTGCGGGGTGAAGACGATATTTGGCATTGAGCCAGTACATGCACTGTCCTGGAGATCCACAGGTGAGTCCTCCCCGGTGAGGTTGGTTTGAGCCAGATTGGTATCGACATTTTGGAGTGCTTCGCTCAATGCAATACGAACGTCCTTGGAGAGCCTTAGGAGTTCGTACAGTGACAACTTGGCCGGTGTGTTAGCCAATTGCGCTAAGATGTCAAAGTTGTAGGGCCTTTCTTGCCCTTGGGCTGCCTCTTTTCGGAGGGATTTGTCGAAGCGAGTCTCCCTCGGCCTAGGCTTGTCGGTCGTCGAAGGCTGAGCCGGTCCCGGAGCATCAGTTGTAGTGGGTTGATGATTCTCAGCTGGATTGTCAACCACAGGTTGGGATTGCACTCCAGACCGTGTGACGACGGCTGTAGCTTCCTCGATGTTTGCCGAGATTGTGTGGCAGGTCCTGACTTTTCCACTTTTCTTCTTATAGGTGGAAGATGGTGTGGGCCGAGTCACTTCTGACACCAAGTCTGGATGGATCCACATAACCTTCCCTCGTGATGTGGTGAGGGGTACTAGACCAGCTGCCTGATCTTGGGGAGGTGGAAGATTGGTAATCTCTATTGTCGCCAGAGGGATAGGGACCACCCCGTCTTGAGTTTCCGTCGGAGGGAAGCTGCCGAATTGTACGGACACCATATTGGCTGCCACGGTTACCTCTTCGAAATAGATGGCCAGAGCATTCGAATCGATGAGGTTTTGGATGTACCGTTTCAGCTGGTTACAGTCGTATGTAGCATGATGGACATAGCGATGATAATAGCGGTACTTTAGATTCTCCACCTCTGTCGGCCGCGGTTCCCGTCTTGGTGGAGGAAGCTGAATTCTGTCCCCTTGTATGAGCATATCTAAGATGGGCTTGACGTGACCGTCTTCGAAGGAATAAGTGATTTGCGACCATTATTTGTCTGCTGGTTTTGGCTCAGGTTTCTGTGCCGTATCGGCCACCATAGCCTGCTTGTCCCTGCCGTCCTAATTGTTGGAGGGACTACCCCCATTGGTGTTAGGACGCTTGCCCTTTTTCTCTTCGTCTGAGATGTGCAATCCCAGTTGGCGAGCCTTCTTCAGTCGTTCTTCGGCGCTTGTGGCACTGATGATGAACGTCTTCCAATCCTTGAATTGACTCTCGCCCATCCAGAGACTGATTGTTGGAAGGAGTCTCTTTTGGCAAATCTCGATCAAGGAGGAATCTGGATTTCCAGAGGGCAGCTTCATGGCGGTTTGGCAGAACCGCTCGATATAGTTCCTTGTCAGCTCTTTCTTCCCTTGGACGACGTCCATGAGGGTGGACATGGTGATGTCCTGCCCTACTTCGTAGAATCTCTCCAAGAACATGCGCTTGAAGCCGGCGAAAGAGAGGATGCAGTTGTCCGGCAGGTTGCGATACCAGTCGAGGCGACTCCTTCCAATGCCCCGATGAATAATCGTGTGAGAATGGCATCGTCATGGGGCAGATGGTCGGTGGTGACTTCGAAGTAGGTGATGTACCGACTTGCCGAGGTCTTTCCATCATAAGGATTGATATTGAACAGCTTATATCTTGGTGGGAATGGAACATCCCTCCATGCAGCAGGGTACGGTTGCCATATTCTGAGGTCTTGAGAGTTTTCTCGAGCGTGGAACATGGCTCGGAGCTCCTGGACCTCTCTTCTTGCTTTACGTGCTTCGTCCACAGTGGTGGGGGCCGTTGTTTCCAGCGGATTGTTGCCCGGGTTTGGTGCCGCCGAATTCGAGCCCGCATTGACTGCGGGACCCGCGCTT
The DNA here is from genome assembly GCA_029216955.1 of Iris pallida. NCBI lineage: Eukaryota > Viridiplantae > Streptophyta > Magnoliopsida > Asparagales > Iridaceae > Iris > Iris pallida. The sequence continues at coordinate 1,003,219 of JANAVB010012998.1, read as the reverse complement.
GTTTGGCCAGGCGTACCTCCTTGCAGAGTTGGAAAGGCCGCTTTAATCTTGTCTACAGACTTGACCAAAGCAAGCAATATGGCTTCGAGACTGTCGTTGCGCTGGCGATCACTGGAACCACCTTGGTTGCTGTCTGTCATGAATACCGTCTTCACATGAGGAGAGATGGACGGAGCGGTAGAGGAAGCACCCTCCGAATCGTACCCCTGTAGTGAGAAGTCATCGGGGTATGCAAGTATGTTCCCTTCTGATTCAGACTCGAAAGGAACAGTACCCCCAGCCTCCGAGTTTGCCTCGTCTTGGGAATTGTGGATGTCGTCGGGGACGTTGAGGTTTGCTGCATCCGATGGAAGAGTCGTCTCCCCTGGCTCGTCTGCTTGGAACATCGGATTACTATGGAGGCTCGGAGGGGCGCTACCCCTAGCCCCAGCAACCCCCTGTGTTATGGACGACGAGTCTCCTACTGTAGCAGATTTTGTCTTAGAACGAGTACCTTGAAAAACTTCGGTGGTGGGCACCCGCTTAGACGACAGTCTTTTAGTCACAGTGGTTGAGGTCTTCGGGCTGGAAACATTCGTCTTCCTCCCCCTTCCATCAGCGAGGACTTTTCGAACAGAGTTGTAGGAGACGACGGGTAGTGTCTCGTCTTCTAAAGATGGCTGTTGCAGTCTTTGAAAGACAGACTGCCGGTCTTCTTGCATCGTCGTGCCATTGCAGCAGCAGTTGACGATGATTTGGGTGCAGTGACGTCCGTAGGAGGACTCTTTGCATCCCGATGCATCTTTTCTTTCTTTGCGTTTGTGGAGGATGGTCTCACGCAAGTCAGATGGGTCTGGACCGACCATGTTTGCTCCCGAGATTTTGGGAGACTTTTGTGAACCTCTCTGCCCGTCTGCCGTCGGAGGCTGGACTCGAGTGGTTCTGTACAACTTTCCATCCGAGGCCCGCGTAATAATTAGCGGTACGCCCTGATAGTCAGAGGTTGGGGTAGCTGACTGGGCTTGGTGGGCCCGCGCTGCCATAGACTTCTTCCTTTTAGCACTCGCGGGTGCGTAATAGGAAGAGTGCAAATTGAATATCACAGAGTCTGGCTTATCATCCAGAGAATCATCAGGGTCAGGAACGCATGAGAGACGGTCAAAGACTGATTGAGAGAAGCGTGGAACAGCCGCTATGCGGCTAGGATTAGGAACCGTGCAGGCTGTCTGTATGCGACTGTCTTTAGCTGTCGGATGGGTTATCCTTGTGCGACTAGGAGTCACGACCGTGCAGGCTGGCCGCATACGGTTGGCAATTGTGGCCGCATGGGTTTTCTGCAAGCGATTGACTTCAGTAGCCGCATAAGCTTCGTCCATGCGGTTGACAACTGTAGCCGCATAAGCTATGCGGCTGACAGATGTGGCCGCGTGAGTTTTCTTCCTGCGGTTTGCGGATGTAACCGCATAGGCTTTCTCCATGCGGCTGGAACCCTTATGCGGCTCGGATCGCATAGAGTTCCTCTTTGCCCCTGTAAGTCCAGCATCATAATGTTTTCTTCTGCCGGACTTGGGGACAACAGAGTCGTCTATGATCTGAAGTGGGGCCGCGGGAGAGTCTTCTCCGTCGTCTTGAGCAACAGAGGGTATCTCTGCAAGAGCTTCAGTAGGAACGAAGGATCGGGGTCTCCACTCCTTGCGGGCCTTCTTCGTGCGGGCTCGCTTCTGGACCGGGCCAGCGCTCTTGTCAGAGAGCATTTCTTCGAACGCATGTTGGTCGAACCGGGCGACCATCTTCTGTTGCGTGGAGCCAAGCTTGGCTACATCCGATTGCGTCACCAACTCCTCAGCCGTGGAGAAGTTTGTCCCCAGCAGAGTCCCATCGTGTTTGCCATGAAATATAAAAGAGCAGAACAGTTTTATGGGGGGACTGGACTTTTACTTCACGTTACAAACTCGCTTGTACAAAGAAAGCCTAGGGACGAAAACCTAGGTACAACAATCTAAGTACAATTGTTTATTTTTGATTCTGGGGGTGACGATAGAGGTTCGGGAAGGCGACGGCAGCCCTGCCTTACTCCTTGGACGATCGGTATGCAGCCTTGGCTCCTGTGACGAGATGGTTGGCGTTGATGAAGAAATGCTCTTCTTGCTCTCCTCGTATTGCTCTTCTGGCTTCTCTCTCTGGATTGATCTCTGTGGATTTTTCTCTCTAATTATTGGGGGGAGTGTCTCTCTGTATGTGCGTATCTCTCTCTGTCAGTATATTTTATAAGGGAATGGCACCTTGCTAGTTATAATAGTGGGAGCATCATTAGGGTTTACAATGATTGCCTCTTGGAGACGGCGGCGGCCTGTGGATTGGTCAATCTATGCCCTTTATTTTAAGCGTGAAGGATCTGGGCATTAATGATAATTATTCCAAATCATGTCAGTCATTAATGTTGATTGCAATAAATCCCCATCATGATGATTTGCTGATGCCCGTAAATCTAAAATGAATCAATTTAATTCATTCTCTTGCCACGTGTCCCAAATTATCGAGATCTGATCCAAGATTTGATTATCTTTAGGACACGTGTCCTGTCATCGTTGTTGAGCCGTATAGGGGGCGTTCATATTTAGGCCGCATAAAGGTCGTCATGACCGAGCCGCATGAATAGTCTCTATACTCGAACCGCATGATGGTTGTCATGACCGAGCCGCATGAATAGGTTCATGACCGAGCCGCATGGGGGTCTTCATGGCCGAGCTGTATGAGAGTCTTCATGGCCGAGCCGCATGGATTTCTTCATGGCCGAGTCGCATGGGGGGCCTTCATGATTGAACCGCATAGGTTTCTCTGTACTTGCCGCATGAACTCGTCTAATCTGGCCACATAAACTAGCCTCGAAATTGTGAAGATCTTCTCCAATTCTCTAGGGAGATGTTGCTCTTGTGTCAGTCATCATGACTTCTTTTCGTCAGGGCTGTCAGCTGTCAGCTGTCAGCCGTCAGAGCATTAATTGCGTTTGAATGACGCTGGGTACAGCCGTTCTAAAAAGGCACGTGGCTTTCCTCTGCTGTCCGCATGGAGTCCACTCTGTGATTGAGCCGCATGGGACTCGTTTGAGCTGCATGTGGCTCATTGGCTGCATGGATCATTTTTTTCTCTTTTTCATGCTTCTACAGTGTCAGTTGTCGATTACAAGACAATGTGCGAGTCCCTGAATCACGCTCTCCGTCTTGAATGCCAATATCCCCCAGATGCTGTCGGTGCTGTACATATATACAATCACAAACGCCCTAGACATGCGGGAGGAAACAATGGGACCAAGGGTCCAAACAATGGACAGCAAGGCGGATATCAAGGGCGTAATCTATGGCCTCGATGCACCCTATGTCACCGTTTCGGTCACACTAGCAACGATTGCCAGATAACAGGTGGTGGATGCTGGAACTATGGTAAACATGGCCACTGCATGCTGATTGTTCGACCAGAAGGCCGAACCCAACGACGCACCAACATCAACAATATCGTCCAGGGAACCAGGGCCTAGCGCCTCGAGCCCATCAACCCGTACCGCAAAATGGCCAAGACTGTCGCCCTAATGCCCAGGGCCACGTCTATGCCATGACTCGATGTAAACCCCTTGACCAAAATTTTCCTTATTTATTAAAATATATAAACATTCTTTATTGTCTCATTTATTCATTATGGTTAATTTACTTTAAATATCGATAGAGGCTTAAACTGGTAATATATGAATTGGCAGGGACCTGAGTGTGAACTTGCAATTCAAACCCCAAGTGTTGTTTAAAGCATACTCGCAACCACCAAACTTTAAATTCAAAAATCTGTTTGAAGGATTGATCACTCCCAAGTTGGATTATAAATCTGATTTTCCTCTATCAAACTCCCTCCTCTAATCTAATCTAGAACCCTAGTATATATATATATATATATATATATATATATATAATAAAAATATATATATATATATGTAGACAACAACTGATCCCAAAACCCTTGTAAACCCTAGACTACCTACATCATCCCTGTCGTAAGGAAGGAGCAAGTCGAGTTCTTCCTCAAGCAAAGAAGGTACGTTCAGCCACACTTGGTTTTGTTAATTACTATATTCTTTTACAAACACTAGAAAGGAGGGGGATGGTAGATGTTTGTTGTAACTCCTAAGTAGAGATAAGGGGCCCTGTTCTGAAATACAGGCAGGACACGAGAACCTTGTATCAAGATACATGAAGCGTTAGGTTGGGTAATGCAGGTTTTACAGAAGGAGTACACCTCCATGGTAGTACACATAGAGCCTTCACTAGGCAAAATCCTAGGTTAAAGACTAGTAATGGGAACTGGATTAGGGTAGGTGTTAGCCACATCAATATAGGCATACCCATAGAAACCAAGGAAGCAAGGAAACTTCAAAATCCTCTCATATGACATGGACTTTTCCTTGTCACCCATTAGATATTCTCCTTTGTACCCATTAGATACTGAAGTGAATCTCCCTTTGTGATCAGATCAGTACTGACCTAAGAACCACCAAATTGATTCTGACCTAGACTCTTCCCTGTTATCCATTAGGTATGGGTATGAGAACTTCTTTTTGTAATCAAAGGGATACTGACATATAGGTTTCCTTGCATCCATATGAACCTTTCCCTAGTATCCATTAGATTTTGTAGGTGAACCTTCCTTTATATTCAGATTCCTTTATAATCAGATTTACACTGACAGGATATTAATATGGAAACTTCCTTTCTAACCCATTAGGTACTGCAATAAGAGTTTTTTCTGATACTGCCATATAATCTTCTTGGCATCCATTCAATACTATTAAATGAATTCTCCTTGTACCTAATGGTTGTTGACAAGATAACGTTATCCTTGTATACCAACTTGATGCTGACATTAGAAATACTTCATGGTATCAAGCCGATACTACAACATTTAGCAAAATTCCTAGTACCTGGCGCCTTAGACCTACCTGGCCTTGAACGACGATGTTCCTTTGTTATCATCTCTATTTCTTAAGGGTTTGAGGATATGAACCAAGTGTGCCACTGCAATTTGAGTCTAGGTACCAAGTAGAGTTTGGAAAGTTTCCTAAGAATAATAGATTTGAATGCATGTTCTGTACTACAGTTCTGCAATAGAAAAATATCCTTCAAATGCAATTAGATACCAGGAATGGAGAGACACCATATGGTAGGATAAGTGGAAGTCCCATATGTGTTCTGCTAATTGGGACAGTCGACTTAGATAAGGGTTCGTACCCGTGTGTAATAACCAAAAGCTCTGTTACACTATATGTTTAGATTAATGTATCAAAGTAGCTATGATGTCCATAAGGTCACAGAACTAGTATAGTTAAGGGTGCCTATCACTACAACAGAGGAGTCTCTATACTAAGTATTAGGAAAAAGGGGTGGAGTTAGTAGTTGGCACAGGTAGAGGGCTAAGAAGAGGTACAAAGTCAAGTCTCTAAGGGGAATGTGGTACAAATACAAACCTGGGCAGCAAACAGCAAACCCTTCCCAAAGTCTGCAGTAGAGACCATGCCATATGCCATCTGTGAATTGATATAAGAACTTTCTTTACATTCAAAGTGATACTGACATGATACTGCCACATGAACTTTCTTTTGTATCCATTAAATATTGTTGTATGAGTTTTCCTTGTGTCCAATAAATATTGACATGTGAACCTTCCTCATATACCAAATTGTTACTGACACCAAGGGTAGGTTAGATCAATAGGGTAGATTGAACTAGGAAAACACTATAGGATCTCGACAAGACAAGGAATGGCTAGTGTATCCAGGTTGGGTACCTGACTAAGTTGAGGGCAGTCTAGACATAGACTTATACTGGAGTATATCCTGTTATAGCAGAGGGAATTTAGAACTGTAGTGACAAATTGATTGAGTATAATTGAGCCATTGGTACAAAAGGACAACCATACAACCATGTACTCATGAGCAACGGCAAATGAAGGTAGGTTAAAGAGAGAACACACTAGGTAAGGCTTGAGTTTGTCAGGATATGGGAAAGTGCAACCTAGAATATCAACTTTCACCTATATGGATAAGTAACCCTTAGCTCTCAACACATCTGGTAGGAGAAACAAGGGTATGAGGTGTGCCTAATAACATAAACACCAAGTAAATAGGGTAGTCTTGATTTGAGTTGCTCATTTATTTTATAATTTTATAAAATAGGTTACTTGGACTCGAGATTTGCATCAGACCCTTACCAGCAGCTCAGGACACCAGACGAGTATACTTTGTTGTTTGTTTTCAATATTAATTATTACTATATTTCACTGTTGGTCATTCTTTATGTGGTTTTTGTTTCCTTCTTATATGCTGTCATATTTTGTGGAGTTGGAAATAAGAAGTACCAAGGATGTGTGATTCGACCTTAGACATTGTAAATATCGTAGACATTGTTTATTATCTGTAAGTAAACCTCGTAGACATTGTTTATTATTTGTAAGTAGATCTCGTAGACATTGTTTATTATCTGCAAGTATAGACATTGTTTATTTTATGCAAGTAGACCTCGTAGACCTCGCGGTGTAGTGTCCCAGATCGATAACATATCAAATGTACTTCTAACAATTAAAAATGTATTTTTTATTTACTGTTGATTTTTTGTCTTTTCTTACGTCTTTTTTCTGCTTATTTTCAAAACATATAACTAATGTCTAACCTCTGTCTTATAGTCATTTTCATATATTGGAACTGCATTCAGTGAATTGTACTCGTTCCATCCTGACTGGGTAATCCAAAATTTTAGAAAATTATGACGAGAATTTATGCCCCGAGCAGTATGGCCCTTATTTAGGAGATGTCACCAAGACGGATTTTACCTTTCAGGAGGAGTTTGCAGCGGCTGACCCCACTTCTCTTGCTTAGATGTTTTAGACAATATTGAGACATTGTGGTGGATATTGACATCGATTTCTGAGACTTGTAGTTGAGATTTTATTTATCAGTGGACTTCATACATTCATTTTTGAGCTTATATATATATATATATATATATATATATATATATATTCTCTTTTTCCATTCAGTATTGATTCGTGATCTTATGTTGTTGTCTTCCAATTGGAGCACATACTATTATTGCGTGGTTGTTCATCATATTGTTACAGCATTCTATCGCCGACTCTGCAGTGTAGGCTGGGCGTGCACACCATTCATGCCCAATTATTTGGTGCGGGTCGTGACACTCGAGATGAAGTGCTTGCATCAGATACGGTAGTGACAGGTATACTTAATTTCAATAATGTGCCTGCTCGTGTACTATTTGATTCAGGCGCTTCGCATAGTTTTATATCGGCGGACTTTGCCATCGAACACAAATTTTCTATAATATTATTAGATCTCGATCTTAGCGTAAGTACCCCTTCGGATGTACCACTACTCACGAATTTAGCCTGCGACGACGGAATCTTCTGTATTGTGGGTCAGAAGATCGATCTTGCTGTGATAGTCCTAGATATGAAGGACTTCGACATCATACTGGGAATGGATTGGCTCGGTCCTTGCAACGCCACCATCGATTGTGCAGGAAAGAAGGTCACCTTCCGTATACCTGGAGTGCCCAAATTCTACTATACGTGTGGTGAAGCTTCGTCGACCTGCATGGTGATCTCGACAATTTCTGTTCGAAAGCTGCTTCATTCCGGGTGCGAAGGCTACTTGGCGTCCGTTCATGACATGAGATATGATGGTGCAAACGTGGGTTAGACCGACGTTATGGCAGAATTCTCAGACTTGTTCCCGACCGAGCTACCCGATATGCTGCCCGATCGAGAAATCGAGTTCACTATCGACACCTTTTTTGACACCCGACAGATCTAGATAGCTCCGTACAGAATGGCCCTGACAGAATTGAAAGAACTGAAGGTACAACTACAGGAATTACTTGACAAAGGGTTTATCCGTTCGAGTGTCTCACCGTGGGGTGCGCCCATGCTATTTGTGAAAAAGAAGGATAGATCGATGCGACTCTGCATCGACAATTGAGAATTAAATATGGCCACCGTCTGGAACAAATACCCCCTGTCCCGTATCGACAACTTGTTTGACCAGCTCCAAGGTACAACAGTGTTTTCGAAGATTGATCCGCGGTCAGGTTATCACCAACTCAAAGTAAAGCCAGATGACGTGCCGAAGTTTACCTTCCGTACTCGTTACGGCCACTACGAGTTCAAGGTAATACCATTCGGTCTAACAAATGCCCCTGTCGTCTTCACGGATCTGATGAATGATCGGATGGTCCGTCCATTCATTGACAAATTCGTAGTAGTCTTCATCAACGACATCCTCGTCTACTCGAAGGATCGAATGCAACATGCAAAACACTTGGGGACGGTACTCCAAACCCTTCGAGAGAATCATTTGTATGCGAAGAGGAGCAAGTGCAAATTTTGGCTGAACAGCGTCTCATTTCTCGGGCACATCATCTCCGTCGCGTGCATCTCAGTCGATTCGAAGAAAGTCGAGGCAGTTGCTAATTAGAAACGGCCTGCATTAGTTAGCAAAATTTGAAGCTTCCTAGGCTTACTACCGACGCTTCGTGAAATACTTCACGAAGATTGCATCGCCGTTGACTTGCCTCACCCAAAAATGAGTCGCATTCGAGTGGTTAGACGACTTTGAAGCCTCCTTCCAGGAGCTCAAACAACGGCTCGTTTCGGCCTCGATACTTGCTCTTTCTGAAGGGGCTGAGGGATTTCAAAGCTTCAGTGATGCTTCTGGCCAGGGCTTGGGGTGTCTGCTCATGCAGCACGATAAGGTAATATCTTTTGTTTCCCAGCAGTTGAAGCCGCACGAGAAGAACTACCCCACGCACGACCTAGAACTAGTGGCGATTGTGTTCGCGTTAAAGCTGTGGCGTCACTATCTTTATGGCATGGCATACAAGATTTATAAATATCATAAAAGCCACAAGTATCTCTTCACACAGAAGAAACTGAATTTGCGGCAGAGAAGATGACTTAAACTGATCAAAGACTATGACTTATCAATCAACTATACGTCGGGCAAAGGAAATATTATAGCGGATGCACTAAGCCGGAAGTACTTAGCTTCGTTATGCATCAACAGTCGACTGCTGTATGACTTGGAAGGAATGTGCATTGAACTCCCAGTTCATTTTAGAGACGTGAAACTGGCACAACTGCGGCTGGAACCAAGCCTATTGGAGAAAATCAAGTCTGCTCACAAGGACGACACCCATATCTGGAGAAGATGCGGAAGCTGATATCGACAGGAAAAGCGTCCGACTTTGCAGAGGACGAGTCGGGAGTTTTACGAGTGAAGGGTCGGCTATGCGTTCCGGATGACGCAGAACTTAGAAAGAAGATAATATTGGAGGCGCATTATGCAAAATATTTCTTGCATTCTGGTAGCACCAAGATGTATAATGACCTTCGTGTTGTCTTTTGGTGGCATGACATGAAGAGGGACGTAGCGCTCTTTGTGTCGAAGTGTATGGCCTGTCAGCAAGTTAAAGCCGAACACTAGCGACCGGACGGGGAGATACAGAACCTTGCCATTCCAGAGTGGAAGCGGGATCATGTCCCTATGGACTTTGTTGTTAGCTTACCGAGGATGCCACGGGAAAATGACGCCGTCTGGGTCATCGTCGATCGACTAACCAAGTCAGCGTACTTCATAGCCATTAAAGTTACTTGGAGCGTCGACCGCCTTGCTCAAATATACCTTGATAAAATAGTTCAGCTACACGGGATCCTGGTATCTATCGTCTCGGATCGGGATGGACGGTTCATGGCACGCTTCTGGGGTAGTCTTCATTTAGCATTGGGAACCAAGTTGAAGTTTACCTCAGCTTATCATCCTCAAACTGGCGGCCAAACAGAACGGGTGAACCAAATTCTCGAGGACATGTTACGACTCTGTGTGCTCGACTTGAAGTCAAGTTGGGACGTTCATCTACCGTTGGTCGAGTTTGCATACAACAACAACTATCAATCCAGCATCCAAATGGCACCGTATGAAGCTTTGTACGATCGGAAGTACAGATCACCCATTTGCTGGGATGAAGTCAGGAAACGATAGATACTTGGCTCGAAACTGGTGGAGCAGACTGTGCAGAAGGTCAAGTTAATACGAAAGAGATTGAGAATAGCACAAAGTCGACAAAAGAGTTATGCCGACAGGCACCGATGCCCCATCGAGCTCTCGAAAGGCGACCATGTATTCCTGAAAGTAATACCCATGCGTGGAGTTACCAGATTCGGCACGAAAGGGAAGTTGAGCCCAAGATTTGTTGGTCCGTTCAAGATATTGAAACGAGTAGCCCCAGTAGCTTATCAAATCGCTTTGTCGCCTGCATTATCGAATGTACACAACGTCTTCTATGTATCATAGTTACGAAAGTGCATGCACGATCCGAGCCATGTAGTGGATTTGGGTCAGCTGGATCTGAAGGTATATTTATAATATGTGGAAGAGCCTGTGCAAATCTTGGAGCACAAAGATAAACTTCTCCACAACTGCGCTATTCCACTTGTTCGAGTGCTCTGGAAGAACTATGCAGTCGATGAGTCGACCTGGGAACTAGAGTCAGAGATGAGGGAAAGTTCTCTACCCTATTTTCCTAGTGGTAGGTGCTTTTCTTAAGTTTCAAGGATGAAACTTTTTTTAGTTGGTTATGATGTGTACCCTATCCTACATCATGCTCCGTTCTTCGTCCACGAGGTACGCGAGAAAGGAACACTGTCGCCAACGATTCGGTCGGAACCGATAGGTCGGGATCAATCGAATCGGTCGAACGAGAACGGTTGAAATAAGATCCATTTTTCATTATGGAATGGCTTCTTCAGAACCAAGTCCTATATTCAGCGGAATGTGCCTTAAGGACTGGCTCTGCGGCTGAGTCGGGAGAGACCTTCCATTGCTCTGGTTTTTTAAGCCGTACTTGCTTTGGCTTTTTGTGAATGCATTTTCGTAAATATTTTCGATGGTTTTTATGGCTTGTGTTTTTCGATTTCGCATTCATATCAAAATCTTTTGAATAACACAGTGTTCTAATCAGTTGCTTGTGCGATTGTAGGTGATCGCGTAGGCGATGACTAGCGCAACCAACAAGTCTCTCGCCGCGAACAACAATCAAGGTGAGTGGCTGACCTCCTTCACCTCGACCCTCTATTTCAAACTGAGAACTCGGGTAACTGTATCAAAATTGAATGATTCACTTGAAAAATACAAGTCCTATGTTCTAGAAGAAAAAAGATATGATTCTAGAAAAGAGAGAAATTATTTTAGGTCTGAAAAAGCAAAACCAAGTAAATGAATCGTTTACATAACCAGCCCTAATGATACCCTAAAATATACCTTGTTAACATAACACGGTCATGGACAACTTATCGACAACGGCGATTATTTCTTCGAGCGACAACCTGGGGCCACGGGACCGACTCGGCCTAGGAAGAAACCAGAATAGCCGAGCTGGGTAGAAGCAACCGATAATTCGAGGACTTACATCGGAGCTCACTACTTGCATTGCAAGGGCCCCGTTTACTAGGCTAAGTCCAGGATGGCTAGTTAATGCTAGTGACCTCCTCATTATACACTTGGTACAAATTATTATCAATAAATAGAGAAAGTGATAGTAAGTTTTATATTGCACGGTGCGCTCTACCGAGAGAAATTCTGGCATAACTCACGTGGTTTATATTTCGTCAAACTGTTTGCATGAAAATAAATAGGATGGCTAAAAAGATCACAAACAAACAAGTTATATGTTTTATCTAAATTCTTGAACCAAATGAGAGCCTGAAACTAATTAGCTACTCGCCAGTACACGTTGATTGTACTGATCCTCGTTCTTTTTATAGGTGCGATAAATTGGGAGGAGCGTGCTGCATGACAGAAGGCAACACTCATGTGTTTTGAAGCTTCGTCCGTGCGGCCGAATCTAAGATCAAATCTTTTGAAGACTCCGCTGTCGAAGACCAGAAGACAGACGGAGCGACTCCCCACCATCCCAGGTGGTTTTGTAATGCTGATTGTACAAACTAATGGATAAAATATATGGAATGGCTATCTTATCGACGTTCATTTTGTAATGGAGTCAGTGTGTAAAAAGCCCGTACGACGTCTTTGTATCGTATCTGTAAAATAATGTTCATTATCAATAAAGCTCAAGTTTCTTCTTTATAATGTGTACAAATTTACTTTGCGCATTCTCTTGTTGTTGTGTTTCGGATAACGTTATGACTATGCCTTGTGCGATCGCAATTTAGGTTCGCACGACATCACGCCCGAGAGACGACTATCGATTCTATGGAATCGGGACGTGACAGCCACCTGTTTGCCATTGATTGTAAAAGTATAGAATAATTATCGGAGGACTGAACTTAGACTCACAATACAAACTCGCTTGTACAAAGAAATCCTAGGAACGAAAACCTAGGTACAACAATCTAAGTACAATTATTTATTTTAGATTCTGGAGGGTGACGGTAGAGGCTCGGGAAAGCGACGACAGCTCTGTCTTACTCCTTGGACGATCGGGTGCAACCTTGGCTCTGTAGATGAATAGCTTGGCGTTGATGAAGAAATGCTCTCCTTTCAATTTATCTCTGACTCTCTGGATCCGAGGGGGGTGTGCTCTCTATCTCTCTGCTCCTTTGCAAGGAAATGGCACCTTGCTATTTACAAGAGTGGAGAGCATCATTAGGGTTTGCAATGATTGCCCATTCCAAAAGTCGGCGGTTAAGGATCAATGAATCTGGGCCGCTCATAATAGATTTGAGCAGTTAATGTGATTATATCAAATCTCTATGGACAATTAATGATGATTGCCATAAATCCTCATGATTTGTTATGCCAAGCTCGGATCTCCTGCCACGTGTTCAATTTGATTGCAAATGATCTGATTTGATCCCAGTAATTACGAGGATGGCACTAAACCTGGTTGTTAGGATTTGTTGATGAATCTTGCCACGTGTTCCACTATTATTAGGCTGATAGATGTAGGGACGCTGGCAGAATTGTGGGCCACTTAGGAAATCTGAGCCGCATAAGGATTACCCCTACTGAGCTGCATAAGGCTAGCCACGTGTCAAGGCTGCTTGGGAGTGGCCTCTGAATATTTAAACCGCATGGAGATGATCTGAGCCGCATGAACGTAGGCGACCGTATGATGGGTGGCTTTTCAGTGAGTCGCATGAAGATAGTCCTCGTGAGCCGCATGGGTAGCCTCTACCTGAGCCGCATGGGGTGGCCTCTGTCTGAGCCGCATGCGACTGTCCACGTGTCAAGGCCGTATAGAGGTCTTTGGGGTTTGATGGATTGTGTCAGAGATTTCCTTCGTTTCCCTTGGAGTCCGCCATTATGACAGAGTCATCATTGCGTCTTTATGTCAGAGCTGTCATTGGTCAGAGCTGTCAGCCGTCAAGGCATTAAATGCAGTAAAGACAAAGAGAAGAGCTGTTGAGGGCCACGTAGCTCCTCTCTAGGCCGCATGGAACTATTCGAGCCGTATAGACGCTTGAGCCGCATGGATCCCTGAGTCGTATGAGCTCTCTGAGTCGCATGGGGATCCTTGGCCGCATGGATCTTTCTTTATTCTTTTTCATGCTTCTACAAGATCCCCTTCAAAGTTTTCAATTTATAAAATTGAAATACTTTGAATAAGAAGCATGGCTATGTATGAACTCTTCTGACCGCATATGATATCCTGGCCGCATGGATGTCCTAGCCGCATAGCCTCCTCAGCCGCATTGGTCAATTAGCCGCATGGACCCTTTGGCCGCATGGGCTGTCTGGCTGCGTGAGCTCCTTGCCACGTCATCCTGTCACGTGTACAAATCTTTTGCATTAATTGCTGTTGATTTGCGGTCAGTTTTAAGGCCGCTTTTTGGGGAAGGATCCCAAGAGTTTGGCCTTTATTTTAGTCGGCTCATCTAAAGAACCGAAGGGTCGGTTACTGTACGTGGATCGAGGCGCCTCTCTCTTGCCTATAAAATATGAACGTGCTCAGTTGGAGAGACTTTTTTACTCTCTCTTTCGTCTTTGGCCCTAATTTTCTTCCTTCGTCTTCCTTCTCCGACCGTCGATACGATAATGGCCCCCAAGTCTTCCAAGGTTGCTTCTGCTGCTGCAAAGGACAAGAAAGCGGCCTCCTCATCAGCCACTACGCCTAAAGTATAACCCGACGTCCATCCTGCTTTTAAGGGTAAGGATTGGATTAAATGTTTTGAACCCTAAACCCCATGGCTCTGTTGCATGATTTATGCACAAGCCTTCCTCCTTCGTCTTTATTAAACTGCCCAAGTTTAATCATGATGATACCGCTCTCGTATTTGAGCCGCATGGGGCATGCCCTGTGTTTGAGCCGCATGAGAAGGACTTGAGGCACAGGAGCACTTTCTGTATTTGAATCGCATGAAGTCTCATTTGAGCTGGACCGCATAAAGCTTCACTAATTCGTGCCGCATAAGCTCTTCTGCTAAATTGAACCGCATACGTTCAACCAAACCGTATAAGCTCCATCGAAGTAGTGCCGCATGAAACCCAACTGAATTGGGCCGCATAAGGCTGCGTTGACCCGAGCCGCATAGGCTCCATCGAAGCCGTGCCGTATGAAACCCAACTGAATTTGGGCCGCATTAAGCTTCGTTGATCCGAGCCGCTTATGCTCACAGGAGCTTCTTTAAGAAACTTTCATTTTAACCATCTTTTGATACTGTTTCTTTTGTCTTCTTTCAGTGAATCTGCCAGTCAATGCTGCCGGAGAACCCTTGGTGGGTTCAGCCCAATATGCCATAGGTGTGCAGCTCGAAACTTGGTTCGACGTGTGTCAGATCAGCTTTCCGTCAATGAGCTTTTGGAGAGGGTAAACGTCATCAATAACCAGCATTTCCACTTTCTTTGTACTATGATGAACTCGGGAAGGCTGGACGGAGAGTATCTGAAACCAGCCTTTCTCTTTGGGGATGCTCTATCCATAAAGAACCCCCGAGTGTTGGACATTTCTGAGAGCTGGGACTTTACTGTGGACGGGGAGGAGATCTATATTCCTAAAATGGAACGTCATTTTCCCCTCTCGTGGTTCAATATGGTACCGTTGAGCAGGCGGATGGTGGGCTCCCTAACTCCAACCCAATCGGGGATGCTCGTGGGCAACATCTATTATAATAAGAATATTAGGTCAGCATGTGCGAGCAGGGACTCGGTCAGTCAGAGTGTGATGGGGCTAATTCTGGGTACCTTCATAAACGTATATGGTCCCAACTTCACGTTTACTATAGTTGATACCTTCCTGAATCAACTTGCTCGCAAGGGGTCTTATCCTGTTGGCAGGTTATCGCTGTTGAACTGGATAAACCCCATTCCTACGTGGGCCAACCTGACCTCATGGATTCTAAGGAAATACGAGAAATTCCTTCGGAAGATTGACCTCTATTATGCCATCCGGGGCACCTGTTACGGGTTACCCATCAATAAGCCGTTGTTCATGGCCCTTTTGGAAATGTATAACCGGAGGACAGAAACTTTCTTCGCATCCGGAGAGAAGTTGGGACTTGCTCTCCATAAAATATATGCTGTTTCTAAGCTGCCATGGGGGTGAGGCCTTCGGAGTATATACCCCAACAAACGAGGAATTCGAGGATCTGGATCGACGATTCCCGGGTTTTGTTGCCGTGTATCAGGAACTGCTATGCCACCACAGTATTTTCCACCAAATGGCTATCAAGAAGAACAATAGCTCAGAAGGGAATGCTCTCCATACTACGTCTTGGGTCTCGTATCTTTTCAATTCAGTCCTTCTGGCCGGGTTTCTTCTCGAGGTCCTCGGACCCAGGAGGAGATAAACAACCTGATGTCGAATGCCAAGAGGTCGAGGTCCACCGGTGACAAGTTTGGAAGTCGTACTGACTCCTTCAGATATTTCTTCCATGGTACCAGGCAAATGTCTGAGAAGGCGCTCTTGGCCGGATTCTTGATGGTATGGCTACAGAACTGCATAGTCTCGGAAGGGACAGGTTCTATTGAAAGGACCAGCCGCCACTTCATCCTTCCGGCCGTGAAGCTGGTCTTCAGAGTCAGGCTGGCCCTTCTTCCGGCTATGGTGTATAGCATACACCACGGCCTCCGTCCCTTTTCGTCCAAAGTCATTGCTCGCGAGACGACACTGGACTTTGAACGAATAGAACTACCCTACCATTATTTAATGGGTTGGCTATTGATGCATTATTGGTCGTTGATGAGGCCCGGAGCAGACGATGGTGTTACCGATGATGACGCTTTCCTTTTCCGATACCATCGTCAGCCTTAGGAATTCGACACCATGCCAGCCTGTCGGAGGGCGTTGGCGAGAGTAGATGGCACCGATTTCTTTGTGTATGTCCCTCAATTTACCGCTAGAGAAGTGAGGGGTGTACACGTTGACGGCATTGAACCTTTCCTGCTCTTATCTGAAAAGATGCTTCTCTGGCTGTGCAATATTCGTCCGGCGCACCTAGTATATCGTTACCGCAATAACGTGTACCTGGAGCCCTACTTTCCTAGTAGGTTCTCCCGACAGTTCGGGTACAGCCAGCTGTTCTTTGATTGTCCCAGTGCTTGCCTAGGCTACGAGGGCAGTGTCCTTGACGGTATCAGGGCGTGGCATTATTACAATACGGTTCATACCCGAGCTAGCTTCTCGGTCCTCGACGCTAATACGCAAGGGGAGATTTTGTACATGGCGGCCCTCTATCATATTATGGCGAGCAAACCTCCCATGAATTTTGACATGAGCACCAGCTTTATTGTCGGGACTGGTTTGGCAGAGAAGCCCAAGGGGTCCAAAAAGAGGAAGAAAAAGGCGAATATGGTTCCTGTGCCGGACTCGGAGTCCGCGACGGCGGGCGAAGAGGATGATGGACAGGATGCCGATGATTCGTCCCATCCCTCAGACGAGGAGGCGGGGGATCAGCCAACTATCGTGCCGGATGACATAGTTGCGAGGCAGCCGCCTGCTTTGCCTGGTCCTTCATACAAGCAAAGCAGGCGTATGTCTACTGATGATAGCATAACCTACTCCACGAAGCGAGCTGCGGTAAGACGCCGCAGGCTATTTATTGATGATGTTGGTGCTGCTTCTGAGGTGATTTGAATTTCAACTACCTTTTCCTTCTTTTTCTAAGCTATGGCCTAATCATCTTCTTTTACTCTTTGCAGGCGTCAGAGGAGTCAGTTTTTTGGGATTCGACTGCTGAGGTCGATCCGACCCTAACCACTTTGATCAATGATATGTGCACCACTATCATTTCTGCTGGGGTTCTTCCGGAGGCGGCCGAGGAGTCCCACCTTGCTGAGACCTCAGTCCATGGGGACGGAAGCTCTACTGCACCTATCCCTGAGACAGCTGAATTTTAACGGGGTGACGCTGAACCGGCTGGTTCCTTTTCAGGGGTGGCTGGGGCAGAGAAATCAGTTGAACTCAACTTGGAAGCCGCGGGTGAGGAGACTACGTCAGCTGCGAGCGAGCTGCGGCCTTCATGCCCCTCCCGTGGTAAGATAAGCCGAATCTTAACTTCTGAGGAGGCCTATCAGCTCTATCATCATATCCTTCGGGTTACGTCGATTGATGATTGCTTTGGACGTACAGGTCCCGCCCCTTTATTGCCGGTGACGGACATTGTCGGGATGGATTCTACCGGAGGAGATCTGATGGAAGCACGTGTGCCTCTTTCTCTTCCCACATATATTGAAGGGCTTCCAACTGGTTCAAGTTCGGCGGCTCAAGTGGTGGCACAGCCGGGGCAAGGAACAACGCTTCCTGCGTACTCTTCCGTGAATATGGTCTCGGGGGTTGGCCTTTCCATCTTGCCAAGTATCCAAGCTGTTCGGGCGGCGAAAGAGGAGCTAGCTGCTATTAATACATCTTTTCGCACGGAATTTGTTTCTCTGGTGGCAGGGATGGCAAGTTCCGATGCTATTCCTTCGATATTGCCAGCCACACTCCCTCTAACGCCATCCTCTACCGAAGTTTTGGATGAAGTGTCCCAGGATGTGGTTGACAGCTTTCACCGCCATCTGAAGAGAGGGGTCGAGGCAGCCGTGGAGAAGGGAACTCCTTTTGCTATGGCCCGTCGGTGCGCCGGTGGCCAAATCGACATCCTTAGAACACTCCCCGGTGGGGCGGGGTTAGCTGCGCTTCTGGAGCCTAAGCTGTTAGAGGTCGATCATCTTGTGGCCCAGTTTCATGTGTTACAGCAAGCTGATCTGTCCGCGGCGATAGATCAAGAGCGCACTTTCCTCATAATCGCGATGGAGAAGGTGAGGCTTGCTCGGGAGTCGATCAAACCGACTATACTGAAGGACCGTCGTGATCTATCTCAGTTACACGATCAATGGAGCCGTAGAAGTGAAGATTGCACGGCTCGGGAAGCGACCACCTCCCACGGGATAATCGACACCAGGAAGCAGATCCTCGAGCTCCAGAGAAAACTGGCCTTCCTGGAGTCCGAGCTCGAAGCCGCCCGTACTGAGAAGGGGCTTGCTATCCAGGAGGCTGACAGACTTAGTCGAGCTTCTGCCAATCAGGAACTCGCCCTGAAGAAGATGGAGGATGATTGGCGGGCACATATGCACTTGGGTGATGCGGAGCAGTTGTCCCAGGAGGCTGAACGTCGAGCTAGACAGCGGCTTGAGCAGGGGACCACCTAGGTGAGAAACTGCCTCATGGAATTGTGTAACGCCGAACTATAGTCGGCCTTTTTCTCCTTTTATTTCTGTTCTCTTTTTCTTTTCTTTTGAGAGGGACGTGGTCCCAAAACATGTAATGCTTTTTGGCTTCCAAATAAAAGAGTATACTTTATTCTACCCTTTATCTGTACTGCTTGTTGTGCTTGTGGTGTTATGGTGGCGTTTGTCCCGAATGGGAGACTTATTTGTGGACCTGTTACCCTTGGCATATCTTGGTTTTAGGTACGGATAACAAGTTTGACTGGGGATACCTAGAACAATTCTACGGCAAGGTGATTATGGACGTTCCGGGTATCGGAAGAGAGAATGCCATGGAGCAGCTGGGCTCCCGGGACACGATAAGAAGTGATGGGCCTATGCTGGAAAACTCAGCACAGGACATTCGTGGGCCTATTATCCTTTACGTACCCTGGCTTGGGATACGGATAATAGGATGAAAGGGAACCAACATACTTACTCAGAGGTAATGAGGACATGGCAAGTATGGGGGTTTTATCACGGAGTCTTTCTACTCAGAGGTAATGAGGACATGGCAGGAGTGGACTCAACAGAGGATATTTGTGGTCAACATAGGACATTTATGGACCTATTATCCTTGGCGTACCCTAGTTCGGGATGCGGATAATAAGATGAGAGAGAACCAATCATACTTACTCAGAGGTAATGGGGACATGGCAAGTATGAAGGTTTTACCGTGGAGTATTTCTACTCAGAGGTAATGAGGACATGGCAGGAGTGGACTCAACGGGGATATTTGTGGACCTATTATCCTTAGCATACCCTGGTTTTTTTGGGTACAGATAATAAGTCGAGGGAGGACCAACATATTTACTCAGAGGTAATGAGGACATGGCAAATATGATGGTTTCTTCGATGGAGCCTTCCCACTCAGAGGTAATGAGGACATAGTAGGAGTGGGCTCCATGAAGGGGTACATAGGACGACTCAGAGGTAATGAGGATATAGAAGTTCTATGTAGAGGGATGATTTGTTTTTGGCGAAAGTGAAACGACTCAGAGGTAACATCGACTTGGTCGTTTTGAAAATTTTGTGGATCTGTTACCCTTTTTGTGCACAGAGAGTACGGGTAGTAGATCACGAGGAAGGATCTCTTTCAGAAAGAAAAGTTCAGAGGTTTGGTTATACATGACTTACTATCTGAAAGAGTGACTGGAATGTGAGTTCAGAGGCACCTGCGGGTACATAACTCGATAATCTGGGAGAGTTGGAATGTGAGTTCAGCGGTACCGACGGGTACATGACTCGATAATTTGGAGTATTATGGATGTGAGTTCAGTGGCACCGGAGGGTACATGGCTCAATAATCTGAAATTTGGAATATGAGTTCAATGGTACCAGCGGGTATATAACTCAGCAATCTAGGAAATGTGATATGAGTTCAGCGGTACCGGCGATTACATGACTCGATGATCAGGAAAATATCGTTTAGACATAATATTTCTTCAGGAACTTGTCGTTGACGGGCAACATGAGCAAGTCTCCATTTTGTTTTACGAGGCGGTAAGCACCGTTGGAGAATAAGGCCTTAATGATAAATGGACCTTTCCATTTTGGCTGGAATTTGCCGGCGGTTTTGTGAGTCATAACCATCGGCCTCCGGACTACCAGAACGAGATCGCCCACTTGGAATGTTCTGATTTTAACCTTCTTATTGAAGGCTCCGCAGATGCGTGCTTGGTATAGCTCGATCCATTGCTGAGCCAAGAGGCGCTTTTCATCTAAGGCCTCCAACGCTTGTAGCCGACGACGGTAGTTATCGTCCATGGTCAATTGATAAGTAAGAGCGATGCGGAGCGAGGGTATTTGATTCTCCAATGGGAGGACTGCCTCACTCCCGTACACCAGGGAGAATGGTGTATTCCCTGTGGCTGTTCGGACTGTAGTACGGTACGCCCACAAGCATTTACCAAGCTTTTCGTTCCAGTCGTATTTGTTGGACGATATGAACTTCTTGAGAAGTTTGATGATTGTTTTGTTGAATGCTTCTGCCAACCCATTCGCTGCTAGATTGTATGGCATTGAAGCAATATTCTGGATGCGGTGCTTGTCACAAAACCGATAGAAGGCATGGCTTACAAACTGCGGACCATTATCATGGATGATCCTTCGGGGCAATCCGAAGTGATAGATGACGTGATGCTTGAGGAACCTGATCACATTTGAAGTCTTTACTTCTGCAAGTGGGACAGCTTTCGCCCATTTGGAGAAGTAATTCGTGATTGCGAGTATGAAGTGATGTCCTCGAAAAGAAGGTGGAGCGATCGGACCGATGATATCCATTCCCTATGCTTCGAATGGCCAGGACGCCACTGTCGGATGTAGAAATTCGGATTGTTGGTAGATGAAATCCGTATGGACTTGGCAGGCTTTATACTTTTTTGCATGGTTTATCGCATCTGCTACTATCGTGGGCCAGTAGTAGCCCATTCGGCGAAGGCGGTCTTATAATTTAGGGCCAGGCTGATGGGCCCCACAGACACCGTCATGAGCTTCACGTACGACATCTTTGGCTTCTGTGTTTGTCAGACACCGAAGCAATAGCACATCGTGGGATCGCCAATACAACATTTTCGCCTCTGTATCGTAGAAGAATCTGAGAGAACGCCCTCTGATGGAAGTGGCTTCCTTTGGGTTCTCGGGCGGGATGTCGTAGACTACAAAATCTATGAATAGTTGTCTCCAGTCTGGCGCTTCGTCGATCGTCTGAGTGGAATAACTCGCCACGAATTGAACGTTGTTCTTGGGACAGACCAGTTCATGGCCTATCACGTCCACCAAATGATGAACTTGGTTTGGCACTGCTAGGGAAGCGGCAAGGCCTGCTAGGGCATCGACTTCGATATTTTGGAGTCTGGGGACGTGTTCGATGAAGAATCCCTCAAATGACAAAATAATATTGATCGCTATTTGGTAATAGGGGATCATGTCTTCATGGAGGACTTCGTATGAACCCCGGATCTGATTGACGATTAACCGAGAATCGCCGTATGCTTCAAGATATTCTACTCCCAGCTCTCTTGCAAGTTGGAGACCAATGACCAAAGCGTTGTACTCGGCCACATTGTTAGAGCAGGGCTCTGTGAGAGAGTAAGCGCGGTTGATCACCAATCCAGAAGGGGAAACCAGCACCACCCCGACTCCGACGACGATGTTGCTCTTAGGTCCGGTCCTTGAGGTGTCGTCGAAGAACATTCGCCATATATCATCGTGAGAGATTGCATGCGAGTCGACGACCTCATCTGGGATTTTTTTTATATATTCTGGAAGACTCCGAGCCTGGGTGGGCTGCTAAGAAGTCTGCCAGAGCTTGACCTTTAATATCCTTTTGCGGGACGAAGATCATGTGATAGAGGAATAGCAATATTGCCCATGTAGCGAGGCGAGAGATGAGTGCCCCTGGTTTAGTCATGAGGACCCTGAGAGGGTTGACTCGTGAGATCACATGTATGGTTTGTCCTGTAACATAGTGCCGCATCTTCTGAATGGCGAACACCAGGGCGAGGCATTCTTTCTCTACGGCGGTATATCGATGCTCTGGCCCAATCATCATTCGACTGAGGTAATATATAGCTTATTCATGGCCTACATCGTTGTTTTGTGCTAGCAGAGCGTCGAGGAAATGCTCTGTTGCTCGTACATAGAGCAGAAATAGTTTTTCAGCAATCGGGGCCACCAGGACTGGAGGGTTCGACAAATGTTCTTTGATGCTGTCGAAGGCACGTTGACATTCTTCATCCCATAGGAACGAGACGCCTTTCTTCATGAGATGGGTGAATGATCGACATCGCCCGGAGAGGTTAGAAATGAACCTCCTGATATAAGCTAGCCTCCCTTGGAGGCCTCGAAGTTCTCGGAGATTTCTCAGGGGACCCATCTCCATGATTGCCTTCATCTTCTCAGGGTCTACAAGAATACCCTGGGCGGTGATGATGAAACCCAAGAACTTTTTGCTGGATACGCCCAAGAAAGATTTTATGGGATTCATCTTAAGGTTGTGTGCTCGCATCAGGTCGAATACCGTTCTCAGATCCTGGAGATGGTCTCCCTTACAGCGACTCTTGATGGCAATGTCATCAACATAGCACTCCACCGTCTTGCGTAAGTGGTCTCTGAAGGTGATACTCATGGCTCTTTGATATGTGGTGCCAGTATTCTTTAAACCGAAAGGCATGACTGTGTAGCAGTATGTGCCAATCGGTGTTCGGAATGATGTATGCTTTTCGTCATCAGGAGACATCTTGATTTGGTTGTACCCTGAGAAGCCGTCCACGAATGACATGCGTTCGAAGCCGTACGTGTTGTCGATCATGATGTTTGTGATAGGGAGGGGAAATTTGTCTTTGGGACATGCCTCGTTTAGATTGCGAAAGTTGATACAGATTCGAATCTTTCCGTTCTTCTTGAGGACCGGTACTATATTGGCGACCCAGTCTGGATGTTGCTCCTCGCGTATGAAGCCGCTGGCTATGAGTTTGTTGACTTCGGCTTCGATCGCATCCATGATGCTTGGGCGGAAGCATCGTTGTTGTTGTTTGACCGGCTTTGCCTCTGGCCAAATGTTGAGCTTGTAAAGGGCAACTTCGGGGTTTAGTCCTGGCATGTCTTCGTAACTCCAGGCGAACACATCAATATATTCTTTGACAAGTTCCAGCAGCATTCTCGCTCTTCGTCTGTTAGGCTTTTACTGACGAAGATTGGTTTTGGAGAAGATTCGCTGTCGAGATCCACTTGTATAACCTCATCTTCAGTAGGAGGTTCTCTCTGTTCAAACCGCTTTTTCCATTGTGCATCCAACTGTTGGGCCTACGGCTCTAACTCGAGGATTTCAGGAATATCTTCATCTTCTTCGTAAGCGTCGGCAAATGCCATGTTGACTGACATGACTTGTCTGAATACGTCTCCGATGCTGGTGTCTGAATCAGAAGTTGGTGACCCGGTTGAATGTGAATGCCATTCGCATTGCTAATCTGAACTTTCAGGGGTCGTTGTTGGCGTAACATACCCTAATCTACATCGGGTCTTGATGTAGTAGTCCCGTGGTTTGCCAGCCGGGACTGGTGGCTTTAAAGGTAATCGTCGCCCAGTGCCGTAGTTCAAACCTGGCGTAGTTTCCAGATCATACCCCTATCTTTGCATGAGATATTTGGATTGGGGGCTATACAGGTAAAGAGGCAGTCTCCCGGCATCTGATTCGATATCGACCTTTTTTATAGTGAAGGGCTGTGGGTCGTCCTTCCGACCGAAGATGATTGGATGGTCTCCTCCTTCGATTATGCGATAAGCGTCTTCCACTGGGGTAAGCTAGTTTACGGTGTAAACATTTGTCACCTGTGTGTGTAGGTGAGTGCCTATACCGTGTTCCATAGCATACATTGTACAAAGCTTATTAAGATCGAGGTAGTTCAAAGATAGCCCTTTATTGATGAAGTAAGGTATCTTTTCTAGCGAGATTACATCATCTATGGAGGGAACATCAGTGTGGACAGCCATATACTTGGCTAGCTCCGGTTCTTCTTTGGCTACCCCCTGTATAAATGAAGACTGAGAGGACGACCTGGGCAGCTTGATCGTCAGGGGTTCAGCAGGTGGAGCCGAGCGTGGAGTTGTTGGCAAATTAGCGACCCCCAGTTTGGTACCTGATGCTGGACGGGGAGTTGTTGGCTCGCTAGAAGCCCCAAACTTTGTATCGGGATGATGATTCTTCCTGGGAAGGCGTATCGTCATTGGTTTGTCCGAGGGATTGAGCTTCTCCATTTGTGGCTGGCCGACTCTTGGCAGTCTGATTGTCAGTGGCTCCGTTGTTGGTCTTGGCACTTGGCCAGACCTTGGCAGCCGGATTATTATTTGCTCTTCTTGTGCCGAGAGGCTGATTGCGTTCTTACGCAGAGTGGCTGTAAGCGGTACGGACTTGCCAGGTTTGCGAGCTTGGAGGTGGATCGTCAGAGGTTCTTCTGATCTTGTGGTTGTCTCGGTACGAGCTTGCACATCTCCTTCACCAAGGTGCCTCTTCGACTTTTCGTATAGGCAGGAAACTGAGTAGTAGGATTCGACCCCTTTGAAGGGATCGATGTCGGCAAATTCTGTCCTTACGAAGCCGTATTTGTCGACATACTTGAAGTACTGGTGCAGAGTGGAAGGCATGATCATATAATCGTGTATCCAAGGGTACCCCAAGAGGATGTTGTAGGAAGTGTCCGCGTCTATGACGTAACAGGCGACTTCCGACTGGAGATCGCCAATTTGCACTTCAGGCGTATCTTCCCAATTGGGTAGCTCCTGCCCGAATTAAAACTACTGATGGCGGTGCTTGTTGGCGTCAGGCGATGCATAGGAATACGAAGATGATGTAGCAGACCCTTCAGGATGATGCTTATGGAAGAACCAGGATCAATGTGCATTCGGTCCACCTTTACGTCCCCGATGTACCCGGTGTAGTATAACGGACGATCGTACAAGTTGGTTTTGATGAGCATATCCTGCGGGATGAAGACAATGTTGGGCATCTCTTCCATGTAAGCGCTGTCTTGGAGATCTGCAGGCGGGCTCTCTCCCGTGAGGTTGACCTGAGCCAGATAGGCGTTGACATTCTGGAGTGCATCGCTCAAAGCCGCACGAACATCTTTTGAGAGTCTCAGGAGCTCGTATAATGATAATTTGGCCGGTGTGTTGGCCAATTGTGCCAAGATGTCGAAGTTGTAGGGCCTCTCCAGCCCCTATGGTGCCTCTTTCCGGAGGGATTTGTCAAAGCGAGTCTTCTTCGGCCTAGGCTTGTCGGTCGTCGGAGGCTGAGAAGGTTCCGGAGTGTCAGCAGTAGCTGGTTGATGATCTTCAGCCGAGTTATTAGCCACATGTTGGAATTGTACCCCAGACCGGGTGACGACAGCTGTGACTTCTTCGACATCTGTCGAGATTGTGCGGCAGGATCTGACTTTTCCACTCTTCTTCTTGTGAATGGAAATATGGTATGGACTGAGTCACTTCGGGTACCAGGTCGAGATGGACCCACATGATCTCTCCCCGTGATGTGGTGAGGGGCACTAGACTAGCAGCCTGATCCCGGGGAGGTGGAAGATTAGTAATTTCTATTATTGCCAGATAGATGGGTACCACACCGTCTTGAGACTCTGTTGAAGAGAAGCTGCCGAATTATACTGACACCATATTGGCTGCCATGGTCACCTCCTCGAAATCAATGGCCAGAGCCTTCGAATCGATGAGATGTTGGATGTATCGCTTCAGTTGGTAGCAGTCGTGTGTAGCATAGTGGACGTAGCGGTGGTAATGACAGTACTTTGGGCTCTCCATTTCTGCCGGCCGAGGTTCCCGTCTTGGCGGAGGGAGCTGAATTCTGTCTCCTTGTATGAGCATGTCTAAGATGGGCATGACATGGCCGTCTTCGAAGGAGTAGATCATTTGTGGCCATTGCTTGTCTACCGGTTTTGGCTCAGGTTTCTGTGCTGTATCGGCCACCATAGCCTGCTTGCCGTAGTTGTCCCGATTGTTGGTGGAGCTACCCCCATTGTTGTTGTTGGTGTTGGGACGCCTGCCCTTGTCCTCTCCCTACGAGATGTGCAATCCCAGTTGGCGGGTCTTCTTCAGTCGTTCTTCGGCGCTAGTGGCATTGATAATAAATGTCTTCCAGTCCTTGAATTAACTTTCATCCATCCAGAGGCTGATTGTTGGAAGCAGTCTCTTTTGGCAAATTTTAATTAAGGAGGAATCCGAATTTTCGGATGGCAGCTTCATGGCGGTTCGGCGGAACCGCTCAATATAGTTCCTTGTCAGCTCTTTCTTCCCTTGAACGACATCCATAAGGGTGGACATTGTGATGTCCTGTCCTACTTCGTAGAATCTCTCCAAGAACATGCGCTTGAAGCTGGCGAAGGAGAGGATGCAGTTGTCTGGCAGGTTACGGTACCAGTCGAAGGCGACTCCTTCCAATGCCCCAATAAATAATCGTGTAAGGATGGCATCATCATAGAGTAGATGGTCGGTGGTGACCTCGAAGTACGTGATGTACCGACTTGCGGAGGTCTTCCCATCATATGGATTGATGTGGAATGGTTTATACTTTGGTGGGAAGGGAACATCTCTCCACGCAGCGGGATACGGTTGTCGTATCCTGAGGTCTTGGCAGTTTTCTCGGGCGTGGAACATGGCCCAAAGCTCCTGGACCTCTTTTCTTGTCTTTCTGGCTTCGTCTGCAGCAGTAGGAGCCGACATTTCAAGAGGAATATGTAGGATCGTTGAGCACCTCTAGAGGGGGGTGAATAGAGTGCGTGTGTGCAGCGAAAATATAATCACCAATTAAAAAATTAAACTATGGCAGATATGTAAGAGACAGTAAATAAAGATAGGAGAATCAAACTCAGTGACACAGCGATGTATACTGGTATCCCTCTGAGAGGACTAATCCAGTCTCGAGTACTCTTGCTCGATGTTAATCCACTATGGCACGAGCTTTAACTGAGAGCTTGCAATCTCTTACAACACCGTGCTTGGTGACAAGCGCACGACCGGCTTCACAACACCGTGCTTGGTGGCGAGCGCACGACCAGCTCCACAACAGAAAAGTTGTTGAAACTTGAACGACCTCTTACAACTCTTGAGTAACCAAAAGACTCTAAATCAACTCTGATAGTACTGGCTTTTGGCTAAGAGATGTGTAGGTGAGATTTGAAAATCTTAGATCGTTTAGAAAACACTTGAATAGTAGAGAAGAGAAGATGAAGAATGAATTGATGATTTGAAGTGAAAAGTTCTTCTCTATTTATAGGTGTTTTTACCAACCGAACTCGGGCAGAACTCGGGCAGAGTTCGGGTGCAAATATCTCGCAAAATAGACGTTGCTCGTAGATTTGGAGGCAACTGAAGTTTGAATACAAACTGATCGAACTCGGTCAGAGTTCGGACCGAACTCGGGCCGAACTCGGCTGGGAGTTCTGTCAGGAGATATTTTAAAAATCTTTTGTAAAAACAGTTTTCAAACTGGTTTTTGGTTATTTGTAAAATCATTTGAAAAGAATATTTTCGAAATATGTTTTTGAAATATTTGTAACCGAAAATAGGAAAGGGTAAAAATAGGATTCTAGAAAGGAGGACAATTTTAACCCTAAGCCAGTATGACCATAATTGATTTCACAAAGTAATTCCTAGACTCAATAAAATGTAAAATACAGAACAAAGTAGAAAAGAGTCTTCAGAAGATTTTGATGACTTTGACGCTTTGATTTATGCAGTACATCGTCCGTTGAATATGATTTCATGCATCCTGAAATAGTTAGCAGCATTTTCTATATTTTGTGTATTGACTAAAGTATATGTTGATTATCGAAATCGGGTGTGACCGTGGAATGGGCCAACAATCTCCCCCATTTTGATAATTGACAAACTTGAGTCTATACGAAAATATATTTATAACAAATAGAACAAAATAACAAAAATACCTGAAAAATTGAATTTTTTTGTTCGTTTGGTATACTTTTTTTCTCCCCCTTTGTCAAGTAGTAAAATGAATAGGCTCCCCCGTAAGTCATGAAGCCAACAATAGAATAGACACGACAAAGTGAAGTAAAAAGAAGTAATCACAGCATAGACAACTGGAATAAAATGAACTATAATAAACTGAAATATCATAGAGGTTCCACTAATGATCCAAAAAGTACAACGGATAAAGTCTAACTGAAACAGTTTAGACATGAAATAAAAATAAAACTACTACATAAACTGCATCAACTAAATCAAAACTAAATCCACTATCCCATGGCTGAATCCATATCACAACGCTGGGTCGTCCGCACCGGGAGGATCATGAGGGAAATAGGCAGTGGTCGGATCGAAATACTGAAAAGTGACCTCATCAGTAAAACGAGGACCAGGGAAAGCCGGGTGTGGAAGGATAGTAAGTGGACGGACTGGATCCTGAACCAGGCTGTAGTGGAGATCGGCAATACTGTTTCTCAGCACCTGGGCCTGAGAAATGTGCCGGAACTCGGAGTCCTGATAACGTTGCGTGGAAACAGCAACGAAATCATCAAATCGCTGGTAGAATGCCTGATCAAGTCCTGGGGCAGGGGCCGGAGAAGGATGAGCATCAGCTGGAGGGGCCTCAGCATCAGCAGCTGGGACAGCAGGAGCAGCACCAGGAGGTTGAGGAAACCGACGAGAGCGGGTCAACTCAACAGGTGGAGAAGAAATGGCACATGTTTCAAGATCAATCTCAAAACGTCGAAAAATACTAGCAAGGTGCATAGGAAAGACTAAGTTCCTACCTGCATTCTTGCAGCTGAGCATCCAAGACATCATGGTTTTTGGAACGGAGAAAGGAATTCCAAAATGAATATGATAAAGAGCAGAAAGTTCCAAAAATGTAACTTCATCGGTAGAGCCTTTCTTCGGAAGAAGGGCCGAGAAAATCATACGATGAAGCTCGTGAAAAGTTTGGTTTAGATGTCTAGAAAAGATTCTCCGGGGAGGAGGAGTAGGGTGACAAATCAATTCCCTAAAGGAAGCTAAAGTGACATCGACAGGGAATTGAACATGGTGGATGTCAACAAGTGCATCACCAAGATCAGGAATGTGAAAATATTCACTGATATCGGTGGCGCTAAATTCTAATTCCTGTCCAGCAATACAGGAATAGGAATTCCCATTTTGTTTTACTTGCAAATTGCAGTAAAACATACGGACTGCATTGTCGTAAATGCTATCTTGGACCTCGAAAAAGTCACGGAATCCAAGTTGATCAAAAACAGGAGCATATTCAAAGAAAGTTGTAAAATTGACGAAGGCTCCAGCACAAATACGACGAAGAGAGAAAGAATCAAACCAGAGATCGGAGAAGTCTTTGTCGGGAAACAAAGTGCTATCATATTCCTCGGGATCTCTAGGTTTGGCTGGACTGAAGAGACTTGCCGGAGTGTAGTCGGATGAGGAGGAAGCACCTTGAGAAGAATTTCCTCGTTGATGTTTCGGAGCCATGAGGAAGAAGATCGCCCACTTGAACTTGTCGATTCCTTGCAAAGAAGGAGGAGGAAGGATTTCTAGTAGGAGATGGAAGTATTCCACGTTTTGGTGTGGAGAAAAAATGGAAGAAAGGATGAAATAAATAGGTGCTAGGGCCGGCTGTTCGGTTCTGGAACCATCACAGCGCCGACCGAACTCGGTCCGAATTCGGTCCGAACTCGGTCAGAGTTCGGGCCGAGTTCGGCCACTTGCATTCCCGAGACAGTCAAAGCAGTCAGGTAAATAAAGACTGTAAAAAGTAACATTTGACTGGTTTATTAAATAACTGCTATTATTTTTGGGTTAACTATAGGGGTTGTCCCAGCTAACGGTGGTTCACCGGGGAACTCTTAAGTACCGCTTCGCTTCGACCGTAGCCGTGGTGACAGACATACCCTTTGTAAGTTTGTCCCCAAAAATAATTTTCATTAAATAATAAATTGTCAAGTTATAAATGCAGTTTTAATTACCATATGTTTTAAGAATCCGAGAATTCAAGAATGCCGAGCTCACGCCTCAAGATGTTAAAACGGTCTTCAGCCAATGGTTTAGTGAAAATATCAGCTAGTTGATGTTCAGTATCAATAAATTCTAAGCAAATATCCCCGTGTTGTTGATGATCACGTAAAAAATGATGTCTAACTTCTATGTGCTTTGTGCGTGAATGACAGATAGGGTTCTTAGTCAAATTAATTGTACTAGTGTTATCACAATAAATAGGAACATTTGTATAGTGCAGATTGTAGTCCTCTAAGGTTTGCTTCATCCACAAAATTTGAGCACAACAACGTCCTGCGGCGATATACTCAGCCTCAGTTGTTGATAATGCTACTGAATTTTGTTTCTTGCTAAACCAAGAGACTAAGGCCTTTCCTAAGAAATGACATGTGCCACTGGTACTTTTACGGTCCACTTTGCATCCAGCAAAATCCGCATCCGAGTAACCTATAAGGTCAAAGGATTTGGTTTTGGGATACCATAAGCCAACTGTAGAAGTTCCTTTAAGGTATCGAAAGATACGCTTAACGGCACTAAGATGTGATTCCTTAGGGTTTGCCTGATATCGTGCACATATGCAAACACTAAACATAATATCAGGGTGACTAGCAGTTAAATATAATAAACTACCAATCATACCTCGATACTTACGCTGATCAACATGTTTGCCACTTTCATCAGCATCAAGCTTTGTAGATGTAGCCATAGGAGTCCCAATTGGCTTTACATTCTCGAATTCGTACTTCTTCCGTATGTCCTTCGTGTACTTGGCTTGGTTGATGAATGTTCCGTTCGAGTGTTGTTTGATTTGCAATCCTAAGAAGAAGTTCAGCTCTCCCATCATGCTCATCTCAAATTCACTCTGCATACACTTGGCAAATTCTTGACAGAGTTGTTCATTAGTAGAACCAAAGATAATGTCATATACATAAATTTGCACTAGAAGTATATCATTATTCATGGATTTAATAAAAAGAGTAGTATCAATCTTGCCTTTTGAAAAACCATTTTCAAGTAAGAAGGCGCTTAGGCGTTCATACCAAGCACGAGGTGCTTGTTTGAGTCCATAAAGTGCTTTCTTAAGCTTGAAAACATGATCAGATTTTTGAAAATCTTCAAAACCAGGGGGTTGTTTCACGAAAACCTCTTCTTTCAAATAACCATTTAAAAATGCGCTTTTCACGTCCATTTGAAAAAGTTTGAAATCATTAAAACAATCAAAAGCGCAAAACATGCGGATAGCTTCTAGTCTAGCAACAGGAGCATAGGTCTCATCATAATCAATTCCTTTTTCTTGATTATAACCTTGTGCAACTAGACGTGCTTTGTTGCGTAGAACTTGTCCATCTTCACTAAGTTTATTTCGGAACACCCATTTGGTACCAATTATCGATTGACCAATAGGTTTAGGAACAAGTTCCCAAACTTGGTTTCTCTCAAATTGATTAAGTTCCTCTTGCATGGCAGAAATCCAAAATTCATCAGAAAAAGCCTCATTAACATTCTTAGGTTCTATTTGTGAAATAAATGCTACATTAGCTGCTACTTCAGAATCTCTAAGAGATGAACGAGTACTTACACCTTTGGATACATCACCTATTATGAGAGTTTCTGGATGATCTGGTTTGAATCTCAATGATTCGAATCTTTGGGCCATACCTTTCACAAGGCTCTTCTCAGTTCCTGCATCTTCGGAACTTTTATCAGTTCTTGCCTCTTTGGTAGGATCTTTCTCAGAACTCTTCTTTGTCTTTGTAGGTGCATCTTCATCATCACTGTCGCTAGATCTATGACTATTCAACTCATCAAAGGTAACATTAATACTTTCTTCAACAATCAAAGATCTTTTATTAAAAATTCTATATCCCTTACTCTTAGCAGCATATCCGAGAAATATCCCGTCATCTGCTTTGGAGTCGAACTTACCCAAGTTATCCTTGGTGTTCAGGATGAAACAGCGACAACCAAAAACTTTAAAATAAGAAATGTTTGGAATTCTTCCAAACCAAAGCTCATATGGTGTTTTCTTCGAGATAGGTCGAATTAACACCCTATTTAAAATATGACAGGCTGTACTAACAGCTTCTGCCCAAAAATATTTAGGAAGATTATGCTGATTAAGCATGACTCTAGCCATTTCGCTTAGAGTACGGTTCTTCCGCTCCACAACACCATTCTGTTGGGGAGTTCTAGGACAAGAAAATTCGTGGTAATATCCACTATCATCACAAAACTTTTTGAAATCAGAATTTTCGAATTCGCCACCATGATCACTTCGGATACGAGTAATCATGAAGCCTTTTTCGTTTTGTACCTTTTTATAAAATATCTGAAATTCAAAAATAGCATCACTTTTGTTTGATAAAAAGTAAACCCATATAAAATGAGAGAAATCATCAACAATGACAAAAGCATAGAGTTTACCGCCAAGACTAGCGACTCTACTTGGACCAAATAAAACCATATGAATCAACTGCAAAGGTCTCGAAGTACTTACAGCGTTGATGGATTTAAAAGAAAATCTATGTGCCTTGTTCTTTTCACAGTCAGCACATACCATGTCTCTCTTGAATGGAATTTCTGGGAGTCCTTTTACCAACTTCTTTGTGTTCAGACGTGAGATAGTATCCATGTTTGCATGTCCTAGTCTCATGTGCCATAGCCAGCTTTCATCTTGATTGGCTACTAGGCACCTTCCTGCATTATTAGTATTCTCCAAAAAGAAAACATAAATATTGTCTTCTCTAATCCCTTTATATACGGGATCACCAGATGACATATCATATATGGTACATTTATCTTTCACAAAATTGATACCATAACCATTATCTGCCAAATGACTTATGCTCAATAGGTTATGTTTCAATTCAGTTACTAGACAAACATCCTTTATTATTGGATAAGGAGAAATACCTACAGTACCATTACCTATAATATCACCTCTCAAGTTATTTCCGAAGGAGACATATCCTTCTTTCTTCATCGATAGCGTAGCGAATAAAGATGCATCACCAGTCATGTGTCGCGAACATCCGCTATCGAGGATCCATTTGCTTCTAGCATGAGAGGGTTGAGGGTCCACCTACAAAACAAGTAGATGAATCCTTTGGTACCCATTTTCTGAAGGGTCCATGCTGATTAGCTTTAGGTCTCCAGACTAAAGTATGATTATTAACAAGCTTTCTTGCAAGACAACACTGTGATATGTGTCCGTGTGTACCACAATAAGTGCAAGTCAGTTTAGAACCAGATGTGGTTGAAACTGTGTTCACATGCTTGTTTGGTTTCTTGGAGAACCTATAAGTGAAAGCATGATGATAATCGTGTTTCTTCTGTGCTTTCTTGTTTTTAGTCCTCTTAGGTGTATGCTTTGCATTAGGACTAAAATTAGGCTGTGTCACAGGCATTTCCTGTTTGCCTAACTTGATTTCTAACTTTTTAGAAATCGCAATAGACTCTTCATATTTAGCAGTCATAACTGAGAGTCTCTGTTCTGTTACTAAGTGTATCATCTTCTCTGTGTCATACAGTTTTTGCATCTTACCATAATCTCTTTCTTTCTTTTGAATAGTGAGGATAGCCTCATGATAGTCTACCTTGAGTTTGGCTATCTCTTCCGTGTTACCGGTAGTAGACGTCTCTTTAATATCTTGAATAAGATTGGACAGTCTAGCTAACTCGATTGTGTATGCCTTAATCTCTTTTCGAGATTGCTTATACTTGTCAAGCACATTTTTGTGTTCTTCAAGTAAATCGCTAAAGGCATTTTCTAACTCATCGAAAGTAAAATCATCATATAGAGGGTTTGAAGATACCTTGTCAAATGCCATAAGACAGACATTTGCATTTCCGCAGGGTCTATCCTCTTCTTCAGAATCACTGGCGTCGCTTTCATGCCAGATACTTGTGTTGGCATACTTTCGACCAGTTGTAGCTTTTCTGCTTGATCTTGATCTGTCATATGGACTGCTCTTCTTGGTAGCTGGACAGTCCTTCTTCATGTGCCCTGATTTCTTACATCCAAAGCATATGGTTTCATCTTCATTGCTTTCTTGGACGTCTTTCTTCTTTCTGCTTGTAAACTTTAGGTACTTTCTGAAGTTCTTCACAAGTAGGGCTTGTTCATCACCACTTGAGGATTCTTCATCGGAATCATTGTATGTCGGCTTTCTTGTATGAGCTTTGAAGGCAATGGTTTTCTCCTTTGGTGTTGCTTCTTCAAAATCTTGTAAGTCAAGTTCATGGGTCATGAGCTTGCCCATCAAAGTTTCCAACGACATTGTGGTGAGGTCGTTTCCTTCAATAATTGCTGTGGCCTTTGGATTCCAATTCTTTGTTAGAGCCCGCAGCACCTTTCTAATCTTCTCGTGATTGCTGTAATCTTTACCAAGAGATTGCAGAGGATTAGTTATATCAAGGAAATGAGTAAACATCTGTGTAATTGACTCACCGGGTTTCATCTTAAAAGATTCATATTCCTGAGTCAGTCTACTAATTTTGGATTCTTTCACTTGGGAAGTCCCTTCATGGGTTACCTCAAGAAGTTTCCAAATTTCGTGAGACGTCTTGCAGGTTGAAACTCTGTTGAACTCGGTTTTGTCAATTGCACAGAATAGTGCATTGATGGCTCGAGCATCAAGACTAGCCTTTGCTTTTTCAGCATCGGTGTACTTGTCATGCGGCTTTTCCATAAGAATACCTTCAACTACTGTAGGTGGTGGTTTCTTATACCCATCAATGACTATTGACCAAAGATCAAAATCTAGAGACTTAAGAAAGAAAGTCATACGTGTTTTCCAGTAAGTGTAATTTGTTCCATCAAATAGGGGAGGTCTATTTGTGGATTGCCCTTCACCGTTGAATATAGATTTCACGGATGCCATATATATACTCTCTAGGGTATGTTATATAAGAATATAACCTGCTCTGATACCAATTGTAGGATCGTTGAGCACCTCTAGAGGGGGGGTGAATAGAGTACGTGTGTGCAGCAGAAATATAATTACCAATTAAAAAATTAAACTATGGCAGATATGTAAGAGACAGTAATAAAGATAGGAGAATCAAACTCAGTGACACAGCGATGTATACTGGTATCCCTCTGAGAGGACTAATCCAGTCTCGAGTACTCTTGCTCGATGTTAATCCACTATGGCACAAGCTTTAACTGAGAGCTTGCAATCTCTTACAACACCGTGCTTGGTGACAAGCGCACGACCGGCTTCACAACACCGTGCTTGGTGGCGAGCGCACGACCAGCTCCACAACAGAAAAGTTGTTGAAACTTGAACGACCTCTTACAACTCTTGAGTAACCAAAAGACTCTAAATCAACTCTGATAGTACTGGCTTTTGGCTAAGAGATGTGTAGGTGAGATTTGAAAATCTTAGATCGTTTAGAAAACACTTGAATAGTAGAGAAGAGAAGATGAAGAATGAATTGATGATTTGAAGTGAAAAGTTCTTCTCTATTTATAGGTGTTTTCACCAACCGAACTCGGGCAGAACTCGGGCAGAGTTCGGGTGCAAATATCTCGCAAAATAGACGTTGTTCGCAGATTTGGAGGCAACTGAAGTTTGAATACAAACTGACCGAACTCGGTCAGAGTTCGGACCGAACTCGGGCCGAACTCGGCTGGGAGTTCTGTCAGGAGATATTTTAAAAATCTTTTGTAAAAACAATTTTCAAACTGGTTTTTGGTTATTTGTAAAATCATTTGAAAAGAATATTTTCGAAACATGTTTTTGAAATATTTGTAACCGAAAATAGGAAAGGGTAAAAATAGGATTCTAGAAAGGAGGACAATTTTAACCCTAAGCCAGTATGACCATAATTGATTTCACAAAGTAATTCCTAGACTCAATAAAATGTAAAATACAGAAAAAAGTAGAAAAGAGTCTTCAGAAGATTTTGATGACTTTGACGCTTTGATTTATGCAGTACATCGTCCGTTGAATATGATTTCATGCATCCTGAAATAGTTAGCAGCATTTTCTATATTTTGTGTATTGACTAAAGTATATGTTGATTATCGAAATCGGGTGTGACCGTGGAATGGGCCAACAGAATATTGCCTGGGTTTGGTGCTGCTTAGTTTGAGTCTGTATTGACCGCGGGGCCCAAGTTTGTCTGGCCAGGCGTCCCTCCTTGCAGAGTAGGGAGGGCTGCTTTGATCTCGTCCATGGATTTGACCAAAGAGCGTAGTATGGCCTCCAGAGTGTCGATGCGCTGGCGATCACTGGGACCATCATGTTCGTTATTTGTCATGAATGCCGTCCTTACATGAGTAGATGTGGAAGGGACGGTGGATGACGTACACTTCGAATCATACCCCTGTAATGAGAAGTCGTCGAGGTATGTGGGAATGTCTTTCTCTCGTTCGGACTCAGAAGGAACAGTACCCCCAGCTTTCGAGTTTACCTCATCTTGGGAATTGTGGACGTCTTCGGGGACGTCAGGATTTACTGCATCTGATGGGAGAGTTGCTTCCCCCAGCTCGTCTTCTTGGAACATCGGATTGTCGTGGAGGTTCGGAGGAATGCTACCCCCAGTTGCAGCAACCCCCAGTGGTGTGGACGATGAATCTCCCACTGTAGCAGATTTCGTCTTTGAACGGGTACCTTGGAAAACTCCGGTGGTGGGCACCCGCTTAGACGACAGTCTCTTAGTCATAGTGGTTGAAATCTTCGGGCTAGGAACATTAGTCTTCTTCCATCTCCCATCGGCAGAGATTTTTTGAGCAGAGTTGCAGGAGACGATGGGAAGTGCCTCATCTTCTGAACATGTTTGTTGCAGTATTTGGAAGATGAACTGCCGGTCTTCTCGTATCATCGCATTATTGCAACAGCAGTTGACGATAATTTGGTGCAGTGACGCCCTTGGGAGGAATCTTTGCACCCCGAGGCCCCTTCTCTTTCCTTGCATTTGTGGAGAATAGCCTCACGCAAGTCAGATGGGTCCAGAGCGACCATGTTTGCTCCCTGAATTTTGGAAGACTTTTGGGAACCTCTCTGTCCGTTTTCCACCGGAGGCTGGACTCGAGTGGTTCTGTACAACTTCCCGTCAGAGGCCCGCATAACAATATGTGGGATGCTCGGATGGTCAGAGGTCGGATCAGCGGACCGACCTTGCCAAGCTCGTGCTGCCCTAGACTTCTTCACTCCAGTGCGAGAGGGCACATAGTAGGACGAGCCTAAGTGGTGCTGAAGAGAATCAGTCATGTCTTCTTGGGAGGACAAGAGATCAGGACCATAGGAGAGGCGGTCGAAGACAGAGCCGCGTGGAACAGGTGTCATACGGTTGGAATCAATAATCTTCATGCGGCTGGCAGTCGTAGCCGCATAGGTCTTCTCTATGCGACTGAAAATCCTGGCCGCATGAGTGTTCTCCATACGGTTGGAAATCCTGGCCGCATGAGTGTTATGCATTTGGTTAGCAGTTTCAGCCGCATGGTCATTATTCATGCGGCTGGCAATCTTGGCCGCATGAGTCTTCATTTTGCGACTAGTATCCTTGTTCGGTTTCTTCCTGTAGCACATAGAGTCATTCTTTGCCCCTGCAAGTCTAGTATCGTAGTGCTTTCCTCTGCCGAACTTGGGGACAGCAGAGTCCTCTATGGCTTGAAGTGGGGCCGCACGATAGTCGACTTCGCCGTATTGGGCAGCAGAGAGTACTACGTCCAGAGCTTGGAAAGGAGCAAATGACTTTGGCCTCCACTCCCTGCGAGCCGTCTTTGTGCGGGTTCGCTTTTGGACCGGGCCAGCGCTTCCTTCAGAGAGCATTTCTTCAAACGCTTGTTGGTCGAAGTAGACGACCATTGTGTTTATCATTGATTGTAAAAGTACATAACAATTGTCGGAGGACTGAACTTAGACTCACAATATAAACTCGCTTGTACAAAGAAAGCCTAGGGATGAATACCTAGGTACAGCAATCTAAGTACAATTGTTTATTTTAGATTCTTGGAGGTGACGGTAGAGGCTCGGGAAAGCGACGACAGCTCTGTCTTACTCCTTGGACGATCGGGTACAGCCTTGGCTTTGTAGAAGAACTTCTTGGCATTGATGAAGAAATGCTCTACTTTCAATTTATCTCTGACTCTCTGGATCCGAGGGGGGTGTGCTCTCTCTCTCTACTCCTTTACAAGGGAATGGCACCTTGCTATTTATAAGAGTGGGGGGCATCATTAGGGTTTGCAATGATTGTCCATTCTCAAAAGTCGGCGGTTAAAGATCAATGAATCTGGGCTGCTCATAATAGATTTGAGCAATTAATGTGATTGCATCAAATCTCTGTGGGCAATTAATGATGATTGCCATAAATTCTCATGATTTGTTATGCCAAGCTCGGATCTCCTGCCACGTGTTTAATTTGATTGCAAATGATCTGATTTGATCCCAATAATTATTAGGATGGCACTAAACCTGGTTGTTAGGATTTGTTGATGAATCTTGCCATGTGTCCCACTATTATTAGGCTGATAGCTGTAGGGACGCTGGCAGAACTGCGGGCCACTTAGAAAATCTGAGCCGCATGAGGATTGCCCTCCACTGAGTCGTATAAGGCTGGCCATGTGTCAAGGCTGCTTGGGAGTGGCCTCTGAACATTTGAACCGCATGGAGATGATCTGAGCCGCATGAGCATAGGCGACCGTATGATGGGTGGCTTCTCAGTGAGCCACATAAAGATAGTCCTCGTGAGCCGCATTGGTAGCCTCTGCCTGAGCCGCATGGGACTGTCCACGTGTCAAGGCCGCATAGAGGTCTTTGGGGTTTGATGGATTGTGTCAGAGATTACCTTCATTTCCCTAGGAGTCTGCCATTATGACAGAGTCATCATTGCGTCTTTATGTCAGAGCTGTTATTGGTCAGAGCTGTCAGCCGTCAAGACATTAAATGCAGTAAAGACAAAGGGAAGATCTGTTGAGGGCCACGTAGCTCCTCTCTAGGCTGCATGGAAATATTCGAGCC
The DNA here is from genome assembly GCA_029216955.1 of Iris pallida. Taxonomy (NCBI): domain Eukaryota; kingdom Viridiplantae; phylum Streptophyta; class Magnoliopsida; order Asparagales; family Iridaceae; genus Iris; species Iris pallida. The sequence continues at coordinate 964,012 of JANAVB010012998.1, read as the reverse complement.
GCATAGAAGCTTGAGCCGCATAGATCCCTGAGGCGCATGGGGATCCTTGGCCGCATAGATCTTTCTTTATTCTTTTTCATGCTTTTACACCACCGCTTCCATCTCTTCCTCATTTTTCTCTGCCAGTGGTCGACCGCCTGTCCGAGCCCCTCCACTCGACCTCGCCGCGCCACCGCAGGTTCTCCTCTGCTTTTCCCTTTCTGTCTATACTTCCTCTATCGCGTAGCCTACCCGACCTGGCCAAGACTTCACCGGCAGCTCCTCTGCACCCTACTTTCTAATTTTCCAGTAGCCTGTGCCACCACCGTGCCTTCGCCGTGCTGGCTCCTCCGTCAGCGAGGGTTCTCGAGCACCCTTCTCTCTTTCTTTCTCGATTTGTGTGCGCATCGGGCTGCGTGCTACCTCGAACAGTGCACTACCTCGTGGAGTGTGTTGTCTCGAGCAGCGTACACTCATTCTGCGTGTGTCTCGTGCTGTATTTGCCTCGATCTGTATACCTCGTTCTCTGTGCACCTCGACGTACGTATTGGCCTCGGTGTGCATGCTGTTTTAGTTTTTGTGCATCTAGATTCACGTGCTGCCTTAGACAGCAGGACGCTCTGAGCCTCGCGCTGCCTCGGGCACCGTGCCATCTCGATTTGTGCATCGCCTCATTTTTCGTATCTCAGCCTTTGTGCCTACCTCTTGACCCGTGCCGTATTGATTTATGTGCACGCACCAATTTGTGTGTCGTATTGATTTGTGCGTCACATTGTGTCTTGTATCGCCTCGATTTGTGTGCATGCACCGATTTACGAGCCGTATTTGTTTGTGGGCTACTTTGGACTATGTGTCGCATCGATTCGCGTGCACACTTCGACCTGTGTGTCGTATTGATTAGTGCGCCATTCTGAGGTTCATGATCCCTCGATCTACGTATTTGTCTTGATTTACGTGCACGTCCTGTTTCCCGTTTGTCTCGATATTCATGTTGTCTCGAATCTCATGCGTATCTCGGTTTGAGTGTCCGTATCAATCTGCGTGCCTCGGTTTCTGTGCCGAATCTCTATACTGCTTGCGGGACCTACACGGTATAACCTCCTACCATCCTCCGTAATTTCTGACATTATTTTATTATTATATTCTAATGATTCTTTATTTTGTGTTTGAGGACTTCGATGGACGTGCTACCTGGATCCCGATCGCTGAAGACTTACTTACCTAGCCAAGCCCTCTAGGCAAGTATCCCTTGCTCATCGACGGCTCTTGCCCTATCTCCTGGATTTAATTATATTTAATTCAATTGTAATTGTAATTATGAATGTATAACTGTAAGTAGTACAGCATAGTAGTAGAACTACCATGATGATAACGTATGATAGCTTGGTTCGTTACTGGGTCAAGCCGTATCGGACAATTCGGATGGGTTATCCACACCTCCGAGGACACGAGCACGACTCACAAGTATGGATTGTCCCCATATGCCCCGTGTCCGGCTCGCGGTCGGGTAATGACTTTGGCTAAACTATTCTTGTGGCTATGATTGTGTTTTGTTTAGAATTATAGACATGTGCTGTGATGCACCCTGCGTGGCAATTTTGTATGTGTTGGCTTGGCCCCCAGCACGCATCATAGTGCTGCTGGAGGTCGAGACTTAGTGTTCTCGGCTATGGTTTGGTTCCCAGTACGCATCATAGCGCTGCTGGAAGCTGAGACTTAGTGTTTTCAGTTTACAATTCTGCGACGGGTTGTGCCAAGTGGTTTTAGCCCCAATTTACTGGGAGCTCCCGTCCAGTATACAAAGGAGACTGCGAAATTTTTCCAGAATTTCCGGTCAAAAATTTGGTTCGAAGGGTTGGACATTTATCGTGGTATAGTATACCTGATCCCAGTACCTGCTAGGTAGATGCCTGACTAGATTAGTCGCCTAGCCCTTGACATGTCTTGTCCGTCGGACAGCGCTAGGAAAGCCGTCCATGCTATCCTTGCTATTTTTCGGCGACATTTATTAATAGACTCTTGTCCCCTGACCATTCATTCTAGGAGTTATTCTAGTCTAGCCAGATAAGACTGAGAGTTGTTTTATGTATCATAATTGTATTTTTGGATATATTAGAGGATTGAGTATAATTTGGAGGGTTGATATGGAATATGATAGGATAGACTCACGTGGATTCTTGGATATTATTGTGATTTTCTTTTTGATGATGTTCTAATTTGATCAGATATGACTATGTAGATTCCTGGATTTCGATGATTATGCGAATGCTTCGCGGAATGAGAAGAATATCGAGGGTATCATTATAAGATTTTTACCCGAATCCCTAAATGCCCAAAACTTGGTACCTTTGTTGTATTCCGGTAGTTGGGGGAAACTGTTTGCTGATAGCTTGTGATCAATGATTCAGAGGATTCTTGTGAGCCAGAGGGCCTAGCATTGTTTATTGTGATTAGCTTAGTATCTGGTGATCGTCCTTCCATGTTTGCCATGAAATATCAAGAACAAAAAATTACAGAAGAATTGAACTTGATTGCAAAATCGCTTATACAGGAAAAAGCCTAGAAAAAAAATCCTAGGAAACAATATAAGTATAATTGTTTAGTTTTGATTCTGGGGGGTGATGATAGAGGCTCGGGAAAGTCTAAAAACTCTGCCTTACTCCTTGGACTATGTGACGCGATCCTTGCTCTTGAAGAAATTGCCCTTTGTAGGTTGCCAGCCTTTGCATGAGTGTGGTACCCTGCTATTTATAGTAATTTCGGAATGAAAGATATTTGGAGCCGCATAGATGGCCACATGGCCATGTGGCTACAACAGCACACAAAGACCTTCTCCTTGGCCGCCAGCTGATGACTTGTTGAGATTTTGTTGCAGCAAATCTGGGTGGTTGAGACTTAGTCAGCCTGCCACGTGTCCTCTCGCAGGATAAGTTCAGTCTGCTTGAGTCATTTTGAGCCACATAGGCCTTTCAGTATTCGGCCATGCTGGGCCACATAAGACTCATGCGGCTTGAGTCGCAGTCTCCCTTAGTCCGCATGTAGCTTGGGGATTTTTGAGCCGCATAGATTCTGTATTCTGGGTCGCATAAGGCTCATGCGGCTTAGGTTGCAGTCACCCTTGGCCGCATGAAGCGCATGGATTGAGCCGCCTAAGGTTCATGTGGCTCGGGTCGCAGTCCTTCTAGCCGCATGACTATGTCCAGTCTTATGACATGATATTTTGTTTGATCACGTCTTATCTCTTTTTGTCAGAGTGTCAAAGCTGTCATAGCTGTCAGTTCTGTCAATTTTGACAGAGTTTGTCAGCTTTATCAGAAGGGTTGATCAGCTTGGCCGCATACGTAACTATTCTTTCCGCGGCTTAAATCAGTCTGGTGAAGATGGGCCGCAGGGGGCATGCCAAGTCTATCATGCGACTCTTCTTTATGCGGACCAATTTGTCCAAAAGTACTCATGCGGTCAGTTGTGATCCGCATGAACCCCATATTTTCCATGTTTCTACCCCCTTTAAAGTTTTCAAATTACAAATTTGGAATACTTTGAATAAGAAGCATGGAAGTATGTCAGGCCGCAAGGAATCTTCGAGTCAGGAGAGACGTTGTGCCGCAGGGACATTTTGAGCCGCAGGGAAATTTTTGAGCTGCGGGTAGATTTTGTGCCGCAGAGAGATCTTATGCCGCAGGAAAATCTTGTTTGCCAGCTGTTACTGCTGCATTTTATGCCTTGATTTGGTTTTATATTTTGGGCTCTTTTTTCGAGATAAAGCTGACGGTTACTAAAGATAAAATCCTCAAATGTCATCATTCTCTTTAATGGATACGAAAATCAAAGCGGCGACGACGGTTATTAAGGATAAAAATTCCCATGTGTCATCATTATGTCACGATAATCGACACGACGTTCTTCTGTTTCCTCTTTGAAGAACTATAAGTATGGGCCATACGGAGAGAATTTTTTCCTTTCAAGTTTTTTCCTTCGTCTTCATTGTCCTTGTGTAACGCCCCAGTCCCAAATTACGTAGGACTAGGAACGTAGATATGCAAGCGGTATACATACGAACTACAGGGGCCTTGTATGTATACATAAGCTGTAAAATACAGTAAACCACAACTAACTAATCGCATCCACAAAATAAGAAATAAAAGATATCATATAATGAATTGTTTTGGTACAATATGTTGGGTGGAGGCACATCCACTACCAACCAAAATAAAAAGAAAGAAGTACATGATATAAAAAAGGACTAAGTGGAATTAGCAAGGAGGAACCAGGTCACGTCATCTTCGAATAAATGGAGAAGACCACGATCCCGGCTAGGATACCTGCGGAAGACATGAACACACACCTAGGGAATAACCAGGTCCTCAGAGGGATGTAGCAAGATACAGGAAAAATATGCTAATATGAACTGTTAAAATAATAAAATAATATATAAAGACTATCCTAGACATAAATATGCAAAGGAAATTGCTAACCATCTATTGTACAATTTAGAGGACAACTTTCGCATGGGTGAGATTTTAGGCTACATGTACGTAACTGGCATCCAGTAATCCGTATCCGTCCGTAACGTCCAAAACGTCAGAGAGCATATGCAAATATAAATCGTCACAGTTCCATCCGGAGACTGTGGTTTACCTGTTTGGATTCCCATACGCACTAGCGACTGTCCACCCCCAATATTTTCTATACTGTTCAAGTCATGTCCAAGGCTCGTCCAGTTTTGTAACGCTTGAGTCTCTAAAACCCTAGTCATAGCAGTTACGATCATCTACCGTCACACGACTTTAGAGATGGCCAGTCCATAAGTAGTTTCCCTAGCAAAAATGTCTCAAACCGTGTAGTGTGAGTGTCATGGCCCAAGGAGATATAAGGATATCCTCCAACAAGAAGGTAGTCTACTAAAACTAAGTTAACATGCATAAAATAATGTAAAAATGACTAATAGAGTCACTTGCACCCAAGTGTGGCTGGGACGCACAGTTTTTAACAATTAAAAATAATAAATATGAAACAAAGTAAATAATGCAAAAAAATAAATAATATGACAGTAAATTAGTAAGGTATACTTGCCTGTTGTGACGCCTGGTGAGCTGCCAGGTGGGATATAATAAAGGTGGCACAAGATCGACTTCGGTGTTACAACTACGCAAGGGAGCCTCTGTTGACGACACAGAGTATTCCATCGGGTCCAGAACGGTCAACTTAGTTAGGTCTGACATAATAAAGTACGGAATTGGAGAGAAAATAGGAATGATGGGATTGGTATGGTCAAGAATCGATAGTCGAAGGGTTTGTGAAAGTAATATATATACTATTTTAGAAAACAGTTATAATGCTTGAAGCTATATTTTATTATCCCAAAATATAGTAAAATCATTTTAGGTCAAAAACTTAATTTACTTAGTGAATATTTCGTATACTACTTGAAAATATATTTGATAACTTGGAAATTCATTTTTATTAGTCACAATACTTTCTAGGAATTTATTGGATATAAATACCTATATATATGTATATATATAAAATATATTGAGAGTCAATAACAAAAAAAAAACTAATTAATAATAATAATATAATATTCTTTAAAATATATACATGCTTACTGTTGAAAATACTTATAGTATATAATACTCACAACAGTACAATATACCAAAAAATTTATTTTTATAATGATAATAATAATAATAATAACAGAAAAAACTGCTATTGTTATCCTTACACAAAATAGAGAATAGGAACAAAATTATAGGAATAAGAAAGAGGGGTACAAAGGAAGAGAGAGGAGAGCGGGAGGGAAGAGATGAGGGTCGAAGAGAATGGGAGGAGAGGGAGTGAGAGAAAGGGGATCGGAAGAGGAAAAGAGAGGGAAAGAAGGAGGAAAGTGGCTTAGAGGCCGGCCGGCGGCCGTGGAGTGGTGGCTCGGGAGAGGGGACGCACGTTGTTCTAGAATCGAGCGCCCACGGGGGCTCATGGTGGGGTTCTGGACTGCGGAGGACGGGACGCGGCGCTGCGTGAAGGAGGGGCTTTGAAGGGCTGGACCCGACCGTTCGACGGCGAGGTGGCGCTCGTCTACGACTGAGGTAAGGGCGGTGGCTCGACGGAATGATGGGCGCAAGCACGAGCGGGTGGCGACACAGTCCGGCCTGCCAGCGTGGAGGGCCGGGTGAGGCGTGCTCCCGGCTGTCTACGAGAGGAGGCGAAGGTCGGTGGTGATTGCCGGCTCGCGAAGATGTCGGTCGGGGATCGCACCATGGACGTGTGACCGGAGAGGTATGGTTCGATATTTATTTTTGTTGATTTTTGGTGGATTGATGGTTTTGGGCGATTGGAGGGGATGGCGGCGGTAGTAAGGGTTGTGACGGTGGAGTTGGAGTGGCTGTTGCGGCAATAGCCGCGGTGGTGGCTGTGGTGATGGTTGGGTTCGGGTCTAGCCAGAAAGGAGGGTGATGGTGGTGAGGCTGCAGTGGTGTTTTGGGCTGTAGTTGTGTTGGTGATGGTGTCAGAGTTTTGGTGACGAAGATGGTGGTGGTGTCGGAGTTTTGGGGACGAAGATGGTGGTGGTGGTGTGGCGGTCGGGACTCGGGACGTGGTGGGGTCAACAGTGGTAGTGACGATGGCTGAGGAATCGACGGAGGCAGGGGAGGACACGAGCGGGGATGGGGTTTAGAGTAGGGTTAGGTTAGGAATTTGATTATGTCGGGATTGTCGACACGGGAAAAGGTTCATGTACATGTAAATGTTGGAATAAGATGTGGGAGGGAAAACATGGACACGATGCACGTGGGTGGTAGAAATTATGGAGGAGTACCTGCCTATTTATAGGGTATGGGAATTCCCATTTGGATAGGATTGTGGGAGTTTTAAATCTCCATAGATAATATCATATTTATTTAATTTGCTTTAAATATTTACTTGCTCGAATCCAATTTAAACATCAATAAATCTTTATTTTGATTCAAATTCAAATTAAATCGTTTCAAATTTAAATTGTCTCATTTAATCAAATATTAACTTTTAAAAATATCTCAAATACCATTTTCCTAAATAATAAAATAATTAATTTCAAAAATTGTACTATTATTTAAAATAACTAATAAATATTTACGAAAATGGGTATGCACAATAATATTTATATAAATATACCTTTCTAGTATTCAATAAAAATATTATTTATTATTTATTACTGAAGGGCCTTTAAAATGAAAAGAACAAACTTAGCAATTTTTTTATGATAGCAAAGTACTTTATTATATAAATTATTTTGAACTATAAAAATAAAAATAAAAATATTTTTCTAAAAATATGTACGCTCGCACATATTCGCACTCGACGAGCAATTACGAAAAATGCCGTTTGCGCACAACGTACAATACAACTACGCGACGTACAATACAAAAATTTTAAATCAGTACCAAAATCGATAACAATATAGTAGAAATTTAGGGGTTTTACATCCTACCCAACTTAAAAGAATTTCGTCCTCGAAATTAAGGGTTAGCAGGGGGTGAGAAGGCATAAAACAGTTCACAATATTCAACGAAAGATGCACTAGAAAATCTCGATTTCAATAACGGCAAGGATAATCATGGGTTAACGCAAGAAGGAAAATGTGCGGGGGTTAATGCTAGAATGTGAAATAACGATTTGAGAAGATGGATTAAATACCTAGAAGGTATGCTTTGAGAGTAGGTTGAGGGCACGAGTTGGAGAGCGCTAAATTTAGAAGGTCATGAAAGTAAATATTGGCCAACAGACGAGTAGTTTAGGATGAATATAGCAACATTGAGTGGTGAGGGTCATAGGTGATAGGGTAGCTAGAGAAATTTCTAGTACCACGCCTCCGTCCTTCTAAAATAGGTAGAGACAAAAGCAATAAGGAGTTCAATGACGATTTTATCAAATACGAATACGTGATTCAAAGACGGCCGTATAATTTCAAAAGAATTTTCAAGGCAGTCGTGGATGGGATTCTAGGGCCAAGTTTAATTATGTCTCATCCACGTAGAATAATAGGTAAAAGCGAACCAAAGTGCACTAGCTGATCAGACCATCATGCACCGGTTCTGATTAGACGATATGTTAGTGGGAGCTCTTCCAATAACAAAGGTCATGAACACGCTTGATAAAGGGTGAGCTTGCAAAACTAGGCTATATTTGGGGCGTTAGTCAAGTTAGTCAAAATATACGTACGCTAGATAATGAAGAAAGGAAATACAAACAGTCTTAGTTCCTTAATAGGTCATAAAGTCAATGGAAATACTAGACCGTGAAGCATTCTACCCAACTTAAAAGAGTTAAGCTAGTAGTGTGATGGGGCAACGGGTGAAGCATTCAAGATAAACCACAAGTTAAGTATTCTAGGAATTAAATGGATCACAAGCATTCGTTTGGTCAAAAAAATTGAGTCGAGGTTGAGTAAGTCAAGATTGAGATATAATCACATGCTTGGTAGATGACTAATTATACTTGAGTATATATAATTATCATGGCTCGAGTGCTATGGCAACCAGTGTGGAATACTTAATATCTCATTAGGGCTATCTTGGTTGTCTTCCATTAAATTTTTTTTTTAACTCGAGTTTTCCTCAAAAAGTTTCTTATCCATCAAGACTTTAAATCTTAAATTCCTTAATCATTCTCAAGAAGTGAACCTCAGTATATCACTAATCAAATCTACCATGATTGCTAATATTCATAATCAAAACTTGTAACTCTATATGAATTTATCGATCATAATTTATAAAACACAAATTTGAAATTTTCTCTCAAAGTTAATTTCATATCTTCCAAAATATTTCAAAAAACTTGTAGTCATATTGCAATATTTAAAATCCTTTTAACTAATTTTTATATCTCTTTAAGTATCTTAAAGGATGAGTTAATCATAACTCTATAGCTCAAGAGTTTCAAAACTCAAAATCAAATATCAATTTGTTTTCTCATTTGTATATAGATTCTAACTATCTTCTTGTAGTAATAAAATTCCAACAATCTTCTAAGTTTGTAATGTCGCTACTATCCCACTTGGAATCAACAAATTCTTCCTACAAGATCATACATCAAGAAGATATGGTCCTTTGATTCTTAAAGTAAAAATATCTGTATAACTCTAATATGATCTCTAATGCATACTAATTGCCGATGGAATCTTCCAAGCCATGTGTTTGACCTATAAACATTTACCAGTGTAGTCGTCTTTCTAACGGTTGGTAAGCATGAAATAAGAGGTAAGGTTTATGGTAGGAGAGATCAAGCAGGATGCAAGGAAGTCGAACGAGAGTTCAGAGATTTGAATCAAGGAAGGTGATCAAGTAAGTGGATGAGATTTCTAGACTCTAATCCTAGATGCAGGCTCACATCGGTATAGTAACGTAATCCGAAGTGATAAACTTGACCTGCATGGACCACCACAAAAATATGTAACGCCCCAGTCCCAAATTACGTAGGATTAGGAACGTAGACATGCCATATGTATATATACGAAGTACAGGGGCCTTGTATGTATACGTAAGCTGCAAAATACAGTAATCCACAACTAACTAATCTCATCCACAAAATAAAAAAATAAAAGATATCATATAATGAATTATTTTGGTACAATATGTTGGGTGGAGACACATCCACTACCAACCAAAATAAAAAGGAAGAAGTACATGATATATAAAAGGACTAAGTGGAAGAAGCAAGAAGGAACCAAGTCACATCATCTTCGAATAAATGGAGAAGACCATGATCCCGGCTAGGATACCTGCGGAAGACATGAACACACACATGGAGAATAACCAGGTCCTCAGAGGGACGTAGCAAGATACAGGATGAGCATGCTAATATGAACTGTCAGAATAATAAAATAATATATAAAAGACTATCCTAGACACAAATATGCAAAGGAGATTGCTAACCATCTATTGTGCAATTTAGAGGACAACTTTCATGTGCATGGATAGAATTTTAGGCTACATGTACGTAACTGGCATCCAGTAATCCATATCCGTCCGTAACGTCCAAAACGTCAGAGGGTATCTAGAAATATAAATCGCCATAGTTCCATCCGGAGATTGTGGTTTACCTGTTTGGATTTCCATACGCACTAGCGACTGTCCTCCTCCAATATTTCCCACACTGTTCAAGTCATGTCCATGGCTCGTCCAGTTTTGTAACTGCTTGAGTCTCTAAAATCCTAGTCATAGCAGTTACGATCATCTACCATCACACGACTTTAGAGATGGCCAGTCCATAAGTCATACCCCTAGCAAAAATGTCTCAAACCGTGTAGTGTGAGTGTTATGGCCCAAGGAGATATAAGGATATCCCCCAACAAGAAGGTAGTCCGCTAAAACTAAGTTAACATGCATAAAATAAAGTAAAAATGACTAATAGAGTCGCTTACACCCAAGTGTGGCTTGGACACGCAGTTTTTAATAATTAAAAATAACAAATATGAAACAAAGTAAATAATACAAAAAATAAATAATATGACAGTAAATTATCAAGGTATACTTGCATGTTGTGACGTCTGGTGAGCTGCCTGGTGGGGTACAATAAAGGTGGCACAAGATCAACTTCGGTGTTACAACTACGCAAAGAAGCCTCTGTTGACGATACAGAGCATTCCGTCGGGTCAAGAACGGTCAACTTAGTTAGGTCTGACATAATGAAGTACGGAATTGGAGAGGAAATAGGAATGAAGGGATTGTTATGGTCAAGAATCGATAGTCGAATGATTTGTGAAAGTAATATATATACTATTTTAGAAAACAGTTATAATGCTTGAAGCTATATTTTATTATCCCAAAATATAGTAAAATTATTTTAGGTCAAAAACATAATTTACTTAGTAAATATTTCGTATACTACTTGAAAATATATTTGATAACTTGGAAATTCATTTTTATTAGTCACAATACTTTCTAGAAATATATTGGATAAAATACCTATATATATATGTATATATATAAAATATATTGAGAGTCAATAACTAAATAAAGATACTAATTATTAATAATAATAATATAATATTCTTTAAAATATATACATGCTTACTGTCGAAAATACTTATAGTATACAATACTCACAACAGTACAATATACCAAAAAAATTATTTTTATAATGATAATAATAATAATAATAATAATAATAGAAAAAATTGTTGTTGTTATCCTTACACAAAATAGAGAATAGGAACAAAATTATAGGAATAAGAAAGAGGGGTACAGAGGAAGAGAGAAGAGAGCGGAAGGAAAGAGATAAGGGTCGAAGAGAACGGGAGGAGAAGGAGTGAGAGAAAGGGGATCGGGAGAGGAAAAGAGAGGGGAGGAAGGAGGAAAGGGGCTTAGAGGCCGACGGGCGGCCGTGGAGCGGTGGCTCGGGAGAGGGGACGCCGGTGGTTCTGGAATCGAGCGGCCACGGAGGCGCATGGCGGGGCTGGGGACTGCGGAGGACGGGACGCGGCGCTGCACGAAGGAGGGGCTTTGGAGGGCTGGACCCGGCCGTTCGCCGGCGAGGCGACGCTCTCCTAAGACTGAGGTATGGATGGTGGCTCGATGGGATGGTAGGCGGAGGCACGAGCGGGTGGCAACACAGGTCGGCCTGCCAGCGTGGAGGGCCGGGTGAGGCGTGCTCCCGGCTGTCTATGAGATGAGGCGGAGGTCGGTGGCGATTGCTGGCGCGCGGAGATGTCGGTCTGGGAGCGCATCACGGACGTATGGCCGGAGAGGCAAAGTTCGATATTTATTTCTGATTTTTGGTGGATTGATGGTTTTGGGCGATTGGAGGGGATAACGGCAGTGGCACGGGTTGTGATGGTGGAGTTGGGGTGGCTGCCGCGACAGTAGCCGCGGTAGTAGCTGTGGCACTTCTAAAATAAGGTAGATTAGCGATGTCCAGATACGTCGCTAATTATGAAAAATACGTCGCTAATCATAATTAGCGACGACTTTAGCGACAAAAAATGAAGGTCGCTTTAAAGCTAGTCGTTGATGACAAATTCGTCGCTCTACGTCGCTGTTTGCGACTTCACTACCATGTTGCGGGATCATCGCAAAGTTAGCGACGGAGAGAGACGACAACTTTACATCGCAGAAATAGCGACGTAGTGCGACTACTTGGCGATGTTTATTTCTATTTATGTGATGACATTGCATGCCTGCCACGTCAGCAAGGTAGTGACGTACAGCGACGTACCGACGTAAATTAGCGACGTATTAGCGACGTCCCCATACGTCGCTAAGACGTCGCTATCCGTCGCTATCCGTCGCAGAATCCTGAAAAAAATAAAAAAAAATATAATGTATATTTTTGTTATGTTGTGTGTCTGTGTTTACAGTGTGTGTGAAGTGCTGTGTTCGAACCATCGACAGTTTCGCTTACTGTTCTATATTTTATCTTGGATAGAAAGAGCAACAGTTCAGGGTGCACTTCTCAGAGCTTTCTCTTCACGTCCTTCTTGGGATCCTGTACGACGTCCCGAGAGAGTGAAGGATGTGAAAATGAAGCTCTCAGAAGTACACCCCGAACAGTTGCTCTTTCTGTCCAAGATAAAACATACAACAGTAATCGAAACTATCGATGGTTCTGAACACTGTATTTCACTCACATACAATGTAAACACAGATACACATCATCAAAAAAATACATATTATATTTTTTTAAAATTTGGACAGCACCTCCTTTGTATATCAGATCATCGCTTATAACCCAGCGTAGGTATATTTGTCATCCCCGTCGCAGATATCATCATATATAATTAACAGACTCCCATCATAACAGTCTACAACTAATAGATGAATAACAGTCTCCCATCATAACAGTTGTTTTACTTAACAAAATGCCTAAAAATTGGCTTTTGAAAGAAAACGAGAAAAAGTACCAAAGTACAAGTTGTTCTGGAAAGTATTGCTATAGAAGTCTGATATGAGAGCGATCACTTTGTTCCTTGGACCATACGATGATGAAAAAAACTGCTTGAAGAAGACGACCAATCGGAAGAACTAAGTCACCGGAAAGGTATCGAACAATGGCACTGATGGCATAGTCGAATGCTTTCTTGCTTTGCTTCACCCTGTTCTTGAGAAAAAGTTAAAAAAATGCTTCTGGGAATATCACTCTGAAAGTATGAGTTTTCTCAGAATCTCCTCTCCTGTCTCTATTGATCTCTTGATGATCTTGTCTGTGTTGAAAATATGTCTATTTATAGACTAGACCCTTTGTACTTAAAAAAGCAACAAAAAATGGGTCTCTACACGAGTAACTGTCACCTACGATGTAAATCATCCTCTACGCATGTTGACACATGTTCCATGTAGAATTTTGATCTCTACGCATGGTGACACGTATCCCACTACTTCAATAAAATGGGGAGAGCACGTACACACGTTCCTCGATAAATGTGGCATAAAAGCCACGTAAGCAACCCACGTTCTCATGTAGTCAGGAAAGCTCGGGCGTAAAATGACCCAAAACATACTCCCAGCGTAAAGTAGCAGACTGGGCGTAAAAATAGCCCAAAATAAGCTTCCAGCGTAAAGTGGCTAAAAATAGCCTTGAGCGCAAAATTAGCTCAAATAAACTTTACGCACACAATAGCCTTGAGCTTAAAAGCTCGAAATAGCTATCGTGCGTAAAAGAAGCAGCTTATTGAGCGTAAAGTAGCCTATCTGCACACTAAACGACAAGCGTTGGATTTGGTGAAAAGATCTCCTCGGCTTCTGTGTACTGCTGTCAGAAAATTATTCTGTTAGATCAAATCACTAGCATTAAATGCGACCTGACAGTCTGTCGTCCACGCGTAAAAGTGGGGGATAACTCTCGCGTAAAAAGCTTCTCACATAGAGAATAGCTTACGTAGAGAGTAGCTCGCGAAGGGTCTGAGTTTGACTAAGTTTGAATTGCGTAAAGTTCTTAACTTCTTTGACTTGGTCTTTGAAGTACTTTTTACGCTCCTACAAGACCCCCTTCAAAGTTTTCAAATCATTTTCAAAATTTAAAATACTTCGAAAAGAAGCGTAAAATTTGGGATTTCAACAGTCAGCGTAGAATTCGGGATGTCCAACGGTCATCTGCGTAAAAGTCGAGATATCCAACAGTCAGCATAAAAGTCGAAAATTTGAACCGATTCAGAATTCTCTATAAATAGAGCTCTTTGAATAGAGATAAGACTTTACTTGTCATTCACAATCCCGATCTCTCTTTACTCTTCTTCCTCCTTTATACTCTCGCTTCGATCCGATGGCCCCCAAGAAGTCCGCCGCCGGCAGCAAGGGTAATAAGCCCATCGTTGATTCATCGTCGGCCGACCGCACGAAAACCCCTATCCCATCATCAACGACGCCCCAACAGAGCAATCCTGCCGTGGCTCCGACAATGAAGGGTAAAGTACTGAACATCGACCACGAGTTCGTCAGAGAAGAAAACTCGAATTTTTTTTTTACTTCGCGCCCACGTTATGCGTGTCAGCGTAGAAACTGAGATAATAAAATATGCCCACGTTATACGTGTCAGCGTAAAATTAAGAATATACGCCCACGTTTATACGTGCCAGTGTAAAAATTAGAATACGCTCACGTCAACACGTGCCAGCGTAAAATTCACAATACGCTCACATCAACATGTGCCAGCGTAAAAATTAAAATACGCTCAAGCTAGCATAAAAATTAAAATATGCTCATGTCAACACATGCTAGCGTAACAATTAAACTACACTCATGTCAACACATGCCAGCGTAAAATTTATAATACGCTCACATACATGTGCCAGCATAAAAATTAAAATACACTCAAGCTAGCATAAAAATTAAAATACGCTCATGTCAACACATGCCAGCGTAAAATTCACAAGTGAAAGACTTTGTGTAAAACAAATAACTTTTACACTTTAAAAGTTTTTTATCAACTTTAATAAGCGTAAAGTTTGCATAGTCAGAGTCTTTAATCTTTATGCGTAAAACTCAGACCAAATCATCTGCGTAAAAATTTCCAATTAGGTTTTCACTAACTTGATTTTTTTTTTCTTTTTGGCAGTGGATTTACAAATTCACCCACTTGTAGAAGTATTTGGCTCATCAGCTGGTATGGTGGGCTCAAATTATTTAGAGAACCTGTCCCATATGGAGTTTCCCTAGTCGAACACGAAATATCCTGCCGAGAGAGCACAACTGATAGCTGCTCAAGGGGACAGAATGTTGCGGTCCATGATAAATGGAGAAGTGTTGACATCGCTGGATGGCCAACAATTTGCAAAGTCGGCTTTCTTATCCGGGGATACGATAGCCTTCAAATCACAAATATACCCCAAAAAGGAGGCTTGGATGTTCAAATTTAGAGATAGAACAATGTACCTCCATGACATGGATAGAGATTATCCCTTGTCTGCTTTCATCAATGCCACCCATCCCCGAAAGATGTTATAGAACCTGACTCCCAGCAGTCATGGTAGACCAGGAAGGATCATTTTGAAAAGAGAGAGAGCAAATGACATGGGCTACCACACCCCAGTGGTGGTGTTGTCCCCTTCTATGGTCTCTTGCCAGGTTTTACTCTGAGCGAGGATTCTGCTCTGATTCAGCCAGTGCAGACCCAAATGTTCATTAATCAGTTCATTAGGACTGCAGTATTATATCCTCAGGCCAACCCCAGGCTACCAGGGTGGCTAACTCCTTTTAACCAGAACTGGATTCAGATTAGTGTTTGGGTTATGAGGAACTTCCAGACGGAGCTAAAAGACATCGGCCTGTATGAGGAAGTGGCCTCCACTAGTCAGGGTATACCACCGAACAGTAATTTGTTCATGGCTCTGATGGAGATATATATCAGTTCAATAAGAACTTTTATGACCCTAAAAGGAGAAATGGGTCTCGCGCTTCACGAGATGCAATTCATCTCCAAGTTGCCAATGGGGGAAGCCCCATATGAAGAGTATGTTCCCTCCGACCGAGAACTAACAGAAATCAGGGAGAAAAATCCTCAATTAGTTGAGGAATATGAAGAGTTGATGTGCCATTACATGATTTGTACTACCATGCATGAAAGTGGATCTCATCTGGCGTACATCAATAAGTGGACACCATATCTCTTTTACCAAAAGGATAAGATATCCAAGGATGATAAAGAAAGATTTTAGGAGAACGAAGCTCCAATCATCAATACTGGTTCAACAATCCCTGCTGATAAAATACGGGATATGATGATTGGCTATAAATTTTCGAACAAATTTTTGTCCACCAAGACTGGAGAGTTCTCTGCAGGAACCGAAGCCTTGAGTTTCTTCAGATATGGCAGCCAGATGATCTCCAAGAAAGCCTTGGTGGCAGGCTTTCTTTCTTTGTGGTTGAGGAGATGGGTTGTACCGGGGACCGGTACAGTTGATAGAATCCACCAAAGCGTGCAATAGCCAGCGGTACGTTTGGTGTTCAAAGTTAGAATCAATCTGCTATCGGCAATGGTGTGCCAAATAAACGCAGGTCTGAGGACTTTTGGTGAGGAATTAATTAACAATGCTGCTCACCGGAATGTAATCCTTAGGATAAAAATGCCCTACACTTACCTTATGGGCTGGCTATTGCATCACAACTGCAATTTGTTGCCACCAGGCCCTGGAGATGATGTGGAGGTCTTCCTCCAGAAGTTCAGCAAAGCCACATGGACTGCCACGACAGTGGCAGATACCAGAGCAGTATTGAATTATTCTTATGGTTGGAACTTTTTCTGTACCCGGCCACCAATTCCAGCCGACTGCTTCGACGTATAATTTAAAGATGAAGTTGAAGGAAGAACTTTATTGTCAGCGCCAGTTTTCAGATGGCTACAGTACATCAGACCCTCCCATCTGATGTACAGAAATGAAGACAGCTGTGCGTTCGAACCATATCTACCAAGCCGGTTCGCTCGCCAGTTTGGGTATGACCAACTTCATGTTGGTAATCCCTCCACCAGTTTCCGTCATTATGAAAAGCTGATTGATGGTGCCAGAGGCTGGAGATATTTTAGCACTGCCTGTACCGGTGCTAAATTTCGAATATCGACTGCTACAAGCACCACCGAGCTGCGTATACTTCATACGTATGCTGCTTCGATCCGCTTCTTCGCCCATGGCTCTAACCTGAAGGGTAGTCTAAGATGGCCCAAGGAAGGAAATATTAAAGAGCCAGTCAGGGTACCATCGGACATACCTGACGACGCTGTCGTTCCAGATGCGTATCTGGAAGTAATCCCAACGGGAATGGAGGAAAAAGCTGCGAAACCTATAATTATTGGCAAGACTCGAAAACGGAAACAAGGTGCAGCTGCTACTCTTCTAGAAAAGACTCCAGAAAAGAAGAAGAAGAAGGTTACCACCAAAGGGCCTTCTAGACCAAGAGCCGCTATCCGAGAGATTGATATTCCAGTCGAGGAGCCGCAACATGTTGCATCTTCTTCAGCTCATCCTGGAGAAGGGTCCTCGGCCTCCCAACCAGTAGCATCAATGGAAGCGGTGACAGTCCTATCTCCGGGACGTCTCAGCTCAGCACTTCATTTGACTTTGCCACAAAAGGCACAAGTTGTTGAGGATGTCGCTCCAGTACATACAGTTAATAGAGAGCCCATCCCATCAGATGGACGAGCTATTAATTTTGACGATGATGACTGGATGGGGACTATGACGTATACTTGGCACGTCCTACACCTACCCCAGGTAAATATAACTTATACAAAATCTATACAAAATTATGATATTTAGTATATTAACTTATCTTGTTTAATTCTTGTAAGTATTATCATCACATCAAAGCTTGTGGCTCCTCCTCCTCCTCAAGAAGCTATTTATGAGAAAAATGTGGAGTCTGAGGACGAGGATTCTTCTTTAGAAGAAAAAGATGCTCAAGAAGAATGTCCTCCATCTATGGAGGTACAACAAGAGCCAGAGATGCAGGCTCAGCCAGAATTGTCTCTTCCTGCTGAGAACGAAAATAAAGAACAAACTACAGTAGAACCTACTGTAGATGATGAAGCGGCTGCTGAGGAAGAAATAGACTTCAACAAAGAACCAGTTGTAGAAAAACCCACTACAACTGAAATACTTGAAGATCCTGCAGAGCCGGTAGCCGAAAAAGGTGATGAAGACATAGTCGAATCATCAACTGAAGCTGAGGACGTTGAAATAGCATCCTCTGCTATTGCTACTGTTTCAGAAAAAGTTCTTGCAGAGACAATGCCCGAACCGGAGTCAGCTGCCATAACTACCATTCCACCTGCACCAATCACTGCCACCGAAACTCAAGTAGTTTTGTCTTCAGAACTGGCTGGAATAACACATACTAAAAACACTTTTCCTGAAGCTCCTAGGGATCAGTTGGCCATAGTAGCAACGACAACAACAGTTTTATCTCAGTCTGCTACTAAGGCAACAACATCTGCTCCTAGTCTTCAGAGAAGAGATCTGGTAGACATCGCCACAACGCCGAGCTCAAGTACAGAAATGAATCTCTTAGTTGAGATTCATACTAATAATTTTTACAAGACTCTGGCGGATCTAATCAAAATGGTCCTGAATAAGGACCTCAATTATGAAAGCTTGAAGGCGTCTATTTCTCTTACGATCAGAAATGTCGCTATGTTTAATGATGCGGTGAGAGCAGCGGCATTGGAGAAGACCGTGGAGGAACTTGAATAGCCCATTAGAAAATATCTAAAGCTGTCAAGCAAAACTACTGAAAGTCTCATCCAAAGCAAGTATGACGCTTTATCAGCTAAATACCTCGCTCGAGAAACGACTTTCAATGAAGCCCTCCATGAGTACGGCATAAAGATCGCCAAAGAAAAAGCTTTTTTAGTTGGAGCGAAGCCCCAGCTGGATAGCCAAAGAGAAGCCTATGAAACTTCGAATATAAGAATTCATCAACAGAATGATAGAATTCGCAAAGTCGAAGCTGAGCTGGCTTGTTTGAAGGCGGAGAAGGAGCAGTTGATAATAGTTCGAGACCAGCAGCTTACACAGAGCTCGATTTTGGAAGAACAAGTCTTTGGAGCCGAGTCTACCATCAAAATTATTGACGAAGCCAAGGATAAGATGATAGTCACTTTTGCTGGACTTTCTCATATTTGCACTCCCGAAGCTCGACGCTCCGTAGCTACTATGAATGTATTGAGCTCTCGTGAAAAGCGTCTAGCAGAGCTGCAGAAATTGCTAAAGACTTATCTGCTCTGCCTTAGGCAAATAAAGAGCTTTTGTAATCTTCTATCTTTTTTCATTCTGTAATATTTACAAAAAATGAATAAAATATTTGTTTTATGATCCTATCATTTATTTTGAATTTAAATAATAGGTATGAGATAGAAAATACTTATCAGAGGTAATATGGACATGACAAGTCTTCTAAACTCAATAAATTATATCTATCCAGAGGTAATATGGACATGATAGATAATGAATCTCTTTTTCTGTTTAGAGTATATGATACTATCAGAGGTAATATAAACATGACAGATCGTAACAACTCAAAGAAAATAGTATAATATCTATTCAAAGGCCAAAAGGACATGATAGATAGGAGAACAAGTAGACTTAATATTTATTCAGAGGTCATGAGAACATGATAAATAATAAATCTATCTTTTTTTATCAGTTGGTAAGACAGAAGATCAAAATTTTCTTTTATGAAGACAAATGATCAGCTTTACCAAACATTGGTAGCTGGAGAATAAAGAAAAAATTCAAACATAATATTTCTTCAAGAATTTGCCATTGATCGGCATCATAAGCAAATCTCCATTAGGTTTAGACAACCTATAGGCACCATCGGAGAATACCGACTCGACTACATAGGGACCTTTCCATTTTGCTTGAAATTTCCCTTTGCTCTTATGAGTCATCACCATCGGTCTTCGAACAGCTAGAACTAGTTCATCGACTTTAAATACCGTCTCTTTAACTTTACGATTGAAAGTTTGAGATATGCGGGCTTGATATAGCTCGATGTGCTGTTGCGCTTGAAGACACTTCTCGTCCAATCCTTCAAGTTCTTGAAGCCTTAATTGATCATTATTCTCTGTAGTAAGCTCATTTGCAATGGCTATTCTAAGAGATAGATTCTGAATTTCCAGTAGAAGAACAGCCTCACATTCGTAAACCAGTGAAAATGGTATAAAACCAGTAGGAGTTCGGACTGTTGTTCGGTAAGCCCATAAACATTCTCCAAGTTTCTCATTTCATTCACGTTTATTAAAAGAGACAAACTTTTTGAGAAGTTTAATAATGGTTTTGTTGAAAGCTTCGGCCAAACCATTAGCAGCTAGATTATAGGCCGTAGAAGCCAAATTTTGGATCCGATTCTTATCATAGAATCGATAAAATACCTGACTGGCAAATTGTGGTCCATTGTCATGAATTATCCGTCGGAGAATCCCAAAGCGATAAATGACATGGTGTTTGATGAAACTAACCACATTTGATGTTTTTACTTCAATAAGGGGAATAGCTTCCGCCCATTTAGAGAAATAATCAGTTATGGCTAGGATAAACCGATATCCTTTGACAGAAGGAGGGTTAGTCGGACCAATAATATCCATGCCCCAAGCTTTGAAAGGCCAAGAAGCTGCTGTTGGATGTAAAAATTCAGATGGTTGGTGAATAAAATCAGCATGAATCTGACATGCTTTACATCTTCTGGCATAATCCACAACATCTGCTATCAAAGAAGGCCAATAATATTCTATTCTTCGAATGCGGTCCTGCAATTTCGGACCCAGTTGATGGGCACCACAGACACCATCTTGAGCTTCATGAAGTGTTTGCTTAGCTTTACTTTCAGAGAGACAACGTAGTAAAACTCCGTCATAAGAACGACGATATAACATATGTAAGAAAGAATCATAATAGAATTGAAATGATCGTCTTTTGATTGATGCAGCTTCTTTTGGATCTTCAGGTAAAATTCTATGGACCGCATAATCAATGAATGGACTTCTCCAATCCCTTTGTTGAGAACTTGATTCTGTAGTATAACTCTATTCAATATGCAAGTTATTCTTTACACAGAATAAGTCTCGATCCAATAAAATAATGGTATTTTGTCTTCAAATTGGAACATCTAAGTCTGCAGCTAAACTAGCAAGAGCATCAGCTTCCAAGTTCTGAGAACATGGTACGAATTCGATGAAGAATCCTTTGAATGAAAGGACCAATTCGATTACCACTAGATGATAAGGAATGAGGTCAGGATTTCTGACTTCATATGTCCCTCTGACTTGATTAACAATCAGTTGAGAGTCTCCATAAGCTTCCGAAAACTCGATGTCTAATTTTTTTGCTACTTGGAGACCAATCAGCAGAGCATTATATTCTGCCACATTATTGGAACATGGTTCATTGAGAGAATAAGCACGATATATGACCATTTTATCAGGAGAGACCAAGACGATGCCTACTCCAGAGACAATATTGCCTTTAGGTCCAACCCATGATGCTCCATCAAAATATAGTTGCCAAATGTTATTCTTCGAAGTCATGTTGCAATCCACAACTTCATCTGGAATGTCATCATATAGCTTCGATGTTTCAGGTATAGGGTGAGCTGCTAAGAAATCAGTTAATGCTTGGCCCTTCACTGATTTTTGAGGTACATAGACCATATCATAAGGAGTGAGCAACATCACCCAGGTGGCTAACCTGGAGTTAAGAATGCTTGGTTTTCTCATCAACACCCGAATATGATTTATTCTGGAGATGACATGAATAGTCTGTCCTGACACATAATGTCGTGTCTTTTAAATAGAAAAAACTAAGGCCAGATATTCTTTTTCCACAGGAATGTACCTATGTTCAGCTCCGACCATCATTCAGCTAAGATAATAAATTGTCTGTTCATGTCCCATATCACTTTTCTGTGGAAAAAAAGCACCAAGGGAATGATCTAAGGCTCGAACATATAGCAAAAATGTTCTTTCCACCACTGGGGGTACCAAAACAGGTGGATTTGTAAGATATTGTTTGATGTCATTGAAAGCTTTCTGACATGCTTTATCCCAGACAAATGATACACCTTTCTTTAATAAACGGGAGAAAGGTTGACATCTCCCAGAAAGATTGGATATAAATCTCCTAATATAAGTAATGCGACCTTGAAAACCACAAAGTTTTTTTAAATTACGTGGAGGACGCATTTCAAGAATCGCTTTAATTTTGTCAGGATCAACATGGATACCTTGAGAAGTGATGACAAATCCTAAAAACTTGCCACTGGAAACCCCTAAGAAAGACTTAGTAGGATTCATCTTTAGTTGATGTTGGCACATTAACTCAAATACTGTCTTCAAGTCTTGAATGTGATCATCTTTTGATCGACTTTTGACAGCAATATCAACTACATAACATTCTACTATTTTTCGTAGATGTTCTTGAAAGATGCTGCTCATGGCCCATTGATACGTAGCACCGACATTTATCAGTCCGAACGGCACAACCGTATAGCAGTAAACACCAAGGGGGTACGAAAAGCGGTATGCTTTTCGTCTCCTGGATGCATCTTAATTTGATTGTATCCTAAAAATCCGTCCATGAAAGACATGCGTTCAAAACTATTGTCTATCATTACATCAGTAATCGAAAGTAGAAATTCATCTTTTAGACAAGTTGCATTAAGATCTCAAAAATCTATGTAAACTTGAACTTTTTCATTCTTCTTCATAACAGGAAAAATGTTGGAAACACAATCTGGGTGTTGTTCTTCACGAACAAAGCCACATGTTATCAGTTTTTTGGCTTCTGCTTTAATTGCGTCCATCATATCTGGTCGAAAATGCCGTTGCTGTTGTTTCACAGGCTTGGCATTAGGAAGAATATTGAGTTTATGAGTAGATACTTTAGGATCTACATCCGGCATATCCTCATAACTCCTTACAAAGATATCGATATATTGTTTAATCAGCTGTATCAACTCTTCCTCTGCATCTTCAGAATGATCTTTACTGATGAATATCGGCTTGAATGTAGTTCTATCTCCGACGTTAATATGGACAATTTTATCCTCTGTTGATGGCTGTCATTGTTCAAAGCGAAGCTCCCATTGAGTGTCCATTTGTTGTGCCCAAGGGTCATTCTCAAATGATTCTGATTCACCATCGGTTTGAACCATATTAATTGAGAATATATACTCAGATTCATCATAATAGTCTTCCTCAGAATATGAGGATTATAAAAAACTGGAAGAACATTCTTCTTCCATATTTTCCTTGCAGATGTGGGATGTATCCGATTCGATGAATTGGATTTCTTCATAATCTGAAGATTGTGAAGAACTGGAAGTAAATTCTTCTTGTATATCCTTTTTAAACATGTGGGACGGATCATATCCCAACCCATGCCGAGTTTTCTGGTAAAATAGATCACCACATAATGGTAACCGTCTACCTTTACCTTGATTAAGACCCTGCATAGTCTTTAAATCATATCCCATATTCTGGATAATCTTGAGAGATTGTTGACTATATTTATCAATTCGGATTCTTCCTTTATTTTTATCTCTAAGATCATTTGTCTGAATAACAGAGATATTTCTAGCCAGACCAAACATAATTTGGCGCTTATTTTTTTATCAGACGGAATCACAAAATAAGATTCTTCGTGACGCCTATAAGTTATACAAGCTTGTGAGGCTACAGGAAGAAGATAGGGGAAAGATGTTAGGAATCTTTGAGCATAAGGTCTGACATCAACATGAGGAGGAAAGAAATTTTCCTTATGGTTAATGTATAAGATTTTTTCTGTATTTATGTCATTTTTATGTTGATGACTTTGATCATCAGAAGATAAAGTCATTCTTTCAATAATTTTGACAGCCATATACTCCAAAAGGAAATCTTCATTGATATTAGAAAGTACAGAATGATCAATATTTACATCATTTATAAGTTGACTACTACGCTTTGGATTGATCATTAACGGACCGTCATCTGTCTTCTGCGTAGATTTGCCAAGGTTGATGATCAGTGGTGGTTCTGGATCATTCGTACGAGAAGTACGTCCCTTGACCTTGATCATAAGAGGTTGAACTTGACTCTTGACTGGAATGCTCGCTGATTCCTCAGACAAAGCTCGAGTTCTTCCTTTAACTTTGATCACCAGAGGTTGATCATTGACAGGTTGGGGTTGGATTCGGTCTTTGACTTTAATCTTCAAAGGTTGTTCTTCTGGAGGATATTTATTGACAGATTGATCCTCGGCAGGTGATCGATCTTCTGCCATATCCGATATCTCATTTACATGCTCCTGCTTGTAGAGTATTGAATCAGAGAAATAAGCTTCAACACCCTTAAAGGGATTGATATCTACAAATTTGGTCTTCACGATCCCTTGAGAATCCACGTACTTGAAGCATTGATGGAAAGTTGAAGGCATAATGTTATGCTAATATATCCACGATCTTCCAAGGAGGATGTTGTAAGATACATCTGAGTTGATAACATAAAAAGTTGCCATAGTTCGAAGATCACCAATTTAAATCTTCAGACGAATCTTTTCCAGTAGTTTACTCTTTCCAGAGTGAAACCAACTATTGTGGTACTAGTGTAAGTCAAATCACTAGTAGGGATCCTCAAAGGTCGTATCATACTTTAAAGAATTATGCTAATTGAAGACCCAGGATCGATGTAAATCCTGTCAATTTCAGTAGATTCAATATACCATGTATAGCACAGAGGCCTATCATGCTTATTATGCTTCAACAACATATCTTCTTGTATGAAGGTAATGTCAGGAATTGCCTCCATCACACTATGACATTGTGGACATAACACTGGTATATTGTCAGGACTCTTGAGTTGAGCTAAACATGAGTCTTCTTGTAGCAAAGCTTCGCTCAGAGTTTCTCGGCTTTCTTTAGAAAGATGAAACAGCTCGAAGATAGCGAGTCTAGCCGGAGTATTAGCTAACTGGGCTAGAATATCAAACTTGTAGGGTTTTATCACCATCCCTTGATTTGAAGCATATTTCAATGGGACGTCAAAGCGTACTGCTTTCTGTTTCCCTTTCTCAACCACAGATGGTTTAACAGGAATAGGAGATGGTTGAGCTGGTGATATTTCAACAACGTCCTCTGCTTCTTTGGAAGATCCCTCATAATCTTTGTGGTACTTTTTCCTAGATCTCGTACCAGCAAAGGTTTCTTCTTCAGACTCAGAAGAATGAAGTACCATATTGCAGGATTTAGTCTTGTTTTCCTTAGTCTTCTTCTTGTGAGGATTTTTATGAGAAACCTTAAAACCTAATCCAACAGTAGATTTTTGACTTTGAAGTTGTAAAGGAAGTCGCATTCCTTTATCATAATTCAAGCCTTCCGTCTTTTAAAAGTCATAGCCCATCTTTTTCATGAGATGGACTGATTGCTGACTATACAAATGAGTGGGTAGCGGACTTTCAATAGATGGTTTAACAGAGAAAGAAGAGACAAAAACCTCTGTAACCTCAGGAGAAGAAGGCATAAAGACTTTTGTAGAAGGAGGAATAGAAACTCTGTAGCGACATAAGAAGGAAAAATACTCGAAATAGAAGAAAAAATCCCTATAGGAGCTTTCTCATAAGCAGCAAAGACCGGTTGTGCCCTGTATAAGGGGACACTGTTCATTGCTAACCATTGCCGATGATTAAGCTTGAGTTTGGTAGGAGGAGCCAAACTTGGAAGGCATATATTCAAACCCCTCAGTCTATCCTCCAAAGGAATGCCTCCACATAAATGATCCAAATCATCATGGTCTGGGATTAAAATATGAGAAATCATGTTACAGGTTTTGACATTTTTACCTTTCTTGGATTTTGAAGTTTTACCTTCATTCTCTATTTCAGGCACTAAATCAGGGTGTACCCACATGATTTTACCATTTTTTGGTGTAAGAGGCAAAAGTCCTTCATTTTGTACTCCGGCAGGCAGGATATTCACAATCTTCATCGTCGTCTTTGGAATTGGGACAATTCCATCTGGGACTTGCTGTGGAGGAAAACCTCCAAATTGAAGAAAAATCATATTGGTTGTGACCGTATGCTTATCATTGGTTAAAGCGATGGCATTGACATTTATCAGCTCCTGGATTTTCTTCTTCAAGACATAGCAAGCAGGGATTGTCTGTCAGATTCACCTCATTAGGTCTTTTCGGCTCTGGAATTTGGAGTTTGCTACTCTTTACCAAACATTGGAGTATCCCTGGGATATCACTGTCATCGAAAGAATATTCTTCTTTGGGCTTGGAAGACTCCTGATTATTCGACATCGTTTTAGGTTTTGAAAGATTAACCACTAAGATTTTCTTTCCTTTTCCATTACGATTGCCAGAATTATTACCTGAAGAGTTTTTCTTTCCTTTGTCTTCTGAAGCGAAGATCATCCCGTGTTCACGAGCCAACCTACTATTGGTCTCGACTGAAACCACTGCTATGATGAACGAGGTCCATTCTGTGAATTGAGAGCCCGTAAAGACAGCAATGGATGGTCGCAGATTTATTTAACATGTATCGATCAATGCTGAATCTAGCATACCCGGAGGCATTTTCAAAGTAGCCTGTCGAAAACGTTCAACGAACGTCCGAGTATTTGCTTTCTCCTTTTGCCTGATTTCTATTAGGGAAGACATATTCATGTCCATTCCTTCCTCATAGAAACGGGAGAGAAACATTGCTTTAAATTCGTCAAAAGACAAAATGCAATTATCGGGTAGACTACGATACCAGTCGTAAGCTGAACCCGTCAAACATCCGATGAAAACTCGAATAAGAAGAGCATCATTCTTCAGCAAATGTACAGTCATAATATCAAAGTAATTGATATATTGACTAAAAGATGCCTTTCTATCAAATAAAACCATGGATTGTGGCTTGAACTTTGGAGGAAATGGCACATCATTCCAATGAGGAGGATAAGGTTACTTAATCCCTAACCTCTGGAGCTGATCCTTGTGCTTCAGAATTTTAAACTGTGCTTTTAGCTCACATACTGCTTGAATAGCTTCACTGGTTTGAGGAAGCACATTCGATTGAATAGTTGTTGGATCTATCGTGACCCCCACCGGAGGTGGTACATCTTCTGTAATGATAGGATCTGGAGATGCAGAATTTTGATTGACAGCAGGCTCTTCATTATTCAAAGGTATATCAACCCCTTGACTATCTTGAGTTTGTGCTACCACTTGCATCGGAGTTATCACTGATGGCTGAGCAGTTTGCTGAGTCATTATTATTTGATACATGCTTTGCATCATGGTGAGCATATCCTTCAGTGATTGCTCAATCGCAGAGAGACACTATTCTGTATTAGCAGATGACGTCTTCGGTTCAGCTCCGATAGCATATGATTCAACCTCCCTTAAAGATACAGAGGGATTGGTGTAGAAGTATGAATCAACGCTATCAGTTTCGGACTCCAAAGACTGGGTACCCCCAGCTTCTGAATCGGAAGTCTACAACTGTCTTTGTCTTCTTGATCAAGTATTCTGATATACTCCTTCAAAACTATCAAGAAGTCGATTGAACTGTTGTTGACTAGGAGTCTGGGATGAGTTACGTCTCGGACGTCGTCCACTATTGGTATGAGATGCCATGTTGACTGATGCATATGACAACTCATGTTCTTGGTCATCAACTTGCTGCTGAGGCACATTGTAGCTTAATCGATCAAAAAATGACCGTTTAGAAGCTGAACAGCAACATTTGATTACAATCTGGTGACACTCACAATGATAATTTTTTTTGGGGAGTGTCACATGAGATTTTCTCTTTTTACGCTTTTGTACGATTAACTCGCGTAAATCAGAAGGAGTAGAGGGAGTAGTCTTCTTTATTACATTTAGGGTTGAAAACATTTAGTCCCTTGTGTATAAAGAAGATTACTGGCTGCATTAGTAGAATCAAACTGAGCATTTTTATGCGCCTGGAGTTACGTACGTAAATCCTGAGATTTTTGTGCACAAAGGACTCCATCAGCATTACGCGTATTTGAAGGTTTGGTACCTTGCGTAAAGCAGTGTAAGAAGGCTGTTGGTGGAAAACCAAAGTTTTACTAATAATAGAATTTATGTTTTTACGCTGTATGCGTGTAGGCAAATTCATTTTAGATGCAGAGGCATCATTATGAATTTTATCTACTCTGTCACCGGCAGGAGATTTACCTTTACGCATAGAGCGTAAAACATGAGTATCTACCACGTCACAGACGGGAGATTTTCCTTTACGTATGGAGCGTAAAGCCTGGGCGTCTACCGCGTCACAAACGGGAGACTGGTTTTTACGCACAGCTGTAAAGTTTGAGTGTCTACCACGTCACAGACGGGAGACTAGTTTTTACGCACAGAGCGTAAAGTTTGAGTGTCTACCACGTCATAGACGGAAGACGAGTTTTTATGCACAGAGCGTAAAGTTTAATTTTTACGCACAGAGCGTAAAACTTGATTTTTACGCGCAGAGCGTAAAACTTGAGAGTCTGCCACGTCACAGACGGAAGACTAATTTTTACGTGCAGGACGTATCAGTAAAGTAGAGACTGCCTCATCACAGACGGGAACCTCAACAACAGGAGTAGGAAGGATTCCTTTGCCTTCAGGGACAACAGGGAGATTTGAGGATGGTTTGGACTTAGGAATCCAAACTTTTCGCGCCTTCCGCGATTTCTGAACATTGGAGCAGCGAGTACTACCTCTAGTTCAGAGCATTTCTTCGTAGGCAGTCTGATCGAAGTGCACAACCAGAGTCTTCTTTGTCGATCCGACCGACACATCATCATATTGAGCAATTGCCTTCTCGTTAGATGTGTTACGACCCGTACCCTGATTAGGGGCACGAGAAGTGAGTACGTCCAGCCTACGCCACAACATCGGCGGTAGAACACTGTATATAAGGTCTATAAATACTACGACTAACAGTATAAAGGTACCTGTACAGTATATACACTCCGAATGGAGGTGACACAGCAATACAGTCTCAATCACATAAACAAACTAGGATAGATAGCACGAAAGGAAATATAATAGATGAAAACAGAAAATAAGTTCAAGATCCACACAAGTCCAGAGCCAGAGTCTAAAAATATAACATAGAAGCTACAGTCTGATAATGCTAGCTGGATCGCAGTCCAGTCAAACCTAGCTAAGCTATACTACTCTGGGAGTACAAAGTCTAGTGGCTCTACTATAAGGCCACGTTCCTGGACTACTCCATCTGACTCGAGCCCATAATAGGTCGAGCAGTCTGCCTCAGAGTCATCTGTAATATATCATAACGGTATCCTGTCAGGAAAATGAGCAAGTACAAGCACTAACAGCAGTTCCATGTGAATTGACAAATTCTATAAGAGACAGTTTAATGAACTACAAGGCAAAGATATATGAAAACTTGGGAACCGATCGAAAGCTGAGCTACAACCCTTAAACCAAACAAGGACCGGGGTTATAACCCTTCTCCCGAGCAGAACCTAGTCTCCAATCAAGGTACAATATAAACGCATATAGAACATATGAGTAACTGAATATCATAGCATGGTGAGAAAGTACTGAATGTAGAACAGAACAGGATATATGATAAGATAAGTAAATATAAAATGTTCCTTGAATTATTAGAGCGTTATGTGATCGGCAAGGAAAACATGATAGGGTTATCCACTTGGCCCGGCAATCCGCGGTGACCTCAACGGAAAGTCATGCCGGCCAACCTGGATAACATGGACATGGAGGTATCTGCTACACCCTATGTGAGGTGAGGGTGGCGTAAGCAAAATAGTGACATGGGGCTTTGATCACATAACCCTTAATAATTCCCCATCACCAGTAGTATAATGGACCTGGACATGACACGTCATGACACGGGATTCCCTAAGAGGATAGCTACTCCCTCTCAGGAATCAGTGTCTATACAAGTACAGGAAACAAGACAGGAAATATACATATATACCAAGAAAATCGAGGAACAATATCTCATGTCATGATCCAACGTATACTAGTCCGTGAACTATCGTGACTGGAATCGAGTAAGACACTACAACTGAATCGGATATAGCAAATATCAAGACAATGAAAACTATCAGTGAATGTACTCGCCTGCTGTCCTGAACTGTAGGGTATATCAATGCTCAGAGCGGTAATCAGAAACCTAAAGATGAGATACTGTATGTTAATTTAGGTTTAAACAAGTTTAAGAATGATTCACAATGAATGATATGAAATCTAGGTCAAACTAAGTCTCACTGAGTCACACTAAGTCCTGTCAAGTCAAATCTAGGTCAAATCAAGTTATATCAAGTCAATCTAAGTCAGAACAAGGCAACCCTAGGTCATACCAGTCATCACAGGTCAAAACAAGTCAAAGAAAGTCAAACGGGGTCAAGAGTTGGCCTACAGTTGACTTTTCGTCAACTGGTCAACCCTGGTCAACTCTGGTCAACTCTAGGTCATCCTAGGTCAAACTGGTCAAATGTTGACCAACAGTTGACTTTTGGTCAACTGGTCAACTCTGGTTTGGATTTGGTCAAATCTAGACAAAGTGTTGACTCACGGTTGACTTTTGGGTAAAAAGTCAACTCTGGGTCAACCAAGCCAAAATTGGCTCAAATATGACAATTGTAGGGTGTACCCAACATGCCACCCAAGTTTCAAGTCAATCCGAATAGCCGAACTCCGTATCTCGAAATTACCCGATTACCCCTTAACATTTACCCTTAAACCGTACTAACTTGACGCCAAGTGGCCTTCCCTTAGGAATTCCACTTCGTGCTTCCTAGGGTAGTAGGGTACTAGCCTATACAACCATTACCTATCAAGTTTCCTAGGGTAAGTGGACATCCAGTCCATCTTACGGTCCGAATAGCCCGTTTACCCGTTATTTTGAATATTTCAAGATACGGGATGGTGCGGTGCGATACCACCTCCCCAAACCCATACGCAACCCCGATCCCAACTCCGAAGCCTACCCACAAAATCTAAATCATATTATCTATGTTCCCTCCAAGTTTCGACGCGTTCCGAATCACGGAACTCAAATTCACCCTATCACCAAATCTAACTCACCCCCTTTAACTCACTCACTCAAACTCTCTTCAACCTATACTTTTCACACTCTCTTGGGACAAGTTTTGGTGGTTATTATAGTGGGTTTATTAGGGTTATATAGAGCTAATAATAGGGTATATATATGTATATATATTAGTATATATATATGGAGGTATATACGGGGGGTTACGGGGGTCAAAAGGGGGCCTAAAAGGGTGCTAAACTGCTGTGGCTGCTGCTGCAATTTTTGCTACTGCTGCTACTATTTTTGGGGCTGTTTAGGGGGGGGCAGCAGTCCCCTTGCTGCTGTGGTGCCCTCCCTCTTCCCCTTCACTTCTCTCACTCATTCTCCCTCTATTTCCCTATCTAAACTCTCAATCTCTCACATCTATATCCATATATATATAAAGATATAGAGACACTCACACACACACTCTAATCTCTCATTCTTCCCTCTCCATATATGTAAATACACACTCTCACACATACATATCTACATACACAAATACATATATATATATATATATATATATATATATATATATATATATATATATATATATATATATATATATATATATATATATATATATATATAGACACACACACATATATATATATATATATATATATATATATATATATATATATATATATATATATATATATATATATATTAATGCACTCACACACACACACATAGACACACACACACTCCCACACATGGACACACACACTCCCACACATGCACACACACACACACATATAAATACACACTCTCAACACCACTACCACTCTCCCCTACACACACAAATACACATGTATATATATATATATATGTATATATATATACCTCTCTAAAAAGGATAAATCCATAAATAATCCTTAAACTAGATTTTAGGGGAACCTACCAAATCTAGGGTCAACTTGTAGAGAATGGTCCCCTCCCTAATTTATGTGAAGGAATAAATGAAATATGAGAATTTATAAGGGTTTAAAAGCATAACTAAAAATGGATTTGGAAGAGGAAGAAGGAGTTGGAAAGAAAAGAAATGAAGAGAGAGGAAGAAAACTTAGTGGTGAAGAAATGAGAGGTGGAGGGGTGGCCTTATGTGGCCAGCCATGGAGGGATAGGGTAGGGGCACTTGTAATTACAAGTTTGCCCCTCCCTTGCTTCTAGGCTAAGTTAAGTCCCAAAACTGGTTTCGGAAGTTGCTAAAATTAAATAAAAATTATAATTAAACTTAATTACTCATGGGAGACTAGTCCAAACTCCTAAACCTAAAGTTTAGTGTGGTGGGCCATGGTTAAATAACATGCTAATTACGACTCAAGTTAAAATTCACCGGGGTCCCGAATTAACTCGGAATGCGATGAAATTCGAACCTGACTCCTATAATAATTAAATATTAATATTCATGAAATAAAATTCTCAAAAATATTATAAAATGGAAAATTATCATTTTACCCCTAACTTGGAAAAGTGAGGATGACAAGTCTATCCACCTTAAAAAAATTTCGTCCTCGAAATTAAAACCAAACAATAGTAAATATCAAAATCACAAGTCATGGCTTAAAATTTAAATGATTAAAATCTCAAAAATCAAAGCATGAATTAAATGACTAAAATTATAAAATTTAAAATTACTCTCAAATAGAAACTGAATGCTACAATTCGATCCACCTTAAAAAAATCATCCTCAAAAATTAAAACAAGTAAACACAAAAATCATGCAAATCGATAATCGTATGCGTCTGTCCAATCATCATGATACTCAGAATCTTCGTCATGCCAGTGAGCAAGGCTACGATAATCATAGAGTCCTCAACTACGGTACATACATCTAGAATTATGGTATTTAAAATTTTTGCATTGCCGCATGCTTGGCATCGAAAACCTTAAATTCCCACACCCAAGAAATACGTCCATAATCTGACTATATGTCCTCACTATGCCTGCTAGCATGACCCTAGAGTATTCTAAAATCTCATAGTCGAGGCGACCTAGCCCATACGACTTATCTTAGAAGTAATCACATCAGAAGAACAATTTTCATCCAACGATCAAAGAACAGATAGAATCGAAGTTCAAGACAGTTTATAAGAAGGCAAATGCGGAAAGGAGATTCGAAATATCGGAACCTGCTATCGGCTCTGCTACTGCCTAAGTGGGCTCAACTGTCATGGCGAAAGCACGCCCCTGCTGGCCTCCTCTAGCCTGCTGTACTCTGTCCTGGTCTCTTCGGATTCCACTAGCGTGGCAATCCCTCAGCTGATGGTCAGGCACCCCATAGTATAGACAAACGCCCAACCTCTTCCTATAAGCCTCTCTGGTGTGCCCCGGCTTCCCGCAGAAGCCGCACGGAGTAGCCGGTCTCTGGCCCTGTCCCTGGTGCTGCTGAGCACGCGCTGGTGCCTGCTGAATCTGTAACAGAGGCTGCTGCTGAAATGGCCTCTGCTGATGCTGAAAGTGGGGGTGCTTGGCCGGTCCCGTACTGGAACTCGCCCCCATGGTATTGTCGCTCCTCTTTAGCTTGAGGCCGAAGTCCTCCTCAGCAATCTGCGCGTCCATCAATATCTGATCGAACGTCGCATCACGGCGACCCGAGGTGCGGGTGCGCACTGCATGAATAAGTCCCCCATAGAACTTACGAGCCTTCTACCCCTCATCCTAGATCATATCGGGAGCGAACCTGCTAAGGCGGAAGAACTCTGCTGCATACTCGTCCACCAACGAGTTCCCCTGCACTAGACCCACAAACTGGCCCTCCAATGCTGTAAGAGCTACGTCCGAGAAGAAATTCTCCTTGAAGAGCCTCCGAAAGTCCTCCCATGATAACCATCTCACCGATGCACGAGGATCCGTCCGGTACCATGTCAGCGCGATGTCGAAGAATCGGCTAGCTGCGACCGAAACCTTGAGTCCTCTAGGAAGCTCCGTTAGCTCCATACTCCGCTGCACGTCCTCTATCCAGTCGTCTGCATAAAGGATGCCCTCCGTGCCCGTGAAGTCCCTGGAGCTCATCTTCCTAAAGTCTAATACTGTCCCCGACCTGGACTGCTGCTGGTACGGCTGCTGGCCAGTAGGGCCCTGCACCGTACCCGGTACCACTCTCTCTACTGCTGCCAGTGCAAGCTGATGTGAGTTCTCCATGCTCTGCCTCAGCATCTCAATCTGTCGGTGTGATGCCTCCGACTAGCGCTGCGACGCCTCTGCCTGGGCTCGCTGTGTCTCCATCATCTGCTGAAGGAGAAGGAACATATGATGTGTATCCATCGGTATCGGTGGTGGTGGCGGCAGCATCTCCGGAACGATGACTGAAACCCTCTGGGGTGGAGGTAGTAGACCTCCCTGTGCAACTGCCGGGGTCTCCGGGATAGTGGAATCACTCGGGACAGTCTCGTGAACCTCCTCCTCAGCCTGATCAGATCTCTCAGGCAAGCTACTCGATCCAGTGGCCTGCAGGTGCGTCTTCGTCATCCTGGAGACGAATTGAAGCAAAGAGATCAATATGGCACATAAGAAGATATTATCAAGGAAGGACAGTTAATTTAATACAAGGGAAGTAATCATGATAATCAAAAGATCAAAAATTTTCTAGGCGTGATTGAGAAACTTCTATCATATCCTAGGACCTACATCCTGATTGCAGGCTCGTAATTAGTACTCTTAGTCGAGCACCATTACGAGATCGCACTAGTTGCGACACCGGACCTGCGTGGGCTACCACAAAAACGTATTACGACCCGCACCCTGATTAGGAACACGAGAAGTGGGTACGTCCAGCCTACGTCGCAGCATCGACGGTAGAACGCTGTATATAATGTCCGTAAATACTACGACTAACAGTATAAAGGTACATGTACAGTATATACACTCCGAGTGGAGGTGACATAGCAATACAGTCTCAATCACATAAACAAACTAGGATAGATAGCACGAAAGAAAATATAATAGATGAAAACAGAAAATAAGTTCAAGATCCACACAAGTCCAGAGCTATACATAACATCCCAGAGTCTCAAAATATAACATAGAAGCTATAGTATGATAATGCTAGCTGGATCGCAGTCCAATCAAACCTAGCTAAGCTACACTACTCTGGGAGTATAAAGTCTAGTGGCTCTACTATTAGGCCACGGTCCTGGACTACTCCATCTGACTCGAGGCCATAATAGGTCGAGCAGTCTGCCTCAGAGTCATCTGTAATATATCATAACGGTATCCTGTCAGAAAAATGAGCAAGTACAAGCACTAACAGCAGTTCCATGTGAATTGACAAATTCTATAAGAGACAGTATAATGAACTACAAGACAAAGATATATAAAAACTTGGGAACCAATCGAAAGCTGAGCTACAACCCTTAAACCAAACAAGGACCGGGGTTGTAACCCTTCTTCCGAGCAGAACCTAGTCTCCAATCAAGGTACAATATAAAGGCATATAGAACATGTGAGTAACTGAATATCATAGCATGGTGAGAAAGTACTGAATGTAGAACAGAACAAGATATATGATAAGATAAGTAAATATAAAATGTGCCTTAAATTATTAGAGCGTTATGTGATCGGCAAGGGAAACATGATAGGGTTATCCACTTGGCCTGGCAATCCGCGGTGACCTCAACGGAAAGTCATGCCGGCCAACCAGGATAACATGGACTTGGAGGTATCTGCTACACCCTACGTGAGGTGAGGGTGGCGCAAGCAAAATAGTGACATGGGGCTTTGATCATATAACCCCTAATAATTCTCCATCCCCGAGTAGTATAATGGACCTGGACAAGACACGTCATGACACGGGATTCCCTAAGAGGGTAGCTACTCCCTCTCAGGAATCGGTGTCTATACAAGTACAGGAAACAAGACAGGAAATGTACATATATACCAAGAAAATCCAGAAACAACATCTCATGTCATGACCCAACGTATACTAGTCCGTGAACTATCGTGACTGGAATCGAGTAAGAGACTACAACTGAATCGGATATAGCAAATATCAAGACAATAAAAACTATCAAGACAATAAAAACTATCAGTGAATGTACTCGCCTGTTGTCTTGAGCTGTAGGGTATATCAATGCTCAGAGCGGTAATCAAAAACCTAAAGATGAGATACTGTATGTTAATTTAAGTATAAACAAGTTTAAGAATGATTCACAATGAATGATATGAAATCTTGGTCAAACTAGGTCTCACTGAGTCACACTAAGTCCTATCAAGTCAAATCTAGGTCAAATCAAGTTATATCAAGTCAATCTAAGTCAGACCAAGTCAACCCTAGGTCATACCAGTCATCACAGGTCAAAACAAGTCGAAGAAAGTCAAACGGTGTCAAGAGTTGGCCTACAGTTGACTTTTGGTCAACTGGTCAACCCTGGTCAACTCTGGTCAACTCTAGGTCATTCTAGATCAAACTGGTCAAATGTTGACCAACAGTTGACTTTTGGTCAACTGGTCAACTCTGGTTTGGATTTGGTCAAATCTAGACAAAGTGTTGACTCACGTTTGACTTTTGGGTAAAAAGTCAACTCTGGATCAACCGAGCCAAAATTGGCTCAAATATGACATTTTTAGGGTGTACCCAACATGCCACCCTAGTTTCAAGTCAATCCGAATACCCGAACTCCGTATCTCGAAATTACCCGATTACC
This sequence comes from Iris pallida, assembly GCA_029216955.1. Lineage (NCBI taxonomy): Eukaryota > Viridiplantae > Streptophyta > Magnoliopsida > Asparagales > Iridaceae > Iris > Iris pallida. Next base: position 927,385 of record JANAVB010012998.1, on the reverse strand, counting down.
CCTTAACATTTACCCTTAAACCGTTCTAACTTGACGCCAAGTGGCCTTTCCTTAGGAATTCCACTCCGTGCTTCCTAGGGTAGTAAGGTACTAGCCTATACAACCATTACCTACCAAGTTTTCTAGGGTAAGTGGACATCCAGTCCATCTTACGGTCTGAATCTCCCGTTTATCCGTTATCTTGAATATTTCAAGATACGGGATGGTGCGGTGCGATACCATCTCTCCAAACCCACACGCAACCCCAATCCCAACTCCAAAGCCTACCCACAAAATCTAAATCATATTATCTAAGTTCCCTCCAAGTTTTGATGCGTTCCGAATCACGGAACTCAAATTTACCCTATCACCAAATCTAACTCACCCCCTTTAACTCACTCACTCAAACTCTCTTCAACCTATACTTTTCACACTCTCTTGGGACAAGTTTTGGTGGTTATTCTAGTGGATTTATTAGGATTATATAGAGCTAATAATAGGGTATATATATGTATAATATTAGTATATATATGGGGGTATATACGGGGGGTTACGGGGGCCAAAAAGGGGGCCTAAAAGGGTGCTAAACTGCTGTAGCTGCTGCTGCAATTTTTGCTACTGCTACTGCTATTTTTGGGGCTGTTTAGGGGGGGCAGCAGCCCCCTTGCTGCTGTGGTACCCTCCCTCTTCCTCTTCACTTCTCTCACTCATTCTCCCTCTATTTCCCTCTCTAAACTCTCAATCTCTCACATCCATATCCATATATATATAGATATAGAGACACTCACACACACACTCTAATCTCTCATTCTTCCCTCTCCATATATGTAAATACACACTCTCACACATACATATCTACATACACAAATACATACATATACATATACATATATATATATATATATTTTATATATATATATATATATATATATATATATATATATATATATATATATATATATATATGCACTCATACACACACACACACACACACTCCCACACATGGACACACACACTCCCACACATGCACACACACACACACATAAATACACACTCTCAACACCACTACCACTCTCCCCTACACACACAAATACACATGTATATATATATATATATATATATATATATATATATATATATATATATATGAGGAAGGATCAAGATCCCCACACTTTTTGTATCCCCATGCATCCCCCCTATTTGCACCGTTGGATGGTGCCTTAAGTCATTTAATCTTAACCGTTGATTTACCAATGGTTAAGATTAGATGACTTAAAGCACATCCAACGGATGTGAACATGGGGATGCATGGGGATGCAAAATTGTGGGGATGCCTATCCTTCCTCTATATATATATATATATATATATATATATATATATATATATATATATATATATATATATATATATATATATATATATATATATATATATATATATATATATATATATATATATATATATGCATATATATATATACCTCTCTAAAATATTATATATATATATATATATATATATATATATATATATATATATATATATATATATATATATATATATATATATATATATATATATATATATATATACCTCTCTAAACATTATAAATCCATAAATAATCCTTAAACTAGATTTAGGGGAACCTACCAAATCTAGGGTCAACTTGTAGAGAATGGTCCCCTCCCTAATTTATGTGAAGAAAAAAATGAAATATGAGAATTTATAAGGGTTTAAAAGCATAGCTAAAAATGGATTTGGAAGAGGAAGAAGGAGTTGGAAAGAAAAGAAATGAAGAGAGAGGAAGAAAACTTAGTGGTGAAGAAATGAGAGGTGGAGGGGTGGCCTTATGTGGCCAGCCATGGAGGGATAGGGTAGGGGCACTTGTAATTACAAGTTTGCCCCTCCCTTGCTTCTAGGCTAAGTTAAGTCCCAAAACTGGTTTCGGAAGTTGCTAAAATTAAATAAAAATTATAATTAAACTTAATTACTCATGGGGGACTAGTCCAAACTCCTAAACCTAAAAGTTTAGTGTGGTGGGCCATGGTTAAATAACATGCTAATTACGACTCAAGTTAAAATTCACCGGTGTCCCGAATTAACTCGGAATGCGATGAAATTCGAACACGACTCCTATAATAATTAAATATTAATATTCATGAAATAAAATTCGCAAAAATATTATAAAATGGAAAATTACCATTTTATCCCTAACTTGGAAAAGTGAGGGTGACAAGATGAGAAGGTTGTCCCCAACAGAGTCGTCATTTTGTTTCACTTAACAAAATGCCTAAAAAATAGCTTTTGAAAAAAAGGAGAAAAAGTAATAAAGTACAAGTTGTTCTGGAAAGTATTGCTATAGAAGTCTGATCTGAGAGCGATCACTTTGTTCCTTGGACCATACGATGATAATGAAGAAAATAGCTTGAAGAAGACAAACAATCGGAAGAACTAAGTCACCGAAAAGGTATCGAGCAATGGCACTGATGGCACAGTCGAATGCTTTCTTGCTTTGCTTCATCCTGTTCTTGAGAAAAAGTTGAAGAAATGCTTCTGGGAATATCACTCTGAAAGTATGAGTTTTCTCAGAATCTCCTTTCCTGTCTCTATTGATCTCTTGATGATCTTGTCTGTGTTGAAAATAAGTCTATTTATAGACTAGACCTTTTGTGCATAAAAAGCAACAAAAAATGGGTCTCTATACTAGTAACTGTCACCCACGATGTAAATTATCCTCTACACACGTTGACACGTGTCCCATGTAGAGTTTTGATCTCTAGGCTTGGTGACACGTGTCCTACTACTTCAACAAAATAGGGAGAGCACGTACACACGTTCCTCGATAAGTGTGGCATGAAAGCCACGTAAGCAAGCCACGTTCTCATGTAGTAAGGAAAGCGCGGGCGTAAAATGACCCAAAACATACTTCTTGCGTAAAGTAGCAGACTGGGAGTAAAAATAGCCCAAAATAAACTTCCTGCGTAAAGTGGCTAAAAATAGTCTTGAGCGTAAAATTAGCTCAAATAAACTTTACGCACACAATAGCCTTGAGCGTAAAAGCTCAAAATAGCTATCATGCATAAAAGAAGCAGCTTATTGAGCGTAAAGTAGCCCATCTGCACACTAAACGACAAGCGTTGGGTTTGGTGAAAAGATCTCCTCGGCTTCTGTGTACTGCTGTCAGAAAATCATTCTATCAGATCAAATCACTAGCATTAAATACGTCCTGACAGTCTGTCGTCCATGCGTAAAGGTGGAGGACAACTCTCGCGTAAAAAGCTTCTCGCGTAGAGAATAGCTTGCGTAGAGAGTTGCTCGCGTAGAGTCTGAGTTTGACTCAGTTTGAATTGCGTAAAGTTCTTAACTTCTTTGACTTGGTCTTTGAAGTACTTTTTACGCTATTACTCGGATTGGGGGAGATAGCTAACTGATACTAATTGTGTGTGTCTTTGCGTGTGTGTGTGGGGGGAGAGTAGGAGGAGGAGGAGTTAGGTTAGGGTTTACCGGAGAGGGTAGGGGTCGCCGGGGGGGAGTCACCGGGGGGGAGGAAGTCGCCGAGAGCTCGAGGGAAAATGGATTAGGGGAGGAGAAGCTCGAGGAGGAGGTGCTCTACGGGGGGGTAGGGGTCGCCGGGGGGAGGAAGTCGCCGGAGGGGGAAGGGAGTTGCCGGGGGGAGGGAGTCGCCGAGAGCTCGAGGGAAATTTACAAAATTTTTGAGTTTTCGATTGAGGGGGGAAAAGGAAACAGGACTGTGCCCTAAGTAAAAAAGTTCGCGACGTCAACAGTCGACATCGCTAACCGTCGCAACCATTTTAATATAAGCGACATATTTTAATAATATGTCGCTGAACGTCGCTATTTCGCGATGAAATGTATCTAGTGTCGCTGAACGTCGCTATTCAGCGATGTTTTGCGATGTCAATAGAAAGGAGTCGCTATATTATATATTTAGCAACGGTATTTTATTTCGTCGCTAAACAACGTCGCTAATATGGTATATTTTAGTAGTGTGTTGATGGTTGGGTTCGGGTCTACACGAAAAGAAGGGTGATGGTGGTGAGGCTGCAGTGGTGTTTTGGGCTGTAGTTGTGTTGGTAATGGTGTCGAAGTTTTGGGGACGAAGATGGTGGTGGTATCGGAGTTTTGGGGACGAAGATGGTGGTGGTGGTGTAGCGGTCGGGACTCGGGATGTGGTGGAGTCAACGGTGGTAGTGGCGATGGCTGAGGAATCGACGGAGGTAGGGGGAGGACACGAGCGGGGATGGGGTTTAGAGTAGGGTTATGTTAGGGATTTGATTGTGTCGGGATTGTCGACACGGGAAAAGGTTCATGTACATGTAAATGTTGGAATAAGATGTGGGAGGGAAAACATGGACACGATGCACGTGGGTAGTGGAAATTATGGAGGAGTACCTGCCTATTTATAGGATGTGGAAATTCCCATTTGGATAGGATTGTGGGGGTTTTAAATCTCCATAGATAATATCATATTTAATTAATTTGCTTTAAACATTTAGTTGTTCGAATCCAATTTAAACATCAATAAATCTTTATTTTGATTCAAATTCAAATAAAATTGTTTCAAATTTAAATTGTCTCATTTAGTCAAGTATTAACTTTTAAAAATATCTTAAATACCATTTTCATAAATAATAAAATAATTAATTTTGAAAATTGTACTATTATTTACAATAACTAATAAATATTTATGAAAATGGGTATGCACAATAATAATCATATAAATATACCTTTCTAGTATTCTATAAAAATATTATTTATTATTTATAACTGAAGGGCCTTTAAAATGAAAAGAACAACTTAGCAATTTTTGTATGATAGCAAAGTATTTATTATATAAATTATTTTGAACTATAAAAATAAAAATAAAAATATTTTTCTAAAAATATGTACGCTCACACATATTCGCATTTGACGAGCAATTACGAAATACGCCGTTTGCGCACAACGTACAATACGACTACGCGATGTACAATACAAAAATTTTAAATCAGTACCAAAATCGATAAAAATGTGGTAGAAATTTAGGAGTTTTACACCCTGTCATCCTTTCTGCCCTAGTTAGCCATGGCTCCAAAAGCTTCTAAGTCGACTGGTGCTGTGGCCAAAGGAAAGGAACTCGCCTCTCCGTCGAGAGCTGCAGACTCTCCTTCCATTCATCCTGACGTGCAACCCTCTATCAAGGGTAAGGACGGCGGGAAGATGGATTTAATTTTTGAATGTCCATATCGCATATTTTATGCGCTGGCCTGTCATGCGTTGCCACTGTGCTTTAGGCGTGATTGATGCACGCCCTATCTGCATACGTTTTATATGATGGGGGTCGCATGGCTGATGCGTATGCTTTTGTCTTCTTCTGAATGTTAACCCTCTCCCCTTTTTCTTTTTTCATATTTTGTAGGGTTTTGGCTAGCAGGTTTCTCTAGGACCGGTATCGTCTATTTTGGGCATGGTGAAGATGCAAAACTTGACACATACATCAGAGAGCTGAGAACTCTTCATGCTTTGGAAGAGTTTTTCTCAGATGGTAGGAAGAACCTTTATACGTCGGAGAGTCGGACGGTGGTGGGACGTCATCGTGAAGGTTTTGTTTTCACGGCTCTCTAAGTAGGCAAAAACAACACTAGGGATGTTGTTTTGAAGGTATGATCTTTTGGAGGAACGGGCATAAGATGTCCACAATACAGAGGAGAAAAAAATATATTATATTTGCCTTCCTCCGAGTAGCTCCTCGGAGATTCAACAGCCTTGTTTGCTTCTCAGCAGTAAAACATAACTTTTTTCGAGGGCCGCAAAATTGCTTTTTGATGAAGGCGAAGTGCTGCCAAACTATGTATTGCTAGATTTTCCTTTCTTTTCTTTCTACTGCCGATGTCGTCCTATGAATGTAAATGATTTTGAATAAACAGAATACATTCACCCCATCTTTGTTTGTGGTATCTGTGGTGCTGGTATTAGAGGGCCTAATACAACATTTTGATAAAGGATATCCCATTGGGAGACTTTTTGTGGACCTATTTCCCTTTTGTGCATCTGAAAATATGAGCAAATAGATTTGAATGATGTTTTGTGGACCTACTACTCTTTTTGGTGCATCGATGGTGCGAGTAATAGATTTGGATAACTTCTGTGGACCTATTACCCTTTTGCGCACCGGTGGTACGAGTAATATTGATTTGGATAATTTTTGTGGACCTATTACCCTTTTGCGCACTGGTGGTACGAGTATAGATTTGGATAATTTCTGTGGACCTATTATCCTTTTGCACACTAGTGGTGCGGGTAAAAGATTTAATATGGACGTGATAGATTTTGTGGTCTTAATACCATGTCTTTTATCCCGGATTGGGTACAGGTGTTAAGTCAAGAGACCATCGTATTAGGTAATATGGACATGATATATGATGATCATAAAAAAAATTTGGACCTATTACTCTACTGTGCACTGGTGGTACAAGTAATAGATTTTGAGACAAAACCCAACAGAGGTAATATGGACGTGATCGGTTTTGTGGTCCTAACACCATGTCTTTTATCCCGGGTTGGGTACAGGCGTTAAGTCGGAGACTATCGGTATCAGAGATAATATGGACGTGATACACAATAATCAAGACCAGGAAGTTTGCTCAAAGATAATGGTACGTTGGGCATGTTGGCCCATTGGTCTTGGTCAAACCTGATTTTAATAATTGATCAAATTCTGTCTCAATATAAATGCAAGTCAATTCAGATATTTACCTACGACGTTTTGGACACTGCTCAACGATGGATATCTACTATGTTCAAGACCGAAGCTGTTTGCCACTCAGAATGCATTTCCTTTAAAGCAATATAATTTTTCATTTTATTGAGTCAAGGAATACATTGTACACCAAGTCGTCCTGGAAAATAGGCTATCCTAAAATCGTTTTTGAAAACTGACCTATCTTTTTAAAATGACCTATGCTTTTGAAAAACATCTTTTTACAAAAAGCTTCTGAAGGACTTTTCAAAAAGCCAAATTATTTTTCTCAAAATCAACTGACCAAACCCTGACAGAACTCGGCCAGAGTTCGGCCAAGTTGAACGTTATGTGAACGTTTGATTTTGAACTTGGTCTCCCTTCAGTTGCGGTTTGTTACAAAGAGTTCTGTCCGAATTCTGCCCGAATTTTGTCAGAGTTCTGCCTTTGAAAAAACTATAAATAGAGAAGGATTTCGATCATTTCAAATCAACAATTCACTTTCAATCTCTTCTCTTCTAAAGCTTATATTTCTTCCAAAGAGTTCTAAAAAGCTTCCATTTTCAAATCCCAAGCCAATTACAATCCTCTAGTCGATTTGCCAGTACGGTACGGTCTAGAAATTTTAGAGCAATTGTAATCAGAGGCTTGATTGAAGATACAACTCTTCACAATTGAATTTGGTCGAGTTCTTCGTATCAAAGCTCGCATCTGTAGAAGTTGCAAGGACTTCGTATGAAAACTTGCGGGGTTTTCCAATAGTGGATTCAACTGGCAGCTAGAGTTCTTCCGACTGGACTAGTCCTCACAAGAGGAAAACCAGTATAAATCTCAGTATTTACGTTTGCCTTCTGATTACCTTTTTATTACTGTCATTTATTTTGTGATTATTGTTATATCTGTGATCTAACTGCTAACGAGTTTTTTAATTAGCAATATTCTGCTGCCTACTCTATTCATCCCCCTTTAGAGTATTCTGCTTTACGATTTCGTTCCTACAATTGGTATCAGAGCGGATTATACAGGTAAAGCAAGGTAAAATTGCAGTTATATTCAATTGTTATATAGATTACAGTATTACACATGGCAACTGTAAAATTCACAAGTGAAGGCCAAGCCATAAACAAACCTCCACTGTATGACGGCATAAATTATACTTATTGGAAAACATGTATGAGTTTCTTTCTAAAATTTTGACTTATGGTCTGTAGTTATTGATGACTATAAAAAGCCCCCTCGTATTAATGTTGATGGAGTTTTATTGAAAAATCCTATGACAAATATACAGAGGATGAAAAAAAGGACCAGTCTTGACGCACGTGCTATTAACGCTCTATTTTGTACTTTAGACAGAACTGAATTCAACATGGTGTCTACCTGCACAACATCAAACGAAGTGTGAAAACTTTTCGAATTAACCCACGAAGGAACAACACAAGTCAAGGAGTCAAAGATCAGCAGACTTACTCAGGAGTACGAGGCGTTCAAAATGAAGCCAAGTGAATCAGTCACCCAGATGTTTAGAAGATTCTTGGATATTGTAAATCCTTTGTCTTCACTAGGCAAGGATTACAGTAACCATGAGAAGATTCGCAAACTTCTACGAGCTCTTACAAATAACTGGATTCCAAAGGCTACAACAATCATTGAAGGGAACGACCTCTCAACAATGTCTCTGGAAACACTCATGGGTAAGCTACTCACTCATGAGTTAAAACTTCAAGACTTTGAAGATGCTACACCAAAGAAGAAGTCAGAAAAGTCGATCGCTCTCAAGGCTCAACATAGAAGAACTGTCGACTCTGATGACAATGACTCCGACTCTGAAGATCAAGCTCTTCTGGTAAAAAAATTCAAGAAGTTTATTAGATTTAACAGGAGAACAAAAGACAGCAACAACAACAACAACGAGGAATATCCTATTTGCTACGGATGCAAGAAGAAAGGACACATGAAGAAAGATTGTCCAACAGCATCATCATCATAGAAAAGTAGCAAATATGACAAAGGCTACATGAAGAAATCTACATCAAAGAAGTACGCCAACACAAGCATATGGCATGAAAGTGAAGCCAGCGACTCAGAAGATGAACAATCAGATGACAACGTAAATGTATGCTTGATGGCTTGCGATCAGGTAATCACTAATCCTTTATTTGATCCTTATGATGATTTCACCTTCGAGCAACTAGGAGAGACTTTCAGTGACCTGCTAAATGATTACAGAAAACTGCATAATAAATATGAAACCTCTAAGAAGGTACTCAAAGAGTACAAAGGTGAACTAGGAAGACTTACCGACAAACTAGATCATGTTAGAAATAATGACTCTTCAAATGGGTTTGGTGAGCTTTCTTCTATTAAGTTGTTGTTACACGAGACTGTTAAGCTATCCGAAGAAAAAGACCAAACTATCATCCAGTTAAAGGAAGACCTATCTAAGGAGAGAAAGAGTCTCCAGTATGCACAGATCAGATTAGAATCACTCACATTTGACTATACTAGATTATATGACACTTCCAAAAAGTTGGAAATTAGTTTAGGAAAACGGCCTAAAGTTGCTGCTTCCTATTCTAACACGTGTCAATTATCGAATCATCGGAACACGCCCAACAATGTCAGACCAAACCATACAAAACTATGCCCAAGAAGACTAATAGGCATGCATTCTTCTATACTAGAAAACCAAAACCTACCAATCATGCACCTCACACTACTTTCAACACTCAACATGCTAAATGTCATTATTGTGGCCTTATTGGTCATATATCATCTGCATATAGAAAACTAACCAGTCAAGACCCTACAAGAAATGGGTACCAAGAGTTTCATCTGCAAATTGTTTTGTAGGTGGGACGTCCTTCACATGCTAGGAGCAAATGGATCCTCGACAGCGGTTGCTCACGGCACATGACCGGTGACGCTTCACTATTCGCAACACTGTCGAAGAAAAATAAAGAAGTATACGTCTCCTTCGGTAATAATTTAAGAGGGTACATAATCGGTATCGGTGACATTGGTAAAGCTCCCTATCCAGTGATTAAAGATGTTTGTCTAGTTACCGAGTTAAAACATAATCTGTTCAGCATAAGCCATTTAGCGGATCACGGTTATGGTATTAACTTCATCAAAGATAAATGTACTATAGTTGATAGTTCAACTGGTAGTACTATATTTGCAGGATTAGGGAAGACAACATATATGTTTTCTATTTGTTGGAAGATGCTAACAAAGCAGGTAGATGTTTGATGGCCAAAAGCATCGAGAGTCAACTATGGCATATGAGACTCGGCCATGCAAACATAGATACAATTTCAAGACTATCTACAAAGAAATTGGTACGCGGCTTACCGGATATTTTTTTTCAAGAAGGATACGGTATGTAGTGAATATGAAAAGAACAAAGCTACCAAGTCCGCATTTAAATCTAAGAACGCTGTAAGTACCACTAGACCTTTGCAACTGTTGTATATGGACTTATTTGGACTCAGTAGAATTGCTAGTCTAAGTGGTAAGTTATATGCATTTGTCATTGTAGATGATTTCTCTAGATATATGGGCTTATTTTCTAGTACGCAAGAATGATGCATTATCAGAATTCGTCACCTTTTGCAAGAAAGTATAGAATGAAAAAGGGTTCATGATTACTTGCATTCGTAATGATCATGGCTGCGAATTTGAGAATGCAGAATTCAAGCAATTTTGTGACACACACGGTTATTTGGATGAATTCTCTTGTCCTAGGACTCCGCAATAGAATGGAGTTGTGGAACGTAAGAACAGAACTCTATCTGAAATGGCTAGAGTAATGTTAAACCAGTTTAGTCTACCTAGATACTTTTGGGCTGAAGCTGTCAATACAGCATGCTATATTCTCAATAGGGTTCTAATTTGACCAATATCGAAGAAGTCCTCCTGCGAACTATGGTTTGATAGAACACCAAATGTTTCATATTTCAAGATTTTTGGTTGTAAAATTTTATTCTTAATACTAAAGACAATTTGAGTAAATTTGATGAAAAGGCCGATGAAGGTATATTTTTAGGTTATGCAGTAAAGAGCAAAGGATACATCGAAGAAAACTTCCTATGAACTATGGTTTGATAGAACACCAAATGTTTCATATTTCAAGATTTTTGGTTGTAAATGTTTTATTCTTAATACTAAAGACAATTTGAGTAAATTTGATGATGAAGGTATATTTTTAGGTTATGCAGTAAAGAGCAACGGATACAGAGTCTTCAACAAAAGAACCATGATCATCGAAAAACCAATCAATGTCAAGTTTGATGAGCTAAATCAACACTTAGACGATGATGACAATGAAGACATAATCACACCAAGTACAGCTACTGCAAAACCTTCACACAGAGATGCAGAACCATCACATCAAGCATCAGGTGAACCTTCAAGCAAAGAAGCCGGAACTAGCAATCCTGAGACTATACCAAAAGAGATGAGATTCTTGGCTGATCATCCAAAGGACTTGGTAATTAGTGAGATTACCAAAGGTGTAAGTACTCGTTCCTCTAATAAAGATATAGTTTTTTATGTTGCTTTTGTTTCACAGTTTGAACCCAAAAATATTGAAGAAGCATGTAGTGATAATTTTTGGTTAGATGCTATGCAAGAGGAATTAAACCAATTTGAACGGAATCAAGTTTGGGAACTTGTTCCCAAGCCCATTGATCATCCGGTCATTGGCACCCGATGGGCATTCCGAAACAAACTCAACGAGAATGTTTTAGTGACTCGTAATAAGGCTCGACTCGTAGCTCAAGGATACAATCAAAAAGAAGGTATCGACTACGATGAGACTTATACCCCAGTTGCGAGATTAGAATCCATTCGCATGTTATGTGCATTTGCATATTTTCATAATTTTAAGTTATTTTAAATAGATGTCAAAAGCGCATTTTTAAATGATTTTCTAAAAGAAAAAGTTTATGTAGCTCAATCTCCCAGTTTTACTGATTTTAAATTTTTTGAATATGTTTTCAAGTTGAAGAAAGCCTTATACGGTTTGAAACAAGCCCCTCATGCTTGGTACGATCGTCTAAGCTCTTTTCTACTTGATAACGAGTTTTCAAAGGGAAAGGTTGACACTACATTGTTTATAAAATCTTTGAATAACAACATTCTTTCGATTCAAGTCTATGTTGATGATATTATTTTTAGATATACTGATGAATCTCTTTGTCAAGAATTTTCAAAGTATATGCAGAATAAGTTTGAGATGAACATGATGGGAGAGCTGAAATTCTTTCTCGGACTGCAAATCAAACAAACCAACAATGGGACGTTCATAAATCAAGCAAAGTACAAAAATGATCAATTAAAGAAGTTCGACCTGGAAGCAGTCAAGCCAGTTAGCACTCCAATGGCGACTTCAACCAAGCTTGATACTGATGAACAAGGCAAATCTGTCGACATACGTAAGTATCGAGGTATGATCGGTAGTGTCACGCCCGATCCCGTAGAGTCCTTTCGTCCTCGTTTCGGACTCTTTGAGACCGTTCGTCCTTGCTAAGGCGTGATGCTGTGCAAGCCTAAGTTGTGCTTGCATAAGGCCAAGACCTGAAGCAAGACAAGATAGACAATATTGACAATACGCAGCGAAACGTATCGCAGATAATTGAAGCAGCAGCGAACATATTTTAGAATACAAGCATTGAACACAGTGGTAACAAGGAACAATTTTCTTTATTGATTTCATTTCAACAGATTACAAGCTCTCGATTCTCTCCGATACAATGTTACATTCTCTCAGAACTTTACAGATTACAATGATCCCGTTCCCATACATTACATCCCTTTATATACAAAACCAACTCTTGTAACAGATGTCATCTCTTGGCAGCTCTTCTGATTTCTAGCTCCTGAAGATGAGGTACGGGCTATCACTTCGGACTATCTTTCTTGATGTATAGTGCACCTTCATGCAGACTGATGGTGGGTCAGTATATCAGCATACTGGTGAATTATGGACAAAGAGCTATATTTGTCTGAAACGATCACTGTTCATTTAGTGAGAAAACATTTCTTGTGATGTGATCTTGTTACTCTTTACCTATGTTTATTTCATGCATACAGAGTCAGTTTACATTTCTTTTAAAAACATCTTTGAAAAGCAACATATTATTTCCATCTTAGCCGCTGTGCCTCCCACGGGTTCAGCTCGTCGCTAACCGATGTGACTCGCATGGGTTCAGCTCGTCGCTAGTCGCTGTGACTCTCTTGGGTTCAGCTCGTCGCTAACCGTTGTGACTCGTATGGCATCAGCTCGTCGCTAGCCGCTGTGACTCTCTAGGGTTCAGTTCGTCACTAAGTGGATACCCCAATGCACATGCAATATCAAATGAAACCAGCATGCATCAATCGAGTAATTCATAAACAATTCCATCTTCTTTTCAAGCAGGTAACCGTTCTCTTTCTTAGCAGACAATGTGCAGATCTCTTATAAGCATACTCAAGATTACTGTCTTGTTATTAGCAATACATTCATTCAAAAGCTCAGATTCTTATTAGGCGCAAGCGAATCATAAAATGAGACTTCGTCCACTCACCCAGATCAATCGTCTTCTGTTGCAAAGCCAGCAATCCGATCTTTCTGTCTATCTAGTGCCTTCGCGGAGCGGAGCACTACATAATTACCCACCGAAAAGAAGTTTCGTCCTCGAAACTTAAGAAAAAAACTCACGATATCCTTAGCAGCGATAGTCCTCATCCTTCGCCATCAGCAATCCATGAAATTATAATTCATATCAAAACTCTAGTTCAATCAAGCATTTCAATCTCAATCAATCAAATCGATAAAATATTTGTCGGCATCGTAAAAATATTTATAGACTTATTATATGGAATATTTATCTTATTATTGATATCGAGTAGGCAATGGAATTTTGATCAGAAGACATGTATAAATTTAATTGAATCAAAATTGGCCAGAGGATCGTGTCGCTCTGATACCATTCTGTCACGCCCCGATCCCGTAGAGTCCTTTCGTCCTCGCTTCGGAATCTTTGAGACCGTTCGTCTTCGCTAAGGCATGATGCCGTACAAGCCTAAGTTGCACTTGCACAAGGCCAAGACCTGAAGCAAGACAAGATAGACAAGATTGACAATACACAGCGGAACGTATCACAGATAATTGAAGCAGCAGCGGACATATTTCAGAATACAAGTATTGAACACAATGGTAACAAGGAACAATTTTCTTTATTGATTTCATTTCAACAGATTACAAGCTCTCGATTCTCTCCGATACAATGTTACATTCTCTCAGAACTTTAAGATTACAATGATCCCGTTCCCATACATTACATCCCTTTATATAAAAAACTAACACTTGTAACAGAAGTCATCTCTTGGCAGCTCTTCTGATTTCTGGCTCCTGAGGATGAGATACGGGCTATCGCTTCGGACTATCCTTCTTGATGTATAGTGCATCTGCATACAGACTGATGGTGGGTCAGTATATCAGTATACTGGTGAATTGTGGATAAAGAGCTATATTTGTCTGAAACGATCACCGTTCATTTAGTGAGAAAATGTTTCTTATGATGTGATTTTGCTACTCTTTACCTATGTTCATTTCATGCATACAGAGTCAGTTTACATTTCTTTTGAAAAGATCTTTGAAAAGCAACATATCATTTCTATCTTAGCCGCTGTGCCTCCCACGGGTTCAGCTTGTCGCTAACCGCTGTGACTCGCATGGGTTCAGCTCATCGCTAGCCGCTGTGACTCTCTTGGGTTTAGCTCGTCGCTAACCGCTGTGACTCGCATGGTTCAGCTCGTCGCTAGCCGCTGTGACACTCTAGGGATCAGCTCGTCACTAAGTGGATACCCCAATGCACATGCAATATCAAATAAAACCATCATGCATCAATCGAGTAATTCATAAACAATTCCATCTTATTTTCAAGCAGAAAACCGTTCTCTTTCTTAGCAGACAATGTACATATTCTCTTACAAGTATACTCAGGATTACTGTCTTGTTATTAGCAATACATTCATTCAAAAGCTCAGATTCTTATTAGGCGCAAGCGAATCATAAAATGAGACTTCGTCCACTCACCAAGATCAATCGTCTTCTGTTGCAAAGCCAATAACTCGATCTTTCTGTCTATCTAGTACCTTCGCGGAGCTTGGCACTACAGGTAGCTTATTGTATTTAACTGCTAGTCGATCAGACATTATGTTTAGTGTTTGCTTACGTGCACATTTTCAAGCTAATCCTAAGGAATCACACATGTGCGCAGTTAAGCGTATCTTCCGATACCTTAAAGACACTTCTTCTGTCGACTTATGGTATCCCAAAACCATGTCATTTGACCTAACCGGTTATTCTGATGCTGATTTTGTCGGATGCAAAGTACATAGAAAAAGCACTAGCGGCACATGCTATTTCCTAGGAAAAGCTCTAGTCTCTTGGTTTAGTAAGAAACAAAATTCTGTTGCATTATCAACAACCGAGGCTGAGTATATCGCCGCAGGACGTTGTTGTGCACAAATTTTTTGGATGAAGCAAACTTTAGAAGACTATGGATTATATTTTACACACATACCCATTTTCTGTAACAACACTAGTTCTATTAATTTGACTAAGAATCCAGTATGTCACTCTCGTACTAAACATATTAAGATTAGACAACACTTTCTTAGAGATCATCAACAAAATGGAGATATAGACCTTGTATACATAGACACACATAATCAATTAGCTGACATACTCACAAAACCTCTAGCGGAAGATCGTTTCAATTATTTACGTCGAGAATTAGGAATTTTAGATGTCAATAATATTAATTAATTTTGTTTTATTAATTAATTTATTCAATACTCATTAACTGTTTTCGAGATAAGCCTAAAAAGAATCTGTCTGTTACGACGACTACGGTCGAAGCGAAGCGGTATTTAAGAGTTCTCCGGTGAACCTCCGTTAGCTGGGACAGTACTCCTACAGCTAATCTGAGACAGATGCTGAGTAAAAAATATTAATTTATAAAATAATATTAATTATATTATTTTCAAATTTAAAATTACTAAACTCTGAATTAAATATTTGAAACGAATTGATGAAAAAGATGTGGCCCCATAATTTTTTTTAATATACATATATAGCCAGGCAACCCTTGACGAATTCGATCCGAGTTCGGTCCGAATTCGGTCAGAGTTCGGCTGGGTATATATATGTACCAGTCAGAACCCGAGGCCTCCTCTTCTTCATTCTTCCAAACCTCATCAAAACAGCAGCAGCCGGGCCCCGAAAACCCTAGTTCTTCTCCACCTTCCTTCTTCCAATCCATGCGGAGATCTTCGTCCAAAATTTAGATTCGTGCGGCGAATCTCGTTCTCTCCAGCATACCTGATTCTCGGAAGGTATAATTTCTTCTCTTCTCCACTTTCCAATTATTAGGATTTCTAGTTTTTGGAATAGAATGCCTAAGGGATTCAATCCTTTCAAGAGAAAGAAGACACACGCCAGTGAAGATGCATCGTCTTTTGATCCGCATACGGATTCCTTTTTTTCTTCGGTCCAATCGGATGATGGTGCATCGGACGAGTTTTATTTCAAAACTCCCGACCAAGCCCTACTTTGGTATGCCGATTTCATTATACGTACTATTTATACCGGATCTTCGATCAAATAGACTGCTTTCCCGACCACCGTCCTTACTTTGAGATATTAGGGCTACAGTACTTTGCTATTTTACAATTCGTTATAGCTATAAATGTCATTAGATTATTTTACTGTAATTTTATGTTAGACACTTTTACCGCGAGAACACGTTTTGGAGGGATAGATATCGAGTTTAATGATGACACGCTAGCAGAAATCCTTGGTATTCCAAACGAAGGTGCCCCACTCGATGACATCACTGATTTCGATTTCTTCGATGGTACGACTCTCGTTAGTTTCAAGAATGAGCTTTGTGCGCCTGCACGTGCTCGTCCTGGAAAGTTCAAGGCCAATAACTTGAACTTGTTTAACTATGAATTACATCTCATCATCTATTCAACTCTACTTCCAAATCCACTTCAAAAGATGATGTCACTGCACTTGAGCTTTCTGCTTTATATCACATTCTTAAGGGGATTCCTTTCTCTGCCCCTAAGACTATCATTCAGATGATGGGTAGATGTTGCGAAAGAGATCGCAACCTCTTTTATGCGATGATCATCCCACGTATCTTTCAGAGATTCGATATTGACTTATCCACTTGTGCTCTGGACCCTGAGCCTACGTTCCTCAAACTCTCTCGTCGCAGCATTGCTATTGTTTCTTCACCTACTGTACCTGCTCCTCCTGCACCTACTCCCACAGCACCTGGTCCTCCTCAGTCTTATCCTATGACATTTGAGGGTATTCATTAGCATCTATCAGATCTGTAGTCATTTTATGTTGACACTTCCAGGAAACATGAGTTCCGTGATGTGACTCGGTTCCAGGCTATTGCCAACTCCTTCGCCGATCTGAGATTTGTACAGACGGGTCACTCTGCTAGCTCTCTACCTCGAGACCCTTCTGTTTCTGGCTACCGTATTGATGATAAGGCGGTCCACTCTCTGTTCCAGCCAGGGAACGCTTACGATTGGTATCGTACTTCTGGTGCCACTCCTCATACTTCTGGAGCCGACACTTCTGAAGCTGGCCCATCTGGACATGCTGGCACTACAGCCGATGATGATGAGGATGAGGATGATAATTTCTTAGATGCTACTGTTTGAGACTGTCTATTTTGTCTTATGTTTACTGGGAAATGCTCCGATATTCCAAGAATCATTAGTACTCTTTATTTTGGTTATGATTTGTGACTTACATAGACATATGTTTTTATGCCTCGGTTTGGCATTTGACTCACATTAGCTTATTATTCAGCACTTTATTCTAGCATTATCTTTCTTTATGCTTCTATATTAACTGCCTGTGACAACTACCATGTCTGTGTTGTTTATCTCTTATTTTTTTGTGTTTCTTCACTGCTTGTTACTTATGCAATTATTGCGGGGGAGCTCTCTCTTTTATAATTATTTTGCTAAGTGACAACGGGGTAGAAATAAGATCTAACATCTTTCTGAATACAGGTTATGAACAATTTTATTTTTTTTCTCTGTAACCGACGGTATATATTTTTGAATTGATCCAAACCAACATGCTATATCGGCAAGGTTTGTCAGTTATCAAAATAGGAGAGATTGTTGGCCCATTGGTCATGGTCAAACCTGATTTTAATAATTGATCAAACTCTGTTTCGATATAAATACAAGTCAATTCAGATGTTTACCTACGACGTTTTGGACACTGCTCAACGATGGATATCTACTCTGTTCAAGAACAAAGCGGTTTGCCACTCAGAATGTATTTCCTTCAAAGCAATGTAATTTTTTATTTTACTGAGTCTAGGAATACATTGTACACCAAGTCGTCCTAGTAAATAGGCTATTCTAAAATCGTTTTTGAAAACTGACCTACCTTTTTAAAATGACCTATGTTTTTGAAAAACATCTTTTTACAAAAAGCTTCTGAAGGACTTTTCAAAAAGCCAAATTATTTTTCTCAAAATTAACCGACCAAACCCTGACAGAACTCGTCCAGAGTTCGGCCAGAGTTCGGTCAAGTTGAACGTTATGTGAATGTTTGATTTTGAACTTGTTCTCCCTTCAGTTGCAGTTTGTTACAAAGAGTTCTGTCCGAATTCTGTCAGAGTTCTGCCTTTGGAAAAACTATAAATAGAGAAGAATTTTGATCATTTCAAATCACCAATTCACTTTTAATCTCTTCTCTTCTAAAGCTTACATTTCTTCTAAAGCGTTCTAAAAAGCTTCCATTTTTAAATCCCAAGCCATTTACAATCCTCTAGTCGATTTGCCAGTACGGTGTGGTCTAAAAATTTCAGAACGATTGTAATCAGAGGCTTGATTGAAGATACAACTCTTCACAATTTAAGTTGGTCGAGTTCTTCGTATCAAAGCTCACGTCTGTATAAGTTGCAAGGACTTCATATGAAAACTTACGGGATTTTCCAATAGTGGATTCAACTGGAAGCTAGAGTTCTTCCGACTGGACTAGTCCTCACAAGAAGGAAACCAGTATAAATCTCGGTATTTGCGTTTGCATTCTGATCACCTTTTTATTACTGTTATTTATTTTATGATTATTATTATATCTGTGATCTAACTGCTAACAAGTTTTTTTAATTAGTAATATTTCGCTGCCTACTCTATTCATCCCCCTCTAGAGTATTCTGCTTTACGATTTCGTTCCTACAGGACAGACTCCTGTAGGATAAAGCATTAGAGTGGGAGTTCAGAGGTATCAGCATACATGACTCTCCACTCAGGGAGATGCGATGTAAATCTACTCGGAAAAAAATAGAGTGTGAGTTCAGAGGTACTTGGTGTACATAACTCGATGGTCTGGTGAGTTCAAAGTTACTTGGTGTAGATAACTCAATGGTCTGGGAGATTTGGTGGTTTGTGGAAGTACCAGCATGTCCTTAGATATAGTATTTATTCAAGAATTTGCCGTTTATGGGCATCATAAGTAAGTCTTCGTTCTGCTTCCCGAGTCGGCATGCGCCGTTGGAGAATACGGTCTCGATAATGAATGGAACCTCCCACTTGGACTGGAATTTGTCGGCAGTTTTGTGAGTCATGATCATTGGTCTGTGAATGGCCAAGATGAGATCGCCTATTTGGAACGTCCTCTGCTTGAATTTCTTATTGAAGGCCCGAGAGATGCGTGCTTGATAGAGCTTGATGCTTTGTTGAGCTTGCAAGCGCTTCTCGTCTAAAGCTTCCAATTCTTGCAGTCGTTGGTAGTTATCGTATGTTGTCAAATGATAAGTAAGGGCCACACGAAGTGAGGGGATCTGGGTATCCAATGGGAGAACTACCTCGCTCTCGTACACGAGAGAGAATGGTGTATTTTTTATAGCCGTACAACTCGTAGTGCGGTACATCCATAAGTATTCGCCTAGCTTTTCATTCCAGTCGTGCTTGTTTGAAGACACGAACTTCTTGGGAAGCTTGATTATGGTCTTGTTAAAGGCTTCGACCAAACCATTAGTTGATAGGTTGTATGTTGTTGAAGCAACATTCTGTATCCGATTCTTGTCACAGAATAGATAGAAGGCATGGCTTGAGAACTGCGGACCATTATCATGAATGATCCTCCGTGGCAGTCCAAAACAGTAAATGATGTGATGTTTTATAAAACTGATCACGTTTGATGTCTTTACCTTTGTCAGTGGAACAGCTTTCGCCTACTTAGAGAAGTAATCGGTGATTACAAGTATAAATCGGTGCCCTTTGGACGACGGCGGGGTGATTGGACCGACGATATCCATTCCCCATGTTTCAAACGGCCAAGAGGCCACCGTTGGGTGCAAGAATTCAGACGGCAGATATATGAAATCTGTATGGATCTGACAAGTCCTATACTTCTTTGTATAGTCGACTGCGTCTGCTATCATCGTAGGCCAGTAGTAACCCATCCAACGAAGACGGTCCTACAACTTCGGGCCCGGTTGGTGAGCCCCGCAGACGCCATCGTGAGCCTCGTGTAAGGCTACTTTAGCTTCTGTATTTGACAGATATCTTAACAGTAGCCCCGTCATAAGATCGTCGATATAGCATTTTTGTTTCTGTGTCATAAAAGAATCTGAGAGAACGCCTTCTGATTGAAGTTGCTTCTTTCACATTCTCAGGCAGGATTCCGTGAACTACAAAGTCGATGAACGGGAGTCTCCAGTCTTGCACATTATTGGTTATCTGGGCGGAGTAACTCATATCCAGTTGAACGTTATTTTTGGGACATACCAACTCATGGCCTATCACATCGACTATATGATGAGCATAATTTGGAACCACCAAAGAAGCGGCGAGGCCTGCTAGGGCATCGACTTCAATATTCTAGAGTCTAGGAACATGCTCTATAAAGAACCCCTCCAAGGTTGCAATGATGGTAATTGCTGTCTGATGATAGGGAATCAGGTCCGCGTTACGAATCTCGTATGAGCCTCGGATTTGATTAACAATCAACTGCGAGTTGTCATATGCTTCTAGGTATTCGACTCCCACTTCGTTTGCGAGTCGGAGCTCGATGACCAGGGCGTTATATTCGGCTACATTGTTTGAACAAGGTTCCATGAGAGAATATGCCCGATTGACTAATAACCCAGAGGAAGAAATTAATACTACCCCGACTCCAGCGACGATATCACCTTGTGGCTATGTTCTTGAAGCACCATCAAAGAACATTCGCCAAACATCATCATGTGAAGTCATGTTTAAGTTAACGACTTCGTCTGGGATTTCTTTATAGATTCTAGATATTTCTGAGTTTGATGGGCTGCTGGAAAGTCGGCCAAGGCTTGACCTTTGACAGCCTTCTGCAGAACGAAGACCATATCGTAGGGGAATAACAGTATCGCCCATGTGGCTAGACGAGAACTGAATGCGCCTGGCTTGGTCATGAGAACCCTGAGGGGATTAACTCGTAAGACAATAATGATGGTCTGCCCTGACACGTAGTGTCGTATTTTTTGAATGGCGAACACCAAGGCAAGGCATTCCTTCTCTACGGCGGTGTACCTATGCTTCGGCCCCACCATCACTCGACTGAGATAATAGATGGCTTGTTCGTGCCCCGCATCATTGTTCTGTGCTAGCAAAGCACCGAAGGAGTGTTCCATCGCCCGTACGTAGAGGAGGAAAGGCTTTCCGACGACCGGTATTCCTTAATGTCATCAAAGGTGCGTTGACATTCTTCATTCCATATGAAAGAAACGCCTTTTTTCATTAGTTGTGTGAAGGGTTGACATCGCCCTGAGAGGTTAGATATGAACCTCTTGATGTAGGCTAATCTTCCCTGAAGGTCGCGGAGTTCACGGAGGTTCCTCGGTGGACTCATCTCCAGGATTGCCTTTGTCTTATCGGGGTCTATGTGAATGCCCCGCGAAGTAATGAATGTTTGCAAAAACAAAAGTTGATCTTTATTTCACAAACTTTGTAAGAAGATTACAAGAATTCTAGGAAAGTACAACTATAGGAATTCGATCTGAATGACGATCGCTTTATCACTTGGATGATGTGAACTTTGAAGATGATAGCCTCTGAAGAACGCCGCAGCACTTTGGCAAGAACTCCTGATCTCTGGTGATGACTTGAATGTGTGTTCTGATCTCTATGTGTGTGTGATAATGAAGACTTGAAACTCTATTTATAGAGTTCTGGAAATAACTAACTTTTAGTTATTCTGAGTTGCACAGGATGGATTGTACAGACTTTGGATTGCACAAGCAATGAACTGCGAAGACAGTTACTCGATCGTGGACCACCTGTATGTGACGCGTGGCATTGTTTAATTAAAATGCACTTGGTCGTGTACAGACGGTTGCCAGATGGTGAGTAATTGATGGCATGTAGGCCACGTGTACATTATCAGTTGTCTTGATGGAGTACGCCACATGAATTGTACTGGCTTCAGATTGCGCTGGGATGGACCGCGCTGCAGTGAGTCTGGAAGATTTTGCTGCATGTACAGCTGTCCTTGAGCGCTGTGCTGCACGATAAATGAACAGTTTCCTCGTTCTCCGTGCTGTCAGCTGTCAGAAGATCTGATTCTCTGTCAGATAATAATGATGAGGCCACGTCAGCTTATGCACTTGGATGTGTGCACAATTCAGCTTGCGCAGTTGAGTTGATGCACAATCTGTCTCCTGTGCAGTTCACTTGAAGGGCGCACAACTTGATTTTTTTACCTTTTTGACGGGTGCAACTTGATTTTTAGGACCTACAAGACCCCCTTCAAAGTTTTCGAAGTTTGAAAATATTCAACGCTTCGAAATACTTTGAATTTTGATTTTAAAATCAAGTTGCGCAAATAATGACTTGTCTACGCAATTGGAGGAATCAGCTCCCATTTCTTTGGCACAATCCGAGGCGACCGTTACTCTCGAAAAACTATAAATAGTTCTCCTTCTTCCTTCTGTCATTCTTTACTTGTTTCTACTTTGTTCAAGAGAGAAAAATTCCCGAGCCCACTTCGACTCTTTTTCTTCTTCTCCGTCGACTTCAATGGCTCCGAAGCGTTCTGCCGCTGACAAAGGCAAAGCCCCCGTCGAGTCTTCGAATCGGGCTGTACCGTGCATTTCACGACACGAAGTCGGTCATCCCGTACTGCAAGGTAGTCGCTCGATCAAAAACCCTTTTTAGGGTTCTTCGACATGATTGAATCTTTAAACCTCTCTCTTTTTAGAGATTTGGTTATAATACGCCATCCTGTTTAGGATTTTGGTTGCATAAACCCAATAGTTTTCATTTTTATGAAGACTATTTTCTTGCGCAATCGGTTGGAAAGCGCTGGCAAAAGTCAGCACATTCTATCGGTTTGCGCAAGTCTGTCCAGCGCAAACTGTTGCCTTGTGCAAGCTTGTTAGCGTAATCCGATGGCTTGTGCAAGTGAATATGTTGGCACAACTGGACAGTTTGCGCATAGAAGCTGTTGTTGCACAATCTGATGTTTTACAGACAGCACAATCTGATGCTTGCATAATTTGCTGATTTTTTGGACAGAATCTTTGATTTTGCATATACTGAATTCTGTCTTTCTATTTGATGCAGTTAACATCAGAGAAGATCCAAATTATGAAATCTTTGCAGGGACCCTTGCTGAACCAGAGTTTAAGGAATATTTGTCCCGTGTCATATTTCTCCAATATGCTCTGCCATCTTCCCGTCAAGCCATCTTAGTAGCACTGGACAATGAAATTTTATTGAGTCTGATGAATGGGCAGTCTCTGCAGACTGCCGATGCCATTACTCATAAGAAACCCCTGTTTCTATTCGGTGAGGCTCTTGATAAGAGTTCTCAGCTGAGGCCTCGTGTTGAGCAGAGACTCTTCCAGAGAGGCAAGAAAAGAATACTATTACCAGACATTGCCAGGTGCCTCCCTCTATCCCGCTATGCTCATACGAGCTATCCCAGGAGGATGGACTGGGATATTACTCCTCTCCAGCAAGCCAAGACAGGAAATATTTGTGTGAAGAAAGGACCGAATCATAAGGACATGTTCTATAGCTCCTCTGAGCGTCATAGCTCCTTGCTCAGGGGATTGAAACCCGGCTGCATCCCACCAGAGAACTCCTCCTTGCAGTTGCCGGTTAGGACGCTGATCTTTGCGAACGAATTTGCAAAGGTTAAGGGAAGATACCCGGATCAGGATATTCGGTTGACAGGTCTGGTGAACCCAGATAACAAAAGATGGAACTACATAACCAATTGGATATTGGTTCAGTTCGAAGAGAAGCTCAAAGAAATTGAGCTGTACCAGGCGGTATACTCTACCGTATATGGATTCTACCCCAACCCTCATCTGTTTCTCGCTTTGGCAGAGAGGTACAATTTTGGGACAGGGACCTTCATGACACCCTGTGGAGAAATTGGACTAGCTCTTCATGAGATGATGTATATCTCGAGCTTACCAATGGGAGACTTCCCTTATGAAGAATTTGTTCCCACAAATAACGAGTTGGATCGACTCCATCGGGAAAATGCTGAGATGGTGGCCGTTTTTGAAGAACTGCTATGCCACTATAAGATTTGCTCCATATATTATAAGTGTGGTTCTTCCGCCACTTGCTACTCGTCAATGTGGTTGCCCTATCTCTTCCTCAACCACATCATCTAGAAGAAGGCTAAGGATCATGACACGTGCAATCCTACTTTCTTCAAACCATTCAGCCATAGTGAGGTGATAGGACTGATGGAAGAAAACAAGGAAATGGACATCAAAGTTGATGACGAACTTCAATACCCTCCTTTCAAGACAGGAGATTTTGTTGAAAGTTTTATGAGAATGGGCTATAGGCCCACGTCAAAGGAAGCCCAACTGGCGGGTTTCCTCACATATTGGCTCCGACGATTCATCGTACCCGGAGCGAGCGTCGTAGATCTCTTCTATCGCGGCGTGCTCTTTGCTGCTGTCCGGTTAGTCTCTGGCTACCGGATGGATCTGCTGTCGGCGATGACCTACAGAATAAATGCTGGTCTTCGTCTTTATGTTGAATCTATGCTAAAATAGAAAGGCGAGAAGGGGAACTTCCCTCGGCTGGAGCTGTCCTATACTTATTTGTTCGGATGGTTGCTTCTGTACCATCCGTCATTGATGAACCCTGATATGGGAGCAGTTGGCGGAAGCTTCTTGCGGAGATTCTCAAGGAGCAAATGGATATATACTAGTCTGAAAGATTGCAGACGTGCTTTGAACCTTGGGAAGGGGTGGAATTTCTACTATGTTGTCCCTCCAACTGGCTATGAACATATGTCAACAAATCTAGTTGATCTTGGGAGACAGCCTTTGGGTCGTGCAGCATTTGATTTGCTGAGGATGATTAGGCCGTCGCACTTGGTTTATAGATTTGAAGATGAATGTTACTTGGAACCATATCTTCTAAGCCGCTTTGCCCGTCAATTCGGCTACGACCAGTTCCACGTAGGCAATGCTATAACTTGCCTGTAAGGAAAAGGTTATCTGGTTGATGGCGCCACGGCCTGGGCTTATTATAACGCTCAAGACACAAGAACAGTGTTCTTGATGCCGACCAAGAGTGATCATGGCCCCCGGATGTTATACATATATTCACTTTTTTACACAGCAGCGAATACATTCGTCGAGAACTTCAGCTTTGTAGATAGCTTCACGACAACGACGCGATTGAAGAAGGGAGCAACTGTTATATCAGCTCTAGGTAATGACGAGGAGCATGAGCCAGTGGATGACCCGTTGGAAGCCTCAAGGGAAGCTAACTTCCCTGAGGAGGTCAACGAACCACCATAAATTTCTTTGAAAGTTGTCAAATCTCCAACCAAGGAGAGAAAAAGAAGGATTGATGAACCTTCTTCTCCGGTTGCAAAGAAAAAGCTTATCCTAGATCCATCAGAGAAGGTCACCACCAGGTCACAATCTCGACAACTGGCCGAGTCGATCCAAAGAGAAGAAGCGACTACACCGACCTCTCTTCCAAGGCAGGTCGATGTAGTAGATGTAGAGAGTCCAAAAAGACCTCTACATAGAAAGAAACTGGCCTCGAGAAGAAGAAAGAGGGTGGTCACTCCTTCGAGACAAATCTTGTCCTCGATGGTGGCTAGTGCTGTTGCTGGAATTACCATGTCATCCCCTATACCTGCCCCCGAGCCTAGGCAGGAAACTCATAGTCCAGAGCAGAGGGACGAGGTTGAGCAGAGGGATGAGGCTGAGCAAAGGGATGAAGCTGAGCAGAGGGATGATGAAGCTTTGCGATCTCCTTCTCTTACGGTAGAAACTACCCAGCTTCCTGCTACACCAGAAACACTCCGTGAAGAAGAAGATCGTTTAATGATTGAAGCTCTAAATGATTACGAATTCGATTTGCAGGATGATGTCGATCAAGCTGCTACCGCAACTACCAGCGAGGAAGCACCAGAAGATAGTATAAGCAATGAAGATACATCAACAGAAGCTGTTGATGATACTTTAAATCCAGAAGAGGACACTGCTGTCCATATATCTTCGGAAGCTATAGATGACACGCTGAATTCTGAAGAGGATGTTAAGGTGCGTGTGTCCCCAGAAAAGATTGTGGGTGAGGAAGTAGCACATGAGGAAACTAATGCCGCTGATCCCAAAGGTATTGAATGATTTTATCAACCTTCTTTTCATAGATTAAATAGCTAACATCCACACTTTTATCCATGCAGAGCTTGAATTTTCCCCAGTTCCTTCCATATGTACAGACATAGTGCCAATAACGGCTATAGCTAGTGGTAGCCGACATTTTTCGGGTGGCTCTGAGGCAGGAAGTAGCCAGGCAGTAATGTCTGAGGCTACTTCTGTTAGGTTGGAATCCATGCCAACAGATGATAGATTTGTTGCTGGGGCAAGTCATGGTAAGATTGCTTTTTTACTTTTGATCCTTTTTGATTAGTTGCTAATGACAACAATCGATGATAAGGTTCATTTGATTTTGCAGAAGAAAATCTAGGAGGGGCAGCCAGCTCTACGATGGCTCCTCTGTCTAAAGAGCCATCTACTCAAAGGGAAGACGCTGAACGTCTATCTGCACAGACACCTGCTGCTTCTTCCACGTCTATGGGAGTAGCTGCTACTCCTGGTGCTCTGGCTACTAACCGATTTATCATTAGCTCCTTCTGCAACCTTTTCTTTAATTCGTTGAAACCCTTAGTAGATAGGGTGATAGAGAAAGAAGATGCTGGTTTCTCAACAGTTAGAGGTCCAACCTCTTATTTGATCAATGTCATCCGCAGTCAAGGCGACGAAGCTCAGGCCATTTTTCTTGAACATGTATTAGATGAGCTGGAGGCATCGGTTAGAATCTACAAAGAGCTTAATAGGGGGGAGATAGAGCGCTTGGTACAAGCTGAATTTGAAAAGATGTCAGAAGAAGTCGCAGTTGCGAAGGTTGATCTCCAAGTTCTCTTGGACACTTTCTCTGCTAGGTCTGCTGAATATAATTCCAAAGTGGAAACAATAGCATCTGTTGCTGAAGAGAATGAGAGAAAAGTTGCTGAGCTGCAAGCAGAATCGGTCCGTCTTCAAGAAGAGCTGAGACTTGTTCAGCTTGCTCTGGAGGATAAGACCACACAACACCAGGCTGCAGTTCAACAACTGAATGCTCTAACTCAGGAAAGAGATGAGTATGTCGCAACTCATCAAGATGAAATCTCTCGCAGAATAGTAAACATACCATCTTTTGACGATAAGTTTGGGATGGAGGAAGCTAGGAAGCGAGTGATGGACTCTCGTGAAGAGCGACTGCAATCTTTAAAGCAGCAAATGACCAGCTTGATGACTCCGCCAGCAGAATGAGAAAGACTTTTTGTATCTTCAATTTTTGTGATATGTAATTTTGTAATGTCTTTCAATTTTGATGAATAAAAAGACATTTTTTTGGTGGCTCTATTATTTATTGCATATCTTATTCAGATATAAATAATAGCGATAGAAAATATATTCAGAGGTGCAAGACATGATATATTTCTTACTTTTGGAAAATAATTATATTCAATTATATCTGCTCAGAGGTAATATGGACATGGCAGAATATAATTTATTGAATATCATTATTTTAGTAGACAACTTAATCAAAGATGACAAGTTGCTGATATGAACGAAATGGATGATTCGTCAAAACGTGTGAACGAAATGAATCGTCAGGATGAACGGATGGACCGTCAAATGAATGGGATGAACGGATGAACTGTCAGATAGATGAAATAAATGGGCAAACCGTCAAGTGAATGGATGAACGGGTGAACCGTCGGATGTATGTGATGAACGGGTGAACCGTCGGACGAATGTAATGAACGGGTGAACCGTCAGATGAATGTGATGAACGGGTGAATAGTCAGACGAATATGATGAACGGACAAACTGCCGGATGGATGTAATGAACGAGCAAACCGTCATATGGATGTAATGAACGGGCAAACCGTTGGATGGATGTCATGAACAGGCAAACCGTCGGATGGATGTAATAAACGGGCAAATCGTCAGATGGATGTAATGAACGGGCAAACCGTCGGATGGATATAATGAACGGGCGAACCGTCAGATGGATGTAATAAACGAACAAACCGTCGGATGGATGTAATGAACGGGTGAACCGTGAGATGAATGTATCGCTTCATTGTCTTACAAATCTATGTCTATAAATAGAACAGAAAATCAGATAGACTGATCACTTTCACTTTTTAACATAAAAATGTCGTCGGAAGATGCATCTAAGAAGTCTGATATCGCCTTAAAAGTTAAAGCGGTTACTGAAGAACGTCCAGTCGAGCCAGCCCAATCAAGGCAGATAGCAGCGGACGAAGGTTCGTCTGTACCCAAGCCGCCAAAGGACATCTTGGACTTCCTTCTTGAACCAGGGAAGACTGAAGAAGAAGAAGAGGCCATGTGGATGGCTGCTTGCAAGTTCCTGGTGGGTTCGAGCAAGGATGTTCTCGGCACTTTTGCCGACTATATCTTTGAGAAGGACGGCAGTGGCCCGCGTCCCAATTTTGAGAAGGATAATAGTGATCTTCCTTGATATTATGTACTATCATTCATGATGAAATAAAATTAAATTTTATTTATAAACTTGTCTGATCATTACAAGCAATGTCTTTTACATTTATACATAATACTTTTTGAGGAACTTGCCATTGATAGGCATCATTGCAACTCGATCGTCTAGCTCTGTGAGTTGATAGGCTCCATTTGAGAAGACTTTGCTTACAATGTATGGACCTTCCCACTTTGCATCGAATTTGCCCTTGCTCATGTGAGTCATAGTCATAGGACGTCTGACAGTTAGAACGAGCTCTCCTTTCTGAAAGGCTCTGACCTTAACTTTACGGTTGAAAGTCTTTAAAATACGGGCTTGGTATAACTCAATATGCTGTTGAGCCATTAACCGCTTCTCATCGAGCGCCTCTAATTCTTGAAGTCGAAGAAGATCGTTGTTCTCTATAGTGAGCTTATTGGCGATGGCAATCCTCAAAGACGGAATTTGAAGTTCCAAGGAAAGAACTGCTTTACTGTCGTACACCAAAGAGAAGGGTGTACAACCTGTAAGATTGCGGACCGCAGTATGGTAGGCCCAAAGGCATTCCCCAAGCTTTTTACTCCAGTTTCGTTTGTTAGTGGACACAAACTTTTTGAGGAGCTTGATGATAGTCTTGTTGAAAGCTTCAGCTAAGCCATTAGCAGCAGGATTGTAGGCTGTCGAAGCGATATTATCAATCGATGATCGTCACAGAACCTTGTAAACTTTTGGCTGATGAACTGGGGTCCGTTATCATGAAATATTCGTCAAGGTACACCAAATCTATAGATGATATGGTGTTTGACGAAGTTGATGACACTGCTGGTCTTGACTTCAGCCAATGGTATAGCTTCGGCCCATTTGGAGAAGTAGTCGGTTATTGCCAATATAAATCGATGTCCTCTAGAAGAAGGAATATGACCTATAATATCCATGCCCCAAGCTTCAAAAGGCCAGGAAGCAGCAGTCGGATAAAGGAATTCTGATGGTTGATGAATAAAATCTGCGTGGATTTGACAAGCACGACATTTCCTTGCATATTCGATGGTATCAGATACCATAGAGGGCCAGTAATAACCCATGCGTCAGATACGATCCTGTAGCTTAGGACCAGGTTGATATGCTCCACAGACACCGTCGTAAGATTCATGTAATACTTGCTTCGCTTCATCACCAGCAAGACAACGCAAGAGTAATCCATCATAAGTCCGCTGGTAAAGAGTTTTGGTGGTCTGATTGTAATAGAATCGCAGAGACCGCCGATGAATACTCGTAGCTTCCTCGGGATCTGCAGGAAGTATGTCATGAACTACGAAGTCGATGAAAGGAGTTCTCCAATCATCACTAATAACATTAGCTTCAGTAAAGTTACTGAACTCAATATTACGAGTATTCTCGATACAAAATAATTCCCGGTTAGAGACAACCACCACCTGCTGTCTGTTGATAGGGATGGCTAAGACTGCTGCAAGATTGGCTAAGGCATCTGCCTCGGTATTGCAAGCTCGTCGGACATATTCGATGAAGAAGGCTTTGAATGATGTAGCCATATTGATTGCCGCTTCATAGTAAGGTACTAGATCTTGATGGCGAACTTCATAGGTTCCTCTAACCTGGTTAACAACCAGCTTGGAGTCACCGTAGACTTCAAGATACTCGACGTCCAGTTATTTAGCTAGCTGAAGGCCAATGAGTAGAGCATTGTATTCTGCCACATTGTTGGAACAAGGCTCATCTAAGGAGTAGGCTCTTTGAATAGCTGACCCATCTGGAGAAACAAGGACAACTCCAACTCCTGCGACAATGGCACCATTGGGTCCAATCCTGGATGCATCGTCAAAGAATAGACGCCAAGTAGGAAATTCTTCGGAGATCATATTTGATTCCAATGCCTCATCTGAAATTTTATCATAGAGTTTGGACGTCTCTGGAACAGGATGAGCTGCTAAGAAATTCGCCAGTGCTTGACTTTTGACAGACTTTTGAGGAACATATACCATGTCATATTGGGCTAGCAGAATGGCCCATGTAGCCAGTCGAGAATTGAGTGTGCTAGGCTTCTTCATCAGTACCCGAAGAGGGTTAACTCGGGATATGACATGAACAGTTTGTCCAATGATGTAATGCCTCGTCTTTTGAACAGCAAACATAAGAGCTAGGCATTCTTTTTCAACTGAACTATAACGGTGTTCAGCACCAATCATAGTATGACTAAGATAGTAGATGGCTTGTTCATGACCTTCTTTGTTCTTTTGCGCAAGTAAAGTGCCCAATAAATGATCCATAGCACGGACATACATTAAGAATGGTATGCCCGAGATCGGTGGCACCAAGACTGGTGGGTTCATAAGATATCGCTTTATGTCTTCGAATGCTCGTTGATATTCTTCGGTCCAAATGAAAGGTACACCCTTCTTCATTAGTTGAGTAAATAGTCTGCAGCGTCCAGACAGATTCGAAATGAACCTCCTGATGTACGTAAGTCGACCTTAGAATCCTCGTAGATCTTTTTGGTTGCGTGGAGGACGCATCTCTTGAATGGCTTTGATCTTCTCGGGATCCACGCGTATACCCTTAGAGGTAATGACGAAGCCGAGAAATTTGCCACTAGAGACATCCAAGAATGACTTGATGGGATTTATTTTGAGTTGATGTTGGCGCATGATGTTGAAGATAGTTCTCAAGTCTTGGATATGATCTTCCTTTAGACGACTCTTGACAGCAATATCGTCAACGTAGCATTCGACAGTCTTGCATAGATGATCTCGAAAGATGGTACTTATAGCTCGTTGGTAAGTTGCACCAGCGTTCTTGAGACCAAATGGCATTGCAGTATAGCAGTAGACTCCGCGAGGAGTGCGAAAAGAAGTATGTTTTTCATCTTCAGGATTCATTCGAATCTATTTATATCCAGAGAATCCATCCATAAAAGATATTCGCTCGAACCCACAGGTGTTGTCAATCATGACATCCGTGATAGGGAGAGGAAATTCATCTTTTGGACATGCTTCATTAAGATCCCGAAAGTCGATGTAGACTCGAACTTTTCCGATTTTCTTTAGAACTGGGACGACATTGGCTACCCAGTCAGGATGCTGCTCTTCTCAGATAAAGCTACAAGGGATGAGCTTCTTGACTTTATCGTCGATTGCGTCCATCATTTCTGGCTTGAAGAGTCATTGTTGTTGTTTGACCGGTTTTGCATTTGGCAGGATATTCAGTTTGTAAGTAACAAATTTAGGATCTGGACCAGGCATATCTTCATAGCTCCAGGCAAAGACATCAATGTATTCTTGAATAAGAAGAATTAATTCTTGCTTATCTGCCTCTGGGAGGTTCTTGTTGATGAATATTGGACAAGGTGATCCGCTCTCTCCTACATCAATTTGAAATAATTGATCTTCGGTAGGAGGTTATCGTTGTTTGAATCAGAGTTACCATTGGGTATCCATTCGTTGAGCCCAAGGATCTGTTTCGGGATTTTCTTCAATATCCACGTCGTAGCCTTCTGGAAGTTCGACGGAGACCATGTTGGAAGATACGATCAATCGATGAACTTGACCGATACTGGTATCAGAATCCCAGGATATGGAATCAGAAGAGTTAGAGCGCTCCTCACTATCGGATTCAGAGGCTGCTGGGGATAATACCGGAGGTGAAGCATATCTGAGACCTCTTTTGGTCCTACTGTAGTACATCTATGACTTTCCTTTTGGAACAGCCGTACGGATTAGAGTTCTTCTACCCCTGCCGTAGTTGAGGCCATTCTTGAAGTCATAACCCATCTTTCGGATGATGTCTTTTGATTGTTGACTGTAATGACGCAGTTGAAGATGTCCCGTGTCGTTACTTTTGCTATCATCCGTATAGCTGAATTATTGTTCTGGTCCTTTACTAAAAAGTATCGGACTTTCGCCTTTCTTTCGAGAAGGGACAACAAAGTATGATTCATCTGGGTGTTCGAGTAAGACTTCTGTTTGAAGAGACTGTACAACTCCCATTGTAAATGACTGAAAGCTATCTAACTTATCCAAATAGCATTTAGCATGATAAATGACATCAGTATACTGGAAAGTAGATGCTTTTTCATTGATTTGTATATCTGTATTTACAGTAGGACCTTTAGCCTTAGCAGGCTTAGTCAGATTGATTACAAGAGGGAGAGAAGAAGAACGTGGAGGAGGATTGACCTTGTTACGATGGAGGTCGATAACAAGCGACTCAGAGGAGGTGAGCTCCCTTTTATCCTTGTTATGAGACAAATCAATAACAAGTGGCTCAGAAGAGGTAAGTTGCCTTTTATCCTTGTTACGATGTAAGTCGACAACAAGCGGCTCAGAAGAGGTGAACTCCCTTTTATCCTGACTATCATCAGTTGGCTGCTTCTGGACTGGCAAGTGAATAGCCAGTGGTTTAGAGGATTGAGGACGAGAAATACGCCCTTTGACAGGTATGATGAGGGTGTCACTGGGCACTGCTTCTTATTGTTCTTCAGTGTCAAGAGCAAGTACAACTTTCATAAATTCATCTTTGTACATACGAGCATCGTTGCAGTATACTTCGACACCTTTGAACGGATAGAGATCAGCAACCTCCTTTTGAACCTCTCCATTGTCATCGACATATTTGAAACATTGATGGAGAGTCGAAGGAGCAATGTTATGCTCATGCAGGAATGGTCTCTCCAACAGAGCATTGTAAGAACAACCATGGTTGTCAATAATATAGAAGGTCACATTTGTACGGAGATTGCTTATTTAGAATTTTAGGCGAATCTTGCCCAGAGGCTCACTCCTTCCCTTGTTGAACCCGAGGATGGTGGTGATTGTACTGGATAGACTATGCACTGGGATCTTCAATACATCTAACATTGTCTTCGACATGATGCTGAGGGCAGACCCTGGATCTATCAGAATACGATCGACTTTCATCGAGTCGACATATCCTGTATAGTATAGAGGATGGTCGTGCCTATTGTCTTCCATCAGCATGTCATCCTGTGTGAAAGTTATGTTTGGAATTAACTCCAACACACTATGACAATGGAGGCAAGAGACAGGCTCTGCTTTTGGCTTTTTCAGAAGGGCTAAACAGGTTTCTACCTGCATGAGAGCCTCACTCAGAGTTTCTCGAGTCTCTTTGGAGAGGCACAAGACCTCGAAGATTGACAGTCGGGCCGGTGTACTGGCTAGTTAAGCCAAGATATCAAAGTTGTAAGGCTTCTCAAGTCCTGAAGGAGATGACTTCTTCAAAGGTTTGTCGAAGCGGACTTGTTGTTTGCCTTTATCAGCGACTGTCAGCTTGGGAGGAGTAGCCTCTACAACCGGTAAGGATATAGTAGGAATATCCTTAGTGGAAGCAGGTTGCACTGGTGCATGCTTAGAAGAAGAAGCAGGATTCTCCTGAGCTTTGGGATAATCCTTTAGATAGGCTTTCCCTGATCTGGTGCCCAGCAGAATTTCCTTGTCAACTATGGGGTCAAAAGACACCATATTGCAGATCTTTGTTTTGCCATTAGAGCGTTCTTTCTTCTTGGAGGAGGAAGAGGGAACTTCGAACTCTGAAGCAAGATCAGGGTGAATCCACATAATCTCGCCATTGTCAAGAGACAAGGGGACGAGACCTTCACTTCGTGGAGGAGGGAGATTCTCGATCTCAAGAGTAGCTTTGGGGATAGGAATAACACCATGCTGTACCAGCTGCGGAGGGAAGTCACCGAACTGAACTGAGACCATATTTACGGTAACAGTCTTCTTGTCTTGCTGCAGAGTAACAACACCAGCGTTGACTAGCTCCTGAATTTTGCCTTTGAGCACATAACATGCTCGAGTGGGATGCCCAATGAACCTGTGGTAGACATAGTATTTAGGATGATCAGTCTTACCGACCTCATCAGGCTTCTTCGGATCTGGGAGTTGGAGCTTATTGCTTTTGATTAAGCAATCAAAGATGCTCACGGTGTCATTCTCGTCAAAAGAGTACTCTACTTTCAGACGAGGTTCCCTTGGTGGAGGTGCTGAAGGAGTAGAAGCAAACGTAGGTGGAACTACGTTGACCGTCAAAGATTCTTTGTTCTTCAAGTTGATGTTCAAAGTTTCTTTTTCCTTGCGGTTGTTCTGGCGATTACCACCACCCGATGTCTGATGTTCATCCCGGTCGGGGTTAGACATGTGTACCCCTAGCTGCTTGAATTTGTCAGCACTAACTTCAGCTGCTTTAGCATTGACAATGAAGGATGGCCAGTCTTGGAACTGAGTTGACCCCGTCCATATGCTGATGATAGGCAAAAGATTTGCTTTGCAGGTGTCTATGGTGACAGCGGCCGGAGTTCCAGGAGGCATTTTTAAAGCTTTTCGGTAGAACCTTTCAATAAAACTCTCAGCAGTTTCATTGTGTCTTTGTTTGATTTTATTAAGGGCTGACATGGTTATGTCATTGATCCCCTCATAGAATCGTTCCAAGAAAATTTATTTTAGACTCGAGAAGGAAGTGATACAGCCATCAGGCAAGCTTCTGTACCAATTATATGCCATACCGACTAGGAGAAGTGCTGCCATCAAACAGCAAGATTGTTGGGATTTTGTACTTTGGAGGAAATGGGACTTCCTTCCATTCAACTGGGTAAGGTTGTTTGATCCCCAACCTCTGCAAATTGTCCTTCTCTTTGAAGGCCTTGAACTGAGTGCGCAGGAGTTTGACAGCTTCATTGGCATCCTACACTAATGTAGAAGGAGCAGGCTGAATCAGAGTGTTAAGGGAAGGAACAGCGTGGTAAGCACTAACCCCAGTACCTGACTGACTAGGTGCAGGTTGTGTTGGTACAAGGGTACTTGAGGAGATGCTACCCCCAGCCCTGCATTGACAGGCACCGACGATGCTATGATCTCAATATTTGCAGCAAGTAAAGTCGGTGGTACTGTATGTTGGGCCACAATAATAGAATGCATACTTGCAACTATTTCGTCCATAGTCTTCAGCTTGTCTTCTAGTGCAGCTATTCGCTGTTCTTGACTTGCTGAACTGGAAGCATCTGGGTCTTCAGTGACAACATAAGCTGTCACTTCTCTAGGTACAGTGAAAGATACTGTCTGTTCCGAACTTTCACTGTATGCATCGTAGTCGGAGAAAGAATTATCTCCTGAGTGAGAAAGAGGAAGATGACCGGAAGGATCTTGAAGATTCCTTTGACCGATTGCATCTCGACTTCGGGATCGGGTATGTTGGAATACTCCATCAGAAGATTCTTGGAGTAGATCCAAATACTGCTGGCTTGGCTTGCGAGGCTTGCCGTGCTTGGAGCACTTTCTACCCCAATGTCTCTGGAAGTCATGTTGACCGAAGCGTACAAAACTTCGTCGTCATCTTCAGACATAGGTTCAGAGGTTGTAAAATTCAAACGATCGAAGACAGATCATTTTGTTGTCTGACAACAACACTTGATGACAACCTTATGATTACAATGGTGTCCAAATGGTTGTACTGGAGGTGTTGAGATGTTATCCCATTTTTGTTTAAGGTGTTCTCGGAGATCGGGAACAATGACGGGACGAGAAGAAGTTCGAGGGATATGTTCTTTGACAACATTCGGAACATGGTTCCGATTCTTCAAATGTTTTGTCCCTTGAGTGTACAGGAAAGTACTCATTTCATTAGCATAGGTGTCAGGATTTTTTATCTTGGAAGTTTGCCTTTGATGCTGGTTGGTCTTCGACATTGGCTGTTTGTGTTTTTCCGAAGTTGGCCTATTGAGATAAGTTCTTAGATCAGCAAACTCAACCCCAGGGGTTTCCGTTTGAGGCACCAGCAATTTTCTCAGTTTTGAACTGGGTATATTGAGAGTTGGAAGATCTTGGAATTCTACTACCGGAGTAGGTAGAATACCTCTTTGATCAATACATCTCCCTTTGGCAAGTAGGGAAGAAGAACCCTTGTTTGAAAGAGTTCTTGTACTGACTGGTGCCGAGGCACGTTCAGATTGATCTTCTATGGTAAAAACCTAGGAAGACTGAGAAAAGACCAAAGGGCCTTTTCTTTTGTTTTGTGAAGAAGGGTTAGCCAAAGAGCATTTCCCTCTGTTGTCTTCCAAGTCGTGGGACGAGGAAGTTTGAGAAAAGACCAACGGGCCTTTTCTTTTGTTCTGAGGAGGAGGAGGAATAGTCAAAAGACTACCCCCAGTGGATTGCGCTGGAGCAACAGGGTGCTTAAGAAAAGGAGCAGAGTTTTTTCCCTTACTGTGAGAAGAAGAGAGATTAGCCAAAGGGATGTCTCTCTTAGACTGCACTGGCACAGTTTGTGCAGTGATTGAAGTGGCTATTGGTACACTGGCAGGTTGCGCATGAGGAGCTTTGACAGAAGATCTTTTGGCCACAGTCCCAGCAGCTTACGCAGCAGGAGTCTTGATGCTAGAGTGCTTGAGTTGTAATCTGGTTGCTAGAGTGGTGGATTGTGCAGGCAGAGTTGCAGCCAACTGTGCCAGAGGAAGATGAGTCTTGCACTTTGACAGAGCAGCATTGGAAGTAGGTTGTGCACTGGCAAGGGGAGCAGTATACTGCACATGGACAGTAGCAGCAGACTGTGCAACAGAGACAGTTGTCTTGGCAGCAGAGACAATAGACTGCGCAGTAGGCTGAGCAGCAGAGGCAGTAGACTGCACAATAATCTTGGGGACCCACACTGGGTAAACTTTGCTCGTGGCAGAAGTTATTGCAGTACGACGGGTGGTCCTGGAGTTGATCATCGCCTCGTTGGCCGTCTGGTTGATCTTTGTAACCAGCGTCTTCTGCGTCTTTCCGATAGACGCAACGTCACATTGAGTTATCACTTCCTAGTCGGAGGAGAAAGTCGTCCCTAGCAGAGTCGCCATTTTGTTTGCAAAAACAAAAGTTGATCTTTATTTCACAAACTTTGTAAGAAGATTACAAGAATTATGGGAAAGCACAACTATAGGAATCCGATCTGAATGACGATCGCTTTATCCCTTGGACGATATGAAATTTGAAGACGATAGCCTATGAAGAATGCAGCAGCACATTGGCAAGAACTCCTGATCTCTGGTGATGACTTGAATGTGTGTTCTGATCTCTATGTGTGTGTGATAATAAAGACTTGAAACTCTATTTATAGAGTTCTGGAAATAACTAACTTTTAGTTATTCTGAGTTGCGTAGGATGGATTGCGCAAACTTTGGATTACGCAAGCAATAAACTGCGCAGACAGTTACTCGATCGTGGACCACCTGTATGTGACGCGTGGCATTATTTGATTGAAATACGCTTGGTCGTGTACAGACGGTTCCCAGACGGTGAGTAATTGATGGCATATAGGCCACATGTACATTGTCAGTTGTCTTGATGGAGTGTGCCACATAAATTGCACTGGCTTCAAATTGTGCTGGGATGGACCGCGCTGCAGCGAGTCTGGCAGATTGTACTGCATGTACAGCGGTCCTCGAGCGCTGTGCTGTACGATAAACGAATAGTTTCCTCGTTCTCCGTGCTGTCAGCTGTCAGAAGATCTGATTCTCTGTCAGATAATGATGACGAGGCCACGTTTGCTTGTGCACTTGGATGTGTGCGCAGTTCAGCTTGCGCAGTTGAGTTGCTGCACAATCTGTCTCCTGTGCAGTTCACTTGAAGGGTGCACAA
Organism: Iris pallida; assembly: GCA_029216955.1. Lineage (NCBI taxonomy): Eukaryota > Viridiplantae > Streptophyta > Magnoliopsida > Asparagales > Iridaceae > Iris > Iris pallida. The sequence continues at coordinate 888,930 of JANAVB010012998.1, read as the reverse complement.
CTCGATTTTTTTGCCTTTTTGATGGGTGCAACTTGATTTTTAGGACCTACAATGACAAAGCCTAAGAACTTCCCACTGGACACACCTAGGAACGACTTGGTGGGATTCATCTTCAGATTGTGCGCTCGCATAAGGTCAAATACTGTCCTCAAATCGTGTAAGTGATCAACCTTGGAGTGACTTTTGACGGCGATGTCGTCAACGTAACACTCCATCGTCCTGCATAAGTAATCTCTGAAGATGACGCTCATAGCTCGTTGATATGTAGTACCGGCGTTCTTCAGGCCGAAGGGCATGACTGTGTAATAATACACGTTGATCGGTGTTCGGAATGACGTGTGCTTTTCATCGTTAGGAGACATTTTGATTTGATTGTATCCTGAAAAGCCATCCATGAAGGACATGCGCTCGAAGCCACACGTATCATCGATTATTATGTCGGTGATGGAAAGAAGGAATTCATCCTTAGGACATGCCGCATTCAGATTACGGAAGTCGATGCAGATTCAATTTTTTTTGCTCTTCTTGATGATTGGTACTATGTTAGCTATCCAGTCTGGGTGTTGCTCCTCGCAGATAAAATCGCTAGCTATAAGCTAGTTTACTTTCGCTTCGATGGAGTTTATCATGTCTGGACGAAACCGTCGCTGCTATTGTTTGACTGGTTTTACGTCCGGATGAATGTTGAGATTATGAAGTGCGATCTCGGGGTTTAGTCCTGGCATGTTTTCATTTCTCCAAGCAAAAACATCGATATACTCTCTGACGAGTTGCACCAACGGCTCCCGCCCGCCGTCTGTCAGGCTTTTACTGACGAAGATTCTCTTTGGAGAGGATTCATCATCGAGGTCAACCTGCATGACCTCATCTTCAGTAGGAGGGTCACATAGTTCAAAGCGCTTCTCCCACTGAGCATCCAGTTGTTGGACCCATGGCTCCAATTTAAGAGGTTCGAGTAGATCTTCGTCTTTCTCTTCAATATCAGCGAATGCCATGTTGACAGATGATGATTGCCTGAATATATCTCCAATGCTGTCATCGAAATCGTATGTGGGTGATTCAGATGAGTGAGAATGCCACTTGCATTCCTCATTGGAACTTTCGGACGTTGATGCTGGTGTAACATAATCGAGGTCGCATTTGGACTTGCCGTAATAATCCCAAGGTTTCCCAGACGGGGTTGACAGCTGCAGAGGCAATCATCGACCGTTACCATAATTTAGACCTGGGATAGCCTCCATGTCGTATCCCTAATTTTGTATGAAGTATTTGGCTTGAGGACTATACAGATAGAGTGGTAATTTTTCAGTATCGGGTTCGGGATCAAACTCCTGAGGCATAAAGGGTTAAGGACCTTCTTTTCGGCCAAAGATGGTCATGTGATCCCCTTCTCTTCTGCATAGGACTAGAAAGTAGGCACCTCTAATGGGAGCAAGTCGGTTTGTAGTATAGACGGTTGTCACCTATATGTGCAGGTTAATGTCCCGACCATGTCCCACAGTATACATCAGATTGAGTTTATTACACTCAGAATAGTTCAATGGCAGCCTTTTATTGATGAAATAAAGAATTTTGTCCATAGGGATTACATCATCAGGAGAGGGACTATCCACCTTTGCAAAAAGATACTTCGCGAGTTCTGTCTCCTCTTCAGCTACCCCATGCGTGACCGGAGGTTGGGATGCTGTCTTGGGCAACTTGACCACCAAGGGTTCCGCATGTGGCATTGGCTTGCCTGAGGGTCTCGGATCAACACTTGGTTGCCGGCTCGTCTTGGGAAGACGGATAACCATCGGCTCGGCAAAGGACTTCGTGTCTTTCGATTACTTTCGATTGGATCTTGGCAATTGGATCACCATCGGCTCCTCAGAGGGCCTTGCATCTTCCAGTCGCATTTGATTGGTTTTCGACAATCGGATCACCATAGGCCCTATGATGGGTTTTGGTTCTTGGCTGGACCTTGGGAGTCGGATGACCATTGGTTCCGACTGTGCAGCTAGAGCGGGAGAACCATACACCTCTTTATGTAAAGTTGCGATAAGGGGTGCGGCTTTGCCCGATTTACGGGCTTGGAGATGAATTCTCAAGGGTTCCTCTGCCCTGTGATGACCTCCAGTTCGTCAATTATGTACTTCTTGGATTCTTCGTATAGACAAGCCTCCGAAGAGTAATAAGACTCAACCCCTTTGAAGGGATCGATGTCGACAAATTTCGTCTTCACAAAGCCGTGCTTACTGACATACTTGAAGCACTGGTGGAGTGTGGATGGCACGATCATGTAGTCATGTATCCACGGACGCCCTAATATGATATTGTAGGATGTATCTGCATCTATGATGTAGCAGGTAACCTATGTCCTCAGGTCGCCGATCTGACATTTCAATCGGATATTTTCTAATGGGTAGCTCCTTTCCGAGTTGAAACCGCTAATGGCAGTATTGGTCGCCGCTAGCCAGTGCATAGGGACACCGAGGACTTGAAACAAGCTTTTCGAAATGATGCTTATCGACGAGCTGGGGTCGATATGCATCCGATCCACCTTGATGTCACCTATGTATCCAGTATAGTACAAGGGGCGATCATGCAAGTTGGTCTTGATCAACATGTCATGTGGGGTGAATACGATATTGGGCATTGCATCCGCACAGTTGCTGTCCTGGAGATCTACCGATGAGTCTTCCCCTATAGGTTTGACCTGGGCTAAGTAAGCGTCAGCATTCTGGAGCGCTTCGCTCAACGCGACACGAAGATCCTTGGAGAGCCTTAAGAGCTCGTATAATGACAACTTTGTCGACGTATTAGCCATTTGTGCTAATATGTCAAAGTTGTAAGGTCTCTCCAGCCCTTGAGGTACATCTTTAAGGAGCGGCCTGTCGAAGCGGGTTTCCTTCGGCTTGGCCCTGTCTGTCGGTGGAGGCTTAGATGGCCCCGGAACATCAGTAGCAGGCAACGTTGCTGACTGAGGGGCTTCGACTGAACTACCCAGAGTGGGCTGGACTTGTGCCCCAGACCGGGTGACAATGGCCGCTACCTCCTCAGCTTCAGTTGAAATGATATGGCAGGATCTGGACTTCCTGTCCTTCTTCTTGTTGGCTGGAGATGACACCGCCAGGGTAACTTCGGGTACTAAGTCTGGGTGCACCCACATGACCTCTCCTCGTGTCGTAGTGAGAGGTACTAAGACAGTCATCTGGTCTCGAACGGAAGAAGGATTAGTGACCTCCATCGTCGCTCGGGGATAGGTATTATTCCTTCTTGTGTACTTGTTGGAGGAAAGTTATCGAACTGAATTGATACTATGTTCGCCGCCACGATAACCTCTTCAAAGTCTAGCGACAGAGCTTTGGAGTCGATAAGACTTTGGATGTACCGCTTTAATTGAAAGCAGCTTTGGAGTTGATAAGACTTTTGGGTCTTCCATCTCCGTCGCTCGAGGCTCGCATCTTTGTGGAGGGAGTTGGATCCTGTCCCCTTGCAAGAGCATGTCGAAGATAGGCTTGACATGACTATCTTTGAATGAGTAATTCATCTTGGGCCACTGAGCTTATGCCTGATTTTGTTCAGGCTCCTTGGTCGTACCGACGACCATAGCTTGTTTGTCTTTATGTCTCGGTTATTGGAGGTGTCGTCAGTATTGTTATTATTGGAGGAGATACTAGGACGTTTGTCTTTGACCTCTCCATCCGGGATGTGTAATCCCAGCTGGTGAGCCTTCTTTAATTTTGCCTCGGCATTAGTGGTGCTTATGATGAAGGTCGTCCAATCCCTGAACTGATCTTCGCCCATCCAGAGGCTGATTGCGGGGAGAAACTTCTTCTGGCAGATTACAATCAAGGAGCTTTCAGTATTGCCTTGGGGCAATCTCATTGCGGTTTGGCAAAACCGCTCGATATAGTTCCTTGTCAGCTCCTTCTCTCCCTGAACGACGTCTATGAGAGACAATATTGTCACATCATGCCCTACTTCGTAGAATCTTTCCAGGAACATGTGCTTGAAGCCTTCGAAAGAATGGATGCAGTTGTCTGGAAGGTTACGGTACCAATCGAACGCGATCCCCTCCAATGCTCCGATGAATAACCGTGTAAGGATGGCGTCGCTATGCGGCAAGTGGTCGGTTGTGACTGTAAAATAAGCCATGTACCGACTAGCAGAGGTCTTCCCGTCATACGAATCAATATGAAACGGTTTGTACCATGGCGAAAAAAAAACATCTCTCCATGCAACCGGATACGGCTGCTGTATTCTAAGGTCCCAGGAGGAGTCTCAGGCATTGAACATTGCTCAAAGTTCTTGGACTTTCCTTCTTGCCTCCCTGGCTTCGTCTGTAACAGAAGGAGCGGATGCTCCCAGAGGATTATCACCCAAAGGAGGAGCGGTCGTGTTGGAATCCGCGTTGACTGCGGGTTCCAAGCTTGTTTGTCCTAGCATTCTTGCCGGTTGAGTCGGCAAAAGAGCTTTTTTTTCGTCTACTGACTTGACCAAGAACAGGAGCATAGCTTTAAGTACTTCTAGACGTTGTCGGTCAGTAGGCGTTTCATGATCATCGTTGGCCATAAAGACTGTCCGTACGTGGGTAGACGTGGAAGGGATCATAGCAGAGGTGCTCTCTTTATCGTACCCTCGTACCTAGAAATCGTCGAAGAATATCGGAATGTCTTTCTTCTCAGAATCGAAAGGGGTGCTACCCCTTGCGTAGGAAGCCACATCGTCTTGGTGAAGGCGGTCACCCTCAGGGACGTCTATGTCTGTCGTATAATTCCAGTGGATCGCTACCCCCTGTGTATGCTCTTAGAACACTGGGTTGTCACATACATTGAGGGAACTGCTACCTCCGGCTTCATCTACCCCCAGGGAGGTCGAGGATACACCTCCAGGTGTTGAGAGCTTCTTTCTGGACCAAGTGCCTAAGAAGACACCCCCTGTGGCCGTCGGTGGAAACCCTTGAGACGAGAGTTTCCTTGTAGTGCTGGCTGAGATTGCCTGTCTGGAAGAGCCTGTCTTTTTTTCTCCTCTGCCGGGAAGAACCTTCCGAGTTGAATTACAGGAGGCGAAAGGGAATTCTTCGTCTTCCAGGATTTGTACCTGTTCCTCAAGTTGTTGTCGGATAGGTACTAGCTAATGCATTCATTAAAAAATAGACTGCCGATCTTCAGGTACTGCTGACTTATTGCAGCACCAGTTGATAATGACTTGGGTGCAACGACGTCCCGAAAAGGGCTCATCACATGCCAAGGTTGCTTCTTTCTCCTTGCGTTTGTAAGTAATCACCTCTCGTAAGTCGATAGCAGGTTGATCTACCTTTGCATCCAATTTGTGGACTCGGGTATCCCGAGCACACGGGTCCGTAGGTATCATGTTAGCTCCCTAATCTGAGGCTAGTAAAAGCATTTGCTTTCGATCGTTGGAGGGAGACTTTTGAGCTCCACCCTGTCTGTTAGCCCTGGGGACTGGACGCGGGTGGTTCTGTACAACTTTCCATCACGGGCCAGTGTAACAGTTAACGGTGCCCGCTGACGGTCAACAACTTAGACAGTTGACTGGCTTGTTGGGCCTGTACTGCCCTAGACTTCTTCGATTTAGCACCTGAAGGTGCATAATAAAAAGAGTCCAGATTGGAATATTCTATATTCTTAATAGGCCGCATAGAGTCGAGCCCACATGAGAGACGATCGAACACAGAGCTTCTGACAGGGCCGCATGAGACACTCTGTCTAAGGCCAGGATTGGCTGCCGTACGGGCCGTCTGCCTGCGGCCAGTGTTGGCTGCCGCATGGGCCATCTGTCTGCGGTCAGAATTGGATGCCGCATGGGCCATCTGCCTGCAGCCAGAGTCAGCTGCCCATCTCTCTTATGCGACCTCTTCCTCGTCCGCAGGGATTTCCCTTGTGTCCCCAAAAACTCAGCATCGTAGTATTTTCTTTTGCTGGATTTGGGGACAGTGGGGTCCTCTATGGTCGGAAGTAAGGTCGTAGGCGAGTCTTGATCACCATTTTGGGTCGCAGAAGAAGCTTCTTCAAGAACCTGGTCGGGGGCAACAGTTTTGCGCTTTGACGTCCTGCGAGTTATCTTTGGGTTGGCTCGCTTCTGCAATGGGCTGGCGCTCCCTTCAGAGAGCATCTCTTCGAATGCTCGTTGGTCAAAATGAACCACGAGCATTTTTTGCGTGGAGCCGAGCTTGGACGCGTCAGATTGCGCCCCCAACTTCTCATCAGAAGAGAAAGATATCCCAGCAGAGTCACCATCGTATTTGCCATAAAATATCAAGAATAAAAAATTACAGAGAAATTAAACTTGATTGCAAACTCGCTTGTATAAGAGAAAGCCTAGAAAAAAATCCTAGGAAACAATCTAAGTACAATTATTTACTTTTGATTCTGGGGGTGACGATAGAAGCTCGGAAAAGTATAGCAACTCTGCCTTACTCCTTGGACTATCTGACGCGATCCTCGCACTTGAAGAAATTGCCCTTCGTAGGTTGCCAGCCTTTGCATGGGTGTGGTACCCTGCAATTTATAGTGATTTCGGGATGAAGGATATTTTGAGCCACGTAGCACACAAAGACCCGCTCCTTGGCCGCCAGCTGATGACTTGCTGAGATTTTATTGCAGCAAATCTGGGTGGTTGAGACTTAGTCAGCCTGCCACGTGTCCTCTCGTAGGATAAGATCAGTCTGCTTGAGTCATTTTGAGCCGCATAGGCCTTTCAGTATTCGGCCATACTGGGCCGCATAAGACTCATGCGGCTTAAGTCGCAGTCTTGTTTGCAAAAACAAAAAGTTTATTCCAAACTTGAAAAGAATCGTACAAAGTACAATAAATTATAGAAAATTACAACTTTAGGAATCCGATCAGAAGACAATCGCTTTATCCCTTGGACTATGTGAACTTGAAGACTAAATCCTCTAGATAATGCAGCAGAACTTTTACGAGAACTCTTGATCTCTGGTCCCCTGATATGATTGGAAACTCTATTTGTAGAGTTCTGGAAATAACTGTTTTAGTAGTTATTCTGGTGTGTGCGAGGTTGAACTGCACGGCTTCGGGTTGTGCCAACCTCAGGTTGTGCCAACTTTCATTCAATTACTCGAACATATACTAACTGTATTTAGACGCATGGCATCATATGATTGAGATGCGCATGGTCGTGTCCAGAGTAGTAGACACGTTTTGAGACATTAGTGGCATGTGTGCCATGTCATCCTGCTTTAGAACGTTAGTTATTCAACTTTATCAGGTTGCGCGAGCTTCAGTCAGAGAGTCAAACTACGCTTGATCAGGTTGCGCTTAGGCGCAACTCAGTGCATAGGCACGTGGCATTATTTGGGTTATGTATCAGTCTGCGAGGAGAGTTTGATCAGGTTGTGCCTAGGCGAAACTTGAAGTGCACGTTGAACAGCTGTCATCAATGACAGTGAATTGTCTTGAGCGCCACATTTTACGGGATTCGAAAAGATTTCTTCGTTTAACGTGCTGTCAGTTGTCAGTGCTGTCAGTTAATGATAACAATTACTGTCAGACGCCACGTAGGCTTATGCGTAATGTGATTAGACGCAATCTGATATGCGGCGCAACTTGAGCAGTGGTACAACTTGATATCTGGGCTTCATAACAGTGGCACAACTTGATTTTTTTGGGCGCAACTTGATTGCTGAGTAGTACAAACAAGGCACAACTTAATTTTTAGGCTCTATAAGATCCCCTTCAAAGTTTTTAAATTTTCAACTGTCCCAAAACTTCGAAATACTTTGAATCGTGGCAATTACTGAGTCAAGTTGCGCCTATCTCGCGCAGTTTGTTGTGAGCTGTTACGATATTTTACGCGCAGCTTGGGGTGACTGTTAGGATTTTGTTTAGGCTATAAATAACCCCTTGTTAACCGACTTTAACTCTTTACCTTTGCTTTAATCTTCTGAGAGAATTCTTTGAGCTCTTTCGATCTTTCCTCCGATCATCTTCTCGACGTAATAGCACACAAGAAGACCGTCGCCGATAAGGGGAAGGGTGTTGTTGAACCCTCGACCCGTGCTCTGCCGACCCGCATGCCATAGTATGCGCCTCCCTCTTCACGATGAGAAACGGCTAAACCTGCTTTGGAAGGTGGCCGAGAACGGACGACTTTGAACATGGTGGCCGACTTGATTTTTAATTTGAATGACTTGCGCCCCTCTTTTTAGAGTGTTTGGCGCATCACAGACTTTGTGCCATCCCTTTTTAGGGTGTGGTTGCTTGTTTGAGCACTGTTCGTTCTTACAAACCGTGTTGCGCATGCTGTCGCGCAACTCAGTTATTGCACAAGCAAGATATCATGCAACCAAGTATGTGGTGCAACCTGGGATGTCGTGTAACTTAATTGTCGTGCAACCTAGGATGTCGCGCAACCTAGTCGTGCTCATCATAATGATAGCGCAACATAGTTGTTTGTACTTATAACTGTTGTGCACTTTTGTTGTTTCTTGTACATTTTTTTAACATAAATCTAACTTCTGTCTATCTGTTTCTTTGCAGTTGACCTCAGGAAAGATCCTCATGCTGAGATATTTGCTTCAGCCTTTAATATCCCAGAGTATAAAGAGAACTTATCACATGTTTCATTTTCTCAGTATGACGGCCCTGAAGTGCGAAAGACTATTCTTGTGGCCCAAGAAAGGCATACTCTGCTCAGTTTAATGAACGGAGAAACCCTAGAGAGTGTTGATAGTGTGGTCCATAAGAAGCTACTTTCTTATTTGGGGATGCCATCAAGAAGACTTCCCGGCCTAAGGCAAAGAAAGAGGATAGAATATTCCAATGTGGAGACAAAATTATATACCTCACAGAAATATCAAGGTATATAGCTTTGCCTCAATATGAATTTGCGAGCTACCCCCGAAGAATGTCTTGGGACCTGACTCCAATCCAACAGGCCAGAATCGAAAAAATTTGTTATAGAATGGGTCCGCAGCACAAGGACACCTTTTACAGCACTTCTGAGAAATACAGCACTCACTTGAGAGGTTTAAGACCAGGTTGTATTCCTCCTGAGGTTTCATCTCTACTCCTTCCAGTCAGGGCACCCATCTTTGCAAATACATTCGCGAAGGCTGAAGGAAGATATCCAGGTCGCGGCATGCGTATGACAGGTCTGGAACCCAGATATGAAACGCTGGAGTAGCTTAACCATCTAGATTTTGGATCAGTTCAAGGACAAACTCCTCGAACTAGAACTTTATGATGCCATCTGGACCACAGTCTACGACATTCGCCAGAATGCTAATACGTTTCTGGCCTTTTTAGAGAGATACAACGATAAGGGTGGAACTTTCATGACCCCCCATGGAGAAATGGGATTTGCACTTCATGAGATGAGATTTCTCTCTCATCTTCTACTGGGTGATAATCCATATGAAGAGTACGTGCCCACAAATGAAGAATTGGATACTATGTCAGAAGACAATCCTCAAATGATCGCTGTCTTTCAAGAACTGTTGTGTCATTACAAGATCTGCTCTCTCTACTATAAAAGTACCACTACAGGTACTTGTTATATCACTAAATGGATGTTGTACCTCTTCCTGGGCCATGCGTAGAAGGATAAGCCACTTGAGAGTCAAGCTTATGCTCATCGTTTCTTTGAGCCTCTCAGTCAAAGTGACGTGCAATATTTGATGGAGAAACACAAACATGAAGATATCAGACTAGATGAAGATTAGCACCCGTTTAAGGCTAGTACCACCATCCAAAGTTATCTCAGACAGGATTATAGATCCATGTCTAAAGAGGCCCAGCTAGCAGGTTTTATCTCTTTATGGCTGCGACACTTCATAGTTTCAGGAGCCAGTACAGTTGATAGGTTCCACCGAGGCGTTCTGTTTGCTGCAGCACGTCTCGCCTTTGGGTACAAGATGGATCTTCTATCGGCAATGACATGCCGCTTGAATGCAGGATTGCATTCTTTTGTGTATACCATGCTTCTTGATATGACGACGAGGCAAGATTTTCCTCGTACTAAGATGCCTTACACATATTTATTCGAATGGTTATTGCTTCACCATCCATGTCTGATGAATCCCGATATGGAAACTGTCGGTGGAGATTTTATCCGACGTTACTCCAGCGCTCGTTGGAATTATATTGCTCTTTCGGAATGCAGGTTTACAATGAATCGTGGATCTGCATGAAGATTTCAGTGTGTCCTGCCTCCTCACGGATATGAGACTATCCCTCCACAGTTGATGGATCTGGATGCAGAAACACTCCGCCTAAGTCCACCCATCTTTTCATGGCTACAGATGATCCGCCCATCTCACTTAATCTAACGATTTGAAGAAGATTGCTAATTAGAGCCATATTTGCCAAGTCGATTTGCATGGCAGTTTGGCTATGATCAACTACATGTGGGTAATTCTACTACTTGTCTGCAGGCCAAAGGCTTTCTGATTGATGGGGCTAGGGCTTGGAGATATTACAACGCCAGGGACACGAAAGCTGTATTTTCCATGCCCTACAATCTTCAGCAAGGCCCACGTATGTTATATCCATACACAAATTTCTATACTTCGGCAAATACTTTTACTGAAAGCTTCCATCTCGCTCATAGCTTTGCAAGTGACAAGAGATCTAAATTAGGAGAACATACTGCACAATTATTTCGAGATGTAGAGGATAAAGATCCCGCAGATCCACCGCTGAAAGCTTCTTTTTTAAAAACTATCCGGATGAGGTACATGATCCTTTGGATGTATCTTTAAAGGTATGGAAAGAGAAATCCTCTTGGCTCAATTGCTGCGGTGGTACTCCAAGTTATACCTTATTAATAATAAAATACCTAATGTATTATTCCTTACTTAAAAGTAGCACACGTTATAATTAAGGTGTATCATAGTCCCTGTACCAACTTTCCGTCAAGTTGCTAACGAAAATGGGCTCAATTACTTCGGTGGTACTCCAAGTTATACCCTATTAACAATAAAGTACCTAATGTATTATTCCTTATTTAAAAGTAACACGTTATAATTAAGGTGTATTACAGTCCCTGTATCAACTTTCCGTCATTTTCGAATCTCACTTTGTTTCTCTTTATTACCAAAACACTAAAATTTGAAAAACCTCGAAGTAGAGAAGAGCAACATTAGAGGAAAACCCTAACCAGTAGTTATTATTATGGAAACCCTAAAGTAATTTATTGTGTAAACCATGCAATAATTTATTATAGAAACCCTAAAATAAAAGAAGAGCCGATCCTAAAAATGTTTATGCTGACAAAATTGTAGCAAATGAAGCAAGTGAAATGGAATGGGATCTTGCGAAGATCCCATGTTATTGCGAAGGAACTTCTCTGTGCAAATTATTCACTGCAAATACACCTTGGAATCGTGGGCGCCAATTTTTAAAATGTGCAAAGGAGGTAGGATGTGATTTTTGGTGTTGGACTGATGAACTTCGGTTATGTCGTTGCAAAGCCGAATTTTACAAAATACGAACATCAAAGGTGCCTAGGAGTTTAGGTCAAAAATTCTACTGTTGTCCATTATCTACAAGTGTAAGTGAAACATACTTTTCTTTGTACATTAATATAAATTAATTATTATTTTTTTGCTATTAATGTGTAACTTACAATCGTAATTTCTTTCTTCAATACATGTAGAGAAAAAATTCCGGTTGTGAATACATTAGGTACTTTATTGTTAATAGGGTATAACTTGGAGTACCACCGAAGTAATTCAGCCCATTTCCGTTAGCAACTTAACGAAAAGTTGGTACAGGGACTGTGATACATCTTAATTATAACGTGTGTTACTTTTAAGTAAGGAATAATACATTAGGTACTTTATTGTTAATAAGGTATAACTTGGAGTACCACCGAAGCAATTGAGCCAATCCCCTTCCAAGGGGTTAAAAAAAGAAAAACTAAGGAGACAACGGTCCTCCTTAATCTTGATGATAGACCTGCTTCGCCTAGAGCTCAGAAAAAGAAGCAAAGAACTTCATTGGTCATAAATAAGCCAACGACTACGAGAATAACTCGTTTTTAGTCTAAACAGATGCTCCTTGGTACCTCTCTCGGAGAGAAGGAGGCCACTCCTTCTTCTATTCAAAAACAAGGAGGGGTTACTAATGAAGAAACATCTACTGCCTTGATCGATCTGGATGATGATCGTACTGAAACTGCTGAAGAACCAGTTGCACCACCACGCAGGGAAGTCAAGAGAAAATTATTAGTGAACCAAGATTTACCACCTCTGGAATCTTCTATCCCTCCTCCAATGACGGAATCTACTAGCCATCTGGAAAAATATTTACCACCTCAAGAAGGTAATATCAAGATTTTGATATTCATTGATAGATATTTTTCTCTTAAAGATGTACATTTGATTGATTCTTTTATTTAAAGTGGTTACTTCAGCAGGTATCCAGCTTTCTGCAACGACTGTAAAGGCCCCAAAATCGGATACTTTGGTGGTAGGTATTCCCGCAAATGTACTTGTTGTGGCAGGAATAATGGTTCCTTCACCAACTCCCGTCACTCCAGTAACCATCTCTCCAGAGAAAGATCTGCCTCCTCAAGAAAGAGTGATAAATTCTCCATAGGCTTAAGATCCTACTCACTCTGAAGATGATCGAGAGATGATAGATGCATTAGCTGATTGCGACTATGGTGACGAATCACTTGGTGATGACTGGAATAGTACTGCTAAGGAGGGACAAATTTTAGTGGATGTTCCATCACCTCAAGAATTATCGGCCGATGAAGGCCAGTCAATTGTCGAGGGTGAGAAAAACTTGGTTGTCAACGAAGGGCATGCTAATCCCAGAACCGATGAACCCAGAATTCCTGAAGAAGTAGGAGTAACTCAACCCGAGGCCTCCAGAGTGGTAAATACTGAAGAGTTAGTAGATCAGACTCCAATTGCTCTGCCACCTCAAACTAAATCAGGGGCTAGAAGTAGTCAAGCAACGGCGTCTGCAAACACCATGTCGAGGCTTCAGATGGAACCATCCAGACCTCTTGAGACTCCACATACAATGCCCGGCTCAGGTAGATTTCTAAACATGATCTATTTATCTTAATTCCTTCAACATCATACATCGCTCTAACAAATAGCATATGTAAATTGCAGAAGGACCTACAGAAACCACCAGCTCAACGATGTCTCCCTTGCACAAAGGAACCCCAGCAGGAGAGGGGAGCTCTTCCCATATCAACGCACAAGATGAAGCGCCTCCACCTGTTAAAGTTGTAAAGACTCTGGCAGAAGTGGTAGCCACTCCAAATGCTGTAGCGGCTAATACATTTGTGGTGGCTTCCTTCACTAAAGTCTTTTTCACATCTTTGGAGCCTTTAATTCATCGGGTAATGGAGAGAGAGGATGTTCCATTCAGCACAATCAGAAATCCCTCATCATTTTTAATTAGAGGCATCCGCAGCCAAGAAGATGAGGCTCTGGCCACTTTCTTGGAACACATTTTGGACGAGGTGGAGGAGTCGATTAAGGCGTATAAAGATCTTAAAAGAGGAGATGTTGAGCTTCTAGTAGATGCAGAATATAAAGCTATGGCTCGAGAGGCTGAAACTAATAAAGCCAATTTTCAAGCTTTCTTACTGGCTTTCACGAGACAATCTTCCGAACTGGATGTCCAGATTTTTGAAGTAGCTTCTACTGCTGAGAGTCATAAATCTGCAGCTGCAGATAAAGAAATGAAAGCTTTTGATATGGAGGCTAAAATCGCCCGGCTTCAAGAAGAGCTCAAAGCCATCAAGCAGGGTGCAGAAAAAGAAACTCAGCTACAGTAGGCTGCTATCAACCAGTTAGATGTTTTGAAGCGTCAAAAGGATGACTTTGATCGGCTACAAAATGAAGAACTAGCCCGTCAAACAGCCACTCTACACATATTTGACCCAGAGTCAGGAAGGGTTGAAGCCAGACAACGAGTGCTGGATTCCTGTACCGAAAGAGCCAAAGCCTTGAAGAAGTGAATCATGGATCTCATCACTTACTCTTCAGAATAAAATGACCAAAATTGTTGTCTTTTTCTTTATGATGTATCTTTTTGAACATTTTAATCAAAATAAATGAGAAGTTTTTCCTGTGGTTCCATTACTCGTTGCATACCTTGTTATAAATGTAAGTAATAGAATAGAAAATACATTCAGAGGTACCAGACGTGATATATTTTTTGATTATAAAATAATGATATTTATTACACTGCTCAGAGGTAATGTGGACGTGGCAGAATATAATGTTGGAAATATTGTTATTTCAATAGACAACTTTGTCAGAGGTGATAGGGACGTGACAAGCTGATGACGTAGATATTGGAATTCAGAGGTGCGGAGGACGTGAATTCTTTTTTATGTTTTTTTAGATTTGAGGATTTATCATCTATGGATTTATTTAAGACAAAGTAAATAAAAAAATAAATGCTAAGACTGATGAATGAATGAATGGACAGTCAAACTTCTTAGGAGAGAGAGGCTGAATGAATGAACAGTCACCTCAGTTCTCGAAAAGGAGAATGAATGAACAATCGGACTCTTTTAGGGAGAAAAAGAGAATGAATGAACAGTTGGACTTCTTTCGAGGAGAAAAAGTTGCATTGGTTCTTGAAGCCGATTATCTAGTCATTCTGTCTATAAAAAGAATAGAACTTCTGTAGGTGTTGTCAACTTCTTTTTTTCAGTACAGAATGTCTTCCGAGGATATGCTCACTCCGAAGATTGAAGATACGACTGAGGCGCCTCCTGCTGAGCCTCCGGTGCCTCCTCAGAAAGAAGTGGGGGAAGGCTCGACTGTTCCTGCACCAGAGCAGGACCTGATTACCAAGTTGGTGGAGCCTAGAAAGACTGCTGAAGAAGAAGCTGTGAGGAGAGCTGCCTGTGAGTTGCTGGTGTTCTCAGACAATGAGATGTTTGAATTGCTGGCAAATTATGTATTTAACAGGAAAGGTCGGGTCCTCGTCCCTGCCCTTGATATTATGTACCTATTTCTGCTTTTAAATAATATGAATGAAAATGAATTTTATTTACATCATTTCTCTGAATGAAAACATTTTGCTATTATACATAATATTTCTTGAGAAATTTGTCATTGATAGGCATCATAGCAATTCGGCCATCCATCTCTGTTAATTGGTAGGCTCCATCTGAGAAAACCTTGTTCACCACATAAGGACCTTCCCATTTCACCTCGAATTTGCCTTTGCTTATGTGGGACATAGTCATAGGACGTCTGACCGTAAGAACTAGCTCGCCTTTCTGAAATGTTTGCACTTTGACTTTACGATTGAAAGCTTTTGAGATACGTGCCTGATATAATTCGATATGTTGTTGAGCTAATATCCTTTTCTCATCGAGCTCCTCCAATTCTTGAAGCCAGAGATGATCATTGTTTTCTATGGTAAGTTCATTATCAATGACAATTCTCAAGGATAGAATTTGAATTTCCAGCAGTAAGACAGCTTCACATCCATATACCAGAGAAAAGGGTGTACAACCTGTGGAATTACGGACTGTAGTGCAATAAGCCCATAGACATTCTCCAAGTTTCTCACTCCAATTATATTTTTTGGTAGAAATAAATTTTTTGAGGAGTTTGATGATAGTCTTGTTGAATGCTTCAGCTAACCCATTAGCTGCAGAATTATAGGCCGTAGAAGCAACATTATTGATTCGGTTGTCATCACAGAACCTAGTAAACTTTTGTCTGACGAACTGTGATCCATTATCATGGATGATCCGACGAGGTACGCCAAATCTGTATATCACATGATGTTTGATGAAGTTGATAACAATGTTAGTCTTCACTTCAGCTAAAGGTATGGCTTCAGCCCATTTAGAGAAATAAACGGTTACAGCCAAGATAAACCGATGTCTATTAGAGAAATAATCGGTTACATCCATGCCCCAAGCTTTGAAGGGTCATAAGGCAGCAATCGGGTGAAGAAATTTCGACAGTTGGTGAATGAGATGCATGAATTTGACATACTCGACATTTTTTTGCATAGTCAATGGCATCTGATACTATAGAGGGACAGTAGTAACTCATACGTCGGATACGATCTTGTAATTTGGAACCGGGCTGATGTGCTCCACAAACGTCGTCATGAGCTTCGCGTAATATCTGCTTTGCTTTATCACCAGCAAGACAACTTAGGAGTAATCCATCAAAAGTTCGTCGAAAGAGAGTTTTAGTGGTATGATTATAATAAAATCGAAGCGATCGGCGGCAAATACTTGTAGCTTCTTTAGGATCATCATGTAGTATATCATATACTATAAAGTCGATAAAAGGTTCCTTCCAATCTTCGCTGATGACTTCAGTTGAATTACTGAATTCAATGTTATGGTTGTTTTCAATGCCAAACAGTTCTCTATTGGAGATAACAACCATTTGTTGTCTTTTGATTGGAATTGCTAAGACCGCTGTTAGGTTAGCTAAGGCATCAGCTTCTGTGTTGCATGCTCGACGTACATATTCAATGAAGAACCCTTTGAACGAGGAAGCTATTCTGATTTTCGCATCGTGGTATGGTATCAGATCTTGATGTCGAACCTGATTAACAATCAGCTTAGAATCATCATATACTTCGAGATATTCAATATCTAGTTGCTTAGCTAATTAGAGTCCAATGAGCAAGGTATTGTATTCTGCTACGTTGTTGGAGCACGACTCATCTAAGGAATAAGCTCTCTGAATAGCTAATCCATCTGGTAAAACAAGAACAATTCCTACTCCAGCAACAAGGGTACCTCCAGGTCCAATTCTAGATGCTCCGTCGAAAAATAAACGCCAAGTAGGAAATTCTTCTGAGATCATATTTGATTCCAATGTCTCGTCTGGAATCTCATCATAGAGTTTAGATGTCTCAGGGACAAGATGAGCTGCTAAGAAATCAGCGAGTGCTTGGCCTTTCACCGACTTTTATGGAACATACACCATGTCATATTGTGCTAATAATATGGCACATGTAGCAAGCTTAGAATTGAGTGTACTGGGCTTCTTCATTAAGACCTGTAGAGGATTAACTAGGAAAATAACATGAATGGTTTGGCCGATGATGTAATGCCTTGTCTCTACCGGACTATAACGATGTTCAGCTCCAATCATCGTCCAACTAAGGTAGTAGATAGCTTGTTCATGACCTTCTTTATTCTTCTAAGCCAGCAAAGCTTCCAGTGAATGGTCCATCGCCCGGACATACATCAAGAAGGGTATTCCTGAGATCGGTGGTACTAGAACCGGTGGACTCATCAAATACCACTTTATTTCATCAAATGCTTGTTGATATTCTTCTGTCCAAATAAAAGATACACCTTTCTTTATTAACTGAGTAAATGGTCTGCAACGTCCAGATAAATTTAAAATAGACCACCTGATGTAAGCAAGTCGACCCTGGAATCCTCGTAGCTCTTTTAGGTTGCGTGGAGGACGCATCTCTTGAATGGCTTTGATTTTTTTGGGATCAACGTGTATACATTTAGAGGTAATAACGAATCCGAGAAATTTGCCACTAGAGACTCCCAAGAATGACTTAGTGGGGTTCATTTTGAGTTGATGCTGGCGCATTAGATTGAAGATGGTTCTTAAATCTTGGATATGATCTTCCTTTAGACGACTCTTGACAGCAATATCATCAACATAGCATTCGACGGTCTTTCGTAAATGATCTCGAAAAACTAGTACTCATAGCCCGCTGGTAAGTTGCACATGCGTTCTTAAGACCGAAAGGCATGACTGTATAGCAATATATTCCGCGGAGAGTATGAAATAAAGTGTGTTTTTCATCTTCAGGATTCATCCGGATTTGATTGTATACAGAAAACCCATCCATGAAAGAGATTCGTTCGAATCCGCAAGTATTGTCGATCATGACATCAGTAATTGGGAGAAGGAATTCATCTTTAGGACAAGCGTCATTGAGATCTCAAAAGTCTATGCACACTCGAACTTTTTTGGTCTCTTCAAGACTGGTACAACGTTGGCTACCCAGTCAGGATGTTGTTCTTCTCTGATAAAACCACAAGCGATAAGCTTTCTGACTTCATCATCTATCGCATCCATCATCTCAGGCTTGAATCGTCGTTGATGTTGTTTGACTGGCTTGGCATTAGGCAAAATGTTAAGTTTATGAGTTGTGACCTGAGGATCTAAACCCGACATATCTTCATAACTCCAGGCAAAAACATTGATATATTCACGAATGAGGTGAATCAGTTCTTGTTTATCATCCTATGGGAGATTCTTGCTAATAAAGATCGGTCGTGGTACACCTTTCTCTCCAACATCGATCTAGATTAGTTGATCTTCAGTAGGTGGTTCTCGTTATTCAAAACAGAGTTCCCACTGAGTGTCCATCCTTTGTGCCCAAGGATCTGCTTCAGGAGCTTCTTCAATATCATCCTCGTCATTTTTTGAGAATTCGACAGACACCATATTAGAAGATACTGTCACCCGATGGACATGACTAATACTGGTGTCAGAGTCCCATAAAATAGTATCTGAAGAATTAGAGCGTTCATCATTATCAGATTCAGAGGCTTGTGGAGTTATAACTGGTGAAGTGTAGCCCAGCCCACGTTTTGTTTTGCTATAATATGGTATCGATTTTCCTCGTGGAGCAGGAGTACGAATAGGAGTTCATCTTCCTCTACCACCATTAAGGCCAGTTTTGAAATTATAGCCTATTTTATGGATGATTGCCTTGGATTGTGGACTATAACGATAGTTGTAGCCTTCATGTATCATCTTTTTATTATCACTGTCGGCATAATTTTTGTTCTGTTCCTTTACTAAAAAGTATAGGAATTTCGCCTTTCTTTCGAGAAGGAACTAGGAAGTGTA
This sequence comes from Iris pallida, assembly GCA_029216955.1. Classification (NCBI taxonomy): domain Eukaryota; kingdom Viridiplantae; phylum Streptophyta; class Magnoliopsida; order Asparagales; family Iridaceae; genus Iris; species Iris pallida. Next base: position 870,113 of record JANAVB010012998.1, on the reverse strand, counting down.
GCCTCCTTTCCCGAAAATTTTTGAAATATTTTTTATTATTATTTAATTTAAATGGTGACTTGTAGATTTTATAAATATTATTTATTTATTTTACGGTAGATGATTTTAGCCATGGTTAGGAATTGGAGTACAATACGACTAGGAACCGTGGCACGGACAGTGCAGTGGCGTGCTTTAACTAGTGTATTAGCCCTGATAGGAAAGACCGAGCCATAGTGATGTTCTAACTAGGAAAACCAGGCCAAGTTGCGATCTAACCTCTATAGTTGTTTTAAGTAAATTAATTAATTTATTGACTATAGAAGACCAGGTTGTACCAAACTAGCTCGAACTGAGCCCAAGCCCAGGTAGTCATATAGTGCATCCCAAGACGTCATTGTAGACATGTATTGGGTAGCAGTATTTTAATTTAGTAACCTAGTCGACAATTTTCCCCAAACGTGGTTATATATATTGAGTCCTGATGTTAAAAATATTTTATTGGTAATTTAGTGAATAATGTCTTTACAAATATGTTGATTTATCTGGATTAATATACATATATATATATATATTATATATATTATATTATTATATTTATTATTATATATTATTATTCTATTTATTTATTTTTTTTTTGAAAACCAAGCGGCCGTGTCGAAGACACCCAGCCACGCCTGGCCGGGCCGTGGGCGAACCACCAAGCGCCCGTGGGGGCTCGAACTCCGTCCAATGCCCCGGGTTGCAAAGGCCCTAACGCGTAGGCTACAAGGCCATGGATTATATTATATATATATAGATATATATATATATATATATATATAATATTATATATATATATATATATATATATATATATAAGTATATTTATAGTGTATGAATATTAGGCTTGTATATATATAGCAAAATAATATTTAATTCGTATGAATTTTAGTATAAAAGTAGAAATTATATTGTAAATATTGATTTACTTAGAAATATTTTATAGTTGGTATTGTATAAGTAAATATCTGCTTAGAATGGTATTATGGATGAATGTACATGTATATATAATATAATTATATATGTATATATACATATATAAATACATACATATATGTAAACATATATGTCCATATATAGAGATAAATTTATAATAGAGAATCTTATATATATATATATATATATTATATATATATATATATATATATATTATCTATATATATATATATATATATTACCTGTATGGGTCATATAGAAACCTAATAAAATAGAACATAAAAGCCACCAGGATAAAACCCCAATCTCAGCCCAGCTGAGCTCGGGCCAGGCCCACATGACAGAAATCCCAGCCCCAACTAAAGCACCCCAGCAGACGGGCCCCAGGCCTCAGCACAGCCCAGCAACCCTCAGCTTGAACCCGAGCTTTCCCCAGCCCGAGCGGATGAGTCCCAGCCCGACCCCTTTGTTACAGTAATACATATTTAACAGAGAACGAGAGAGAGGAAAGGGGAATTCTAAAAACCCTAACCCCGAACGAACACCGACACATGGCGACCCCTTCCCCGTCCTGGCACTGCCGCGCGCAGCCGCAGGCCGGCCACGACCACGTCGGAGCTTGCGCAAACGGCGAACACGCGCACGACAGGACATCGTGAAGGACAGCAGCAGTAACCCAGCGAAGAGGCCACTTTGTACCTTATTTTCTTTCGCATTTCTCGACGAAACTCCGAGCTACAAACTCTGCTTTCGGAGACAGTTGTGAGATTTTGACTTATTTGGCTTACCGGTTGACGATTTATTGTTGGCTCTTCGTGCTACCACCAGACAAGATACCTTGCCTCCATCTACAGTTTATTTACATGCATATTTCCATTACTGTATAGTTTTACTAGTTAATTATTGACATGTGATTTGTACATCGTGCTTGCTAGTATATATATAGGCCTGGTTTATAATTATCTTTGTAGCTCATGTTGGATATTTATATATAGTTCTTGTTTATAGTTATCTTTGTAGTTCATATTAAATATTATATATAGTTCTTGTTCATAGTTAATTTTGTAGTTCATATTGGATTAGTTTTCTCGTGTATCGTGATTGGGTCGTGTCGTGTCATCACTTGTACTTGGACAGAGTCGTATCGTGTCATAGCATGAATAAGTCATAACGGAACTGATGTACCTTGAAATTTTTGAAGCTAACATACGAGCCTACACCAGGGATGAGGGTTAGTAGTTAAGCTAACCTGCGAGTCCACAGTAGGACGAGGGTTAGTAGTTATCTGTTCTACACCTGCGAGTCCACACTAGGGACGAGGGTGATGCTAGCCTGCGAGTCTACACTAGGGACGAGGGTTACTAGTTATCTGTTCCACTCCTGCGAGTCCATACTAGGGACGAGGGTGATGCTAGCCTGCGAGTCCACACTAGGGACGAGGGTTAGTAGTGTCTATTCCACACATGTGAGTCCACACTAGGGACGAAGGTAATTTCGAGAAGCTAACAAGCGAGTCCATATTAGGGGTGAGGGTTAGTAGTTGTTCAAACCTGCGAGTCCACACTAGGGGCAAGGGTTTGAGTATTCTATTGGTTATCCGTTGACATCGTGATATCGTATTCTCTTGTTCTTCTCCAGCAGTTCGTTTATGAGTAGTGGTTCTTCCACTCGTGTATAGTCGTATTTTCGTATTGATTGGTCCTTTTTTGTTTATTTTCTGTATTTTTTTATTGCATGATAAACTGATAGATAGGCATATTTTTATGTATCTTGCTATGTCCTCTGAGGACCAGATGATCTTTTCAGGTTTAGCGATTGCATGGAGTTTGTTAGCAGAGCAGGATGGTAGAGGATTACGATGCATGATACAGGTATTTGCTTGTGATATTTCTTTATTATCCTCTCGTGCTTTATATTCCGTACCATGATATATTCTGCTTATTTTATAGACTCATATCATTCTTGGAGTCTAATCGAACAATGATAATAGGCTGTAGACCATGACCCATAATTGTTCATTCATGTTTCATATTCTTATTGTGGATTGAGATATAGATTGTGTTGCCAGGATTCGGCAGTATACCATAGCCTTGACAGCATTTACGTAGTCGATTCGGGCTGGAGTCCGTTCGATACGTAGCTGGCTTGCTCACGAGCTCGCGTCCGAAAAGCGGTGCGGGTTGTGACAAATTTTTTGGTGGCCCATACAGGTCAGAGCATATCGTACCGGTTACGTAACTGTACTGGTAAGCCTGCGACTATGACTAAACCTTAGAAATCTCAATCCACACTGCCTTGAAAATTCTTCCAGAAATTCTCTACGTCATTGAAAACTCCATATTTGCTCTCGATTATACTTTCTTGTTTTCCGTACCATTGATTCTCGTCCCTTTTTATTTCAAGATGATAACGATCGTGCTGTCTAGAATTCATCAAAATTCTTAAATTATAGTATAATATTGCTTGACTATTGAATATTTGGTTTTTTATAGATATGAGGGATTATAGATGCCATAACCCTAGATATCTGTTGACAAAATTGTTAGCAACTGGTTCAAAAATTATAAGGTTTTAGTGACCGTAATTTTGAGGAGTAGTGTGACCAAAGGTGGGTAGAAGTCCTCAAGTATTTGGAGTTAAAAAATGACTAGAGAAGGTCATAAAATATTTTTGGAAAAATTAAATTTGAGGAGATTAAAAATAGTAGACTTTGATTTTAGGAAAAATTATGAGTTAGAATTTCGAGGACGAAATTATTTTAAGGTGGGTAGATTTGTAGTAACCCTTCCCAAAAATTTAAAATATTTTTTATTATTTATTTAATTTAAATGGTGACTTGTAGATTTCTATAAATAATTATTTATTTATTATTACGGAAGATGATTTTAGCTATGGTTAGGAATTGGAGTACAAGACGACTAGGAACCGTGGCACGGACAGTGCAGTGACGTGCTTTAACTAGTATATTAGCCCTAATAGGGAAGACCGAGACATAGTGATGTTCTAACTAAGAAAACCAGGCCAAGTTACGATCTAACCTCTATAGTTGTTTTAAGTAGTTATTAATTAATTTATTGACGTATAGAAGACCAAGTTGTACCAAACTAGCCCGAACTGAGCCCAAGCCCAGGTAGTCATATATTGCATCCCAAGACATCGTTGTAGACATGCATTGGGTTGCAGTATTTTAATTTAGTAACCTAGTAGACGATTTTCCCCAAATGTGGTTATATATATTATGAGTCCTTGATGTTAAATAATATTTTATTGGTAATTTAGTGAATAATGTCTTTAACAAATATGTTGGATTTATCAGGATTATATATATATATATTATATATATATATATATTATATTATAATATATATATATATATATATATATATATATATATATATATATATTCTAGTGTATGAATATTAGGCTTGTTTATATAGCAAAATAATTATATTTCATTTGTATGAATTTAGTATATAAAAGTAGAAATTCTATATTGTAAATATTGATTTTACTTAGAAATATTATAGTTGGTATTTGTATAAGTAATATATCTGCTTAGAATGGTATATATATATATATATATATATATATATATATATATATATATCTATATATAATATAATATATATTATATATATATATATTATCTTTGTAGTTCATATTTGATATTGTATATATAGTTCTTGTTCATAGTTAATTCTGTAGTTCATATTGGATTGGTTTTCTCGTGTATCGTGATTGGGTCATGTCGTTTATCACTTGTACTTGGACTGAGTCGTATCGTATCATAGGATGAATAAGTCCTAACGGAACTGTTGTACCTTGAAATTTTTGAAGCTAACCTGCGAGCCCACACCAAGGCGAAGGTTAGTAGTTAAGCAAACCTGCGAGTCCACACTAGGGACGAAGGTTAGTAGTAGTTATCTGTTCCACACCTGCGAGTCCACACTAGGGACGAGGGTGATGCTAGCCTGCGAGTCCACACTAGGGAGAGGGTTAGTAGTTATCTGTTCCATACCTGCAAGTCCATACTAGGGCGAGGGTGATGCTAGCCAGCGAGTTCACTCGGGATGAGGGTTAGTAGTTATTTGTTCCACACTGCGAGTCCAGACTAGGGAGAGGGTGATGCTAGCCTGCGAGTCCACACTAGGGACGAGGGTTAGTAGTTGTCTATTCCGCACCTGCGATTCACACTAGGGGCGAGGGTGATTTCGAGAAGCTAACCTGCGAGTCCATATTAGGGGCGAGGGTTAGTAGTTGTTCAAACCTGCGAGCACACACAAGGGCGAGGTTCGAGTATTCTATTGGTTAACCGTTGACATCCTGATATCGTGTTCTCTTGTTCTTCTCAGTAGTTCGTTTATGCGTAATGGTTCTTCCCGTTGTATAGTCGTATTTTCGTATTGATTGTCTTTTTCGTTTTTCTTTATTTTTTATTACATGATAAACTGCTAGATAGCCATATTTTTATGTATCTTGCTATGTCCTCTGAGGACCTGATGATCTCTTCAGGTTTAGCGATTGCATGGAGTTAGTTAGCAGAACGGGATGGTGGAGGATTGCGATGCATGATACAGGTTATTGTGATATTTTTTATTATCTCTCGTGCTTTATATTTCGTACCATGATATATTCTGCTTATTTTATAGACTCATATCATTTTTGGAGTCTAATCGAACAATATGATAATGGGCTGCAGACCATGACTCATAATTGTTCATTCATGTTTCATATTTTATTGTGGATTGAGATATAGATTGTATTGCCATGATTGGAAGTATACCATAGCCTTGACAGCGTTTACGTATTCGAGTCAGGCTGGAGTCCGTTCGATACGTAGCTGGCTTGCTCACGAGCTCGCATCCGAAAAGCGGGTGCGGGTCATGACAGGAAGAACGATTCTTGTATTGATTCAAGTGATACCACATTTTGGATAGATGGTACGACTCCTATTGCAAGTGGTTTAAAGCTATCTAGTATATCCAAATAACATCGAGTATGATAAGAGACATCAGTATACAACAAAGGAGATGCTACTTTATGATCTTTACATCATCATTTATAACAGGACCTTTAGCCTTAGAAGGCTTAGTCAGATTGATAACCAGAGGGGGAGAAGAAGAACGAGAAGGAGGAAGGGGTTTTTATGACAAATGTCGATTACAAGTGGCTCAGAAGATCAGGTGAGCTTTCTTTGTTCCTGTTTAACACCAGGAGGCTACTTTGTGAGAAGGAATGTAAATAGTCAATGTCTTGGAAGACTGAGGATAGGGAGTATTTTTGACAGGGATCACCAGAGTGACCTTTGGCACGCCTTTCTGTTCTTCGTCATATCCATTGCTAATACCACCTTCATGAATTCTTTTTGTACATACGAGAATCGTTGCAGTATGCTTCAACCCCCCTGAAAGAATTTAAGTCTGCAACTTCTTTCTGTACTTCTCCATTGCCATCCACATATTTGAAACATTGGGGAGAGTAGAAGGTACAATGTTGTGTTCGTGGAGGAATGGGCTTTCCAGCAAAGCATTAAATGAACCATAATTATCAATCACGTAGAAAGTCACGTCGTACGAAGATTACGATTTATAGTTTCAGGCGTATCTTCCCCAAAGGTTCACTTCTTCCTTGATTGAATCCAAGATAGTAGTAATAGTTGTAAAAGATTGTGCACGGGATCTTCAAAGCGTCCAGGAGAGTCTTCAGACATGATGCTAAGTGCAGACCCTGGGTCAATCAGAATGCATTCGACTTTCAGTGTCCACATATCAGAAGTAGAGAGGACGATCATGACGATTGTCTCTAACAGATGTCATCTTGTGTAAAAGTGATATTGGACATTAATTCAAATACACTGATAATGTGTACAACTGATAGGCACCTTTTCAGGCTTCTTGAGGAGAGCAAGACAAGCATCAGCCTGCATCAAGGCCTCACTCTGCGTTTCTTGAGTCTCTTTAAGAGACGTAAGAGTTCGAAGATTGACAATCTGCCGGATTGTTAGCCAATTGAGCCAGTATGTCGAAATTATATGGCTTCTCAAGTCCGGGAGATGAGGACTTCTTCAACGCTTTATCAAAGCGGACAGGTTACTTTCCCTTGTTTGCTGATGTTGGTTTGGGAGGAATTGATTCCACTACTGGCGAAGATATAAATGGTATATTCTCAACAGGTGAAGATGATGCAGGAATAACCTCAGGGAGAAGCAAGATTTTCTTGAGTTTCGGGATACTCTCGGAGGTAGGGTCTCCCAGATCTGGTGCCGATTAAAATTTTTCTTCTGCTACAGGTTCAAAGGATACCATGTTACAGCTCTTTGATTTAGTTTTAGAATTCTTTTTTGATTGGAAGAAGAAGGTGCTTCAAAGTCTGCCACTAGATTTGGATGAATCTACATGATTTCTCTTTTATCACTGGATAGTGGAACAAGACCCTCATTTGGGGAGATGGAAGATTCACGATCTCAAGAGTGCCCTCGAAATGGGGCAACACATCTTGTACTAGCAGTGGGAAGTCACCAAATTGTACAGAGATGATATTGGTCGTCACAGTCTTCTCGTCCTGTTGGAGAGTAACTGCACCAGAGTTGACCATCTCTTGGATTTTGCCCTTGAGCACGTAGCATGCTCAAGTTGGATGACCTATAAACCTGTGATAAATATAATATTTAAGATGATCAGTCTTACCAACTTCCTCTGGCGTTTGCCTCCGACAGTTGAAGCTTATTGCTTTAATCAAGCAATCGAAGATGCTCATGATATCATCTTCATCGAAAGAGTACTCTTCTTTTGGACGAGGTGCTTTTTGTGGTGGTGCTGATGGAGTGGGTGTAGGCTGAGCAACATTGACAACCAATAATCCTTGCCCTTGAGATTGATGGCCAACTTTCTTTCCCTTGCGATTGTTCTGGCGATTATTGTTGTCGGACGTAGGATGTTCACCTTGGTTAGGATTAGCCACTGAACTCCTAACTTTTTGAACTCTCAGCACTAACCTCCACAGCTTTGGTATTTACAATGAAAGAAGGCCAGTCTTGGAATTGTGTTGATCCTGTCCACATGTTGATAATAGGCAACAAGTTTGATTTGTAGGGTATTATTACAGCAGATGGAGTTCCTAGGGACATTTTGAGTGCCTCATGGTAGAATCTTTCAATGAAATTTTCAGTGGTTATTGTATTTATTTAATTTTAATGAGGGAAGACAGTCATGTCATTGACCCCTCATAAAATCGTTCCAAGAACATTTGCTTGAAACCAGTAAAGGAGGTTATGCAGCCATCAGGTAAACTATGGTACCAGTCATATGTTGTACCGGCAAACAAACCGACGAACACCTGTAAGAAGAGCATCATTTGGCTGCAATTGATCAGTCATCACTTCAAAGTGATTGATATACTGACTTAGAGAAGTGCTGCCATCAAACAGCATAATGGTAGAAAGCTTGTATTTAGGTGGAAATTGAACCTCCTTTCATTCCGCAGGATAAGGTTGTTTTATCCCAAGTCTTGACCATCCTTCTGCTTGTAGGCTTCGAACTGGGTGTGTAAGAGTTTTACAGCCTCATTAGCATCCCCTGATGACTATGAATTGGTAGGTTGATTCAGGTATTAGGAGGAGGAACAGCATAATAATTACCGCCCTCAGCACCATACTGACTGGGAGCACTTAAATCAGTACGGAAGCAACCTGGGGAGATGGTACCCCAAACCAACATTGATGGGCATAGAGGATGCTATGAGCTCAGATTTATAGCAGGATTCATAACCGGTTGTACTGCATGTTGAGCCACGATTATGCGTGCATACTTGCGACCATTTCAGCCATGGTCTTCAGTTTATCTTCCAGTACAGCAATTCGTTGTTCTTGACTGGCTGAACTAGAAGCGTCTTGGTCTTCTGTAAAGCATATGTTACCTCTCTGGCTACATTGACGAGATAGTTGTTCAGAGTTTCACTATCTGTGTCAAAGTCAGATAAAGAATCCTCTCCAGGTGAGCGATGGGGAGATCTTCCTGATTAAAGACAATTTGGTCCAAATCTCAATTTTTTGATCTGGTATGTTGAAAGACTCCTTCACTGGATTCGCGAATCCGATCTAAGTATTTCTGACTAGGATTCCGGAATGCATTACTTCTTGGACGTTTTCCTCCCAGTGCTTCGAGATGCCATGTTGACAGAAGCATAGAGAAGTTCATCTTGTCCACTAGGATTGGGTTGGAAGTCTGAACATAATTCAAACGGTCAAAGACAGACCACTTGGCTGACTAACAGCACATTGATGACAACTTCATGATGGTGGTCGCAATGATGTTCTTGTTATTGGACCACCGCTGGATAGGATGGATTTGCAATCTTCCGCTTTTGTATTGAGAGTTCACGGAGGTCACTAACAGGATGGGAAGAAGTTACGGGAACGTAGTCTTGATGATATTTGGGACATGGTTCATGCTCCTGACATGTTCTGTTCCTTGAGTGTACAAGGAAGTACTTAACTCATTGGCATAAGTTATTGGGTCTTTACTTCAAAATGTGTTTCTGGCACAAGTTGGCCTTTGGCATAGCATGCTTGCGTTTTACCGAGGTTGATACTGATTGGCACCTGTTGAGATAGGCGCAAAATTAGATAATTTTGCTCCTGGTGCATCTGTTTGAGATACCAACAATTTTTCTTGCGTGGATGTTGAGATACGCAAGGTTGGAAGATCTTGAATAATTACCATAGGGGAAGGCAAGATGCCTCTTTGATCAACATTCTTTCCCCCGGCAGAGATTTGAAGACCTCTGTTGAGAATAAGGAATCTTTGTTCAAGGGAATTCTTGTTTTGACTGGTACAAAATACAGTCTGAGATATTTTCCTCCGAGTCGTAGACGGGGAAGATTAAAAAAGACCAAATGGTGCTTTCTTTTATTTTCTGAAGGGTTAGCTAAAAAGTTTCCTCTTTGTTGTTTGAAATACCGTAGGCGCAGGTTGCGCAAGCTGAGGAAGTGCCAAAGGGCCCTTTCCTTGTTCTTTCTAGTACTAGCACTAGAACATTGCTTCTCCAAGTTCAGAACTGGAGGAGAAGAAGAGAAAATAGCAAAAAGGCTATTTTCTTGGGTTGTGCCAGGGCAACAGAGTGTACAAGTTGCGCCTGGGTAGCAGGATGCATAGGTTCACCACAGCAGAACGGGCCACTGGTTGTGCCTTGGAAGCAAAGTAAATAGGTTACGCTGGACCACAGAAGCATATTGTGCCTTGGTCATAGAAGCAGTGCCTTGGCAGCAAGTGAATGGGCTGTGCGCGGGCAATAGAAAGTAGACTGTATTGGCAGCAGAGTGAATGGGTTGCACGCTGGCAACAGAAGCAGTCTGCACCTTGGCCACAGAGGCAGATTGTACTTGGCCACCGAGCGCACAGGTTGCGCCTGAGCAACAGCAACTGTGGAAGGCTTAGGAGTCCACACAGAGCGCGTTCTATTTTGGCAATAGCCACAGTGTGCTGAGTGCTCTTGGGTTGATATATCCTCGTAGGTTGTCTAGTTGACTTGAACAACCAGGGTCTTCTGCGTCTTGCCGATTGCGAGGATCACATTGAGTTATCACCTTCTCATCGGAGGAGAAAGTCGTCCCCAGCAGAGTCGTCATTTTATTTGCAAAAATAAAAAGTTTATTCTAAACTTGAAAAGAATCGTACAAAGTACAATAAATTTGGGAAAGTACAACTTTAGGAATTCGATCAAAAGACGAATACTTTATCCCTTGGACTATGTGAACTTGAAGACTAAAGCCTCTAGAGAATGCAGCAGCACTTTTACAAGAACTCTTGATCTCTGGTCCCCTGATAATGATTGGAAACTCTATTTATTGAGTTCTGGAAATAACTATTTTAGCAGTTATTCTGATGTGCGCGAGTTTGAACTGCGCGGCTTCGGGTTGCTCCAACTTCCATTCATACTCGAACATGTACTAACTTATTTAGACGTGTGGCATTATATGATTGAGATGCGCATGGTTGTGTATAGAGTAGTGGAAACGTTTTGAGAGATTAGTGGCATGTGCACCACGTCATCCTGCTTTAGAACGTTAGTTGTTTCAACTTTATCAGGTTGCGCGAGCTTCAGTCAGGAGTCAAATTGTGCTTGATCAGGTTGCACCTAGGCGCAACTCAGTGCATAGGCACGTGGCATCATTTGGATTACGTGTCATTCTGCGAGAGATTTGATCAGGTTGCACCTAGGCGCAACTTGCAGAGCGCGCTGAACAGCTAATCAATGACAGTAAAACGTCTCGAGCGCCACGCTTTATGGGATTCGAAGAGATTTCTTCGTTTAACGTGCTGTCAGTTGTCAGTGTTGTCAGTTAATGATGACAATTACTGTCAGGCGCCACGTAGGCTTATGCACAATGTGATTAGGCAAAATCTGATATATGGTACAACTGAGCAGTAGCTGTCACGACCCGCACCGTTTTTTTAAACGGATACGAGATGTGTCCAAGCCGCCTACGCCGCAGTGTCGGCGGTAGAACGCTGTCACGGCCATGAAGATCAAAATACAAATAATGCTCATTACATAATTAATTTAACTTACAATGATCACAAGTTTTACATTTGTAGAAAAATATAAACTTGTACAAATAAATGAATGACTACAACTCAACTATCTAACTAGTCTCTAGGCTTTTGTCTGCATGTGTTCCCGTTACTCCCTAAGCTAAGTGAATCCACGGCTAACCTAAAAATGTTGGTTTCCAGTCAGGAATGGAACGAGCAATTCACTGAATGCAATTTCAATAAATGAAAATGACTATAAAAAAGGTTAGACATCAATCATGAGTTTTGAAATAATTAAATACAGAAAACCAATAGCAAATAAATAGACACAAAATACTTTTCTCAACTGTTAGAAGTACCTTAATATGTGATCGGTCTCGGGACAATTATGCGACACGGTCTACACGGTCTAAAGTTACACGATCTACAGTTATGCAGTCTACAATTACACGGTCTACAGTTATACGGTCTACAGAAAATATTGCAGTAAAGAAACACTGTCTACAAAATAATAATCACGATCTACACAGTTTAAATGCAGTAATAATCACGGTCTACACTTTCTACTTTAATAAATAAATATTGTCTTACACTGTATCAAAAAATAAATAAATTACTGTCTACTTGTCTACAAGAAATAAATAAATTATGTCTACACTGTCTACACGGTCTAAGGTCAGATCACACATCGTTGGTACTTCTCATTCCCGACTCAACAATTTATAATAGAAAATAATCACATAACCAATGGCCAATCAATGAAATATAGAAAATTAATATCGAAATGCAGACAATAAACTGTACTCGCTTGTGGTCCTGTGCTGGTGTAACCGATAATCCGAACCACTCAGAATGCCACAATAGTCAATACTCGTACAACAGTCTCCAAAGCTGAAATAAATATTACCAATATTCTTAGAATAGTCAAATTAGCTAGGATCGCCTGTCCTTAAGTCTAATTGGATACAGGGGCAAAACGGTAATTTTGGGTCAAAACGGTGTCTATCGTTGGACCCGCTTTGCACCGAAAAGCGTGCCAGAGTCAACGGTCTCTAAAGTTGTCAAACTATGTCTACGGAATCATTTTTCGATAGAACCCAACCGTATGTCCAGAGTTGGATTCTGGCAGGCCGTGCACAAAATCGCCCGTTAGTGGAACCGTGGGCCCGTAAAACGGAGATTTTATCAACTGTCTCAGAATTGGACCAAACTTGGCATACATGACCAAAAAAAGATACGGTCCTGTTGGCGTAAGTTTGTCTCGATCTGACGAGCATGCACAAAGTAATTAGAAAATTTATACAGGCCGATACGGTAAATTTCGACGGATACACATCAAATTCATCGCGCACATACGACTAATTTGAATTCCGTCAAAGCCTACACGACCACGAAGCCGATACGCAGCTTTCGATGCTTTCGTTCGCGACCACGTCGCCCGATTGGCGGGCACGTCGTGTGGATGAATTTTTATTGTTTTTAAAACAGGTTTTTGTCCAAGTTCGTGATCCGCTTTCTCGGAGCGTAGTCGATGAAATCGACTTCTCAAATTGGATCAGGGAGCCCTACATGTTGTCTCTAACTTTGTTAAGTAAAATTTCTAGAGGGTTACTGGATCGATCAGAATCGATATTCCAAAGTGGGTTCATGGAGAAATACTGTCTATTTCGACAGATTTTGACCGACTTTGAGTCGATCCCGTGGCCTTATGGTGCATCCTATACAAAATCTAATTGTTGTGGTTTCGAGGGTCATATTGGCTTTCCAAAACTAGACAGTTTGTGAAATGATGGAGTAACGAGTTCGAAAACTTACCATGAATTGGGGTTTGTAACTGCCATTACTGTTGCTTCCGCCCGCGGCGCGCGGTTCTTTGGCCTCGTGGCCGGCCGGCGGTCGCCTCCCGGCGGTGCACTGACGTCGAGGTGGCCGCCCACGCGACTGGGGAGACGCTGGGTGATGTCGGCGTGGTTTTAGAACTAGGGTTCTGATTTAAACTTTCTCGATCTCAATCTCTCTACGCGAATATAACGAGGGGTTTTTTTTACTTGCTGAGTTTGCCTATTCTCCTACTAGCAGAATATTAATACTTAGGGTCGGCTCTTGGGTTGGGGGCTGCTCGATTGTGATGGGTTTATTAGCCTCGGGTTTTGGTTTGCTGGTTTGGGTTCCACTGTTCCGCATGGGAACAGTGCTGGTATCTTTTTTTTCATCTACATATATATATTATATATATATATATATATATAATATATATATATATATATATATATGAGTTAAGGATATATATGGTTAATGGATATATATATATATTATATAAATAAATATAATATATATATCTATATATATATATATATATATATATATATATATATATATATATCTATATATATATATATATATAATATATCATATTTATTTTATAAATATTTATATATATATATACTCCATAAAAAAAAAAAAAAATATAAATATACTCCATCAAAAAATATATATATATATATATATTATATATAGATATATATATATATATATATATTATATAGATATATATATATATATATATATATATATACTCCATAAAATACACTATAATATACACTATATATCATGATATATTCATATCTATTTATATATAGTCATATACACTAATAAATACTCTAAAAATTCTAAATAAAATCCAATAGCATATATTCCTATGTAGAGCCTATTTATATAATTAGGCATATAGTATACATTTATTTGCCAAAATAATTTAACCGGCAATAATAAAATAATGTTATTATATTAATAACCTCAATTATATTGATAATAAAATAATAATAATATCAATAATAATAAAAATAACGTAATTCAACAAATCTAATGGTGTATATACCATTTGTACAATCTAATAATCTCAAAATACAAGGACTACTTTATAATGGTCATGGATACACTAATAATAATATTTATAATATTTAAATTACGAATACTTAGGAAATATTCCTTAATTCCTTAAAACGAAATTCAACACCCTCATACCAAAATCATCAACACGACTGTCATGGGACGTACCGCATGACTACATGGACTTGGCTTTCTTTGGGTCCAATCTGGACTAGTCGGTACAACCGGGTCCCCTTAAACTCAATAATATAATTTTTAAATAAAAACCATCGGTAAGGGTTATGTCACAACTCGGCTTGGTTTTCCTAGTTAGGACCACTATGGCTCGGCCTTTCCTACCAGAGCTAATACTCTAGTCAAAGCACGCCATTGCTCTATCCGTGCTACGATTTCTAATCGTGCACTCCAAAACTCCGATGGCTAGTCATCTACAGTAATAATTAACTAAATAATATTTATAAATTCTGAAAATCACCATTTAATTCAAATAAATAAAAAAAAATTATATAAAAAAATCTGGGGAGAGGGGTTACAAATCTACCCACCTTAAAATAATTTCTTCCTCGAAATTCTAGTTCGTAACTATTCCTTAAATTCAAAGAAATCTACCATTACCTTAATATTCTCGAATTTTAATTCCTCAAAACAGTTTATATCCTTCTCATTGGTCATTTGGCAACTACAAAAATCTCGAGGACTTCTACCCACCTTTGGTCACACTCCCTCAGTGCTATGTCCCTACAACCTTATAATCATCCAACTGCTTGCAAAAATTTCTACAAATAGATATCTACTGCTTTTGGCCTCTATAATCCTCTCATATCTCTTAAACAACCCAAAATCTAATAAGCAACAAATTTATACAAGTAGCTAAGAATTATTGGTAAATTCTAATAAGCATGACCATTCATCGCTCTACAACAGGAAGATAAGGAAGGATAATCGGAAGCAAATACGAAGTTTCAAGAGCGTGGTAGCGGTATCCAATGATACAGCTGGAATAGAAAATTCATGAACCATTGACCTATTGCTAAATTGGCTACTCTAGTCCAGTCACTTGCTAAATAAAGGCCCTTCGTTTCCTAGAGGGGCTTGCAATCCGTACAATACAGAAGTTCCGTTCTCGAGATTTAATCTAAACAAGGTTCCATAATAGGACGAAATTTGAGAAGTCAAGATCGTGATCTTTTTCGTGGTTATTTAAAACACGAGTAAGAGATATAAATGCAATACCAGATCGTATCACGACTTCCAAGGTAGAGGGATAAGGGTTACGAATGACTTCACATTCTACGAGATAGAGGCTACATAATCGGTATAGAGACCTATCTCAAATAGTCGATTTTATAGTCAACTATGGTGGTATGCATGGATGGGTTTAACTGGGTCTTAATGGGTTCTCCGATTGGACACCAATTTAGTTGGATGAACCCTGGATTTCAATCTATATGGACTGAACAAGGTCCCAACGATAAACTATTTTTACTAGGTTAGGGTAACCTAGAATAGTTTTCCACCTAAGCAGTTGAGCTTGTTGGGCAGTCGGATTGGTTAAATAGGTTTGTAAGCCCTGAAGATGCGCCTTCCGTGACTTTTATGTTTAAGCAGCACGAGAAGACACATTTAAATGGCACACTAGTGACATGTGCGTAGTGGGCTTCCAGTCGATCACAACCATATATTGGGTCGGATAAATTGAGTCAGACTTGAGACTCTAGTGGAAGTCGAAAAGTATACCGGTATTATGGTAAGGGTTATAGCTAGTCCTTCCGTCCTGAAAATCGTACCATAAAAAAAGAGTATAAGGGGACGTGTTTGAGTGGGACATGATATACCTAGATGAAGGTGGACTCGTCTAGATCTTGCATATGTAATTTGTTGGAAGGTAACAGCTGGTCTCGTGCTCCGAATATTAATAACACGGCTGTAACGCCCCAGTCCCAAAATACGTAGGACTAGGAACGTAGACATGCCAGCTATATTCATATGAAGTATACTCTAATATATAGAAACCTCGTATAAATACATAAGCTGTAAAATGCAGTAGAACCATAACTAATCTCATCCACACAAAATATATGAATAAAAGATATCATATAATCAACCATAAAATTGTCATTTGGTACATGTAGTTGGGCGGAGACAAATCCACTACCAACGATGAAAAAAGAAATACATGATAAGCAAAAGAAAGATTTTGGCGAGTGAAGCAAAGACGATCCAAAATGCAATCATCCTCGAAGAAATAGAGCGTATCACGGCTAGAGCTAGAGCACCTGCGAAAGATAATAGCACACACCTGGAAAGATAACCAGGTCCTCAGAGGGCGTAACAAGACACATAATATCATGCCATATAAACTGAATAAATATTGCTCAAATAAATAAGTCAATTGAATTATAACATGGTCCAATACGCACCTATTGAACGAGCGTACCATCCCCCCAACCAAACAAGGACAGGAGATGGTAAACTAATTCACGGTGACGTATCTTTCCATGCTATGAATTCAATATGGTATCCGGACCCCAACAAGGTTCAATACCTTCTCATCGAAGTAGTAAGTCACACCTACAACCAAACAAGGACAAGATGTGACGAACTAATCCGCGACAAGTTATTGTTCGAAGCCACGGTCAGATACAAGTACTCAAACTAAAAGTACTCGTACCTAACGGATAAAGGTAGCCTACCGTTCTAAGTGAAATGTAGTTAAGAACAATCCTTCCTACGCATGGGCCCTGGCTGAATAGGATCGGCATAGTCCCCTCTGGGGCACCAGAGGCCCCATCAGTAAGAGCATGACGTTTTGCAGAATCGTCAGTGGCCGTCAGTAATCATGGGTCATCAACCCCGTATCTCCAGCGGAGAGTCAAGGAAAAGTACATCGAAGCCCATACGCCAAGGAATTGTCCTCCCCGCCCAATGCCTACTATGTTATATCCACAACATTAACCTCTATAACCGCTAAGTCAAACTAGCATGCAACCTCTATTAGCGGTTATTTCCTATCGCACGGCTTGTACGTACTGGTGGCCAGCCAATCACGCACTTCTGTGTTCTACATGCGACACACAACTTCGTGGTACAACGTGTCAAGGCCATGAATGCAACACACAAGGTGGTCCCTTAAATCTAGGTTTAATGTGTAAGAAAAATAATACATAGCAGGAAATATAAATGAACAGTAAGTTCTAACAGGTTATGCCATGTATCACAGTTTATTTTACAATAAGAAAATAATAAATGATGCATAAAATATGAGCTAAAATAAATAAACAGCAATGGCAAGGTGTCTTGCCTGGTAGGACGTTCGGTGTACTACAATGATCACTGTGGCATGAACTGCAACTTCGGTGTAACAACTACACAAAGTGACATCTGATGGTGGCACGGACAGTTCCATTGGGTCCAGAAGGGTCAATTTAGTTTGGACTGACATAGGGAGGAAGGACAGGATTGGCGAAGAAATAGGAATAATAGGCTTGGTCATGGAAAGGAGAAAAAGTCAAAGAAAGGGAAAAAAAATGGATAATAATATATACGATTTTTTTTAGAGCTATTTATAATACTTAAAAATAGGGCTTTATTTAGTTAAAATAATTTAATTAAACACTTGAAATCAAAAATCTTTTTAAGGCAAAAACTCAAAATTTTGTCAAAATAATACTTTGGTATGGAACCTATATTTTTATAAATCGAAAAAATAATTTAAATGAAACAAAGTAATTTTTAGAAACTTATTTAAGCCTAAAATCCATTTTTTGTAAAACTATAAAAAAAATTACTTTAAATAGATAAAAATTTCATAGTAATAATCATAGCCCGTAATATTTGGTTACAAAATTAGTTTTTAAAAAAATTATCTATTTCAGTTAATAAGGCAATTTGAATAATATTTGGTACTAATAATACAACAACAATAATATAATAATAGTATAATAATAATATTTTTTTTAAAGTATGTATCAAATCTCCATTACATACTGTATAACAAAGATCTTGATAATATAATAAAAAAAGTCAATTATGAAAACAACAACAACAACAACAATAATAATAATAATAATAATAATAATAATAATAATAATAATAATAATAATAATAATGAGAATAATAAAAATGATAATTATAATACTAATACTAATAATAATAATGATAATGATAATGATAATAATAATAATCAAATAAAAACGAAACACAAAAGCAAATAAAATAATAATAATAATAAATAAAAATAAGCTGTTCACCCTCCCTAAGTGAACAGTGGACCACGAGATGAGTGGATTGAAAGAAACAAAAAAATACTAAACAGTAGAAGAAGGAGAAGGGTGTGGAAAAGGGAAGAAGGAGAGGAGAGAGAGTGAGAGAGACGAATGGAGCAGAGTAGGCAGTCGGAGGGGTTTCGCCGGCGGCGGAGGAAGGGAGAGGGCGGCGAGTGGGGCAGAGCGGGCGATGCGCGGCTCACGGGAGGTGGCGGAGGCCGTGCGGCGGGGCGCTGCACTGTCGACGCGACGGCAGAGGGTTTCACCGCGGGTCGGAGCAGAGAAGAAGAGGCGGAGGTGGGACGTGGCTCGGGCGGTCTTCGGTGGGCAAGGCAGAGGAGTGGATGGGTTTGGGTAGTCGGAGGAAGTGCGGGGGATTTGGTCGGCTCCGGCGGGCGTACGGAGTGTGTCCCCGGCTAGTGGTGGACGGCCCAGTCGGCGGCCGCATGGTGGTGCACGCAGAGTGAACGGAGCCCTCCGACATCGGCGGAAGGGAAGAAGGGGGATCTGGGGAGATCGACGTCGGGGCTGCGACGGTGGAGACTGGGCGTCGAACGGACGCACGGTGGGGCACTCCGCGGAGGCGGTGGTCGGGGTTTCGTCGACGGCGGTTCGGGTGGTCTTCTCCGGCGCAGAGGCGGTTCGCGACACGGCGGCGGAGGCCCGATGGCTGGCTCCTGCTCGATGGCGGATCCGGCCGGCGATCGCGGTTTAAGGTGAGTGGTGGCGGTCGTTTATTAATTCTTTTATTTTGTGGTTTGGCCGAAAGTTCAAAGGGGACGGCTCTTATGGTGGTTGCAGCAGCAATGGTGATGAGTAGTTATGGGGAACGACCGAGGAGCTCCGCTGGGTCAGGGTGGTTTGTGAGAATTGACCAGGAAGGGAGGTCGGTCGGAGTCCAGCCAGTTGGCCGTGGTCGGGGTATTCGGGAAGAAATGCTAGGAGGTGGGAGGAGTAGAGCAGGAGGCTGTTGGGAGAACCTTGGCTGGCGGCTGGGTTTGCCTAGGGTATATGCAAAAAATTTAGGGTTTTGGGATTAGGTTTATGGATAAAGGGCTGGATGTTTGCTGTGTCGGGGTTGTCGACACGGAAGAATAATTATAAATGTAAAGAATTGGATGGTGGAACACGGACACGATGCACGCACATTTGATTGTAGAATTTTGTGGAGAATATAATACATGGATGAGTACCTGCCTATTTATAGGATGTGGGAATTCCCAACTGGATAAAGGTTAGGATTAGTTTAAACCCAATTTAGATAATTCATCTATTTATTTAAATTAATTCAATAAATCCAAATCCAAATCAAAATCCAATTCCAAGTACAAATCAAATTTAAATCTAATTAAATTCTTGGTTTAAAATCAATGGGATAAATCAAATTTTAAATGTTTTACTATTTAAATAAATCCATAAATTCAAATCAAGATTTAAATCGCCACAGTAATTTTAAAATATATTTTCCAAAAATACAATATAATAATAATTTTGAAAATAATATTATTTTTAAATGCACTAATAAATAATTAAAATAATATTTATGAATAATATTATTTATTATTAGTAACTGCTATAAACAAAAAGGCTTTCGTAAATAAAATCGTAAACTTGGAAATTTCAGTATGATAACTAAAAATAATTATTATTTATATTATTTTGAAAATAGAAAAAAATATTTTTCTAAATTATGTACGCTCGCACATAATCGCACTCGTCGAGCAAATTCGAAAAAGAAATAAAATTTTGTGCGCGACGTATAATACGACTATGCGGCGTATATTACAAAATTTTAAATCAGTACTAAATTAAATAAAAAAATAGTAGAAATTTTAGGGGTTTTACATCCTACCCAACTTAAAAGAATTTCGTCCTCGAAATTAGGAATTAGTAGGGGGTGAGAGGACACAAGGGGGTATCAATGGGGATCCAACGATGACAATGTTTTCACAAAATCATGTCATAAAAAATTGCGATCTAGATCGTAGAAAAACAATACGGTATGGTCATAATCGATATGAAGGCTTAGAGGAAGTTCTAGTACAACGCTTTCGTTCTTCTAAAACAGGTGAAGGCGAAAGCAATAAGGGGTTCAAAAGACGATATCATCGAGTAGGAATACGTGGTTCAAGGACGACAAAAAAATTTCAAAAGGAGTTGCCAAGGCAGTCGTGGATGTGATTCTAAAGGCCAAGTTTAATTATGTTCCATCCACGCAGAAAAATAAACAAAAGCGAACCAAAGTGCACTTGGTTGATCAGACCATTATGTACCGGTTCTGATTAGACAATATGTTAGTGGGAGCTCTTCCAATAACATATGTCTTGAACAAGTTCGATAAAAATATAAGCTTGCAAAAACTAGGCTAGATTAGCATCATTAGTCTAGATAGTAAAAATATAGGCACGATGGTAGATGAATAAAACAAATATGAATAGTCTAAGAGTCATAAGAATCTAAGTCTTGTTTATTCCTATAGAATCATTCTACAGTTTTATTGACTAAGGCTTGGTTGACCAAATGAGTGTGTCGGGTTGTGGGGTGTTCCACCCAACTTAAAAGAATTAAACTAAGGGTGTTTTGGGACATCCAACTAGTAGGGTCACTCTCTAATAAGCACGAAGGGAAGATAAGAATAATGATAGGAGGAATCAAGCAAGATGCAATCGACGAGTCGGTCGAATATGAAATTGAAGAAAGAGGTCAAGTATGTGGATGAGATTCTAGACTTCTAATCCTATTCACAGGCTTGCTTGGTACGGTAAAGTAACCAAACAATTTATCTTGACCTGCATGGGCCATCACAAAAATATGTAATGCCCCAGTCCCAAAATACGTAGGACTAGAAATGTAGACATGCCAGCTGTATTCATACGAAGTATACTCCAATATATGAAAACCTCGTATAAATACATAAGCTTTAAAATGCAGTAGAACCATAACTAATCTCATCCACACAAAATACATGAATAAAAGATATCATATAATCAACCATAAAATTGTCATTTGGTACATGTAGTTGGGCGGAGACAAATCCACTACCAACGATGAAAAGAGAAATACATGATAAGAAAAAGAAAGATTTTGTGTGTGAAGCGAAGATGATCCAAAATGTAATCATCCTCGAAGAAATAGAGCGGATCACGGCTAGAGCTAGAGCACCTGCGAAAGACAATAGCACACACCTGGGGAGATAACCAGGTCCTCAGAGGGACGTAACAAGAAACATAATATCATGCCATATAAACTGAATAAATATTGCTCAAATAAATAAGTCAATTGAATTATAACATGGTCCAATACGCACCTATTGAACGAGCGTACCATCCCCCCAACCAAACAAGGACAAGAGATGGTAAACTAATTCACGGTGACGTATATTTCCATGCTATGTATCCAATATGGTATTCGGACCCCAACAAGGTTCAATACCTTCTCATCGAAGTAGTAAGTCACACCTACAACCAAACAAAGACAAGATGTAACGAACTAATTCGCGACAAGTTATTGTTCCAAGCCATGGTCAGATACAAGTACTCGTACCTAACGAATAAAGGTAGCCTACCATTCTAAGTAAAATGTAGTTAAGAATAATCCTTCCTACGCATAGGCCCTGGCTGAATAGGATCGGCATGGTCCCCCCTTGGGGCACCAGATGCCCCATCAGTAAGAGCATGACGTTCCGCAGAATCGCCAGTGGCCGTCAGTAATCATGGGTCATCAACCCCGTATCTCCAGCGGAGAGTCTGGGTCACAAGGAAATGTGCATCGAAGCACATACGCCAAGGAATTGTCCTCCCCGTCCAATGCCTACTATGTTGTATCCAAAACATTAACCTCTATAACAGCTAAGTCAAACTAGCATGCAACCTCTATTAACGGTTATTCCTATCGTACGGCTTGTACGTACTGGTGGCCAGCCAATCACGCACTTTCGTGTTCTACATGCGACACACAACTTCGTGGTACAACGTGTCAAGGCCATGAATGCAACACACAAGGTGGTCCCTTAAATCTAGGTTTAATGTGTAAAAAAAATAATACATAGCAGGAAATATAAATGAACAGTAAGTTCTAACAGGTTATGCCATGTATCACAGTTTATTTTGCAATAAAAAAATAATAAATGATGCATGAAATATGAGCTAAAATAAATAAACAGCAATGGCAAGGTGTCTTGCCTGGTAGAACGTCCGATGTACTACAATGATCACTGTAGCACGAACTGCAACTTCGGTGTAACAACTACACAAGGTGACATCTGATTGTGGCACAGACAGTTCAATTGGGTCCAGAAGGGTCAATTTAGTTAGGACTGACATAGGGAGGAAGGACAGGATTGGCGAAGAAATAGGAATAATAGGCTTGGTCATGGAAAGGAGAAAAAGTCAAAGAAAGGAAAAAAATGGATAATAATATATACGATTTTTTTAGAGCTATTTATAATACTTAAAAATAGGGTTTTATTTAGTTAAAATAATTTGATTAAACACTTGAAATCAAAAATCTTTTTAGGGCAAAAACTCAAAATTTTGTCAAAATAATACTTTGGTATGGAACCTATATTTTTATAAATCGAAAAAATAATTTAAATGAAACAAAGTAATTTTTAGAAACTTATTTAAGCCTAAAATCCATATTTTGTAAAACTATAAAAAGAATTACTTTAAATAGATAAAAATTTCACAGTAATAATAATAGCCCGTAATATTTGGTTACAAAATTAGTTTTTAAAGAAATCATCTATTTCACTTAATAAGGCAATTTGAATATTATTTGGTACTAATAATACAACAGCAACAATATAATAATAGTATAATAATAATAATTTTTTTAAAGTATGTATCAAATCTCCATTACATACTGTATAATAAAGATCTTGATAATATAATAAAAAAAGTCAATTAAGAAAACAACAACAACAATAATAATAATAAGCAGAATAATAATAATGATAATTATAATAGTAATACTAATAATAATAATGATAATGATAATGATAATGATAATAATAATAATAATAATAATAATAATAATAATAATAATAATAAATAAAAATGAAACACAAAAACAAATAAAAAATAATAATAATAAAAAATAAAAATAAGTTGTTCACCCTCCCTAAGTGAACAGTGGACCACGAGATGAGTGGATTGAAAGAAACAAAAATATGCTAAACAATAGAAGAAGGAGAAGGGTGTGGAAGAGGGAAGAAGGAGAGGAGAGAGAGTGAGAGAGACGGGCGGAGCGGAGTAGGCGGTCGGAGGGGTTTCGTCGGCGGCAGAGAAAGGGAGAGGGCGGCGAGTGGGGCAGAGCGGGCGATGCGCGGCTCGCGGGAGGTGGCGGAGGCCGTACGGCGGGGCGCTGCACTGTCGACGCGGCGGCGGAGGGTTTCACCGCGGGTCAGAGCGGAGAAGAAGAGGCGGAGGCGGGATGTGGCTCGGGCGATCGTCGGTGGGCAAGGCGGAGGAGTGGATGGATTTGGGGAGTCGGATGAAGTACGGGGGATTTGGTCGGCTCAGGCGGGCGCGCGGAGTGCGACGCCAGCTAGTGGTGGACGGCCCAGTCGGTGGCCGCATGCTGGTGCGCGCAGAGCGAACGGAGCCCTCCGACATCGGCAGAAGGAAAGAATGGGGATCTAGGGAGATCGATGTTGGGGCTGCGACGGTGGAGGCTGGGCGTCGAGCGGACGTGCGGTGGGGCGCTCCGCGGAGGCGGTGGTCGAGGTTTCGCCGACGACGGTTTGGGTGGTCTTCTCCGGCGCGCAGAGGCGGTTCACGACATGACGGCGGAGGCCCGATGGCTGGCTCCTGCTCGATGGCGGATCTGGCCGGCAGTCGCGGTTTAAGGTGAGTGGTGGCGGTCATTTATTAATTCTTTTATTTTGGGTTTGGCCGGAAGTTCAAAGGGGACGGCTCTTATGGTGGTTGCAAGCAGCAGCAATGGTGATGAGTAGTTATGGGGAATGACCGAGGAGCTCGGCTGGGTCAGGGTGGTTTGTGAGAATTGACTAGGAAGGGAGGTCGGTCGGAGTCCAGCCAGTTTGCCGTGGTCGGGGTATTCGGGAAGAAATGCTAGGAGGTGGGAGGAGTAGAGCAGGAGGCTATTGGGAGAACCTTGGCTGGCGGCTGGGTTTGCCTAGGGTGTGTGCAAAAAATTTAGGGTTTTGGGATTAGGTTTATGGATAGAGGGCTGGATGTTTGCCGTGTCGGGGTTGTCGACACGGAAGAATAATTGTAACTGTAAAGAATTGGAATAAGAATTGGATGGTGAAACACGGACACGATGCACGCGCGTTTGATTGTGGAATTTTGTGGAGAATAGATTACATGGATGAGTACCTGCCTATTTATATGATGTGGGAATTCCCAATTGGATAAAGGTTAGGATTATTTTAAACCCAATTTTGATAATTCATCTATTTATTTAAATTAATTCAATAAATCCAAATCCAAATCAAAATCCAATTCCAAATACAAATCAAATTTAAATTCTTGGTTTAAAATCAATGGGACAAATCAAATTTCAAATGTTTTACTATTTAAATAAATCCATAAATTCAAATCAAGATTTAAATCGCCACAGTAATTTTAAAATATATTTTCCAAAAATATAATATAATAATAATTTCGAAAATAATATTATTATTTAAATGCACTAATAAATAATTAAAATAATATTTATGAATAATATTATTTATTATTAGTAATTGCTATAAACAAAAAGGCTTTCGTAAATAAAATCATAAACTTGAAAATTTTTGTATGATAACTAAAAATAATTATTATTTATATTATTTTGAAAATAGAAAAAAATATTTTTCTAAATTATGTACGCTCGCACATAATCGCACTCGTCGAGCAAATTCGAAAAAGAAATAAAATTTCGTGCGCGACGTATAATACGACTACGCGACGTATATTACAAAATTTTAAATCAGTACTAAATTAAATTAAAAAAATAGTAGAAATTTTAGGGGTTTTACAACGGCCGGGGACACAAAATGATCTAAAAGAAAGGTGGGTGTCCAAGGGAACTAATCATCATCCTAAAGGAAGTTATTCTAATCACTCGGTAATCCTCATATATCCTAAAAAATTTAGAGGGCTTACAGCCTACCCACCTTAGAAATAGGACATGGTCTTAGGAATATTGAGGTTAGAGGGTTCCCAAAGTCCGGATACTGTACCTCGACTCTTTGTTAATAGGGAATAAGGCACGGCGTATCAGGATACGGTAGATATTAGTCAAGTCAAGGATCGTTCCTCAATAAATGGAGAACGAGTGTGTACGATGACACATGGTCGACAAAATAGGATAATCTACTCGTCTATAGTATACTAGAGTTATCGACGGGGTAACCAACTCAAGGCACAAGATTTCTAACAACTGAGTTGTGAATTTCTATTTGTGTAAACCTGCCAGACTATCGTCATAAGAGTTGTAGTGATCGTGTATTGCTGTTGACAACTGGTAGATCATAATATGATAGGGTATTTAAGCTATGGTATTGGCTAAGCTAGTGACTGTGGTGTTCCAACACTAGTTAGGTCTTAATAATAAAATTTACATAACTAGAGCAATATTTGTTGGAAACCAATCTCGAGATGAGTGTCACGGTAAATGATTACCCTAGTGTCCACTCATCTCATGTCTAACTGTGGCTTCGGTCGATATGAAGGGTTGGTTCAAGGCATAAGGGTTACTAGTTAAGGCAAGCTTCCAGCAAATAATTAGAGACTCGCAACCTTTGGTCTCTAAAGAATAGGTAGTCTCCTAGGTAGGCATTTTGACTAAGGGTAAAACCCTAATCTTTCTCAAATTCGAATGGCTAGAAGGTCTCAATAGTAGTTTGAGGGTCGAGAGGAGAACGAGTAACTCAGTCATATGACTAGCCGATGGTAGCTACACTTGTGTATACCACTATCATAGCCATAGGGATACTATGTATCTCTCTACCATCACGAGCTTTCGTCTTTCCAAATCGGTGAAAGACAAAAACAATAAAGAATTCAAGGGAGATGTTACTGAATATAATTTTGTGATTCAAAGGCGAACATATAATTCAAGAGGAATTGTCAAAGCAGTCGCGAATGAGATCCTAGATACCTATATATCTCCCCCCACGTAGTGTAATTAAACGAAGAGCGAACCAATGCAACATGGTTGATCAGACCATAATACATTGATTTTGATTAGACAATAAGTTAGCAGGCGTCCCCACTAAACATATGCCTCAAATCAAGCTCGAGAATAGAGTGAGCTTGCAAAACTAAGCTGTAACAACAGCGTTTGTTAAGATAGTCGAATACAATTATGCGAGATTTTTGAAAGAAGGCGCAAGTAGTTCGAGTTTTGTGAGAATCAAACCTTACCCAGTGTTCTTGCTTATACGGTCTTCCTACTATCTTCTTATCCACAAGGAGTCGGTCGACTAATGGGTTATGACCTCTAACTTTTGTATTCTAGGTAAACCTATTAGTGTCAATCAATTTCCTCGTCAGTAAGTCACAAGGACTACAGAATGCTAGGTCGGAAGACATGCTACCCAACCTCACAGAACTTCCACTACTATTGGCTTCGGATCTTATAGAACATACAGGGCACTGTCCTATCCTCTATGGTATCCTAAACTTGTAATCATGTTTGAAGTCATTTCACCGAGAGTTATGCCTCGTCCGTATACTCTGGCTGGGGTAAACCCTTGGTTTCGTGATTCATATGTGATATACTATCCGATACTCTACCTTGTATTGACACAAGGGTGACTATGGTCAAAGAGGACCACTAGCCCTAGTTCTAAGTAACATCCCAAAACCAATATTTTCTTAAAGAATTTCAACTCTAGGGGTCGTGTCTTGCCCGTGCGCTGCTGGCTGCAGTGAATCCATAGTCTCTAAATTCAAATAAATGGTGACAGTGCGCTGCTGTCCTGCCATTATGAGTTAACTAACCTTCCTTTAAATATGTCTGTAAAAGTTTATGAGGTTCTAAAGATTCAAACAAGTTGACTATGAAATAAGGCGTAAGTATTTGTTCTATCAGTCACAATCTTTAAAATAAAAGATTGCACAGGGAGGAACAAACTGAAGACAAAGAACTACAAACATTCTGGTATCTCTTTCATGTGTATTCGAACCATAGGAGAAAATTTTTGGATCAGTCTACCTCGAGATTCGTATTTGAATAACCGAATCAGGAATAACAAACTATTCCCTTACGGCAAAATAGGATTTAAAATGGACAATTCAGACTAAGATATGGTGACGATATCTAAAGAGGCAAGAGAATGAATTAAATAATCTATCAAGGTTAGATCATTAATTCTATGAAGCCCCGCCTTACCAAGGGAATAATCTATCCACATTGGACCATATCTTCCAATCAAGAGGTAATAGTGTACCTATGGGGATCTGATAAACTATCAAAATTAATAATTCCTTATCTAAATTCCATGGCCTAGACTACCCATCGATAAATTTGTATAGGGGACTCCTAGTCCTAGTCATTCACTTAAATTAAATTAATCCTAATTCGTGAATGAGCATTTTCCTTATCGCAAGCTCGCAATAGTACAACTATCTTAAGTACCATCACGAGTTCTCATGATTTACGAAAACAGACCTGCATGGGCCACCACAAAAACTTGTCACGACCTGTACCCATTTTTTTAAACGGATACGAGACGTGTCCAAGCCAGCCTACGCTACAGTGTCGACGGTAGAACGCTGTCACGGCCATAAAGATCAAAATCACAAATAATGCTCATTCACATAATTAAATTAACTTACAATGATCACAAGTTTTATATTTGTAGAAAAATATAAACTTGTACAAATAAATGAATGACTACAACTCAACTATCTAACTAGTCTCTAGGCTTTTGTCTGCAAGTATTCCCGTTACTCCCCAAGCGAAGTGAATCCACGGCTAACCTGAAAAATGTTGGTTTCCAGTCAGGAATGGAACGAGCACAATTCACTGAATACAATTTCAATAAATGAAAATGACTATAAACAAAGGTTAGACATCAATCATGAGTTCTGAAAATAAATAGGAAATACAGAAAACCAATAGCAAATAAATAGACACAAAATACTTTTCCCAACTGTTAGAAGTACCTTTGATATGTGATCGGTCTCGGGACAATTATGCGACATGGTCTACACGATCTAAAGTTACACGGTCTACAGTTACACGGTCTACAATTACACGGTCTACAGTTACACGGTCTACAGAAAATATTGCAGTAAAGAAACACTGTCTACAAAATAATAATCACGATCTACACAGTTTAAATACAGTAATAATCATGGTCTACGCTGTCTACTTTACAATAAATAAATCACTATCTACACTGTCTACAAAAAATAAATAAATCACTGTCTACACTATCTACAAGAAATAAATAAATCACTGTCTACACTGTCTACACGGTCTAAGGTCAGATCACACATCGTTGGTACTTCTCATTTTCGACTCAACAATTTATAATAGAAAATAATTACATAACCAATGGCCAATCAATGAAATATAGTGAAAATCAATATCAAAATGCAGACAATAAACTCTACTCGCCTGTGGTCCTGTGCTGGTGTAACCGATAATCCGAATCACTCAGAATGCCACAATAGTCAAAACTCGTACAACAGTCCCCGAAAGCTAAAATAAATATTACAAATGTTCTTAGAATAGTCAAATTAGCTAGGATCGCCTGTCCTTAAGTCTAATTCTGGACACAGGGGCAAAACGATAATTTTGGATCAAAACGGTGTTCGCCGTTGGACCCGTTTTGCACCGAAAAGTGTACCAGAGTCAACAGTCTCTAAAATTGTCAAACTACATATCTACGGATCTAGTTTTTCGATACGAACCTAACCGTATGTCCAGAGTTGGATTCTGGCGGGCCGTGCACAAAATCGCTCGTTGAATGAAACCGTGGGGCCCGCAAAGCTGTGATTTTATCAACTGTCTCAGAATTGGACCAAACTTGGCATACAGGACCAGAAAAACTATACGGTCCTGTTGGCACAAGTTTTGTCTCGATCTGACGAGCGTGCACAAAGTAATTGAGAAATTTGCACAGAGGCCGATACGATGAATTTCGACGGATACGCATCAAATTCGTCGCGCACACGCGACTAATTTGAATTTCGTCAAAGTCCACACGACCACGTAGCCGATACGCAGCTTTCGATGCTTTCGGTTCGCGACCACGTCGCCCGGATTGGCGGAACGCACGTCGTGTGGATGAATTTTTATTGTTTTTAAAACATGTTTTTGTCCAAGTTCGGGATCCGCTTTCTCGGAGCGTAGTCGATGAAATCGACTTCTGCAAATTGGATCATAGAGCCCTACATGTTGTCTCTAACTTTGTTCAAGTAGAATTTCTAAAGGGTTACTGGATCGATCAGAATCGATATTCCAAAGTGGGTTCATGGACTGGAAATACTGTCCTGTTTTGACAGATTTTTGACCGACTTTGAGTCGATCCCGTGGCCTGATGGTGTATCCTATACAAAATCTAATTATTGTGGTTTCGAGGCGGTCATGTTGGCTTTCTAAACTAATTTACAGTTTGTGAAATGATGGAGTAACGAGTTCGAAAACTTACCATGAATTGGGTCGTTGTAACTGTCATTACTGTTGCTTCCGCCCGCGCGCGCGGTTCTTTGGCCTCGTGGCCGGTCGGCGGTCGTCCTCCGGCGGCACACTGACGTCGAGGTGGCCGCCCATGCGACTGGGGAGACGCTGGGTGATGTCGGCGGGGTTTTAGAACTAGGGTTCTGATTTAAACTTTCTCGATCTCAATCCTCTCTCTACGCGAATATAACCGAGGGTTTTTTTTTTACTTGCTGAGTTTGCCTATTCTCCTACTAGCAAAATACTAATACTTAGGGTCGGCTCTTTGGTTGGGGCCTGCTCGATTGTGTATGGGTTTATTAGCCTCGGGTTTTAGTTTGCTGGTTTGGGTTCCATTGTTCCCGCATGGGAACAGTGCTGGTATCTTTTATTATTATTATTATTATTGTTATTATTATTATTATT
The DNA here is from genome assembly GCA_029216955.1 of Iris pallida. Taxonomy (NCBI): domain Eukaryota; kingdom Viridiplantae; phylum Streptophyta; class Magnoliopsida; order Asparagales; family Iridaceae; genus Iris; species Iris pallida. Next base: position 839,422 of record JANAVB010012998.1, on the reverse strand, counting down.
ATTATTATTATTATTATTATTATTATTATTATTATTATATATATCCATTAACTCATATATATATATATATATATATATATATATATATATATATATATATATATATATATATATATATATATATATATATGCTATATATAATATACTCCATAAAATACACTATAATATACACTATATATATTCATGTATATATATTCATATCTATTTATATAAAAAAAAATATAGTCATATATATATATACTAATATAATATACTCTATAAAATTCTAAATAAAATCCAATAGCATATACATTCCTATGTAGAGCCTATTTATATAATTAGGCATATATGTATAACATTTATTTGCCAAAATAATTTAACCAGCAACAATAAAATAATGTTATATATTAATAACCTCAATTATATTGATAATAAAAATAATAATAATATCAATAATAATAAAAATAACGTAATTCAATAAATCCCTAATGGTGTATATACCATTTTGTACAATCTAATAATCTCAAAATATACAAGGACCTACTTTATACAATGGTCACTGGATCACACTAATAATAATATTTATAATATTTAAATTACGAATACTTAGGAAATATTCCTTAATTCCTTAAAATGAAATTCAACACCCTCATACCAAAATCCATCAACACGACTGTCATGGGATGTACCGCATGACTACATGGGCTTGGGCTTGCTTTGGGTCCAATCTGGACTAGTTCGGTACAACCGGGTCCCCTTAAACTCAATAATATAATTTTTAAATAAAAACCATCGGTAAGGGTTATGTCACAACTCGGCCCGGTTTTTCTAGTTAGGACATCACTATGGCTCGGCCTTTCCTACCAGAGCTAATACTCTAGTCAAAGCACGCCATTGCTCTATCTGTGCTACGATTTCTAGTCGTCATGCACTCCAAAACTCCGACATGGCTAAAGTCATCTACTGTAATAATTAACTAAATAATTATTTATAAATTTTGAAAATCACCATTTAATTCAAATAAATAAATAAAAATAAATTATATAAAAAAAATCTGGGAAGAGGGGTTACAGTGGCGCAACTTGATATCTGGGCTTCATATCAGTGGCGCAACTTGATTTTTTTGGGCGCAACTTGATTGCTGAGTAGTACAAACATGGCACAACTTGATTTTTAGGCTCTACAAGTCTTCCTTAGTCCGCATGTAGCTTGGAGATTTTGAGCCTCATAGATTCTGTATTCTTGGCCGCATAAGGCTCATGCAACTTAGGTTACAGTCACCCTTGGCCGCATGAAGCACATGGATTGAGCCGCATAAGGTTCACGCGGCTCGGGTCGCAGTCCTTCTAGCCGTATGACTATGTCTAGTCTGATGACATGACATTTTGTTTGATCATATCTTATCTCTTTTTGTCAGAGTGTCAGTGCTGTCAGAGCTGTCAGTTCTATCAATTTTGACAGAGTTTGTCAGCTTTATCAGAATGGTTGATCAGCTTGGCCATATACGTAATAATTCTTTCTGCAGCTCAAATCAGTCTGGTGAAGATGGGCCGCAGGTGGCATGCCAAGTCTATCATGCAACTCTTCTTTATGCGGACCAATTTGTCCCAAAGTACTCATGCGGTCAGTTGTGATCCACATGAACCTCATATTTTCCATGCTTCTACATTCCTGACATTACATTTATCTCATCATAGATGGAAGACTCCTAATAGTTTGATCCGGTTGATAGACCGACTTGATTAGAGCTGTAAACTCCCATATGTACTTGAGGTGCTACTTTCCTGATTATATGGCACTGCGGTGCCATCCTGATTTCTAGATATATTATGTGATTACCTGCATGGGTACCTTACTAGTTGGCGAGTACATTTCTGATAGTTTTTATATTTGATAAATTCTATAATTCATGTATTAGTATTGCTCTACATTGATTTTCTATTGACTCTCGACACGATGGTCATGCGATGTAGTATGGATCCCTTGCATGTTTTATTCGTGATTATTATTTTTGTGACTCATGTATGATTTCCATGTTTATGACCTGCTTGGATCTGTTGGTAGTAGTCGGGGAGGAAAATACTCTAGACATGTAAACAAACCCAAAACTATTCGTGTCTGATAGCAGTCGTACACTTCACGTGCAGGGTATCGGATCTATTATTTGTGTCTGATAGCAGTCGCATATTTCATGTGCGGGGTACCAGATTTACCCTTAGCCGTTTATATATCGAAGTAGTATTTCAACTCACTAGATAGGTACAGTTTCTGGTTCTATATTATACTTTGCATTGTTGGGGTAACCCAACCTCCACATAGAAAGCCGTAGGCATTTCAGTGGCCGCTTATTCTCCTAAATTGTTTGTCTTGTTGCTTGCAAAGCTGGCTGATACCGAGTTCCAGTTGGCGATGCAGGTATTAGTGGATGTTAGGAAGACTTTGATGATTGTTGGTTATTTAGCTACATTAGTTGTGGATTGTCATCGTGCGTTGGTACCGCATGATTCTTACCCCATTTACGGTTCATATATGTTATCTTGCTTTATATTTTATCCTGCTAGCTTTTTTTCGTCTGTCCTTGAGCCTTCCTTTCTGGTACTTGCTGCGGTTGGCCTGATCAACCCTGGATTGGTCCCAGTTAGCCAGTGTTCGACCATGTGGATCTTCCAGACTTGACTTGGAGGATGTACTTCAGTTCCAGACCATGCTAGAAACTGTGGGAAGGTATACTCGTCTATATTATTAACATGTACCGTAGATTTCCTGTTTATCATATGAGTGTTTCCTGCTTTCCATATGATTCTCTCTCTTGCTTATTACTTCAATAATTATTGCATGTGGATATGAGATCAAATTTAGGCCATAGATTAATTGCATGCTAGGATACCCAACAAGATTAACTGCAGTCATCGTCGTATAACGTCTTTGTACCTTATACGGTGTAGTTGGCCTATGTCCGTCCCCGTATTTCGGTACGGGGTTGTGACATACGTATCAGTCGATTTCGACGTCGTAGTAGCCAACGGATAAGTCTCTTGGCTCCCCAATCTTCAATAACTTCTTACAATGATTGATTTAATTAATAAAAGGTGTGGTCCAAACGATTGCTTCGTCCGATGCATATTTGTACCAAATTGTTGAAGGTGGAGGAATCGGAGAATGATCGATCAACCTTAGTATGACGAAGTGGTTATTCGAAATGACCTATAGTACATAGGTTAGATTGTCTGTACTCAGCTGGAGAAGTGCACATCGAAAAGAATGTATTGTTAGTACCCGGCAAAATAACTACAATAGGTATCATGTACCTATTAGCAAATAAATATCCGACATACGGGATAGACATGTACTGGTCTTCACCGGTAACACTGTCAGTGCAAGAAATACTTGTCAATAAGCTTCCAACTGTATCTTTACTTAGCATGCGGGAGTAGAATGGAAGACGAGTCTCTAACTTCTTATACAACTCATGCCTCACACGTCTCCATCCGTCTTTGTCAAAATAACCAAGATGTCTTGCAAGCACATGAAATTCGTAATGGTCATCCCTTGGGACATCAATAACAGACCAAATGTAAATGCGAATCTCAGGTTAAAAATTGTCAATATACAAACCCAGTGTATGTCTATCCACGGTATCTTGCTTGGCATGTCCGTTTTTTATTTTTTTGGACGAATGACAAGCTTGCTCTTCCGTGCAGGCGGAGCTTGCTCTAAGCTTCATTCAACATGCTCAAAGGACAATGGATCTCTCTTAGTTGACTCCAACATTCTCTTTTGTGAACTACTCATTCTTGTTTGAGGCATGCCCTTAGGATTGGAAATAACGAACGGCTCATGCATTCTAGTAGTCATCGAACTTGCAATTTCTTGGATTTTAAGGTCAATGTACTCCCGTTCTGCTCCTATTAAGGCACACCACCTTGCATGGAGAAGTTTTACTTGTGGCAAAGAGAAGAAATCATCACCACTCTTCACCACGTGTATTATAGACAACTGCCTCCAATATTTATTGACAGTACATACTGGAATAGGAATGGATTGACGACAACTTTCATTAATCTCATATGTACAAGGGAGGCCCAGTGTATGTCGATGTACACACCCACAATTCTCGGAATCAAATTTGATAAACTTTGACCTATCAATCTCATCAAATAGTAATGCCAACACCTTGTGAGATATCACACGCATTAAATAATCCAAGAGGGCTTCCTTTCTATGCTCATGCTTGACAATATTTAAGCTCATCTCAAATGATGTCTTAATTTTGTTCACCGTCCGGTCTACCATTAAATGTATAGCTTGCCAAACCGAGACAAAGTTGCCGAGAGATGACCTTAGATGTTGTTTTAATATTGAGTGTGCTCCTTCGACACGGTTGGTAGTTGTCATGCCATAATGCTTCACCACATTCGTCCATGCAAAGAAAAAATATTCTTTGTGCGGTTCAAGCCATATATCTTTAATGTAAGAAATGTATGCCGGCTCCCTTGCCTCCCACTTTTTCTTAAACAAGTATCATTCGACGTCGTAATTGTCTTTCGTACAGGCTCGCCATACACAATTCTAATCATTATAGAATTCTTCAAAAATTTCCATGTCAAGTTTACCATCCACCTTCCCAAACTTCAACTTACATTGGGATTAGATATTACGGTTGATATGCCAAGTGCATAGCAATGTGTCCGCTTGAGGAAACATAATGTGTATAGCAATAATTAGGGCATATTCTCTGTCAGTAACAAGAACAGACGACTCTATATTACCGGTGTAAAGTGTTTTAAGTTTCTCCAACGCCCATGTGTAGTCTTCAAGTTTCTCACTCTTCATGAAGCAAAAAGTAACTGGAAATATTTTCTATGTATAGGTGAAGCCAACAACATGAAAGAGAGGCATCTCGAACTTATTGGTCTTGTAAGTGCAATCAAGAACTAACACGTCGGCGAAGGACCTAGCCAAATGTGTGCAATCGAGATGAGCCCAAAAGAGTGAAATGAATTCATTACTCTGGGGATGTCTTCTATGGTACTCAACATAATGATTATCGGCAAGCAACTTCAGAACTTCTTGCATATTGTCATTCTTGATTTCGTCCAAATGGCGTTCGAAGAAGATAGGACATTGTAAATTGACTTCATTGTTGACTTGTTCTTCTCATCTTCATGTCGTATGACAAAATATATTTGTCTTGGTGCAACTCCAGAAGTGGACAAGTCTTCGACTATCTTCTTCTCTATATTGTTCAACCGTCCGACATACGGATGACCCAAAAATGTTTCGGCAATAACATGGTTGTGGATTCCATTCTTGACTTCGACTGTCCACTTCGTTTCTTTTACGATTCTAATATGGATCTTGAATGGACAACCACATTTTCTCGTTCCAACATTTCTTCTTGAAATTTTACTTTGGAGAACTGTATCTTTCTTATGGCTTCTGAACACACCACCTCTTTCACATCCAACCACCACATTTTGTCATCCCGGGTGGTTTCGGACCGATCTGGATATCACAAGAACTATATTGTCTTTCCATCCAACTTCTCGGCACCAATGTAGCGCTTTTTCGTTTGATTCAAACCAAATATTGGTCGAGAATAAATTGCCTACATCAATGGCAATTGGAGGAGGTACCACAATCTCGGAAGATGACAAGCCCTACAATAAAACTTAAAGTTAATAAAACTAAACAATTGCACAAATGTGAAAACTGCTGCAAATAAATAGGACTGCAGTCAATATGACAGTCCATAAAATACACAGGACTGCAGCCAACTTGGCAGTCCATTGTTTCTTCAGGACTGCCTCAGAGTTGACCGTCCTCTTTTACAACTGGACTGTCAACACTTTGACAGTTCTCATTCATTGTTGGACTATGAGCAGTCCCGCAGTCCTGTGTATTACAGACCCGACTTTCACCCAACAAAAAGTTCAAATTTAATTACCAAGAGTGCTTCCAAAGTATCGATGTGTTCTTCGGACGTAGCGAGACGAGAGTTTAGTACATTTGATGACCCGGGTTCTTCCATGTTCATTTTTTCTACGTTAAACACATATAATTCAATATTTATATGTGAAATTAATGTTTGAAACTCTAAATTTATATTAATTTGATAACATATCAAATGACGGTAGAAGTCGATAAAAATATTACTAAAATTTTCACCCACAATCTTCACAAAATGTAGGTTGGAAAAAAAATTTGGGCTAAGGTTTAATTATATGACCTAGAAATATTGGTAGAGAAGAAAAGAGTAGAGGGAGAGAAGAAAAGAAAAGAAAAGAAAAGTTGATATTTATACTCTTATGTGGGCTAGCTAGTATCCCAAGCAAAGAAAATGAATGACAAATTTGTAATTTTTTAAAAAAAATGGGACTAGTCTCTAGCAAAAAATTGTGTGCCCTTAGAATTGGCCTCAGATAATTGGTGTTGCATTGTGTAATACATTACTTTTCATAAATAATACAGTAAGAAACCTTTTATTTTCCTTTTTGCCCTAGGATGCGAATTGGTGCTACAGAATCAACCTATCCCTACCTTTATTAACATAAGTCATACAAAAGACTTAAATTAGGTAAGTTATAAAGGCACTTCACATTTTTATCAGGGCTAGCCCATTCATAACTTTGTATTATTTACAAGTTTGCCATTGAAAAAATTTATTAGGGCTATCCCAATTGGTGGTATAAAAGTCACTTGTTATTTTTTTTCCTTTGTCTTCTTCCTCTCTAATTTTTGTCCAAACCCTAGTTGGAGATTCCTCTTGTCCCCCCACTCTACACCTAAGAAAATCTTCTTGTTTTGTAACCCTAGATTAATTATCAACGAATATTTGTAGTAGTCGGTATGTTTTCGACTACTATATTGCAAAGTTTGTTAAATAACCGGTTCATTCCTAATTTTTGAATGTTTTGTCATAATGTAGAAAATATGGAAGAAATTGGGACATCAAATGTAGCAATCGATCAGTCTGGTCCTTCCGAAGAACACAATATTCTCTTCGAAGAACCCGTGGTTCGTCCTCGACGTACTTTTATTTTTTCGTAGTCGACAATAGGACTGTAACACACTCAGGCAGTCCAAAGTACTTGATGGACTGCCCTATAGTAAGGCAGTCTACAAATTCATATACTCTTCAACTGGACTGCCACATCTCATGGCAGTCCATAAAGTACTTAGGACTGCCAGAAAGTATGGCAGTCGAGTAAGATGCGTATGAACTTAAGGACTGCCTACTTTCTGGCAGTCCTAGATACTTCAAGGACTGCCCAGAAGTGTGGCACTTCTGAAGTTGATAGTCATTTCAACTGGACTGCCACACTTTCTGGCAGTCCATGAAGTACTCAGGACTGCCAGATTTTGTGGCAGTCTAGATTAACAGCCTGAATTGGATATTGTATTTGGTTTTATCGTTGATCTAGGTTTTTAAAAAATTGTAAATTTATTGTAGGGCACCCCATCTCCTATGTGCACAGATTTGAGCAATAAATTTTTGACAGATATTGTCTTTGAAACTTACGCCGAAGCATTAGAATGGTGCAGAGAAGTTGGAAGGCAAACCAACACAAGCCTTGTAATTTCAAGGTCGCTACGGTGTCGGTCGAAGCGGCAAACTGCAGAGATTGGCTGTGAAAGAGGTGGGACGTTTAGGGTGCATTGTAAAAAAATGAACTTCTTCCAATAATATCTGGGAAGAAAGAGTCAGGCTCAAGGAAATATGGTTGTCCATTCAAATTAGTGTTGGGGTGCAAGACTGGCGATAAGTGGACAGTTGTGGTACGTAATGGGATGCACAATCATACTCTTTCGGAGACGCTAACTGGTCATGCCTACGCCGGAAGATTGAAAGATGATGAGAAAAAGTTAGTTACAGAATTGTCATCTTCCGGAGTTGGTCCCAAAGAAATTTATTCTGCGCTGCTTCAGAAGAATGATAGGAACAAATCCACTATAAGGACAATTTACAATGCACTAGCGAGGTCTAGAACGAGTACTCTAAAAGGAAGAATGGCAATACAACAAGTGATGAAGTTACTCGCCGAAAATCATTATGTGGAATACCATAGAAGACTTCCGGTGAGCAATGAAGTCATTTCCCTGTTTTGGTCCCATCCGGATTGCACACAATTGGCACGGTCCTTCGTCGATGTTTTGGTTGTTGATTGCACATACAAGACTAATAAATTCAAGATGCCTCTTCTTCACATTGTTGGGTTCACTTCAACCGGAAGGACATTTTCAGTTGTCTTTTGTTTTTTGAAGAACGAAACATTAGAGGACTATATATGGGCTTTGGAAAAGCTGAAGACACTTTACAGTGGACATAAAGAACCGTCTATTTTTGTCCCCGATCGGGAATACGCATTGATGAATGCTATTGACACAGTATTTTCTCATGCTCGTAGATTACTATGTACTTGGCATATAAACAGAAATATTCAAGCACAATGCAAGCTAAAGTTCGAGAAAGTAGACGGCAAAGTCGACATGGACCGCTTCTAAGATTTCTACAACGGTTGGACCCTTGTATGACGAGCAAATACTGAGGAAACTTTTGACGCAGCATGGTACATGTTCAAAGAGTAGTGGGACAAGAGCAATCCGACGTGTATATCTTATATCAAAGATACGTGGCTTGATGAACATAAAAAAAATTTGTCTTGGCATGGACGAATATGGTGAAACACTATGGCATGACCACTACCAACCGTGCCGAAGGCGCACATTCAAGACTAAAAAAATATCTGCGCTCATCGACCGGTGGTTTTGTGTCCGTTTGGCAAGCTATCAATCTAATGACCAATTCGGTCGTGAACGAGATAAAGGCTTCATTTGAGATGAGCCTGAATATTGTAAAGCACCAACATAAGAAAGAACATCTCTTGTCCGATTTAATCCATGTGGTATCCTACGACGCATTGACATTACTACTTCATGAGATTGGTCGTACGAATTCTGTCGGTTTAGATATCGAAGTATGTGGTTGTACACATCGATATTCTCTCGGGCTCCCTTGTGCACACGAGATCAACGAATATCGACGTCAATGTAGACCTATTCCAGCAGCGGTCGTTGATCAGTGTTGGAGACAGATGTCGATCATGCATACGGTGGACAGTCCAGATGATTTCGTTTTCATGCCACAGATGAAACTTCTTCATGCTAGATGGTGTGTCGCACTAGGACCTGAGAGGAAGTCCATTGAGCTTGCGATCCAAGAACTTGCCAACCCGGCAAGTAGTCGTCTACAGGAGCCATCTGCTATCATTGCTCCAAAAGGTAGACCGCCAACAAGACTAACAAGAACAAAAAAAGAAGAAGCTCGAATCTACTAAGCGAGAAGCCCCTCTCTTTGAGCATGTTGAAAGAAGCGTGGAAATGCTAGCCATTCCAAAGAGGAAGAACAAGCTCCCTACTCGTAAAAAGAAACAGAATACGAGTGCTGCAAACACACTCGATACGTACATTGGTGCTTTTGTGCCCGGCATGCGGGAATATATTTGGTCTATTGATGATGTTCCCAAAGACGGACATTGTGGATATCATGTGCTTGCGCGACATCTAGGCTACCCCGCTAAAGACGGATGGAGACAAGTTAGAGCTGAGCTATATTTTGAGTTGGAGTCTCGTCTTCCATTCTACAGCAAAATACTTGGGCAAGAAGATGTTGGAGAACTGTTGACAAGCATTCCATGCGGCACCCAGACTACTGGACCAGAACATTACATGGACATACCTTCTGTTGTATATCTATTTGCTAACAAGTACAAGATCCCAATTATCGTTCTTTCCGAGCACAACAACAACACATTTTTTCCAATGTGCGCTCCTCCGAATGACTACAGTATATCCAATCTAAATACAATTGGACTCGTCGGAAATTACTTTGTTATCCCGCGGTTGATTGGACACTCTTCTATTCCTCCCCCTGCGTCAGTTTGGTAGAAACATGCACCGAAAGAATGGGCAGTCCATGCTCACAGCAAGTTCTAATATGGACTGTCCAGTTTCTTGGCAGTCCACATATGTATGTGGACTGCCAAAAAAATGGGCGGTCCATCACAGAACTTGCTGTTTGTATGTGGACTGCCAGGAAACTGGGCAGTCCATCTCAGAACTTGCTGTTTGAATGTGGACTGCCCAGTTCCTGGGCAGTCCAAGCTCACAGCAAGTTCTAATATGGACTGTCCAGTTTCCTGGCAGTCCATATAAATATGTGGACTGCCAAAAAACTGGGCAGTCCATATTAGAACTTGCTGTGAGCTTGGACTGCCCAGGAACTGGGCAGTCCACATTCAAACAGCAAGTTCTGAGAGCAAGGACTGGGCAGACCAATATGCGAACCAATTTAATACGCAAACCAATTTAATATGAAAACCAATTTTATACTCATTTAATAATAATTCACAGCAAGTTGACATTCATATAATACGCAACTACCAAATGGTTCAACTAATTAGAAAAGTTTTACAAGCTACATAGTCATCCATATAATACGCAACCAATTACAAAAGTTTTACACCCAACTACCAAATGGTTCAACCATATACGAACTACATAGTCATTCATTTTCATGACGCATCTTCGTGCGTCGCTCATATTCGATAAATGGGTATTCATCTGCGATGTTCTGCATCTGGGTACCCACATCTTCGTAATTCTCCCCCTTGCACATGATTAGACTTTTTTCCAATTTCTTCACTTTCGAAGCCTGTATGAATACATATCATAAATTTAGAAACTTTACCAGTACATGGGTTAATTAAACAAACTATACTAACCATCTTCTGTAATGCATCATATAGTACTGACTTGGATGGTAAGGGTGCTGCTACCGACACTTTCGTACTTCTCTTATCTGGATTCAACATCATAGCATGTCCGGTATTCATATAGTATTCCATATAGTCCTCACTACAATCCCACATCTCCATCGTCGGAGTTCGTATGGTTGCACCGACAACATGTTGTTGCCACTCAGTGAATAACTACGACCCCCAAGGGTAGTACGGCGGGACGTAGGTCGACGGTTTCTTCCCTTTTGCAGCGGTCCTCAATTTTAACGTACTCGGGATAGTCTGTACGTAACCAAACTGACGAAGTACTCTATCTGGGATGTGAGGCTCCTCAGTTTCATGACAAAATATCGGACCTCTAAATAGTGCAACTAGTTGCACAGGACGAGTGCTATTTCGCAGATCCTGATATGGATGCCAAATAATCTATAAGATGCATTCATTACTTAAGGAGTTACTAATTAGTGTGGAATACTAGACTGGTAAGTAAATGCTAGTTCAAGTTACTATTGTTTCACCTCCTTTGCCCTCAGATCTTCTAGAGCAACACGTAGGGTAGCCAACGTATGTGGATGTCTGGTATCTATCTTTGCCGGCCTTCAACTAGGGCATCTGTTCATCATAATTTCGATTAAGAGTAGCCCTATTGAGCGTCAGAAAATGCTCATATATCCATGCCTGAAATTTAAAAATATAATAATGTTTTCGTTATCGACATAATTTTATCGGGTTCTATAGACACAGTATGCTAGGATTTGTTTACATGGAGCAGTGTTTGACAACCAGCTATTGTCTTCGACTCGACTCGAGATGCAGTACCAAGTTCGCGGTAGAGGTGTGCTAATATACCACTTCCGAATGATATTTGATCCACAGCGTTCAAGTCCCTAAAATTGTTTATATATTTTGCATGTATCGCGGTCCCGGACTTGTCTGTAATGCCAACGGACCCTAGGATGAACTGCATGTATCCACGGGCCACGGGGTCGTCATTAGCATTGTTGTCGTCGGCGTCGTCATCATTGAATGTATTCCTCAAAAAACTTAAAGGAACTCCATAAGACTTCTTAAATTCCGAGATTGTGACAAAAGTCTGGGACTCAACACCGAGACAATTGGCAAACAAATCCACCATCTCATCATACAGGTCGAAGTCACCCTCGGAATAATCCATCGACATTTGACGAACATCAACTCTAAGCCCTAAAATGTGGTGGACATCATCAAGGGTGATTGTCAACTCTCCGTCAGCGAGATGGAAGCTGTAAGTTTCTGGATGTCAGCGCTTCACAAATACAGAAATCAGTGCGTGGTCCAATATCTGATACGAGTATTTTGCCAAATACTGCAATCCGGTGGGGATAATTTTTTCCTTCACACTCTCTTTCAAATCATCAAATCCCCACGTATCACACATCTTCGCATGGTTTATTACCCTCAAAAGGCGCAAGCTTTTCTGCAAATAAAAAAAACGAAGATTCAATATTACATGTAACGATTATTTTGAATAGTTAATATATATTCAAGGTAAGTAACTAACCGGATCCTTCCATATTTCATAACAAATGTGGTTCCCGATTGACGTCAAAATAGAGCAACCCATTGGGCCCGCATCTTCCTCTTCCTCTTCCTCGGCTACTTGAGAAGGACCCGATCCAGCATCATCTCTCATTCGAGCAATGGGTACGCAATCATCATCGGAGGAATCATCACGACAAGTCGTCGCTTTCTTCGAACGTCGTACAACATATTTTATTCCACGGGTTCTTATTTGTGAGGCTGGTTCGGGTTCTCTGATTGCTAGCCCTTTCTCGAGAACTCTACCAGCTTCACGCGCCTTACGATCCGATATGGTAGGACATTTTCTTTCGGGCCTGGCCTCAACATCCTTCTCCTTTCTCTTCTTTTCATGATTATTATTGAATATTAATTACATATTAAAATGTATGGCATGCCCACAAATGTTGATGTTCCACTAGTATAGATATTGGACTGCCCAATATTCTAGCAGTCCTGACTGTATAATGGACTGCCAGTTTGAAAGGGCAGCCCTGGCTTAGTACATGTGTAACAATGGACTGCCCAAATTTTTGGCAGTTGTTACCCTCGAAATCCGTGTTATGCATTTTTGTATGCGTATACGAGATTTCTGATATTTATTAGGTGGACCGTAGTTAGGCTTATTTTGCTTAGCCTAGTCTTGGTTTAATCTGGACTTGGTTTATTAATCGATTCGATTCAATTTGACTTGGTTTGGCTTGGCTTGGCTTGGTTTGAGATGGAGAGGGTTGATATATAACCCAACTCCTTCTCTCTCTCTTCATTCACTCTTTGTTTATTTCTTCATCTTCTTCCTCTTAACTTCTCCACCTACCAAGAGAAGCTTAGGCAAGTACAACTTGCTTCATAGAGAAACTCCATTTTTTTGTTCTATTGTCTTCCTCGCGAGATTCTAAGATACTTCAGAACTTGGCATTTTCTATTTTGATGGATATTTTCTTATAGATCTAAGTTTATATTATTTTTGGTTTTCTTGGGTTTTGATCTATTAAACTTCTTTATTTTTATGTTTTGATTGTTCCATGTTGTAGAGAATTCGATTTTACCCAAAATAGACCTTTAAAAGTTGGATTTCGACTTGTTTTGAGGAAGTTATGACCAAAAGTATTTTTGGCCATTTCTATGTTCATCTGTGCTGATTTTGGCAGGAACGATGAATTGTGCCGCATAAGGGTGCTGCATAGTGCTATATAGTGCCCAGTCGCATAAGGGTGCTGTATAGTGCCGCATAGTGTCCAGCCGCATAAGGGTGCTGCATAGTGCCGCGTAGTGCCCAGTCGCATAAGGGTGCTGCATATTGCCGCATAGTGCCCAGCCGCATAAGGGTGCTGCATAGTGCCGTATAGTGCCCAGCCGCATAAGGGTGCTGCATAGTGCCGCATAGTGTCCAGCCGCATAAGGGTGCTGCATAGTGCCGTATAGTGTCCAACCGCATAAAGGAGTGCCGCATAGTGCTGAATAGTGTCGCTTAGTGCTGAATAGTGCCGTATAGTGCTGAATAGTGCCGTATAGTGCCTATTTTGGCTGTTTTAGGTCCTATTTGGCTGAATTGTGGCCAGAATTTTTCCTAACTTCCAACATGAAAGTTGTAGATCTTTTCCTTGGCTTCAAGAATATGTTATTAGTTATTTTATACAAGTTTTTCTCATTCATGATGATGTAAGAATAGAACACGATAGTGGCCCGCCGTGGTCCACTCTTAACAAGTAAATCGATATGATATATCAGGACATGCTGTTTCGACAGCTAGCCTGACATGACAAGTAGAAACGACCTGGACACCGTGGGCGATTGTGTTTGTACAAATAAACCAGTGTTGTCTTGCATCATGTCTAGGACAGGGACCCCTGAATACCATGGTCATGGGTACCTACTGAATTCAACTAAGGCTAATAACTAGAATAATCCAGTAGTCATGAAGAGATTTTCCAGCTACAGGCAATCCCGTTATCTGGACGCTCAAGTGGACTTGTAGCCTACCGACGAGTATGACACATTTCCAGCACACAGTCACGTGTTGCATTCTTCATAAACGGACATTTGACCTGGATAACCGGATGGTCTGCAGGGCTTGTGGCTGTTGGGATAATCTCATTGCATCTTGCTAGTAACTACGCCTGTGATAACCCTAGTTAGTTAAAAGTATTAAGCTGTACTCTTGATTAGCCGTGATTGATTGGATGGAGTTTATTCCAGCTTAGTCTTATCCTGATTCTGTGTAAGATTGTGACATGACATAATTATTGATTCTTGCCTTAACAATAACGATTGGGGGTCCAGTTCTGTTCAGGCGAAGGGTTACAACTGCGGTCCTTGTTTGGTTTAAGGGTTGTAACCTGGCTCCCGGAGCAGTTCTGCGTCCTCTCATCATTTATTGTCTTATTTCAACCCCATGCCATGTTCGTCATGTTTTACCTTACCTTAATACCATGATTATTTATACTGGCCTTAGCACTAAAGATCAGGCATCCAGTTCTGTTCAGGCGAAGGATTACAACCTCGGTCCTTGTTTGGTTTAAGGGTTGTAACCTGGCACTACACCAACAAAGACATTTAGCAACAGTTTTTATTTGTTTCTAATATTTTTAGGAACATATCATAATCGTTCCTAAAAGTGGCGTTGCAATAATTGGAACGCCGATAAACCGTTCATATATTTTGACTGGAACGATTATTAGACGTTCCAAAATTAAATTTTGAAACATATAGAATACATTCCTAAATTATTTTTGGAATAGTCGTTAACCATTTCTAAATGTAATTTTGAAACACTTTAAACCCGTTCCTGAATGTAATTTGACACGCTTTTGCATTATTCATGTGGCTAGTTTTGAAACGCTTTATTAGCGTTCCTATGTACTTTTTTTCGGATGGTACAATTTGTCGGATGGTACAAACTTGAGTAGAAACACCATTATACCAGGCACAATTTGTCACAATATGTTGGATGAAGAGATGGTACAAACTTAATGTGGCAGCTAAAACTAGTCTTTATTAATAAAGTTTACAAACAATTTCCTTCGGGAGTTCAAGCATATATTGTTACACATCGACTCAAACATGACGACTGGGATTATTTGCATATGAACAAATTTTGATAGACAGTCTATAGAATGATCGTTGGGAAGTAGTAATTCATCAGAAGACCAGGTATCAGGGCTGCTACAAGCTCTTGGTGTCGATATTCAATTCTGATAGTAGAGTAGAGAGCTCTCCTTTATGGTAAAGTTTTACAGTATCTGTATTAAAACAATTATGCAATATTAATAATGGTATCAACTGTGTAAGCCCTTGATTAAGAAAACTTCCTATATTATTTGTTTTTCATTAAATAAAATTATGGACAGGTAATACTGAGACGGGTTTTAGCTACGCTTCATTGTCATGAGTGCTCCATTTTTTTAAAAATTTTCTTGTACAGACAATGGCAGGGAGCTAGTCATGACAAAAGTCACCTATAGACTACTATCATCCTATGAGTGAAAGAATGGCCAAATACCTGTGCAGCCACCAATGTGCTTGCCTCCTGTTTATAGATGTAAAAAAAATTAACAGACAAAAAAATGTAAAAAATTAAGTACATATCATCAGATATTATTCAGTGGCTATAACCAATGACTACTTTCAGATAAGCATTTATGGGTTAAAGTGATAATAAGTGTTTGAGATTCCACAGACACAATTAACATTAAACACAATAATTTTGCTAGGAACACAACAAGTACTTGCTCTTCGGAATGTACATATCAGATTCTTAAAGCTTTTGGGGGGGAATTCTAATCCAATATTAAGTAATCAATGATCAAAATGTGTTTCTCTGCTTGTGACTTGCATGTATAATGTAGATAATGTTCGTGCTCCTAAAAAGGTAGCACAATGCCAGAAGGCTCTCGCTTATGTAGGATCTAGGAAGGGTTAATATGAATGCAGCCTTGTCACCATCAATATGGAAAGGTTGTTTCCGCCACTTGAACCCACATCCTCCAAGATGCAAACAAAAAAGCCTTACCAACGTGTCGGTCAATGCCCTCACAGCTTCACTGATCATCTATGTTGCACGGACACGAATATGACATGACATGGTAAGGACAAGGCGACACGAACACAACACCTATTTTGGTGTTTCCTAGTGTATTTTAACGTGTCCAGGTTGTGTCCAATACATGTCATACACAACACTGTTCACATTTTTAGAGTGTCTGTGCTTCCTAGCTGATCATACTAACCTATATCATAATGTCCGATCATCTGAGGAACTTTCTCCTAATTAACATGGGTTAGGCTCCGAGCTTGACTTGCGAAGGCTCCACTGGAAGCCATCCAAAACTTACATTGCAAGCTT
Organism: Iris pallida; assembly: GCA_029216955.1. Taxonomy (NCBI): domain Eukaryota; kingdom Viridiplantae; phylum Streptophyta; class Magnoliopsida; order Asparagales; family Iridaceae; genus Iris; species Iris pallida. The sequence continues at coordinate 822,742 of JANAVB010012998.1, read as the reverse complement.
TTTAAGTTGGTGATAAATTTCAAGATAAGAGAAGTACATGAACGAAAGTAAAAGTTGCATAAGAACCTAAAGGGCAGTTGGCAGTTAGAAAAAACTATTATAGTATTGTGTCGTTTAAGCTCGTGCAACAAAGGAACCATTAACTTATCCACTTGTAAGAGTTTGAATGATGGAGGGAGATACTATAGTTTTCTAATAAGATATTATCAAAGCTGATATAGGCCAAGAAATTAAGAGAGAAAAAAAATCAATTAATGGACGATGTCGTATATTTCTAGATTTCCTAAGCTGGTTTTACATGTTTTTTTCCTAAAGCACGACGCACCTATAGACTGGATTCTGAAGGCTACCTACTGATAGAAGATAAAATCAATATGTTTATATTATTCAGAAATTACAGCAAGCAATAACATCTTTTGAGTCAGTTACTCCAAAGTGTAAAATGAGCTTATTATGATTAGGACAAGCACCTCCATATGGTACATGATTTTAGCAAGACAAAGTAACTTCTGTAGTGACAGAGAAAGTGAGTATGCTAGTAGATTGGAAGTGGCTAAAAGGAAAATAAATAGAGATATACAAGAGGGAATGTTGGGGAGAAGCTAGCACAATATTCTAATACTCCTTTGAGAACTAAAAGTCTCACACATGCTCTTCCAAACTCCATCCAGCCTTAAAACCAAAAAAGATTAATATTAAGCATCATGAAAATAACTAGAGTAGAATTTCATAAACACATTAATATAAATTAAACAGTTTAATGGGTTGTTTCATACACATTGCTTAAGAAAAATAGTAAATTCCTCCAAATTCTCAAACTAATCAATAAGTAATCCTCAAGAATACTCTAGGAACTTACACGAGCATTTTTTGCAAAAGCACCCGATGTCTAGAACATCTTCTCATGATAAGAGCCGTAGCTATAGCGGACACAATAAGTGCACCAACAACTGACCCTAACAAAATGCCTACAAAGGAGCCTGTAGTCAACCTTGGTTTAGTAGCCACTGGAATCCACTAGAATCACTGCAGCAATGAATTGAGGTTAGATAACAGCAATTGTGCAATATTTCAATTGTAAATGGTAAGTATAAATGTTACAATATTTATAAAAGAATTGCTTCTAGAAAAGATATGAGGATTTCCATTACATGATAAAACTAAGGTTTTCCCCTTTTTTGATTGACAAGAAACAATATAGGTTCTGAAATATTATTTCCTACTAGATCCCATCTGGTACCATGTACTTTGCTTTAGGAAAGACCGGAGCAACACTCTTAATTAATCCAATAACATCTAAATCTATTCAAAAGAAATATTATCCTTAAATGACATTAAAAAATAAAGACCCCATGAATCATTCTAGACATTTCCAGCAAGGTTGACAACACTATTGAGCCAAATGTACAACTATATTTTCAAATTAAGATGACAATGTATTTTTCTTTGTTTGGATTAGTCACTATTTTCATAAAAGAAACATCTGATCTGGCTCAAAAGCAAGCAGGTTACACACCACTCGTTCCATCATGTAGCTGTTATCCACCACCAAAACTATACATGTGTACAACTTCCTCCAACATCTGGAAGATGTTAGGAAGAACACTAAGGAGCTGCAAATATGGCACTAATTTCTATCAATATTCCGTCTAAACACAAAACAGGTTAAACGGTCCTTGGCACACACATGAAAATCCTTTACACAAGATGTACGAGATAGATCTTCCTATAGATGTAACTAGGATGCTTTCCTAATGGCTTATAAACTATCCCGATCTATTATTGATCCACCGGAATTGAGAGGGGTGACTTTGAGCATAGGGAATCTTTGAGCATAGGCAAATGGTTAACACACCATCATATGGCTCATGCAAGGTTGTAAAAAATGCTAGGCGCTAGTCGGACGGGCACCAACCACCTAGCACCTAGACCGCCTAGGCGGCCTCCTAGATCTAGGCGGCTAAAAAAGTAAAAATCCAAAAAAAACCTACTAAAATTGCAGGAAAAGTCCAAAAAACCCCAAAACATGCATAGTCGAGCCTCCGGGGGTTGGGGCACTAGGCAGGCGCCTGAGTTGGAACAAAAAACTCCAGTGGGACTATTATTGAACTCTTTCTTCTCACATCCACTAAATATAAAATAATTATCAGAACCCTATCGCAGGATAGCCAATGTAGGCAGAAGCAACTATAACCTGTCCTCCGCGTACATCTACATGCAGTAAGAGTAACATCAACAATATTTGTCCCAACAGCAGCCTGAAAGTTCTGATAACCTGTTATGCAGTTAAGGCATAAAAACACGGAGAATTTTTTTTTAAAAGGGCTTTTATGCCAAAGCAGTTAAAGTGCAAAATGTAGAACGAATTTGAGGATATTTCCTTGGATGACGGGGAGCAAGTACTGATCCATCTGCACCATAGAATGTCATAAACAACCGGTCATAGAACAATAAAAAGACAAAAGATGGACTAGAGAAGTTGACATTTAAAAAATAATGTATAACAAATATATCTCACTTTTTTCTCAATAAGTGCTTCCAACATATAGTTGTTCCACATGAATCTAGGGTCTGCCTGTACAAAGGGATCAGCATATAACAACTAGAAAACAACAGAAATCACAAATCCTAATAGGACCACAAGAATAATATTTCCCGGAATACATAAAAGAAGTACCAATAACTTGACAGCTAGTGTTCTATGGTTGGCATTGGAAGACCTCCCAAACACCACTAGAGTATTATAATCTCGGATGATAATTGAGTAGAAGTAAAAACTTGACAGTATGAACTATCTCAAACCAGATGCAGAGCTTGCCTTTGAAACTATGAAGAAGCAGCCACCTCAAACCAGCCTTTGAGATATTTTTTTGTTCTTTACACCAATTGTAACTCCTAGCTCCTTAGCAACATCAGTCAAACTGTCATCAAAATAATTAAATTACGGATAAGCTATCTTTGATAAGGAGGGAATGAATACTTAATTTTCTAATTCATAAAGATTAAAGATGCAACTTTTATTAGTGATGCTTACATCAAACATTTGTTTATGTAGGCATTTTTTAGGAGATTTTGATACATGAAGCCATAACTCCATTGTTCCAAGAACCAATATACTATTCAAACATATTGCATAGTCAACACTCTCTAACCGGTGATCAAAACCCCTCAACCACTGCAAAGTGTTAAATCATAATGCATGAATAGAAGAAAACAAATTCCAATAGTGCCTGGATAGAAACAGAGCCACAACTCCAATCCCACCACAATCACTTCCCACAGAAAGTGCATGGATACAAACATAGATTAAGACCTTAGAATGTAGTAAGAAATATATAGGAACCAGTACTCTTGATAATCTTCTCATATGACACCAAGCCCTTAAATTGCCTTGTCTCAAGGTCAAAATAAGAAAATCATTTAAGGAACTGCTCATATGACACCCAAGTGGCAGTGTCCATATTGCCATCTTTCCTTCATTAGAAGTTTGATCGCTTGAAACTTGAATAACAATTTCACATGGTGATTTAACTTTGCAGATCAAAGAGCATAAGAAGCATGGCAGTGTTAAATTGCCCAAATGGTCATAGTTGCCAGATTATGAACGCAAGAACAAAAAATGTACTGCTGTAAGTCGATAACATACATGGATCCCATACTACTGCAAATTCTTGACCTTTGAAAAATATAAATGAGTTAAACACTATATATCAATCTGAAATTTTAGATGCTAATTGGATCTATTTGATCTTTTAGCATTTCAAGCCTTTGAGCCCATTACTTTGAGTAACTGATAATTTGAGCATGTTAATCTTCAAAGTAATGTACTATTGTCTATGTTATTCAACAATCATATAAAACACAAGAGTCCATGTAGATGGAACAACATATTGCAAATGTCTTTATCATCAGAAAAACTTCTTACCTTTCAGTTAGAATAAATATAAAACGTAAGTGTCATTAGAATAAATAACGAAAATACTTCTGATTTGCACTTGGCTATGTTGTCTCGGAGACTAATGACATGAAATGTATCATCGTCTTAAGGAAAACTTTTATAGGAAACTTGAAGTTCTTGGAGTATCCCTTTTGTTTGCTCCAAATTTATCAATGTTACCTACATTTAGTAGCTTACAATCATGTCTAGCTAATGAACTAAATATGGACATTTCTGTGAAGTTTCTACACCAAAGCACTTTTGTCTCGTAATCAGCAGAACTGATATCTAATCTGCAAGTTGTGTCTTGAGTTTGAGATTTGTGTTGTAGATTGCTAGTCTAGTAATCTTATGAATAAATTGGCCCGTATTTAATATGTACCTGTTAGATCTTTTATGAATTTCACATTCACTTTGCCTTTCTGCCATTAGTTGATTTTTTTATCGGACTTAAGAGTAGAGTCAGAAAATGTTCTATGTATAATTCTTCATATCATGAGCAGAATCCAAGTCCAATGGTCAAATTACTTAATCTTGGATTAGCTATAACTGAAGCATAATTCTGTAAATTTAGCTGTATCACACATGTTAGAACTAAGTGATCACTACTAAAATCTGTCAATTCAGCGACGCGTAAAGACGTCGCTAAAAAGGAAAAATACGTCGCTAATTACTATTAGCGATGTTATTAGCGACGTTTTCAAGTAGTCGGGATTAACCTAGTCGCTAAACAAGAAAATGTCGCCATACGTCGCTATTGCGATGAGCTTTAGCAACGTATCCACGTCGCTAATATAGCGACTGCCAGCGACATAAAACGTCATAATATACCGACGTAAACTAGCAACGTTGAGCGACTCTGTCTCGCATCGATGCTGACCTGGCATGAGAGCGATATGGCGACGTTCTGTGACTTTTCTACGTCGCTACATTACCGACGTTTACCGACGATCAGCGACGATTTTACTTACAGTTAGCGACATAATTAGCGACGTTTCTTTCGTCGCTGACCGTCGGTAATCGTCGCTGAACGTCGCTAATATTAAAAAAATAAAAAAATACAGCATTTGCAGCATTCCCTGCAGCATTTCCTGCAGCATTTGCAGCATCCCCCACACCATTTGTTACAGCAACAACGGTGTGTATCACGAACACAGTATCAAACAACACAGATACACACAATCACGAACATGTTTGAAACATAATCTCATCAATCAACACAGATATATGAAAATTTGTAACAACAATGTCCAACATAATGGTCCACAACTTAACTGCCAAGTATGGGAAGGAATGGCTCAGAACACAACCCAAAATTTATTCTAGCATATATTAGTGTGAATCATCTATGTTCTGTACATATGGTGTAGTATATGTTCTTATCGTATGTAGTATCTGAAGAATGTAACAGAATCAAGATGAACTCACATAATTTAATACTAAGACATCATCTACTACTATATAAGATATAGTGATAGGTTGTCGTATCATCATTGCCGAAGTCAGAGGACAGTCAACTTTATCTACGGCTACATAGTTTCTGCCTCGCCAGTCGAATGGCTGCAGGGACTATGTCCTGATCACCATGTCGTACCGTAGATTAATGCAAATGGAGCTGGAGCCAAAATACAGAAACCAAAATATGATATCCACCTCAAGTGTAGAGTCGGAGGAGAAGATCTTTTCCACCCTCTCCCTCCCTCACGCTATCAACGTCACAACTTTTCCACCTCAAGTTCTGATCAAGTATTTTCCTTCTCCTCTCCTCCACCATGGCTCTGAACCTATCTGCTCCTCCCTACTTTCCTTCTTCTTATTTGACTCTCTCAGCTACATATGATATCCAGCTCAAGTGTAGAGTCGGAGGAGAAGAAGTGGACATGAAGAGGAGGGGGAAGCAGCACAGCCGGCGGCATGACCCGGAGGAAGTACAGAGGTTTTCTTCAACATACGTAGGAGAACTATAAGGATATATCTTTTCACAACATATCACCTTGTCAAAGACCCTTAATGTGACAACCATGTTACCACGGTGTCGGAAAACTAACATGTCATAATTTTATAAGCCGTGTGTTTTGACATAATCCTCCAACCGGATTTCAGTTCTATGTAATAATGCAAGATTACGACATAGGAGAAAAGAGTTGGAAGGATTATGTAAAAATACACGGCTTAGAAAATTATGACATGTTAGTCTTCCGACACCGCGGTAACATGGTTGTCACATTAAGGGTCTTTGGCAAGATGACATATTGTGAAAAGATATATCCTTATAGTTCTCCTACGTATGTTGAAGAAAACCTCTGTACTTCCTCCGGGTCATGCCGCCGGCTGTGCTGCTTCCCCTCCTCTTCCTGTCCACTTCTTCTTTCCCGACTCTACACTTGAGCTGGATATCATATGTGCCTGAGAGAGTCAAATAAGAAGAATGGAAGTAGGGAGGAGCAGATGGGTCCATAGCCATGGTGGAGGAGAGGAGAAGGCAAAACGGGCTGCTCAACGTGCCCAGCTTCTTCAACTTCTCGCTGGCTGCAGAGTCGAAATGGGAACGGGTCCTCTTTGCCGGCCCGGAGCTCTGACTCGCACTCGTGGCCGCGCTACCGGTTTTCTCTCCTCCTCTGACGCGGGTCATAAGAGAAGAAATTTCGTACCTCTTCTTCACATAAACATCATTGCCGCCTTGTACTCGAGCCTAGCCTCCTCGTCTGTGACGCTATCCAACTTTTCGGAGTCATCGGAGAAGGAGTCGAATGAGTTGGCGGTGATAGCAGATGATTGCAAGACAGAAAGCGAAAAGACAGGCGAAGAAGAGGACGATACGAGTCAAACGGGAGATTCGAGTGATAATGTAGGCACCGAGAAGTCGGATAGCATCACAGACGAGGAGGCTCGAGTACAAGACGGCAATGATGTTTATGTGAAGAAGAGGTACGAAATTTCTTTTCTTTTGACCCGCGTCAGAGGAGGAGAGGAAACCAGTAGCACGGCGACGAGTGCGAGTCAGAGCTCCGGGCCGACAAAGAGGACCCGTTCCCATTTCGACTCTGCAACCAGCGAGAAGTTGAAGAAGCTGGGCATGCTGAGCAGCCCGTTATGCCTTGATGAGGACGATCCGGAAGACAATGCTGATTCAGTTTTGCCTTCCTTGGATGGTATTGATTCTGTAGATCCGTGTATAAAAGAGGAAGAGATTGGGAGTAGAGTGGACCCGGAGGGAAATGAGAGATTGTAAGCTGGGTCAATATCCAAGAAGCGAAAGAGAGTCGAGAATTCTGATAGGTTGTCGTATCATCATTGCCGAGGGATGAGGGTCGGAGGACAGTCAACTTTATCTACAACTACATAGTTTCTGCCTCGCCAGTCGAATGGCTGCAGGAACTATGTCCTGATCACCATGTCATACCGTAGATTAATGCAAATGGAGCTGGAGCCAAAATACAGAAACGAAAATACAAAATACAGAAACCAAAATACAAAATACAGAAACCAAAATACAAAATACAGAAACCAAAATACAAAATACAGAAACCAAAATACAAAATACAGAAACCAAAATAGGACCCTCTGTGAGAACGGATGGCTCAGAACACAACCCAACCGGAGAGGATACTCTGAGAGATCCATCTGAGAGGGACGTATATTCTGAGAGATCACCTTTACAAGAATTATATCAGTAGTGGGATCGAGTGTTGGAGGAGATATTATCAAAGTATACGTCCTACTCAGATGGGTCTCTCACCGTTACTATTTTTTCCTGACAGCATGGTGGATGTGCTCTGTCCACAGATTCTTGCTCCGAGCCAAAACTTTGTCCCAAAGCTCAAGTGGACATCCTTGGTGTAGAGATCAAGTGAGAGGTTCCTGACAGCAAGGTGGTCTCCTTTGTTAAAGTTTTCGTACTCGTCCCAAAACCAATGTGGGATGAGCACGGATACTTTAACAAAGGAGGCCTCCATGCTGTCAGGAACCTCTCACTCGAGCTCTACACCAAAGATGTCCACTTGAGCTCCGGGGCAAAGTTTTGGCTCGGAGCAAGAATCTGTGGACGGAGCACATTTTCCATGCTGTCAGGAAAAATTAGTAACGGTGAGAGACCCATCTGAGTAGGACGTATACTTTGATAATATCTCCTCCAACACTCGATCCCACTACTGATATAATTCTTGTAAAGGTGATCTCTGAGAGTATACATCCCTCTCAGATGGATCTCTCAGATTATCCTCTCCGGTTGGGTTGTCGTATCATCATTGCCGAGGGATGAGGGTCGGAGGACAGTCGACTTTATCTATGGATACATAGTTTCTGCCTCGCCAGTCGAATGGCTGCAGGGACTATGTCCTGATCACCATGTCGTAGTCCAATATAATCTAGAGATTGACATAGTACTAATTCATATATGTAGTCCAATACAAATAGTCTAATACAAAAACAACCCAATACAAATAGTCCAATACAAATAAGTACTAATAGCTAATGAGAACCACGCTGCTCACGCAAACGCTCAGTGATACGTTCACGCAACCACCTCAAAAAAGCAAGAATTTTGGCGCAAGAAGAGCTGTCGTCCATTGCAAGGATTGCATGAAGAGTCCTCTCGGTCTCACTAGCTACCGGTGCTGGATGAATAGAACTCCCGGTCTCACTAGCAACCGGTGCCACTTCCTCCTTAACTGTAGGAGGAGCCACCTCAGCATTCACTGTTTCCCTCAAACACCGTGCCGCTCCTCGGGTCATGGGTGCCATCTGGTAAGCAAGCTAATATAATTATAACATAAGCAAGCTAACTAAAGGAACCATCATATAATTTGAGTACATTTTCGAAAGCAGATAAAGTACAATAAATTCGATTTTTTGCCAAGTAGCAGAACGGATGGCTCAGAACACAACCCTAAAATTCATTCTAGCATATATTAGTGTGAATCATCTATGTTCTGTACATATGGTGTAGTATATGTTCTTATCGTATGTAGTATCTGAAAAATGTAACAAAATCAAGATGAACTCACATAATGTAATACTAAGACGTCATCTACTACTATATATATAAGATATAGTGATAGGTTGTCGTATCATCATTGCCGAGGGATGAGGGTCGGAGGACAGTCAACTTTATCTACGGCTACATAGTTTTCTGCCTCACCAGTCGAATGGCTGCAGGGACTATGTCCTGATCACGAAGTCATACCGTAGATTTAGGATTTAAAATATGGTATTGAACAGAAAGTCTAATTATCCCATATTTCAGTAATGTCTGTGAGCTAAATCATACTCAATTGTCGAGAATACTTAGGAGAAAACTCATTCACAGGATTAGTATATCCATCCTTCGTGACATAGCTAAAATTTTATAGGGCTCGATAATAATTATTAGTCAATTTATTCATCATTTCAAAACCCTAAAAATGCCCAAAAAACTCCCAGTATCAGTAAATAGGGCTCGAACCCAAAATTAGAATTCGAATCCACCCAAAACATCAAATTGACAGTTGATATGCCCAAAAAAATGAGATTTTTCAGTATATAGGTGTCACAGTGTGAATCTTGTGTCCACATAGTGGGACACGACGTGTCCAAACCAACAAAATAGGTGTCACACGAACTAGAAGCGAGTCCACGCTCTCGTGTCCCCCGCAACGAGTCCACTGTCAGTCTCGTGTCCCCCGCAGCAAGTCCACGCTCTCGTGGACATCAAATTGACAGTTGATATGCCCAAAAAAATGAGATTTTTCAGTATATAGGTGTCACACTGTGAATCTCGTGTCCACACAGTGGGACACGACGTGTCCAAACCAACAAAATAGGTGTCACACGAACTAGAAGCGAGTCCACGCTCTCGTGTCCCCCGCAACGAGTCCACTGTCAGTCTTGTGTCCCCCGCAGCGAGTCCACGCTCTCGTGGACACGAACTAGAGGCGAGAGAGAGAGCTAGAAGACGAGGAGAAACTGGAGAGGAGCTACCAGAGGAAGGAGGAGGAGGAGAAGGAGGAGCTACCTGAGGAAGGAGGAGGGAGATCGCCGGAGGAGCGCCGCGGAGGAGGAGGGAAATCGCCGGAGGAGCGTCGCGGAGGAGGAGCGCGCCCAAATTTGGGGGGAAAAATTTGTAAAATGATCGAAATGGAAACCCTCGCTGGCTATTTGAAACGTTTAGCGACGTCCGCATAGGACGTCGCTAAACGTCGCTGATATATAATAAATAGCGATGCAACTTAAAATGCGTCGCGAAACGTGGCTATATCAGTGACGAGTACCGACGAACTTGTGACGCACTACCCCATTTAACAAAATGTAGACGCTAGACGTCGCTATTAGTCGCTGTTGGCGACAAACAGCGATGTCTTTTATTAACGTCGCTAAAACCCCAAACATTAGCGACAAAATTTCACGGAGTCGCTAAATACGTCGCTGATTTGACTTATTTTGGTAGTGGATGCCAAATATCTCACTCGTTGAGACTTGAGACCTTTTAAAAAGTTAGCTGCACATATGTATTTTTGATATTTTTACTAGAAGAATTCATATAGACGACCAAAAGTTTCAAATAAAGGCTTTGTTTTTTTTTTCTTTTGTTGCATTTCCAATGGCTATCCTATATCAGGGAAGGAACATAATGCAATCATAAATCCATTCTATAAGATGGTGCAAACTTCTGAAGCCTAGAATTAGGATTTCTAGGTTGGGAACTAGATTGTCATCTCATGCATCGATTTGCTTGTGTGGAGACAATAAAAAAGGTTTAATATAAAGTTGAAAAGAGAGATTAAATACAATTCTAGATCGGTTCTACAAATAACCTGATTTTGAGACATATATAAAGAAACAATAATCAAATGAGAAAAATAAACATGCCTGTAAAAGGAAGAAAATATGTCCTGTGTGTTATTGATTGACAATTTGTTGTTCTCAATTTGCCAAAAATAAGAGCATAGGTTTGAAGGGTTTGTCAAACCTTAATGACGACAAATTTTTCAATATCAAATATATAAAGCAGTTACATCAAGAAGTTATCAGCATGTTGAATCTATAACTATCATCATGATAACAGTCTAATATATATCCAAAAACTACAAAAGAAATGTTGAACTGCAATGTGAAACTAGAAAGTTGATTTATAAGAAGGTATCAGGCTGTCAGCTCACACCCGAATGCTCCTGACAAGGACAATAAACAGATGGAGAGTCAAGAGTCTGAGTATCCAGACAAAGAAGGAAAAAAAGCTTTTTCCAAGTTTAGTTACTTAATATCTTCATCTCAGCCTTTTCCCATTAAAATGGGGTCGACAGTTCAATTACAGTTGTATCCAAAAAAACAGAGTTAAGAATTTTATGATGAAAAAAAAGGAGTCGTGGGATCTCACAACAAAGTGAAGGTGGTAAATTATAAATCCTTCATATAGACAAAATTAATACTTACATGATTGCATCAAGATATTCTACTATATATCATTTGGTATCAATGTCATCAGAATCTAACACCTCCATGGGTTTTCACAATTATCTAGGATTAAAAAAATTCACGGATGCAGATATCAAAAACTTATGTCGTTATATAGATACCACAAAAATTTTGATCTTCCGAATCTGAGATTTGATACCATCTAAAAACTTAAAAAGCAAGAGTTGGAGGGCCAATGTAATATGTATGACAAAAGTAAACTGAAAGAACGATAGAAGCCAATACTACATAGCAACTGTAACTATATACAATCTATGCACAACTACAAAGTCGAATCCATAATTGCATTTGAAACTGATATTAAACATATTTGACCTATCTCCATGGTCAATCTAATTAAACATCGACTGAAAAATATAAATCAAGTTATATTAATTTGCTTCTAAATATGAGGAGAATGAAATCTATCTAAGATTATCATTTTCAGAGCAAACTCAATAATGTCAAAGTCTGCCCAAACTGCAGTCGAATACAATAATAGAGTGTACTCAACCCCAAACCATCTATGAAAATTCTAGAGTAAAACAGAGAAAATAGAAAGAACAAATGCTTCCTCAATGGATGATGGCGATCGTACGCTGATTCTTCCTTGGTGGATGATGTCCTTCAAACCTTTTTTTTTCCTGCATCGCAAACCCTTCCTCGATGGCGACGAGCGTACACGGGTTTGATGGAGAGAAGACGGTGGAGAAAGAGTACGAGGGTTTGATGGCGAGAAGATTGATTTGGAGGGAGACGAAAACTTTGTGAAATATGAGAAGAGGGAAAAAAAAGTTTGGAACGTTTAGGTTTAGCTTTGATGATTTTTTTTTTTTTTTTTGCTTGGACGCTTCATTTAGCAAGTATGTATATATGCACATGGATGCAATTCCAATTTGGAATATATTTAGAACACTAAAAAAATGTATTTGAATAAATATTTTTTTAAAAAAATAAAACAAAATTTATTAGGAACATTTTTTTGATCCGGAACATATTTAATATGTTCCAGAACCTAGGAACAAAAAATAAACGTTCCAGATTGAAAAATGCCTAGCGTTCCTAAATGTCCATTTTGGTGTAGTGGGGCTCCCAGAGCAGTTTTGTATCCTCGCTTCGTTTATTATCTTCACTGTAACAATAGTATTTGAGACGGGTCTCTATTCAGGTGAAGGGTTACAACCCCGGTCCTTGTTTGGTTTAAGGGTTGTGACCTGGCTACTTGAATGGTTTCCTCGTACTCAGTTTACTGTTGTTATCTCTACTATTATCAATTCTTTATTTATTATCTTTAATATTCTATTGTGATATGTTGGTTTTAGTTCCTAAGTGAAGCCTCCTTGTGGCACTTGCTCCTTCTGGGGTCTAACCCAGCTGGTTTTGTGTGGCCAGATATCGGAGCAGCACCAGAGGATCCACCTGTCTTCTAGCCAGATGGTGACCACCTGGAGTAACCCTGGCAACGAGTGGGTTTCTTTTTGTCCTCCCACTTTATTGTAAAAATTATTCTTTTGAGGTGTTTAGCCGGCGAGCACGTGTTAGCTCGTATTGCACCTTTATATGATGTCTGTCTACGGGTTGTGACATGATTAACAGATCCTAGGGTTGATCATGTATGACTAAACTCTTAATAGTCTTCACATTTTGTACGACTAGCTTCATGATCATCCAATATGTAATGTATGGGACATCTTGCTATTATATATTTGGTGCTCTATCATCTTGTAACAACTATCGCTTGCTTGAGATTGAGACAATAGGCTTGTTCATGACCATAAGAGACTATTGGCTTGTAGTTAAACCCTCATGTATCTTGACAGCCGTGACCGTATAGCGAGGTGGGTTGCACTTTAATATACGTAGCTGGCTATGTACGCCCCCGCTCTCCAGTATTCTGGTTCTGGGGCGTTACATGATTTTAGTGGTAGCCCATGCAGGCCTTGTAAATCAAGATATATGAGGATTTATCAAATAAATGTCTCAATCGGCACTCGCCCTCGATCTCTGCTCGTATCCTCTAAATCTCTGAACTCTTGACCTGGTCACATGCTTGCATCTTTGATCTATCCTGGTCCTTCCTTATTTATTCCTATGTCGTCTTCTTCAGCGGCATTATTCCTGGACCTGTCAATCAGCAAGGCGGAGCACCTCCCGCGGACCAGCAGCAACCTGGGGATCAAGCCCAGCATTCAGGAGTAGCCTCCAGAGTCATGCCTACCGAAGGGGAACCAGCAGTTCAGTCCGTCCAGCCTGCAGAGCCTGATGATGGCACTTTGGTGGGTCTCATCAGGTCCCTATTAGCTTTCCAGGATCGTCGCGGAGATGCCTTGCACCAGACGGTGGCAGATGCTTTGACTAGAGGAGGTCATCAGGGTAATAGCGCGGCCAACAACTTCAAGCGCTTGAACCCTCCCTTTTTCGACGGCAGTAAAGATGCAATCGCTGTAGATGCATGGCTTCAGGACACAGAGGTGATTCTAGAAGCATCCAGGACTCCAGAGATCGAGAAGGTGGTCGTGGTGCGCCTACAGCTATCGGATCTCGCCCGTAGCTGGTGGGCAGCACAGGCCGATGGATTAGTGGCCCCTATTTCATGGACAGTATTCATGGAGAGATTCCATACCAAGTATTTCGATGATGTAGCTCGGTACGATCTACAGACGAGGTTCACCAATCTGAAGCAGATGGGCAGGACGGTCGATGGATATGCGGTCGAGTTCTCCAGGCTTAGTCGGTTTGCTCCCACCTTGGTGGCGACCGTATTCGATAGAGCCCAGCGGTTCCAGTAGGGGCTCCACCTAGAGATTCTGTTGGCGGTAGAGCAGTTTGAGCATCAGACATTTGATGCAGTATTGAGAGCAGCTAGGAGGCATGAGTATACCTTCCAGAAGATCGTGGATAGGGCCGAAGGTCGGAAGTGATCTCACGGCCAGATGAATCAGTCTTCAGCACCAGCCCCGACAGCCAGGGCTTTGACCATTGGAGCTCCAAGACGGGCGACCTCAGTGACGTTGGTTCAGCATTCCACCCCAATGCACCCTCAGCAGCAGAAGCAGAAGCAGTCTTCCGCAGTGGGATGTTCACACTGCGGGAAGCCAGGGCATGTGGTATCAGAGTGTCGCAGAGCACAGGGTTTGTGCTTGGTTTGTGGTGCCTCGGACCACAGGGTTGGGAACTGCCCGAACAGGAGGAGTTCGTCAGCCTTCTCTAGTCCTTCAGTTAGAGGACCAGCACCAGTCCAGCAGCAGCAGCTGCAGTACCCGTTCCCGAGGCCATTGCCAACGTAGGCCCAGGTATTCCAGCAGCTGAGACCGTAGCAGTATGTCCAAGCCCAAACCCTGATCCAAAGTAGGCAGAGGAATTTTCAGCATAACCCGCACCCAGGGGACATGGTCAAGTGCTAGCTTTGACCATGGGAGAAGAAGGAATAGCACCATGTGAGGTAGTTGCAGGTACTATTTTCGTCAACACCTTTCCAGCTTCAGTATTATTTGATTCTGGTGCCTCGCATTCATTTATGTCTGTATGATTCGCGACACGGGTAGGATTGGAGCCCGAGTCATTATCAGTAAGGCTCAATATACTTACTGGTAACGGACTTGTGGGAGTAGATAGAGTGTTTTCCTCGTGTCGGGTCGTAGTTAGCGGTAGAGAATTTCTCGCTAGATTGATAGTGTTCCCGATGGCCGATTATGATGTGGTCTTAGGATTTGTTGAGGGACCAGTATGCTAGGATAGACTGCCACATTGGCAGGGTTATTTTTAGCATTCCAGGCGAGCCGGAGTTTTCCTTCTCCCGAGGCGAAGTTGAAAATTCTTCTCTAGTGTTGCGAATGGCAGTAGCAGTAGTACAGTTAACTCAGATAGTTGAAGAGTTTTCAGATGTTTTTTCAGAAGAGCTTCCAGGGATGCCGCCAGAGCGAGAGATCGAGTTTACCATCGACTTGATTCCCGGGACAGCCCCAGTGTCGGAGAGAGTCTACAGGATGGCGCCGTCAGAGCTAGAGGTATTATACAACATGATTGAAGAACTCAGAACAAAGGGATTCATTCGTGTAAGTGGATCGCTTTGGGGATCCCCAATGTTTCTTGTGAAAAAGAAGGATGGTACGTCCAGATTATGTGTAGATTATCGTACCTTGAACTCAGTGACAATCAAGAACAGATACCCTCTCCCGAGGATAGATGACTTGTTTGGTCAACTCAAAGGGACGTCAGTATTTTCGAAGATTGACTTGCGGTCAGGATACCATCAGATCAGAGTCAGAGAGCAGGACATCCCGAAGACAGCGTTCAGATCGAGATATGGGCATTGGGAGTTCCTTGTGATGCCATTTGGAACAACCAATACGCCGGCAGTATTCATGGACCTCATGAATCGTATCTTTATGCCTTATTTGGATCAGTTCGTGATTGTATTCCTAGACGACATCCTGATCTACAGTAAGAATGAGGCGGAGCATGAGCATCATCTCAGAATTATCCTCCAGAATCTTCGAGAGCACCAATTGTATGCCAAGTTCAGTAAATACGAGTTCTGGCTCGATCATATTTCGTACTTGGGTCATATCATCACCCGAGGAGGAGTTGAAGTGGATCCCCAGAAGATCGTGGCTTTTGAGACGTGGCCAGTGTCCAGTACAGTGGCAAAAATTCATAGTTTTCTTGGCTTGGCCGGCTACTACCGGCGATTTATTTCAGACTTTGCTCAAATTTCAACGCCATTGACCCAGTTAACCCGTAAGGATGTGCAGTTTGCTTGGACAACAGAGTGCCAGGATTCTTTTGAGAGGTTGAAATGAGACTTGATGACGGCTACTATTCTCATGCTTCCAGATGGAACCGGAGGGTTCTCGGTGTATTATGATACTTCGGACAGAGGTTTAGGATGTGTTCTGATGCAGCATGGGAAGGTAATAGCTTATGCGTCATGAAAACTTCGTGATCATGAGAGGAATTACCCAACCCATGACTTGGAGCTGGCAGTAGTAGTGTTTGCACTTAAGCTTTGGAGGCACTACTTGTATGGAGATAGGGTGGAGATTTTCACCGACCACAAGAGTCTGAAGTATGTGTTCACCCAGAAGGATCTCAACATGCGTCAGAGGAGGTGGCTGGAGCGACTTGTGGATTATGATGTCAACCTGCAGTATCATCCTGGGAAGGCCAACATTGTTGCAGATGCATTGAGCGGGAGAGCCGGAGTTTATTTCCTAACAGCGCAACCAAAACTGTTAGCCGATCTTCAGAAGATGGGAATAGAAGTTGTCCTTCCTACCAATGTGGCATTGATGGCCAGTATGCAGATTCAGTCCAGCATAGTCGAGAGGATCCGGATGGCGCAGTCGACAGATTCTAAGCTTCAGCGACTCAGAGCAGAGTGTGAGGAAGGACGAAGACCAGAGTTATGTATCCATGAAGACGGTACACTTCGACATGTTTACGCATCTTTGTGTACCCAGTAGAGATATCAGACAGGAGATCATGGCAGAGGCCCACAGTTTGCAGTATTCCATTCATCCCGGTGGCACAAAGATGTACCTTGATATTTGTCAGCACTTTTGGTGGAATGGCATGAAGAGGAAGATAGCCCGGTTTGCTCTCGTTGTTTAGTCTGTCAACAAGTTAAGGCTGAACATCAGAGACCAGCTGGACTACTTCAACCATTGCCAATTCTAGAGTGGAAATAGGAACATATAACCATGGATTTTGTGACTGAATTGCCTAGATCCTCGGCTGGCAGAGACGCTATTTGGGTTGTCATAGACAGGCTCATGAAGGTGGCTCACTTTCTCCTGTTCAGAGTTAGTCAGTCGATGGCACAGCTAGCGAAGATGTATCTCCGACAGATTGTCAGATTGCACGGTGTACCAGTCAGTATCACCTCGGACAGAGATTCCAGATTTATGTCGCACTTTTGGCGTAGCCTGCAAGAGAGTTTGGGGACTCGCCTCCAGTTCATCTCAGCGTATCACCCACAGACAGATGGTCAGTCAGAACGCACGATCCAGACTCTCGAAGATATGTTGAGATCTTGTACGCTCAACTTCAGTAGTTCGTAGGAAGATCACCTGCACCTGATGGAGTTCTCGTACAACAACAGTTTCCAAGCTAGTATCCAGATGGCACCGTTCGAGGCACTGTATGGTAGGAAGTACCGATCTTCGCTAGCATGGGACGATGTCGGAGAGAGACAGATGCTCGGTCCAGAAATGATTACTCAGACCGTTGAGGTGGTCAGGAGAGTCAGAGATCATCTTCGAGTTGCCCAAGATCGCCAGCGTCATTGAACCGATTCTCATCGGCGCCCTCTTGAGTTTTCTGACGGCAACCATGTATTCCTGAGGATTTCGTCTAATCAAAGCGTCATTCGTTTCGGCGTACGGGAAAAGCTTAGTCCTAGGTATATATGACCATTTGACATTATGGAACGAGTAGGAGATGTATCATATCGTCTCGCTCTTCCACCATCGCTACGTGATGTGCATGACGTATTCCATGTATCCCAACTGCGACGGTATATCCCGGACCCGAGCCACATCCTGGATCATTCGGAACTTATTGTTGGTACCAACGTTTCGTATGAGGAGAGGCCCGTGTCAATATTGGACCGAAGAGAGAAGACACTCAGGAACATGACTATCAAGTTAGTCTGAGTTGCTTGGGGTCATCACTCTTTGGGTGAGTCAACGTGGGAGCGTGAGGATGATATCCGATCGCGATATCCCGACCTGTTAGACTCGTGAGGTATAATATCTTCTTATGCCTTACACTTTGAATCCTTGCTTGCATATTTGATTGCTTGATTGATTGCTTAGCTGTAGATTACATCTGATAGTATAACTTGTCCCGACACCTCTAGCCTCTTTAATTAAATTCCGAGTATGAAATTCTGTTAAGGTGTGTAGAGTTGTCACCCTCGAAATCCGTGTTACGTATTTTTGTATGCGTACACGAAATTTTTGGCCTTTATTAGGTGGATCGTAATAGGCTTGTTTTGCTTAACTTAGTATTGGTTTAATCTGGACTTGGTTTATTAATCGGTTCGGTTCAATTTGACTTGGTTTGGCTTGGCTTGGTTTGAGATGGAGAGGGTTGATATATAACCCAACTCCTTCTCTCTCTCCCTCTCTCTCTCTTCATTCACTCTTCATTTATTTCTTCATCTTCTTTCTCTTAACTTCTCCACCTACCAAGAAAAGCTTAGGCAAGTGCAACTTGCTTCATGGAGAAACTCTATTTTTGTTGTTCTATTATCTTCCTCGCGAGATTCTAAGATACTTTAGAACTTGACATTTTCTATTTTGATGAATATTTTTTTATAGATCTAAGTTTATATTATTTTCGGTTTTATTGGGTTTTGATCTATTAAACTTTTTTATTTTCATGTTTTGATTGTTTCATGTTATAGAAAATTCGATTTTAACCAAAATAGATATTTAAAAAGTTGGATTTTGACTTGTTTTGAGGAAGTTATGGCCAAAAGTATTTTTGGCCATTTCTATGTTCGTCTGTGCTGATTTTGGCAGGGACGATGAATAGTGCCGCATAAGGGTGCTTGTCACGCCCCAGAACCAGAATACTGGAGAGCGGGGGCAGACATAGCCAGCTACGTATATTGAAATGGAAACCACCTCGATATACGGTCACGGCTGTCAAGATATATGAGGGTTTTCTACAAGCCAACAGTCTCTTATGGTCATGAACAAGCTTAGTGTCTCAATCACCACAAGTAAGTAAAGTCGCAAGATGTATGATCATTAAATATACAATAATAAGGCGTCCCAAATATTACATATTCAGCTGATCATGAAGCCAGTCGTTACAAAATGTTAGGACTAGCAAGAGTTTAGTCATACATGATCAATCCTAGGATTTATCAATCATGTTTACAGCCCGTAGGCAGACAGTAAGTAAAGTGCATCAAGCTAACGTGTCACGACCCGCATCCTGTATAGGGACACGAGAAGTGGGTACGTCCAGCCTACGCCGTAGTGTCGGCGGTAGAACGCTGTCCTAGGTCAATCATCTAACAATATAAAATATACCTGTACAGTTTATACTCTCTGAATGGAGGTGACAAACAGAAAACAATCTCAATCACATCTAGGTAGAAGAATGAAAGATAGATAGATAGACAGTAACTCAAAGAGAACAGTAGAATAGATGAAATAAGTCTAAGTGTCTAGGATACATAACATCAGAATGTCAACCCAATATACAGAATAAGTCTAGGAGTCTATACATCTCAACATCTCAAAATACAACTCAGAATGTGAGACAAAAGATAATACAGAAAGACTGTCTAGCTAAACTAGCCTAGACTACTGGGGCAACATCCTCAGCTGCAGGTGGATCCTGCTGAGGGTCCACAACATAAGTATCATCTAGTCCTGCTCCATAATAGGTAGTCACCAGGGCCTCATCCTCATCCTCTGTAATATTTTCAACAGGTCCAGTCAGGACAGGAATGAGCACAATACATCTCACGCAGTGCATAGTATGATAGAAAATATAAAGCATGCAATAGAGTAAAATGCAGGAACTGCTAAAGGAAGATACATGTAGCAAAAGAGATAGCTGTAAAGGAAATATCTACTGTATATAGAGAACTGTAAGTGGCTAGTGATGTAGAGCACAAGATAGGCATGTGAATGGCTGGAATTTATACATGATTACACTACTGAGTTTGTACATGATTATACTACTTTGGAATTATTCACATGTCCACTTCTACTCTTCCGTTTCCCCAATCAATACACAAGGATCCATTCAGGTTACGTTAAGATTCGTGATAAGCCCATAATTGGGTGATACGTGAGTGATTCATGAAGATTCATGGAGGCTCGGTGATCATGAGAGTACATGAGTCACTAGCTGATACATGAAGATACATGAAAATAGAAGCATGAGATACATGATGTAAGTGAAACACACGTGACAAAAGTATCTGATGCTCCCGAGGGGGATAACATCTCATGAAAAGATCCATATAGTACCAATCCGTGATAACAATCGTGTCAGCATCAAGTAAAGTAATCTAGAGCAAGAATATAAATCCTGGAAAGTATGAAACGGCCAGAGAATGTACTCGCCTGGTAACTGAATGTCTGAAGAGGATATACTGTCAGAGGAGAGGTGTATGGCTCCTAATCAGAGCAATACAAGTCATAATGTATCCACAATGGTAAAAATAAAGTATACAATGCATACTACATGATTCTAGGTCAATCTGGTCAAAAGTCAACTCTGGGTCAACTCTAATAGTCAAACTAGGTCACAGGAAGTCATACTAGATTACAGGAAATCAAACTAAGTCAAATAGAGTCAAACAAGGTCAAACAAGTCAAGGTTAGTCAAATCTAGGTTAAAGTCAACTCTTGGTCAACATTCAATCAAACTAGTCAAATACTAGTCAACATGATCAATCTGGGTCAAGTCTAGGTCAACTCAGACCAACTAAGGTATTGGTCAAACAAAGACTAGTCAGCAAGGTAATTAGGTCAAACATGGTCAGACTAGTTAAACTAGTCATTTTAGGTTAGTCCTAGTCAATCTAGGTCAATTAGGTCAAGGTTTGACCTAAGGTTGACTTTGGTCAACCCTTAGTCAACAAGGGTTAACTTGTAGGTGTTTAGGTCCATTAGGTTAATTGGGTTAGCCCCAAAGCCATAGGCTAGTCACCTTGGCCATAGGCTATTGACTTAGATTTCCATAGGCTAATGGTTATAGGTTTCTATATAAACCTATACTTAGGAAGTCATATATATATATATATATATATATATATATATATATATATATATATATATATATATATATATATATATATATATATATATATATATATATATATATGTAGTAAATAGACATGGGTATATATATATATATATATATATATATATATATATATATATATATATATATATAAAAAAATGTAGTAAATAGACATGGGTATATATATATATATATATATATATATATATATATATATATATATATATATATATATATATATATATATATATATATATATATATATATATATATATATATATATATATATGTATATTTGTATAGATCACATATAGTGTCATTTTATATATATGTGGGTGATTGGTATTGTATATAGTTAGGCATATATATATATATATATATATATATATATATATATATATATATATATATATATATATATATATATATATATATATATATATATATTTGTATTAGGATTATATATAGTGTGTCTATATATACGACAACCACATAGGCCTATAGCCTATGTAATTTCCATACACCTTAGTATCTATATATAGACACACTATATATAATCCTAATACAAATATATATATATATATATATATATATATATATATATATATATATATATATATATATATATATATATATATATATATATATATATATATATATATTTATATATATATATATATATATATATATATATATATATATTATATATATATATATATATATATATAGACTAAACCTATATATATAAACATATATATAGAGAGAGGAAAGTGAGAGAGAGACATAGAGTGAGAGAGAGAGAGACTGAAAGAGAGAGGGACAGTGAGAGAGAGACAGAGATAACAGGAATGGGGGGGGCTGTTCTCAGTTTCTGAGAACAGAAAACAACCCCAACACACACACACACACAATACACACACACACCTAATATACACATACATGTATATACCTAAGTATATACATGTACACAACCTAAAAACTCACCCACACACTCACATACATATATACTACATATATATACACTGAAAATACACATGTATATGTATAAATCATACTCAAAATCGATTTGAATCTCGATTTGAAAAACTGGGAAATAATCCCAAAATCAGGAAATATTGCACTGTTTACTCGATAACTAGGTAATCCCAATTTCTCACACGAAACCAAGCTATGGCTCGAAACTCTAGGTTGGTAATTGACACCCCACACATACCCTAGTGTCCTAGGTGCCTGACACGACACCACGACACGGTTTTATGTGTCAAAACACACGAAAACACCACACGGGTAAACTAGGATACACAACACAGTGCACAGCGTCGTGCACGTGTTCACGTGTCTCGTGGACACACCACGAGACACGACACATCTCGTGGTCACACACACGTGTAGCCCACATATAGGGCTACACGATGGACACTCTGTTACGTGTCCACGTGTCCTACAGCATCGACACGAGAGTCGTATCAGTCGAGGAAACTCGACTGATACGCACGATTTTCACTACGTCGTGCAGAGATGCACACGCCTCGTGCTCGCGACACAAGACACGACGCATCTCGTGCTCGTGTCCTCTTGTACGCCACACATAGGGCTACACTCTCGTATCAGTACGAGGTGCCAACGTGTCGTGTTCGCGCGACACGATACGCGCGAAGTTGCCCCCGCGCGCGTGTGTGCTGACAGCGCGTGTCCAGTACGAGTGAGATTTCTCACTCGATACGACATGACACGACACCAAACTTTGAGGGCATGTTCGCAGACATTGCCCCCGTGTCCATGTCAAAAATCTTGTGTCCTAGTGCACTGTGCAGTGAGTACGAGGGGTGGGGTAGCAGGGCATGCACGAGAGTCTCGTGCAGTGGGTTCGTGTCCGTTTTGGACACGGATACGACACGGTTTTGTGTCCAGTAGGTTAGGGTTGTGATCTACTAGTCTAGGGCTACCAGAAAATATACTTTGTTCTACATTTTAATAAAAACAAGTTCTTTGTGGCATTTCACCAAACAATGATTTCTAGCTTAGGATACGTGTCTGATACGGACACCAAACCAATCCTATTTTTCACCTAACTTGACCTACAGTTCCCTAGTACCTAGATGCATGCAAATATGAAGCGAAAACACAAAATTAACATGGTTTGAGGGCATTTACCTATTTGTGTATTTCCAATGGAAATCAATGAAAGAGGGGGGATGTCCTTCCACTTGGTGATGCCCAAAGCCCCTCAAATCCTCAATAGCAGGCCCTAACTAGTACCCTCTAGTGTAGGGGAGTCCAATGCAAGAAACTAGAGGTGATTTGGATCAAAATTGATCAAGTTGTGGTCTTGTGTAGGAAATGGAATTTCTAGGTATAAATTTCATGTAAATTTATCATGAATGAAATTAATGGGATTATATAGGAAGGGGGGGTAGTATAGGGGGGTACCCTTGGCTGCCATGGGGGTAGGGGAGGGTGTCCTACCACCTTGCAAACTTAGCCCCTAAGTCTTTGACTAAGGGGTTAGATATTTAGGTTCTAAATATCTAAAAAAAGGAATATCTAGATATTTATCTAACTAGATATTTATACATAAAGCTAATATCTAACATTAGTCTTCTAGGTTAGTTGCTAACCTCTAGATTAGTGCTAAACTAGGTTAGGGAC
Source organism: Iris pallida (assembly GCA_029216955.1). NCBI lineage: Eukaryota > Viridiplantae > Streptophyta > Magnoliopsida > Asparagales > Iridaceae > Iris > Iris pallida. The sequence goes on along the minus strand of JANAVB010012998.1, from coordinate 798,948 downwards.
TAACATGACACTAATCAATAATTAAACAATAATAAAAACACATAAATACGAATAATTCTAAATAAATCCTAGAAAATTACCAAAATACCCTTTAGGCTAAAAATCACTAATTTGGTGTTCTAAGCCTATGGCTAGGCTCACATGATCATGGTTAGTCTCTAGGTTATGAAATCTCTAGGGTTTACACTAGGGTTATACTAGTAAATCACAAAGTCATAAGTCATGACTTAGAAAATGGTTTAACTTAACTAAAAATCACAAAAAATCATATTATGACTAAAGTACCACTAATAAATAATAAAAATAATAAATTTTCAAAAATACCCCAATTTCAGAAATCTGGGTGTTACAAGTCTACCCACCTTAAAATAATTTCGTCCTCGAAATTTAGATGGGCGTACTCCTCCTAGGTCAAACCTCCAACAATCAGGGTCGAAGCCACTACCTAGGCAACATACAAGGTCAACAAGCAAAATATGGGTAGTAGACCTATACTGGGTCATGTCCAAAAATTGGCTGGCAGTTTTTAGGTCATAAGGTGTCCTTAATTCAAATTGAAGCCAAAAGTAACTCCATGGGTAATCAGGATGGAGTCTCGGGTCAGGAAAATCGTACTAAGCAAATGAAGCACACAATGGTATGCCTGAGTGGGACACTAAGGTCATGGGTATAGAGTGTCATGTCTAGGTCATGTACGTGAAATTAGTTTTGAAAAAAAACAACTAGTCTTGTGCTCCAAATTTAAAAGTCATGGTAATGTGCCTATGATGATCATAATTTAGAGTGGGAAAGGTCTATGGCCTTAATTAAGCCAGAAATTGTGATGTAATAGTGGTACCAGGGGGACAGGTTAAATGGAACAGTCTGCGGTCTCATCTAGGTGCACTAGTCATTCTAGATCAATACTGTCCTATGGTATCAAAACGTACAGCAATCTAAGGTGTCCTAATTCGGAAGGTAAGGGAACAACAATCATCAAGGCTATAGGCCGTCTACCATCATATATGAAAATTGGTTATTAATAAGTGAGAAATCATTAAAGTTACCATTCCATAAAAAGAAAATTGAAAATTTAGGTACAAATAATCACAAATAGATTTTAGTCTTGACACGATCTAAGTTGATCAATTTTAGGATAAATCGAGATTGGGCAAGATGGGAAATCAATGAAATCAAGTATGAGCACGAGCATCCAATGATGAAGATCCAGGTCATGATTTAATCCAACTGGATATGAATACGAGGTTCATAGGTGATGAAATAATTCCAAGGAGAATTGTCAAGGCTGTTGCGGATAAGATTCTAGGGCAAGTTTAACTGTATCTCCATCCATGTAGATTAATATATGAAAAGCGAACCAAAAATACAATAGGTTGATCAGACCATCATGTGCCGGTTCTGATTAGATAATATGTTAGTAGGTGCGCACCCAATAAAATATATCATGACCAAGCTCGAAAAGGATAAGCTTGTAAAACTAAGGATAAATTTGTAGCATAAGATATAAGTAAGGGTGGAAATGATAAAAGAAGATACATAGTCCAAGATCCTTAACCAATCGGGTCAAGCATTCAAGATAAGGTACGAGGTTAAGTATTTGAGGGTTCAAGCAGAACACCATCACATGCTAGGTCGAAAGAATTGAGCCAAGGTGGATCTCTAATTTGAAATAAGAATTATTTTAGTATCATGGTAGAGGTTATAGTTTAGCCATTTGACCAGAAAATCATGTCAAGAAAATAGAGTACAAGAAGACGGGTTTTAGTGGGACATGGAATACCTACATGAAGGTAGGCTAGTCTAGGTCTTACATGTGAAGTTTGTTGGAAGGTAACAGCTAGTATTATACTCTGAATATCTAAGTCACGGTAAAGGACGTCCAATGATCTAGAATAGAAAGTGGGAGTTCAAGACGTGACAAATTGATGCAAAAATTGAAGAAGATCAAATTAACCCAAGAAATAAAATTAATTAGGAATCCAGTAAATAATTTAGGAATACGGTCTTAAGGATAGATAGGCTACTAGATGAATATAGTTAGGGTTCGATCAAATCATAGGTCAAGGTTAGAAGGTCTCAATAAGTCTTGATTCGAGGAAATGTCGAGTAAGTCAGGTTTGGGATACAATCACATAGATTGGTAGAAGAAGCTGAGCAAGATGCAAAAATAGATGGGACAGTTCATTTCAATAAAAAGCAATTAGCAAGAGGATTAGATGGCAAGAAACAGATAAGAGTTTTCTCATAAATGTGATTGAGTACCTTAAAATAAAAGATATTAATCTAACACTAAAAAATTAAAATCAACAACTACAAAAAATTTCAAAATTATCAACTAACACCAGGATTCAAAGTTCTACAGTGAATCCTCCAAAATCAAATTCAATCAAGGGAAAAGGAGTTTAAATCGTAATTTCAAATGAGATTCTCAAGAGTCATCCCAGGAATCTCTCAAGGTATCCTAACAGTGATTGAGTATCCACTCTCTCTAAGCCTATTCCTCAAATCCTATCACAGGCTGTAGTGATACTCTAGTTCGAATACCACTACATAAACTCGACCTACATGGGCCACCACTAAAAACGTGTCACGACCCGCACCCTGTATAGGGGCACGAGAAGTGGGTACGTCCAGCCTACGCCGCAGTGTCGGCGGTAGAACGCTGTCCTAGGTCAATCATCTAACAATATAAAATGTACCTGTACAGTTTATACTCTCCGAATGGAGGTGACAAACAGAAAACAATCTCAATCACATCTAGGTAGAAGAATGAAAGATAGATAGATAGACAGTAACTCAAAGAGAACAGTAGAATAGATAAAATAAGTCTAAGTGTCTAGGATACATAACATCAGAATGTCAACCCAATATACAGAATAAGTCTAGGAGTCTATACATCTCAACATCTCAAAATACAACTCAGAATGTGAGACAAAAAGATAATACAGAAAGACTGTCTAGCTAAACTAGCCTAGACTACTGGGGCAACATCCTCAGCTGCAGGTGGATCCTGCTGAGGGTCCACAACATAAGTATCATCTAGTCCTGCTCCATAATAGGTAGTCACCAGGGCCTCATCCTCATCCTCTGTAATATTTTCAACAGGTCCAGTCAGGACAGGAACGAGCACAATACATCTCACGCAGTGCATAGTATGATAGGAAATATAAAGCATGCAATAGAGTAAAATACAGGAACTGCTGAAGGAAGATACATGTAGCAAAAGAGATAACTGTAAAGGAAATATCTATTATATATAGAGAACTGTAAGTGGCTAGTGATGTAGAGCACAAGATAGGCATGTAAATGGCTGGAATTTATACATGATTACACTACTGAGTTTGTACATGATTACACTACTTTGGAATTATTCACATGTCCACTTCTACTCCCCCGTTTCTCCAATCAATACACAAGGATCCATTCAGGTTACGTTAAGATTCGTGATAAGCCCATAATTAGGTGATACGTGAGTGATTCATAAAGATTCATGGAGGCTCGGTGATCATGAGAGTACATGAGTCACTAGCTGATACATGAAGATACATGAAAATAGAAGCATGAGATACATGATGTAAGTGAAACACACGTGACAAAAGTATCTGATGCTCCCGAGGGGGATAACATCTCATGAAAAGATCCATATAGTACCAATCCGTGATAACAATCGTGTCAGCATCAAGTAAAGTAATCTAGAGCAAGAATATAAATCCTGGCAAGTATGAAACGGTCAGAGAATGTACTCGCCTGGTAACTGAATGTCTGAAGAGGATATACTGTCTGAGGAGAGGTGTATGGCTCCTAATCAGAGCAATACAAGTCATAATGTATCCACAATGGTAAAAATAAAATATACAATGCATACTACATGATTCTAGGTCAATCTGGTCAAAAGTCAACTCTGGGTCAACTCTAATAGTCAAACTAGGTCACATGAAGTCATACTAGATCACAGGAAATCAAACTAAGTCAAATAGAGTCAAACAAGGTCAAACAAGTCAAGGTTAGTCAAATCTAGGTTAAAGTCAACTCTTGGTCAACATTCAATCAAACTAGTCAAATACTAGTCAACATGATCAATCTGGATCAAGTCTAGGTCAACTCAGACCAACTAAGGTATTGGTCAAACAAAGACTAGTCAGCAAGGTAATTAGGTCAAACATGGTCAGACTAGTTAAACTAGTCATTTTAGGTTAGTCCTAGTCAATCTAGGTCAATTAGGTCAAGGTTTGACCTAAGGTTGACTTTGGTCAACCCTTAGTCAACAAGGGTTAACTTGTAGGTGTTTAGGTCCATTAGGTTAATTGGGTTAGCCCCAAAGCCATAGGCTAGTCACCTTGGCCATAGGCTATTGACTTAGATTTCCATAGGCTAATGGTTATAGGTTTCTATATAAACCTATACTTAGGAAGTCATATATATATATATATATATATATATATATATATATATATATATATATATATATATATATATATATATATATATATATATATACCCATGTCTATTTACTACCTATATATATATATATATATCTATATATGCCTAACTATATACAATACCAATCACCCACATATATATAAAATGACACTATATGTGATCTATATATATATATATATATATATATATATATATATATATATATATATATATATATATATATATATATATATATATACCCATGTCTATTTACTACCTATATATATATATATCTATATATGCCTAACTATATACAATACCAATCACCCACATATATATAAAATGACACTATATGTGATCTATATATATATATATATATATATATATATATATATATATATATATATATATATATATATATATATATATATATATATACGACAACCACATCGGCCTATAGCCTATGTAATTTTCATACACCTTAGTATCTATATATAGACACACTATATATAATCCTAATACAAATATATATATATATATATATATATATATATATATATATATATATATATATATATATATATATATATAGAGAGAGAGAGAGAGAGAGAGACTAAACCTATATATATAAACATATATATAGAGAGAGGAAAGTGAGAGAGAGACATAGAGTGAGAGAGAGAGAGAGAGACTGAAAGAGAGAGGGACAGTGAGAGAGAGACAGAGATAACAGGAATGGGGGGGGCTGTTCTCAGTTTCTGAGAACAGAAAACAACCCCAACACACACACACACAATACACACACACACCTAATATACACATACATGTATATACCTAAGTATATACATGTACACAACCTAAAAACTCACCCACACACTCACATACATATATACTACATATATATACACTGAAAATACACATGTATATGTATGAATCATACTCAAAATCGATTTGAATCTCGATTTGAAAAACTGGAAAATAATCCCAAAATCAGGAAATATTGCACTGTTTACTCGATAACTAGGTAATCCCAATTTCTCACACGAAACCAAGCTATGGCTCGAAACTCTAGGTTGGTAATTGACACCCCACACATACCCTAGTATCCTAGGTGCCTGACACGACACCACGACACGGTTTCATATGTCAAAACACACGAAAACACCACACGGGTAAACTAGGATACACAACACAGTGCACAGCGTCGTGCACGTGTTCACGTGTCTCGTGGACACACCACGAGACACGACACATCTCGTGGTCACACACACGTGTAGCCCACATATAGGGCTATACGATGGACACTCTGTTACGTGTCCACGTGTCCTACAGCGTCGACACGAGAGCCGTATCAGTCGAGAAAACTCGACTGATACGCGCAATTTTCACTGCGTCGTGCAGAGATGCACACGCCTCGTGCTCGCGACACAGGACACGATGCATCTCGTGCTCGTGTCCTCGTGTACGCCACACATAGGGCTACACTCTCGTGTCAGTACGAGGTGCCAACGTGTCGTGTCCGTGCGACACGATACGCGCGAAGTTGCCCCCGCGCGCGTGTGCGCTGACAGCGCGTGTCCAGTGCGAGTGAGATTTCTCACTCGATACGATACGACGCGACACCAAACTTTGGGGGCATGTTCGCAGACATTGCCCCCGTGTCCATGTCAAAAATCTCGTATCCTAGTGCACTGTGCAGTGAGTACGAGGGGTGGGGTAGCAGGGCATGCACGAGAGTCTCGTGCAGTGGGTTCGTATCTGTTTTGGACACGGACACGACATGGTTTTGTGTCCAGTAGGTTAGGGTTGTGTTCTACTAGTCTAGGGCTACCAGAAAATATACTTTGTTCTACATTTTAATAAAAACAAGTTCTTTGTGGCATTTCACCAAACAATGATTTCTAGCTTAGGATACGTGTCCGATACGGACATCAAACCAATCCTATTTTTCACCAAACTTGACCTACAGTTCCCTAGTACCTAGATGCATGCAAATATGAAGAGAAAACACAAAATTAACATGGTTTTAGGGCATTTACCTATTTGTGTATTTCCAATGGAAATCAATGAAAGAGGGGGGTGCCCAAAGCCCCTCAAATCCTCAATAGCAGGCCCTAACTAGTACCCTCTAGTGTAGGGGAGTCCAATGCAAGAAACTAGAGGTGATTTGGATCAAAATTGATCAAGTTGTGGTCTTGTGTAGGAAATGGAATTTCTAGGTATAAATTTCATGTAAATTTATCATGAATGAAATTAATGGGATTATATAGGAAGGGGGGTAGTGTAGGGGGTGCCCTTGGCTGCCATGGGGGTAGGGGAGGGTGTCCTACCACCTTGCAAACTTAGCCCCTAAGTCTTTGACTAAGGGGTTAGATATTTAGGTTCTAAATATCTAAAAAAAAGAATATCTAGATATTTATCTAACTAGATATTTATACATAAAGCTAATATCTAACATTAGTCTTCTAGGTTAGTTGCTAACCTCTAGATTAGTGCTAAACTAGGTTAGGGACTAACATGACACTAATCAATAATTAAACAATAATAAAAACACATAAATACAAATAATTCTAAATAAATCCTAGAAAATTACCAAAATACCCTTTAGGCTAAAAATCACTAATTTGGTGTTCTAAGCCTATGGCTAGGCTCACATGATCATGGTTAGTCTCTAGGTTATAAAATCTCTAGGGTTTACACTAGGGTTATACTAGTAAATCACAAAGTCATAAGTCATGACTTAGAAAATGGTTTAACTTAACTAAAAATTACAAAAAATCATATTATAACTAAAGTACCACTAATAAATAATAAAAATAATAGATTTTCAAAAATACCCCAATTTCAGAAATCTGGGTGTTACATAACAGGTGCTCGTCGGCTAAACGCCTCAAAAGAATAATTTTTTCAATAGAGTGAGCGAAACAAAATAGAAAACCCACTCGTAGCCCGGGTTCCGTCTAGTTGTCACCATTGGGCTGGGAGCTTGGTAGATCCTCGGGAGCTGCTCCGAAATCTGGCCACACAAAACCAGCTGGGTCAACCCCAGAAAGAGCAAGTGCCACAAGGGGGCCACGAAATAAGAACAAAAGCCAGCAATCAGCACAATAAAGTTTAATTTAAAACTAGAATTTACGAAAACATGGCAGGATGATATACGACGAGATAACCATGGAACTATTCCGATAGCCAGGTTACAACCCGTAAACCAAACAAGGACCGGGGTTGTAACCCTTCATCTGAACAGAGCTTGGTTTTCCACCATTTATCGGCAAGATAATAATGTAAGAAATCAAGACAGAAAGCAATCTTGCATGGGATCAAGACATGACTAGACTGGTTATACCTCATTCAATCAATCACGGCCAAGCAGATCCTACGGCTTACTACTTTAACTAACTAGGGTTATCACAGGCCTAATTACTAACAAGATGCAGTGAGATTGTTCCACAGCCACAAGCCCTGCAGACCATCCAGGTTTCCCAGGACGAAAGATTAGGGTTGAATTCAGGTGGGTACATCGTCCAGGAGACGCATGTACCCTTAGGTGACATAGAGGGTGCAACACCTGACAGTGTGCTGGAAATGCGCCCTACTCGACGGCAGGCTACAAATCCCTGGAGCGCCCAGGTAACGGGATTGCCTGTAGCTGTGTCATCTCTTCATGACTACTGTGTTATTCTAGTTTTTAGCCTTAATCCATTTTAGTAGGTACTCCTGACCGTGGTACTCAGGAGTCCCATCCTAGACATGATGCGAGACTGGACAAGTGGATTTAACAAGCAAGCAAGAAAGAACCACCCACGGTGTCAAGACAGGTCAAGCTAAGTTATCAGGTCATGTCAAGTCAGGAGTGCACCGTCACGGGCCACTATCAAGTTATCAAGATAAATCATGTCAGGGTACTTGTCAGGAGTGCGCCACGACGGGCCACTATCATGTCAGGTTGGTCATGTCAGGAGTGCACCACTACGGGTCACTGTCGTGTTATGCAAGTTCCTTGCCATACCAAGCCATGTACAATAGTCATTCCAAACATATTAAGTAAAATCAAGTTCATGACAAAAGGCGTAAGGATATAAAATGGACATAATATATCTAATAAAATATCAAAGTACAGGGTTATAGAAGAGCCAAGCTTAAAGATATAAAACCAAAACTCTAAGAGCCAATGGATTAAGCAAGGGGTCAAGGGGCAGCATACGTGCAAAAGCACGCACACAGGGAAGCTGCGTACGCACAAAAGCACGCACGTAAGGCTCGCTCAAGTCTGCGTACCAAGGCACATTCAAGTCTGCGTACCAAGGCACACTCAAGTCTGCGTACCAAGGCACAGTCAAGGGAAGCAGCGTACATGAAAAGTCACGCACGCTCAAGGGGAGCAGCGTTCGTAAAAAGTCACGCACGCTCAAGGGAGCAGCATTCGTGAAAAGTCACGCACGCTCAAGGGAGCAGCGTACATGAAAAGTCACGCACGCTCAAGGAAAGCAGCGTTCGTGAAAAGTCACGCACGCTCAAGGGAGCAGCGTATATAAAAAGTCACGCACGCTCAAGAAAAGCAACATTCGTGAAAAGTCACGCACGCTCAAGGGAGCAGCGTACATGAAAAGTCACGCACGCTCAAGGGAAGCAGCGTTCGTGAAAAGTTACGCACGCTCAAGGGAGCAGCGTACATGAAAAGTCACGCACGCTCAAGGGAAGCAGCGTTCGTGAAAAGTCACGCACGCTCAAGGGAGCAGCGTTCGTGAAAAGTCACGCACGCTCAAGGGACACGCTTCCAACAGGAAGCGTACCTAAGTCTGCATACGCAGCGCTAAAGAGCCCACGTAGCTCAGGGTGCGTAAGCTAAACAGCTCTGCATACTGCTCACTGTCTTCTCCAAACAGCAAGAACACCATGGATGAACCCAAGGCTTCAAAGCATCATAACTTGGCCATCCGAACTCCAAATCCAGATTTCCAAAGTTCCAACTTGGGTAGAATTGAATGCTCTTCCACTTGGAAACACCAAAACCCATGAAAATCCAACTTAAAGAGATCAAACCATGCAAAATCCGAAAATAGAAATAACTTAGATCTAGAGCAAAGGAGACTTCAATTCACAAAACACCAAGTTCTAATATTGATCACCGTGTCCTAATCTAGCAAATGAACCAAGAAAATAGGGCTCTCATGAAGTGGCAAGGTGCACTTGCCTAGGGTAATGAGAGTTGTGGAGGAAAGAGAAGAAGAAGAAGAAGGAAATTAATGGTAAAAGTTATGAGGAGAGAGAGTGGTATGTGGGAGTTATAAAGAGGGTGAGTTGTGGTGGGTTGAGGGGTAGCATAGGTTAAGGTGATCCAACTCACATAAAACCGAACCAATCCAAATAAAACCGAGCCATGCCAAAACCTAAAATACAGGAAATACCAAAATCCCACAAGTTTGAGAAAAATAAAAATACATGCCAAAAATTCAGATACGAGTATAAATACAAAATACGGAAAAAATACGGGAAATGAGGGTGACAGTGCTGCATAGTGCCCAGCCGCATAAGGGTGCTGCATAGTATCGCATAGTGCCCAGCCGTATAAGGGTGCTGTATAGTGCCGTATAGTGCCCAGCCGCATAAGGGTGATACATAGTGCCGCATAGTGTCCAGCCGCATAAGGGTGCTGCATAGTACCGCATAGTGCCCAGCAGCATAAGGGTGCTGCATAGTGCCGCATAGTGCCCAGCCGCATAAGGATGATGCATAGTACCGCATAGTGTCCAGCCGCATAAGGGTGCTGCATAGTGTCGTATAGTGCCCAGCCGCATAAGGGTGCTGCATAGTGCCCAGCCGCATAAAGGTGCTGCATAGTACCGCATAGTGCCCAGCCGCATAAGGGTGCTGCATAATACCGCATAGTGTCCAGCCGTATAAGTGTCACGCCCCGAGTCGACAAACCGTTCGTCCCCGGTGTTACTTTGCCGATTCGATCGTCCTCGCTAAGGCGTGATGCCGCACGAGCCTGGAGTTGCGCTCGTGCAAAGCAAGATGACAAGTTCTCAAATGGTTATCTTTTCATTTTGATATTAATACGCCAAGTCGAAACTTCACAATTCACATCAGAATATAAGACGCAGTATAGGAAGATAGAAATGCTTTTCATTCATAGCTTGCAACAAAGTACAAGTCGTAATTACATTGGATGTCGTTACGGCTACATTGATTGAAAACATAAAGAGAATACATTCGACAAGTTGTCTGAACTACGCTTGTCGTCCCATACATTCGCCCCTTTATACAAAGTCGTCGACTTGAATTGGCTTCAAAATACTTCAGCATAGGAAGAGCTTCAAAATGCCTCTCCGTACTCCAGCTCCAGTTTAGTTGGACGCGCCCGTCGCACCTAGGGAAATTGGGGGAATGGGATTAGCACACTTGCTAAGTGGACGAGATGAACCCACTCGTCTAAACCGACTCTGATTGTTAGGGTAGGCATGCTTTAGAGTTGTCTTTCTATTAGAACTAAATGAATTCAATTCATATTCGATAGCCATCTTTGCGTAATAAAGCATGCAGTGAACCATAGCAGTTTATCATATTTCTTACCACGGCCGTGCTCGTCCCTGCATAAAAATAGAGATAATATTTACACCTGCATAAGACAATAGGTGAGCATGCTACTATCTTATATGCGGTCATTGATGTTACACATCACATGGGACTATCTCAATGGCATTTCGGCCCGTTCAGTCTAGGTTGCAAGCCTGACAGACGGTCTGAAATGCATCAGTACCGAAGCACGATTAATCATTCCCCCTAGGTCGAGTCGATTTCGATGCCCCGGATATCGATTCGAGGAAAATATCAACTTGTGCACAAGCTGTCCATGACCATGCCAATGCGTGAACAGTTTATATATGCAACCAGTTTTGTATAGCGCGGACAGTATTGAACGACATTATCATTTCCTCCAACTCATGCAACGTTTCATTTTCCCCAAGCCGTACTCCGATTTAGCGTCCCGTAGGCACCAAATTGTCCGAGGCATCATAACCCATGATCGACATTTTATAATATTTTGCAGCACATAAAATAGTCTATCTTTTTACTAGAACCTTAAACTTTCTGGTTTATGTGATAGACTTGTATTTTCAGAGTGAATTTCTCTAAATCGATACATTTTCCCGAGTTCTTGGACTTAGTGGATTGGCATGCAATTAACTTGGCATCGTTCGATTTGAATGAATTCGAAGCAAGGAATAAGTTTGCGGGACAGAGTAGAAAAGAAGGGGCCGAATCACCCACTGATCACTTTGCTTTGTGCAGGTCGTCGAAGCGCTATGCAACGTCAATCCTTAGTTATGCGAGCTCCTGCAATGCATCAACACTTTGTTAGATTTCCTTCTTTTCCCCTTGCATCAAAATTTGTAATTGCATCCATGAAAACGACGCGAAAGCACTTCAATCAAGCCCAGCGGCAAAGCTCCAAGAAAACCATACAGCGGTCCGGTCCCGTCGAAGGGACTCTTATAGAGAGCTCACTCGCCGAGACGCAGCCCGCTGCATCTAGGACTTATTCCAACAGAAGTCGTTCCATTAGTTGGATCGATTCTCGTAACTTCCGTCCAAATCGATTTGAATCGATGCCGCAAGGCGTTAACGTTTACTAAGCTTAGCGATCGAGTCAGATGGCCATCTAAGTTCCCGGCCGATCTGACTCGGCGCTAGCATATTATGAAGTTCCGTCGCCTATCGAAAGCGGGGCGCTACATAATATACCACTAAGAAAAAGTTTCGTCCCGAAACTTAAGAACAAGGGTCTGACCTTTATTTAGACAAACAACGCGGGGTACTTCTCTTTCATCTCTGCCTCCATCTCCCACGTCGACTCCTCGACTGAATGGTTTCGCCAAAGCATGCGGACCAAGGACATCGACCGATTTCGCAGCACCTTCTCCTTGCGGTCCAAAATTTGAATAGGCTCCTCCGAGTAAGACAAGTCAGTACGTAGCTCCAACTGATCGAAGCTAACCACATGACTTGGATCGTGCACGTACTTTCGAAGTTGTGAAATGTGGAAAACATCATGCACATCAGCTAAGGCAGGAGGTAGTGCGATCCGATAAGCAACCGTCGCAACTCGCTCAATGAACTCGAAGGGGCCTACAAATATCGGGCTCAACTTGCCTTTAACGCCGAACCGCATCACTCCGCGCATGGGCGTTACTTTCAGAAACACATGGTCCCCGACCAAGAACTCTAGCGGACGTCGACGAAGATCTGCGTAGCTCTTTTGTCGACTTTGCGCGATGCGGAGTCTATCTCGAATCAAGCGGACCTTTTCGACGGCCTGCTCCACCAGTTCCGGTCCCAGTACTTGTCACTCTTCGACTTCATCCCAGCATATCGGCGAACTGCACTTCCTCCCGTAGAGCGCTTCGTATGGAGCCATCTGAATGCTCGACTGGTAACTGTTGTTATACGCAAACTCCGCAAGCGGCAAATGCGTATCCCAACTAGTCTTTAGGTCGATCGCACACAGACGCAGCATGTCTTCTAAGATCTGGTTGACCCTCTCCGTCTGACCGTCTGTTTGGGGATGGTACGCCAAATTAAAGTTCAGTTTGGTCCCCATCGCCGCTTGGAGGCTCGTCCAGAAATGCGATAGGAATCGCCCGTCTCTGTCCGAAATTATTGAGGCCGGTACCCCGTGCAGTCGAACAATCTCATCGACGTAGATTTGTGCTAACCGATCGACGCTCCATCCTACTTTAATTACGATGAAGTGAGCCGACTTGGTCAATCTATCAACAATGACCCAAATCGCGTCATTCCCCCGCGGCGTCTTCGGAAATCCCATAATGAAATCCATCGAGATATTGTCCCACTTCCACTCAGGAATGGGGATGTTCTGCAGCTCGCCGCCTGGCCGTTGGTGTTCTGCCTTCACCTGCTGACACGCCATGCATTACGATACGAACGTAGCCACGTCTTTCTTCATGCCGTACCACCAAAAGTTTATGCGCAAGTCCTTGTACATCTTGGTGCTTCCAGGATGTAACGAGTACTTCGTATAGTGTGCCTCCGTCAGAATTTCTTTTCTGAGTTCGGCAGTTTCAGGAATGCAGAGCCTTCCCTTTAGTCGCATCGTCCCGTCTCCGTCTTCCGCAAAGTCAGTCGCCCTTCCCGTTGAAATCAGCTCGCACATTTTCTTCAGGAATGAGTCGTCCTCCTGTGCAGTCTTTATCTTGCTAAGCAGGCTCGATCCTAACTTCAGCTGCGCTAGGTGCAGGTGTCGATACTCAATTCCGAGTTCGATACCCATCGCTTCAAGGTCTCGCTTTATCTCCTTGTTTATGGCCAGTGTTCCCATAAACATTCTGCTGAGTGCGTCGGCCACCACGTTTCCCTTGCCCGGTGTATACTCGATCGTTAGCTCGTAATCTTTTATGAGATCGAGCCAACGTCGCTGTCGTAGGTTGAGTTCCCGTTGTGTAAATAAGTACTTCAGGCTTTTGTGATCGGTGTAGATTCTGCATGCCACACCATAGAGGCAGTGCCGCCATAACTTCAATGCAAAGACGATCGCCGCCAATTCTAGGTCGTGTGTTGGGTAGTTTTTCTCGTGCTGCTTCAACTGTCGTAAAGCGTAGGAGATAACTTTGTCTCTCTGCATGAGTACGCACCCGAGGCCAGTTTCCGACGCGTCGCTGAATATCTGAAAGCCATCTGGACCGTCTGGAAGTGCAAGGATTGGAGCTGAGACGAGCCGTTGCTTCAACTCTTGGAAGCTGGATTCACAGTCGTCGCTCCATTCAAATACTACTCCCTTCTGGGTGAGGCGAGTCAGAGGCGACGCTAGTTTTGAGAAGCTTCGCACGAATCTACGATAGTAGCCCGCTAAGCCCAGGAAGCTCCGAATGTCGCTAGCCGAGGCAGGTCGTTTCCAATCCACCACCGCATCAATCTTCTTTGGGTCCACCGCGACACCTTCGACAGAGATTACGTGCCCAAGGAATGTCACGCTACTCATCCAGAACTCGCACTTACTCTGCTTGGCGTACAATTTGTTTTCACGCAGAATCTGCAGTACCGTCTTCAAATGTTCCGCGTGCTCTTCCCGATTCTTTGAGTAGACAAGGATATCGTCGATGAATACGACTACAAATTTATCTATTTGAGGTCGGAAGACTCGGTTCATCAGATCCATGAAAGCGGTAGGTGCATTCGTCAAACCGAACGGCATGACGAGGAATTCGTAATGACCATATCGAGTGCGGAAGGCAGACTTCGATATGTCGTCGGACTTGATCTTCAACTGATGATAGCCTGAACGAAGATCGATTTTTGAAAATATTGCCGTGCCTTGCAGTTGGTCAAACAAGTCGTCGATTCACGACAAAGGATACTTGTTCTGCACGGTCGCCTTGTTGAGTTCCCGATAGTCGATGCATAGCCGCAACGACCCATCCTTCTTCTTCACGAACAATACGGGAGCTCCCCACGGAGAGATGCTAGGGCGAATAAATCCGCGGTCTAGCAACTCTTGTAATTGCACCTTCAGCTCCTTCAGTTCTGCTGGAGCCATTCGGTAAGGTGCCTTTGATATCGGCCGTGTATCCGGAAAGGTGTCGATGCTGAATTCAATTTCTCGATCCGGCGGCATCCTGGGCATCTCGTCAGGAAAAACGTCGGGAAAGTCTGCCACAACATCAGTCTGCATTGTGTTTGTATTATCCGTCCGTGTGTCTCGAACTGATGCCAAGTATCCCGCGCAGCCGGAACGCAGCATACGCCTCGCAGAGATTGCCGACACCATCATTGCCGTCTTCGAGACCGTACCGTACGAATATGAGAACTCTGTCTCGCCAGGAAGACGAAACACCACTCTCTTCTCCGCGCACTCGATCGTTGCACGACAAGCGCCCAACCAATCCATGCCCAGGATGATGTCGTAATCTTTGATGTCTAGTACGACGGCATCCAAGGAAAGATATCTTCCTCCGATGCAAATATGGCCATCCCTACAAATGAAGTTCGCAGGCATATCGACTCCCGACGGAGTGCTAACGCTAATATTTATATCTAGTGATTGCATGGTTATTTTATTTTCTTTCGCAAAATCAGCAGATATAAAGCTATGCGTCGCACCCGAATCGAATAATACTCGAGCAGGTATATCTTTGTAGAGTAATATACCTATTACAACCGTATCGGACGCAAGCGCCTCGTCCCGAATTAAAGCATAAACTCGGCCTTGAGCTCCGTGGCGTTGGTTCTGATGGTTGACGGGCACCGCATTCGCGCCTTGCAGTGTCGGCGCTTTATGCGGGTTCGGGACGTTCCTCGGTAGGTTATGTTGATTTTGAACTTTCTGCGGGCAATACGTTGATATGTGGCCTACCTCGCCACACTTGAAGAAGGCTCTGGTCAAGCAATCGGTGGTTCGGTGCCCACGCCTACCGCATCTACTGCAATGTGGTCCGCCATTGGGCCGGTTATCAAATGTGTTCGGACGTTTAGATATTCCCGATCCCCCGGCGTCGTTAGGACGCTTGTTGAAGTTGTTGCGAACGACAGGCACGGCCCTTTGTGACATACGGCCAAAGATTCGCTCGCTATCAAGTGCGGCTTCGTAGGATTCACGATAAGTTCGGCATCGTTGGTTCATGACGTCCCTACGCAGTTCTTCATTGAGGCCTTGCTGAAAACGCTCGCACCATTCTTCTTTGTTAGGCAGGAAGGCGCCGGCAAATTTTGCAAGTTTCGAGAAGCTTGCATCATAATCTTCGACACTCATATTCCCCTGCCTCAACATCATGAACTCGTCCGCCTTCTGTCGACGGATGGCGCGAGGAACGTACTGCTCAAGGAAGGCTGTCTTGAACATTTTCCAAGAAATCTTTCTGTTGGAATCGGTTTCACAGATCTCTTGTTTCTTCGCCGCCCACCAGTCATGTGCTCGTAGTTGTAACTGCAGTGCCGCACAGGCCACCCTCTGGGACCCTTCGATGCAGAAGAGATCGAACAAGTCCTCTACCTCTGCGAGCCATCCTACTATCACGTCGGGCTCTGCTCGGCCGTTGAACTTCGGCGGATTCATTTTGCGAAACTCCTTCACTTTGAACATGGAAGGAGAGTTCATCATTTGCGGGGAGCCATCTTCCTCCTCGTCTTCTTCTTGATCACCTTGCTTTTCCTCGGGATCTTCGTCCGTCGTCTTAGTATTGCTCGCCATTCTGCTCACTATCTGAGTCAGGGCATTCATCTGTCTTTGTTGCGCCTCAAATTGAGCTTTGAATTGTGTCTGAAGCTGCTGCTGCTGCAGTTCCATCAACTGTAGCATCTTCTGCATAGTCGTCTCGCTAGGCTCGGTGCTTTTTGTGCTCGACGTACTATCTACAGTTTGGGTTGTTGGGCCGGCGATTTTCTTATCTCGCTTAGTCATTCCTACAAACAGTATAAACCCGTTAGTATTTTTCAAAAATATCTACGGGCTTACCTGTATGGAACTTGTATTTCACGCAGCATGCCGACAAGCATTCAATCAAGCCATCGCAATGGACATTCCAACAATGAAACATATTTCGAAAATTCGAGAAAACATAACTGAGTTCTGATACCAATTTGTCACGCCCCGAGTCGACAAACCGTTCGTCCCCGGTGTTACTTTGCCGATTCGATCGTCCTCGCTAAGGCGTGATGCCGCACGAGCCTGGAGTTGCGCTCGTACAAGGCAAGATGACAAGTTCTCAAATGGTTATCTTTTCATTTTGATATTAATACGCCAAGTCGAAACTTCACAATTCACATCAGAATATAAGACGCAGTATAGGAAGATAGAAATGCTTTTCATTCATAGCTTGCAACGAAGTGCAAGTCGTAATTACATTGGATGCCGTTGCGGCTACATTGATTGAAAACATAAAGAGAATACATTCGACAAGTTGCCTGAACTACGCTTGTCGTCCCATACATTCGCCCCTTTATACAAAGCCGTCGACTTGAATTGGCTTCAAAATACTTCAGCATAGGAAGAGCTTCAAAATGCCTCTCCGTACTCCAGCTCCAGTTTAGTTGGGCGCGCCCGTCGCACCTGGGGAAATTGGGGGAATAGAATTAGCACACTTGCTAAGTGGACGAGACGAACCCACTCGTCTAAACCGACTCTGATTGTTAGGGTAGGCATGCTTTAGAGTTGTCTTTCTATTAGAACTAAATGAATTCAATTCATATTCGATAGCCATCTTTGCGTAATAAAGCATGCAGTGAACCATAGCAGTTTATCATATTTCTTACCATGGCCGTGCTCGTCCCTGCATAAAAACAGAGATAATATTTACACCTGCATAAGACAATAGGTGAGCATGCTACTATCTTATATGCGATCATTGATGTTACACATCACATGGGACTATCTCAATGGTATTTCGGCCCGTTCAGTCTAGGTTGCAAGCCTGACAGACGGTCCGAAATACATCAGTGCCGAAGCACGATTAATCATTCCCCCTAGGTCGAGTCGATTCCGATGCCCCGGATATCGATTCGAGGAAAATATCAACTTGTGCACAAGCTGTCCATGACCATGCCAATGCGTGAACAGTTTATATATGCAACCAGTTTTGTATAGCGCGGACAGTATTGAACGACATTATCATTTCCCCCAACTCATGCAACGTTTCATTTTCTCCAAGCCGTACTCCGATTTAGCGTCCCGTAGGCACCAAATTGTCCGAGGCATCATAACCCACGATCGACATTTCATAATATTTTGCAGCACGTAAAATAGTCTATCTTTTTACTAGAACCTTAAACTTTCTGGTTTATGTGATAGACTTGTATTTTCAGAGTGAATTTCTCTAAATCGATACGTTTTCCCGAGTTCTTGGACTTAGTGGATTGGCATGCAATTAACTTGGCATCGTTCGATTTGAATGAATTCGAAGCAAGGAATAAGTTTGCGGGACAGAGTAGAAAAGAAGGGGCCGAATCACCCACTGATCACTTTGCTTTGTGCAGGTCGTCGAAGCGCTACGCAACGTCAATCCTTAGTTACGCGAGCTCCTGCAATGCATCAACACTTTGTTAGATTTCCCTCTTTTCCCCTTGCATCAAAATTTGTAATTGCATCCATGAAAACGACGCGAAAGCACTTCAATCAAGCCCAGCGGCAAAGCTCCAAGAAAACCATACAGCGGTCCGGTCCCGTCGAAGGGACTCTTATAGAGAGCTCACTCGCCGAGACGCAGCCCGCTGCATCTAGGACTTATTCCAACAGAAGTCGTTCCATTAGTTGGATCGATTCTCGTAACTTCCGTCTAAATCGATTTGAATCGATGCCGCAAGGCGTTAACGTTTACTAAGCTTAGCGATCGAGTCAGATGGCCATCTAAGTTCCCGGCCGATCTGACTCGGCGCTAGCATATTATGAAGTTCCGTCGCCTATCGAAAGCGGGGCGCTACAATAAGGGTGCTGCATAGTGCCGCATAGTGTCCAGCCGCATAAGAAAGTGCCACATAGTGCTGAATAGTGCCGCATAGTGCTGAATAATACCGCATAGTGCCTATTTTGGCTGGTTTTGGTTGTTTTTGGTCCTATTTGGCTGAATTGTGGCCAGAATTTCTCCCAACTCCCAACATAAAAGTTGTAAATCTTTTTTTTGGCTTTAAGAATATGTTATTAGTTATTTTATGCAAGTTGTTCTCATTCATGATGATGTAAGAATAGAACACGATAGTGGCCCGCCGTTGCGCACTCTTAACAAGTAAACCGACATGATATATCAGGACATGCTGTTACGACAGCTAGCCAGACATGACAAGTAGGAATGACCTGGACACCGTGGGTGATTGTGTTTGTACAAATAAACCAGTGTTCTCTTGCATCATGTCTAGGACAGGGACCCCTGAATACCACGGTCAGGGGTACCTACTGAATTCAACTAAGGCTAATAACTAGAATAATCCAGTAGTCATGAAGAGATTTCTCAGCTACAGGCAATCCCATTATCTGGGCGCTCAAGTAGACTTGTAGCCTACCGACGAGTAGGGCACATTTCCAGCACACAGTTCCGTGTTGCATTCTTCATAAACGGACATTCGACCTGGATAACCGGATGGTCTGCAGGGCTTGTGGCTGTTAGGATAATCTTATTGCATCTTGCTAGTAACTATGCCTGTGATAACCCTAGTTAGTTAAAAGTATCAAGTCGTACTCTTGATTGGCCGTGATTGATTGGATGGAGTTTATTCCAGCTTAGTCTTATCCTGATTCTGTGTAAGATTATGACATGACATGATTATTGATGCTTGTCTTAACAATAACGATCGGGGGTCCAGTTCTGTTCAGGCGAATGGTTACAACCCTGGTCCTTATTTGGTTTAAGGGTTGTAACCTGGCTCCCGGAGCAGTTCTGTGTCCTCTCTTCGTTTATTGTCTTATTTCAACCCCATGCCATGTTCGTCATATTTTACCTTACCTTAATACCATGATTATTTATACTGGCCTTAGCACTAAAGATTCCTGTTCTATTCAGGCGAAGGGTTACAACCCCGGTCCTTGTTTGGTTTAAGGGTTGTAACCTGGCTCCCAGAGCAGTTCTGTGTCCTCTTTTCGTTTATTATCTTCACTGTACCAATAGTATTTGAGACGGATCTCTATTCAGGTGAAGGGTTACAACCCCGGTCCTTGTTTGGTTTAAGGGTTGTGACCTGGCTACTTGAATGGTTTTCTCGTACTCAGTTTACTGTTGTTATCTCTACTATTATCAATTCTTTATTTATTATCTTTAATATTCTATTGTGATATGTTGGTTTTAGTTCCTAAGTGAAGCCTCCTTGTGGCACTTGCTCTTTCTGGGGTCTGACCCAGCTGGTTTTGTGTGGCCAGATATCGGAGCAGCACCAGAGGATCCACCTGTCTTCCAGCCAGATGGTGACCACCAGACGTAACCCTGGCAATGAGTGGGTTTCTTTTTGTCCTTCCACTTTATTGTAAAAATTATTTTTTGAGGTGTTTAGCCGGCGAGCACGTGTTAGCTCGTATTGCACCTTTATTTGTTGTCTGCCTATGGGCTGTGACATGATTAACAGATCCTAGGGTTGATCATGTATGAATAAACTCTTGCTTAGTCTTGACATTTTGTACGACTAGCTTCATTATCATCCAATATGTAATGTATGGGACGCCTTGCTATTATATATTTGGTGCTCTGACATCTTGTAACAACTATCGCTTGCTTGAGATTGAGACAATAGGCTTATTCATGACCATAGGAGATTGTTGGCTTGTAGTTAAACCCTCATGTATCTAGACAGCCGTGACCGTATAGCGAGGTGGGTTGCACTTTAATATACGTAGCTGGTTATGTACGCCCCCGCTCTCCAGTATTCTGGTTCTGGGGCGTTACAGCAGTCCAACATACAGTTAGGACTGCCAGAAAAGAGGGCAGTCCTAACTCACATCATGTGTAAGAAAGGACTGCCCACTTTTCTGGCAGTCCAAACTTTATGTTGGACTGCCAGAAATTTGGGCAGTCCATTGTTACACATGTTATGCCAATGGACTGCTCACTTTTCTGGCAGTCCAACAAACATTCAGGACTGCCAGAAGAATGGGCAGTCCTTTGCTACACATATTATGCCAATGGACTGCTCATTTTCGGGCAGTCCCACATACAGTCAGGACTGCCAGAAGAATGGACAGTCATGGACGACGCCAATTTCTGCCAATCACGTATGCTACGGTTTACTTCCCTCCTCCGAATACAGTTTCATTCACATTACACTAATTGCAATTGAAATAAATAATGTAATTCATCCTTCAATTTTTTCAAAAAAATTTTACGATTTTCGAAAGAAGTGGAGAAAGATTAACAAAGATTTCGTACCTTGTTTGTGAGGAACGTTTGGGGGCCATCGTTCTCCTTCAAAGAGAGAAGAGGACGTGGAGAAGAAGAGGAAGATGATGAAGATGCTCGGCTAGTGGTGGAGAATGGAGTTAGTGTTTAGGGCTTAGGAGGAAGAAGAAGAAGAGAGAAGTTAGGGTTTAGTATGTTGTCGAATGAGACAAAATTTGTGTTTTGGGGGGGGGGGGGGGGGGATTACTTTGGGACAGCCACCTCAATCAAATAAATGGGCTGTCCTGAGTAAAACCCAAAAATAATTGGACTAGCCCCATTCCGAACTAGTCCTGATAAAAATATGAAGTGCCCTTATAAGGAACCCTTAAATTATATATATGACTATAGCTAATAAATTTTATTCTGATTGTGCTTCTCCACCTGTATCTTTACATCCACATTGACCGAGAACCCGGCATATGGTTGATAACCATAAAGCCCAGGTACCTGAAGTTTAAATGGCGCAGCCTAATGGTCTGTTTGGTAATGATATTTTCATCGGTTCAGGTGTGTTTTTGGACCGATTGTTTATGAAAAATTTTACATGTTAAATTTTTTTTTAGGATCTGATTTCGGTCGGCTCAAAAATCTTCCAAAATCTGTTTAATGTAATTTTGGGTGGCTTTATAAACATATCAAATCGGTAGATTTTGAACAACTTTATTCTTTTATTTCATTTATATCCTCACCAAGAAAAAAAAAAACTATAATCATAACTACTGATACCATTTCCTAATTAATTTTATTTGTGTAAAAAATTAAAACAGCTCGTTAGTGTTACCAAGCATGTATTGGACTGGTTTAAAAGCTACTTAAAAATCATTCAAAATCGGACCTCTCATAACCGGTACTCTAAAAACACCTATTAATCGCTACTCCTATAATTGTCAAGCAGACTCTAAGTGTTCTTTTTTATTTTTTATTTTTCCTTTCTAGCTGTTCACCCCACCCACCCACCCACCCCCGCGCTGCGCTCGCGTTGGCGGCACAGCCTAAGTTAACTGGAGATTAAATGGCACATAAACCATAAACCCTAACTACATATAAATCGTTTTTTTTTCCCCCAAAATCTAAAAACAGTTTGACAGTAATTACCTCAAGCAGAACAAAGAATGGCGCCATGAAAATTGAAAGGTCCAGCAAAACAACTGAGTCGACAGAACCCCCCTGTGTAAGTATAGTGTTTTCTCAATCGCCATCAGAATCATCTCCTACATAAGAGCATCTCCAACCCTATTGTGACTTTGGAAAAAAGTTGTTGCCACATAGGAAAGACAACATTTTATTCAAAAGTTCTTCTCCAATGCAATTGTCAAGTCAATTGTGAAGCTTATGTGGCAAAAATTAAAGAAGACATTGTGAAGTTGATTGTCTTGTTCTAGACAATACACTTGACAATGTCTTCTCTTCCATGTCATCAATTATGAATAAAAAATATTAGAAAAAAGAAAGAAGATGAGTAGTTGTTTTAAAAGTTGCCTTGGAAGTTGAAAAAAATACTTTTTATTGTCTTCTCAATACTTTAGCATTGGAGAGAGTTTTTCTATCTCATTGTCTTTTGAGATATAATTTTGCCACATAAATAAGACATTGTCTTGTGGCTCATGCCACATAAGAGCCACCTAAGACTCACAACACTTAACAAGACAATAGGGTTGGAGATGCTCTAACTCACAAGCATTTATTTTTGTGGGCATATAATCCATATTTTTCGTTTGAACTTGCCATTAACTCTGTATATTCATATTGGCTGCATAATATTTTGTGATTCGTTTCATTGCAAGTCCCTACATTAATGAACCAAGATATGAAGTACTATTGAGTCACTCGATAGAATCTGATCAAACCTTCAAGTACTCTACTTTGTCCGTTAAATTGCATGTCTTGTTTAACCAGTCTTGGCACACTTCCACCATTATGTATCTGTTGAATTTTAACAAACTATAATAAATTAAGATCCCGTTTGGTTACTGTAATGTAATCGTAATCGTAATCGCAATATAATCAATTTTTTTTTCAACTTGATACTCTCAACTTTGATATGTATTAACTTAATATTTTTGATATATACTAATTTAATACTCTCCTCCAACTAATATTTTCAACTTGATACCCTCAATCAGTCTAGCTATTTGACTAAACTACTGGGGCGGGGGAAGGGGAGAATAATTATGTCATTTTTCTTCTTTGATTAATATTGTTAGCACAAAAAATGGAAAGAGAGTATTAAGTGGAGGAGATTATTAAGTTGATATCTATTAAAGTTGAGAATATCAAATTGAAAAATTAATATTAAGTTATAATTTAGTCTATTTAATTATTCTAAGAGTTGTGAAGTTTAAGATTTAACAATGCAGGGCATCTGAAACTTGTAATAATATCTTATCTCATCTCTGCCACCAATGCAGAGTCCCAGAGCATCTGGATATATATATATATATATATATATATATATATATATATATATATATATATATATATATATATATATTTTTTTTTTTTTTTTTTTTTTTTTTTTTTGCAGCCAATGGATATTGATGTTCTTCAACATTATCAATTGCAAGGGGGGAGTGTTAGCCAGAAACAGTGGGCGGCTTTTCTTCTAGAAATATATATGTCAGAAAGGATGAAGCACCCAGTGGGCAGCAGCTCTTCAATGAGCCCACAGTTTCCATGGCAGCAGAATCTTCACTCACCCACCACCATTACCAATGCTTTCATTTGCAAGCAAGGACTTACCTCTACTAAACATTAATATGAAGAGCTCAGCTATGGCCATCTATGTGAACCTAGAGATATATTATTAGGCCCTCCCATTGACTCAGGGTCGGGCGGCCACGCGATCCTTCAGAATCCCATAGAACATGGAAGTCTTAAAAAAATTAATTTAAACATGTATATAAGTAATCTTGTATCTAAATTATAACTAATATGTAAAATAATATTATTTTATCATAAAATAATTGTGGTATGGTAGTTAGTATGTTAAACTTGTACACTAGAAGTCGTAAATTCAATTCTTGGTTGTTGAATTTTTTTAAAATTTATCTTTATTTTTATTTTTTTTATATTATATATGGGTCTCATTTTAAAAGTTTGTCTAGGACCCCCATGAATTCTGGGTCGGCCCTGATTGACTAGAAGAAGCTTATATGAATACCAATGGCAGTCTGAATTGATATTGGCAATTTACGTTAACTATTCCTATATTTTGAACTTTACATGGATTATTTTTATTTTTAAACTAATTACAATGGACCATCTTATGTATTATATTTTCTATAGAAACTTATAACACTACATAAAGCAAAAAAAATTGGGTGATCAATATCAATTTTTATAAAAAAATAACTATTTTTCATGAAAAATAACGACAATCAAATATCCAAATTTATTTCATAGAATTTTTTTCCAATAAATTTTTTCTCCTAGTAAAATCATTCCGTAAAATTAATTTACTTTTTTATATATTTTTCAACTTGTAATCAACCGCACCCTAAAGTGTTCTGTGTAGCTCTGCCAACATCAAAACGGGACATAGTACGCGATGTTAAAATTCCTTGCCCGGATTTACAAATATTATTCAAAATAGTGAGAGATGGAAACAAGGAGTAAACTAATTAAGTTGCTGTGTTTTTAGTTTTTAGTTTTTAGTTTTTTTTTGTTGGTTCTTGAACGTTCGGTTCTCTCGTCCTCCCGATTACTTGACTTCGTTGTTACACGTTAACGGTCCGGTATCTTTGAGCTTTCTCTTTGGATCCGCTATAGACCTTTCTATTAGTCAGGGTAAATGATTCAGACAGCAACCAAAGCTGGACAAATGAGTCATGCCAGCACTTCATAGTGTGTGCTTTTGCATGTACCATATATATAATGGTTGTTTATAAAGGCACACTTCCCATTTTTCGAAGGGGCTACAAAATTTTAAAAATTTTACTCCCCTAAATATATTTTTTAAAATTGTTAAGGAACATCACATAGCAAAAATAAATAATTATTTTTAAAGGACTGTCAAAATTCTGACAGTTCTAACAATAGTCATGACCGACTGTCATGATCCTCACCAGGGACAGATCCAAAAACTATAATTAGGATGAGCTACCATATTCGGGTGGGTTAGAAGTAGACTAACCCATATAAAAAACAAAAAGAAAAATTATATGAAAAAATAATGTAAAATATTTTTTTTGGGAGTCTCCTCTCTCATTTTCAAGGGGACTTGATTTTTTCAGAAATAGAGGAGGAGAAGAATAGTTGGAGGAAAAAGAATCTAATAAGAAAAATAACATAAAATTTTTTTTTTTTTGAAAAAAAAAATCCTACAATTAAAAGAGGAATTTTTTTTTTTTCCTTCAGAAAATAGAGAAGAAGAAGAGAAATAAAAAAAAAATTATCTTCAGTGGGAACTAACTTTGATGTG
This sequence comes from Iris pallida, assembly GCA_029216955.1. NCBI lineage: Eukaryota > Viridiplantae > Streptophyta > Magnoliopsida > Asparagales > Iridaceae > Iris > Iris pallida. The sequence goes on along the minus strand of JANAVB010012998.1, from coordinate 773,238 downwards.
TGCCATTTTTTTTAGTTGGAAGAGAAACCTTTTTTGAATTGAGAAGATGAGAAAAAGAGAGTAAAATATTAGGGAAGAGAGATAATAATATTATTATCCTAAATCAATTTTGTGACTAACAAACATTTATATAATTTAGCCAATATCCAGTGTTGTCCCTACTAACTATAAAAGTTGTGCCTTTATAAATAAAAAGCTTAATTGTACTTTGATACCCGTAACTATTTCCGTCTTTCAACTTACTATCTCAACTTTTTTTTCAAGTTGATACCCTGAATTTTATTTGGACAATAATGTCCATGCATAAAATTCAAAACTATCCCCCAAAATCTTTTCCCATTCCTGCTCCCCATTTGACCACAACCTCCCCCCCCCCCCCCCCCCCCCCCCCCCCCCCGCCTCCGCCCCCGTCCCCCCTCTGGCCAGCCGCCTCCGTCCCGCCTGCAGCAACTTCCACCTACGCCCCCCCTTCCGGTTCCCCCCTTCAGCCCCCAGCAGCAGCCCCTCCAACTCCGGCCACCCACCCTCCTTCCGCCGTCCTCCTTTTTCCGCCTCCACCGGAGGGGGGTGGGGGGGGGGGGGGGGGGGGGGGGGAGCATGGGACGAGAGAAAGAGGGAGCCATGGATAGTTTGGAGATATTTTGGGTTTTAGGTATTAAGTTGAAAAACTAAAATAATTGAGGGTATCGAATTGTTGAGAAAAAGTTTAGGATATTAAGTTAAAAAAACGAAAATAGTTGAGGATATCAAAGTTCAGTTAAGCCAAAATAAAATCTAGGCTAAATTTCAACTTGATACCCTCAACTATCCATGTTTTGCAACTTGATATCCTAAACTTTCAAAATAGCCAACTTGATACCCTGAAAAATATATTTTCCAAAATGCCCTCCCCCCTTCTCTCTATTTCCCAACCCCCCCCCCCCCCCCCCCTCCCTCTCCAGCCGCCGCTGCTGCGCGCCGCCGCGCCGCCCCGCTGCCGCTACTGCTGCGCGCCCGCCGCTGCTGCTCCGGCCGCCGCTGCTGCTCCGGCCGCCGCTGCTGCTGCGCGCCGCCCCGCCGCCCCGCTGCTGCTGCTGCTGCACGCGCCGCCGCTGCTGCTCCGGCCGCCGCTGCTGCTGCGCGCCGTCCCGCCGGGGGAGAGAGGGGGGAGGGACGCCGGAGAGGGAGGGGGGGGGGGACGCCGGAGAGGGAGGGAGGGGGGGCAAGGATATTTTTGGAATTTTTTGGATTTTAGGGTATGAAGTTGAAAATATTCAAGAGTTGATGGTATTAAGTTAACTATTTTAAAAATTTAGGGTATCAAATTACAAAACATGGATAGTTGAGGGTATCAAGTTGAAATTTAGCCTAAAATCTATTTAACGTGATGGCAAATCAAATGGATAAAACTGAAGCACCTCCTCCTCCCTCTATAAGAAGACCCCACCAATTGATCCTCACACACTCACTCACTCTCACACTCTCTCTCTCTCTCTCTCTCTCTCTCTGATCTGCACCAAGCCATATCCTTACTTCCCATTAGTAAACGCTTTTTGGTCTTTCATTCTCTCATAGTGAACGTGAGCTGATTTCCTTTGAATCATTTAAGCACTGTTTGGAAGTTGAGAAAGCACACAATTTGAAGGTCCTTTGAATTAGATGGCTCTTTCTTTAAGAAGCAGTGTATGTATTTCTGGTCCATTATATGAGATGGGTTTGGAGAAGAAGGAAATGGCTGTTGAGCCTGCAGATGCTCTGGCTTGGAAGAGTGAGTTTAAAGGAAGGCAAGTCCTGCTCAAAGAACAAACTAGCAGTTCAGAGAGAAGGTCTCATAAAGCAGGAGGCCATTCACACTCTTCAGTCCATGTAAGCTACCTCAACTAGATTATATCCTTACTTGAATCCTTTCTAAACCATGAAAATCATTTGCTGACATTTCTAAGCAAGGACGTGACGGAACCAGAAATTCAAACAAGACTGACTTGGAGTATGCTAGAATGGACCGACTTATATGAAAAAAAAAAAAAGACTAAATTGTACTTTGATATCCTCGATTATTCTACTTTTTCAAGTTGATAGATACAATAAACTTTTTTACTCAACAACTTAATACCTCAACTATTATTTTTTTCAACTTGATACCTAAATTTTTTAAAAATTTCAAAATACCCTTATCTCTTCCCTCTCCCCTTCTCCTATCCCCCTCTCCCTCCCCCACTCCGGCGACCACCTCTCTCCCTTCCCTCTCCGACGACCACCTCCCCCCCTCCCGCGGCGGCGACCCCCCCCCCCCCCTCCCCCCTCCTGCGGCGGCGACCCCCCCCCCTCCCCTCCCTCTCCGGCGATGTTGGAGTCAGGAAAGGAGGGAGAGGGTGCAGGGGAGCGAGGGGAGGGGGGGTACGGAGGGGGAGGGTGCATGCGGGGCGGGAGGATGGGGGGGGGGGGGGGGGGGGAGGGTGCGGACGGGACGGCGGGGAGAGGGACGGGGGCGAGGGTGGTGGCCGGAGGGGGGGGGGGGGGGGAGGGGCTGGAGGAGGGGAGGGGGAAGGGGTTGAGTGGTAGTTTTAATTTTTGGGTAAGGATATAATTGTCCAAAAAATTTAGGGTATCAATTTGAAAAAAAAAATGTTGATATATCAAATTGAAAAAAGCGGAATAGTTGAGGGTATCAAAGTGTAATTAAGCCAAAAAAAATATGTAAAATAAATTTTTGGGAGTGGATCAGTCCACTTCATCCCCCCTACATGGTAATAAAGTTACATACATCTCACCATCTCGAGTTCCGTGACACTAGGATGTCTTTTTTTTTATTCGCCTACTAGTTTTCTTTCTTTACTTTACTTGGGCTTTTTTTACGGAAATATTCTATAGCACTTTATTTTTTTACTTGAGAATAGTTCAATTTTTTTTATAAGTTTGTTACTCTTTTTTTTTTTTGCTTGAGAATATTTCAAATTTTGAGTATAAAATTCAACGTAGGCAATTTCTACAGTCATATATATATATATATATATATATATATATATATATATATATATATATATATATATATATATATATATATGATTGTAAAATTTTCCTACAATCATATGATATTTATAGGACTGTAGAAAATTCTATAGTTATGGATTGTATATAGACTGTAGAATTTCTTACAGTCCTGTTGAAACACAGAGATAAACCACTGTGACTGTTAGAACTGTAAGTAAATTATAAAGTCCTGTATAAGAAGGACTATAAAAAATTCTACAATTCATATATAATCCATGACTGTAAGATTTTTTACAGTCCTACATATACTATATGACTGTAGAAAATTTTTACAGTCCTATATAAACTATAGAACTGTAGAATTTGCTTACAGTCATGTTGGAAAGGTTTAGGGGGGTGGGCGTCCAAAGTAAATTATTTGGAGTTGTCCTAAGTAAAAATTATAAAAATTTGACTGTCCTAATGTTAAAATTAATATTATTAATATTAACATTAATATTAATATTAATGTTAACATTAATTTTAATGTTAATGTTAATTTAAATTTAAATTTTGTCACGTCAGCTGTCACATCAACATGCCACGTCAGTTATTACGTAAGGAAAAACGATTTGAGGGACAAATAGCATTATTTTTTATTAATTTCCTTAAGCAAGCAGGTACATGTGTGTTTTATTAATTCCAGGCTCAGCAGGCATCCATATGCACACCTAGAGCTCTAAGATGGTGGGATAAATCCATCAAACCGAACATGATGGAGATCAGATCTACGCACGAGCTCGTCAATTCATTGCTCAACGCTGGCGACACGCTCGTCATACTCGATTTCTATTCACCTGGATGTGGAGGTTGCAAGGCTCTCCATCCAAAGGTTCAATTACTGTCTTACTTAATACTACATTTGTGTTTTGTGTCACTTGCGAACCCGATCTCTTAGAGGTCATGTTGGACCTGGAGGGTTGCCCAAAGTCTCATCGGACTTATCCTTGGGCCGGCAATGATGACTAGAGCTTAAATTGACTAGGATAAGCGAGATCCAACTATCTAGCAATTGACTCTTTAGGGGCTGTTTGGTTCAAGTTTTAGAAGTTTAAGAATGAATTTTGGATTTTTGGCAAGTGTGGGATTGAGAATTAGAAGGGAACGTAGGGGGCTTTCCCTCTTGGGAATATTTTTGATTTCATAAAAATGTTGGTTGGGTCCATTAATTGTAACATTTTAGACGGTGAAACTCTATTGACACCAACTGAATTTAGGTAATAATAACATAATAAAATTAAAAAAAAGATGAGAATTGAAAAAAAATGAATTTTTCGGACTACATATTTTTAACATAACCAAACATGGTTATAAGAATGTTGAATTTCTTTTACATGGAAAATGAATGAGAATTAGTTGATTTCTAGAAATACAAAATCTTCATCCAAACGCACAAGTCTCTCGTGTTCATAGCTATCTCGGCTAAAAAATTTAGGCACCAACACAGGAGATTAGTGTAACGTCGACAGTCCCGTTGGATTTTCTGCAGTTTTCTTATGCTCCATATCCGACCCAAGTATTAACCATCCGAATTTTTACAGAATCAGAGTTCTTGATGATAAAATCTCATTGCTCTCCTGCAGATCTGTCAGCTGGCAGAGTCGCACCCAGATGCTCAATTTCTCAAGGTGAACTACGAAGAACACAAGTCCATGTGCCAGAGCCTCCACATCCACGTGCTGCCTTTCTTCCGGTTCTACCGAGGGGCCCAAGGCAGGCTCTGCAGCTTCAGCTGCACAAATGCCACGGTGAGCAACGAGTCCCAGTGTAGTTTCAGAGTGTTTGTGTCGTGTCCGACACGATACTCTGCTACTATCGGTGTGTTTACCTTCTTTTTTTTCTCTCCCACAAATTGTTGCAGGTGAAGAAATTTAAAGATGCTCTGTATAGGCATGGGAAGGATCAATGCAGCCTTGGACCTGCAAGAGGCTTAGAAGAGTCGGAACTGCTGCGCTTGGCTTCGGATCGGAGCACTAAATTCAGCTATCGACCGAGATCTACAACAGATGGGGAGGAGTCGATGATTGTGCCCAATTTTCTGGTGGAAGCTGAGAGTAGAACGGCTGAGTTTGCCATGGCAAGTATGTAGCGATATCAAGATTTATGTGTACCTGTTCTTTGTCAATGAGCCTTTCTACTTGAAATGATCATTTGGATTATGTTGATTGGTCATCACCTCATTCGAATTGTAACTTCCATTGAGAACTCGAGTATTATTGAAACAACTGGGCATTCAAGATGGCAATTTCGTCTGAGCTCTCTAACCCAGTAGAGTCCTACTTGTACTACAAGACTGTAGAATTTGCCTACAGTCGTGTAGGCAAAATAGAATTCCTTTAGTTGGATTTATAGTGTTCGAAACAAATAAATAGGAACCCTAAATCAGTTTTAAACAATTTAATCTAACTAGTTTAGGCATTACCATAGAATGAAGGGTTGGGAGAAAGGAATTAGGGTTTGGGAGTGGGATGGAAACTTGAAGAGAGAGACTAAGTTTAGAATGAAGGGTTAGGAGTGTTAGAGGATCGTACCAATTACAAGTTCAAGATTTGAACTTATCAATTCAAACATCCAACTCATCAATATCAATCATTATGGTTAATGAGAATATTTCTTCATTATATTATTGCTATTTTAGATTATTTTGTTCTATCTTTATTGTTACTCAATTTCTTATAAATAAGAAGGCCATTGTAATCGGTGTGATTGAGGTTTTTAACCCACCTCCATATGTTGATTATGAGATTTATTTCCATCTACCTGTTTTTTCTTTTTTCGTTATTTTCTTCTGGGGGTGAACAACCCAAAGTAAAATTAGGTTATTCTAACTAAAAATTGTACCAAGTTGGGCTGTCTTGAACTAATAAGTTGTCCTGGAGTAAAAGCTGGAGTGTCTTTAGAAATAGCCTTCAAAATTGAGAATTACATGTTCAATGACAAAATAGTCTTTGAACGGCCGAGAAGTGGCTCAAGGTCACCTCTGTAACTTGCGAGAGGCATAAGAAAAATTGAACGTGCTTCTAGCTTTCGGCATTGTCACATACATGGCTTGAGTTTTGATCAAAAGAATAAGGAACTCAGCCTATGAAGACGGACATTTAATTCGTTGATCGATTTTGTGTTACTTGTAATGCCTTCTATTATTTTCTGAATTCGTGTAGGATTTAGGATTCTTATGGTTGTTTTAGATTAAGAACCGAAAAATTTAGTTTACCCTTGGATTGAAACCTATACCTCCCCTTTCCTAACATAGGATATTTTGAGACGGTATATTTTTCATTGGTAATTGGGTTAAATAGACTTTGGGTTAGTTCGGCCATGAAGAATTGCAAACGTTGACCAAATAAATTGAATTCGGCCCCAAAAAGGACAAAAGATCCTAATTCTAATTAACCTTAAAATATTTATTAACATATTTTAGATGGTTAAGGAGTCAATCGTCATCTCAGCATCTAAATTCTACGTTGGACATCCTTAGAACCGAAACGATAATTTTCTTTGAATGTTTTTTGAACCAAAAGTCTAACTAAACCTTGATAATTCTAGGGTTTCAGAAATCACCTTTAAATATTTACCTGACATGTACACTAAGGTTGAGAATTGCCTTTGTATCCTTGAAAGGGATCTATATTGGCTGTTTAGGAGGGAGGCCTAAACCTCCTGCTGGCATGTCATTTTCTTCCAACCAAACAATGTATTATTGTTATTTGGATCCCTAGATACGATCGTAGCCGAGTAGGGTAGGGTAGGGTATGGTTTGTACTCACAAATAAAATCTCTCTGTAATTATGTAGGATTCAGGTCTGTTGGACAACAACAACAAAAAAAATAAAAAAAAAAGGTCTGTTGGACCTCACCTAATTTAACCTAATTTACAGACCTGCTATGTTGAATCAATTCAAAAAACATTTTGTTGAGAATCAATAAGGGACTTTTAGTCCCACATCGGAATATGTAGTATGTAGAGGAGCTAGACTCCCTATAAGTAGTGAAGTAGTCCATCAATAAAATCATCCAACCATTATTTTCTACATGGTATCAGAGCCGGCCCGGAGGTTTAGGTTGCCCTATCCTGAAGCTAATTTTGATTGCCCTTTAACCCTTTGGTGGGGTTATGATGAGCCTAAGGGGTTGCCCTAGCAGAGAAGGATTGTCCTAGCAGAGGGGGGTTGCCCAAGCCCCAAGGCTTGTCCGGCTTACCCCAGGGCCGGCCCTAGGTATCAGAGCCATACCTCTCTCTCTCTCTCTCTCTCTCTCTCTCTCTCTCTCTCTCTCTCTCTCTCTCTCCACACAAAAAAAAAACAAAAAACAATTTTTTTTTTTTGGATGTGTGTGCTTTGTCCAAGATAATAGGTCAGGCGTTGGCAAATTGGATCCTAGGACAGTTAAATGTGTCTTTGTCGGTTACACGGCGACTCAGAAGGGTTATGCATGTTGGAGTCCAGTCGAGCGGAAGATGTTTGTAAGCATGGACGTTACATTCAGAGAACTCGAACCATACTACGGTTCGGATGAAGGTTCAGCATTTGGTGACACACCTAACACAGATGGTGTTAGATGTGAGGGGGAGATAATAAGCCCAAATGTGGTCGTCGGATCGGTTCCAATGATTGGAAAATAAATAATCTCATGCGCTGTGGGAAATGATTGGAAAATAAATAATCTCATGCGCCTGAGTAATGGAGATTCATGCGGCTGTGGGAAATGATTGGGAAATAAATAATCTCATGCGCTGGGAAAATGATTGAGAAATAAATAATCTCATGCGCTGTGGGAAATGATTGGAAAATAAATAATCTTATGCGCCTGAGGAATGGAGATTCATGCGGCTGGCGAAAATGATTGGGAAATAAATAATATCATGCGCCTGAGGAAGAAAGATTCATGCGGCTGTGGGAAATAAATCTCATGCGCTGTGGAAAATGATTGGGAAATAAATAATATCATGCGCTGTGGAAAATGATTGGGAAATAAATAATATCATGCGCCTGAGGAATGGAGATTCATGCGGCTGTAGGAAATGATTGGAAAATAAATAATCTCATGCGCTGTGGGAAATGATTGGAAAATAAATAATCTCATACGCTGTGGGAAATAATTAGGAAATAAATAATCTCATGCGTCTGTGGAAAATAAATAATATCATGCGCCTGAGGAAGAAAGATTCATGCGGCTGTGGGAAATAATTGGGAAATAAATAATATCATGCGCCTGAGAAAGAAAGATTCATGCGGCTGTGGGAAATAAATCTCATGCGCTGTGGAAAATGATTGGAAAATAAATAATATCATGCGCTGTGGCTGTTCTTCCTCTCCGAATTTTTCTGAGAACAGAACCATGGAAGCCATTGCTTCCAAGCTCCATAAATCTTTCATTCCAAGCCCAAATATGGACTTCCATAGGTCAAAATTGGGTAGAACGAAATTTTCTACAACATGGAACCATCAAAACTTGAAGATAACAAAGTTTACTAGATCAAAACCTAAGAAACCCGAAAATATATCAAACTTAGATCTACAACAAATAAGCCATGGAAATTGAAAATGCTAAGTACTAAAGAGACTTAGAATTAAATAAGGAAGATGATAGAACAATAATAATGGGGATCTATCAGGAAGCAAGTTGGCACTTGCCTTGCTCTCCTAGGTTGGTGGGAGAGTTAGGAGGAAGAAGAAGAGTAATAAGAAGAAGTAATGAAAAGAGAGAAAGGGTTTGGGGCTTTAAATGGGGTGGTGGTAGGTGGGGGTTTGTTTCGGTTCATGATGAACCAACATAATTAAACCAATTCAAGCCGAACCCAAAACAAAGCTAAAGCAGAGTATAAAAGCAGAAAGTAAAGTACAGAAATGAAATTGCAGGAAATTAATTAACACAAAATTAAAGGAATTTAAATACAGAGCAATACATGATAAATATAAAATATTTACATTTAATCAGTACATGCATTCTAAAAATACGTATTCCGGGAATGGAAAGTGACATCTCTACCCTCCTTAGAAAAATTCCGTCCTCGAAATTTCAGATCCAAGCATGATAGAAATATCGAAGCTAAACTAATCTAAGTATAAACAATTGAGTAAGCAATCATTCTACAATGATAATAACAAGTAATGTATCTACATCTAATAATCTACAACGTTAAGGAATTCTACTCATAAGGTGACAAGCATGAGGAGTTAAGACAATCAAGGTATACAGAAGGAAATATACCTTGTGAGTCAAACAGGTGCAGATACCGTGATCGGATATCATCCTCACGTTCCCACGTTGACTCTCCTAAAGAGTGATGACCCCAAGCAACCCGGACAAGGCTAATTGTTCGGTTCTTGAGTATCTTCTCTCTTCGGTCCAAAATAGACACAGGCTGTTCCTCGTAAGACAGGTTGGTACCAACAACCAGCTCAGAATGATCAAGGATATGGCTTGGGTCCGACACATACCTTCGCAACTGAGATACATGAAACACGTCATGCACCTCTCGTAACGAAGGTGGAAGGGATAAACGATAAGCAACATCGCCTATCCTATCAAGAATAACAAATGGGCCCACGTACCGCGGACTCAACTTCCCGCGAACGCCAAACCTAATGACCCCACGGGTAGGTGAGATCCGCAAGAACACGTGGTCCCCAACAGAAAACTCTAGCGGCCTACGATGCTGGTCCGCCCAATGACGATGCCGATCCTGCATAACTCGAAGTCGCTCTCTAATTCTGTCACGCCCCAGAACCAGAATACTGGAGAGCGGGGGCGGACATAGCCAGCTACGTATGATGAAATAGAATCCATCTCACCATACGGTCACGGCTGTCTAGATATGTGAGGGTTTCACTACAATCCATCGGTCTCTTAAGGTCATAAAATAGCCTATTGTCTCAATCTCAACCAACTAATAATAGTAACAAGATATCAGATCACTAAATATACAATTGTAAGGCGTCCCAAACATTACATATCCAGATGATCATGAAGCTAGTCGTACAAAATGTAAGGACTAGCAAGAGTTCAGTCATACATGATCAACCCCCGGGGCTTGTCAATCATGTTACAGCCCGTAGGCAGACGGTAAGTAAGTACAATCGAGCTAACACTTGCTCGTCGGCTAAACGCCTCAAAAGAATAATTTACAATATTACAGTAGGAGAACAAAAAGAAACCCACTCGATGCCCTGGTTACGCCTGGTGACCACCATCGGGCTGTAAAACAGGTAGATCCTTTGCTGCTGCTCCGGTATCTGGCCATACAAAACCAGCTGGGTCAGACCCCAGAAAGAGCAAGTGCCACAAGGGAGGCTTCACTTAAGGACTAAAACCAACAAATCATTAGCATTCAACAGGTAAGAAAATAATAAGTAACACAGTTTGGGGTTTGTGCACTACCAATGCACTTATCCCAATCAGAGAAAATAACTAAGTGAAGCATCATTGACATAAAAGAACTGGAGAATCATGCTAAATAAAATATAGCGGGACAATATATGAAGAGAAAACGAAGAAGAAACATGGTAAGTGATATATAAAAGACATTCTTGTACAGAATCAATAAAAGATAGGACATATGAAAAAGCATGCCAGGATGATATACGATGAGATAACCATGGGACTATTCAGATAGCTAGGTTACAACCCGTAAACCAAACAAGGACCGGGGTTGTAACCCTTCGTCTGAACGGAACTTGGTTTCTCTCACCATTTATCGGCAAGATGAATATAAGAAATCAGGTCAAGTAACAATCTGGAGTGACAATCATTATAGTGACAATCTGGAGTGACAATCTTTCAATCATTCTGGTACAATCCTGCAATCAATCAATTCTAGACAATACCATACTGGACTAGACTCCATCCATTCAATCACGGCCAATCATTGCCTACGGCTTTCTACATTAACTAACTAGGGTTGTCACAATCCTAGTTACTATCAAGATGCAATGAGATGTTCCACCAGCCACAAGCCCTGCAGCTAATCCAGGTTATCCAGGCGACTGAGATTCATTAAGCAATTATCAAGAGTTATTAGGTGTGCCCCACATGACAGTGGGCTGGAAATGTGCCCTACTCGACGGCAGGCTACAAGTCCAACAATTGTGGCCGGGATAACGGGATCGCCTGTAACTGGAGAAAATCTCTCATGACTACTGAATTATTCTAATCATTAACCTTAGTTTATTTCAATAGGTACCCCTGACCGTGGTACTCAGGAGTCCCATCCTAGACATGATGCGAGACTGGACAAGTGGATTTAACAAGCAAGCAAGAAAGAACCACCCACGGTGTCAAGACAAGTCAAGCTAAGTTATCAGGTCATGTCAAGTCAGGAGTGCGCCACGACGGCCACTATCATGTCAGGTTGGTCATGTCAGGAGTGCACCACTACGGGTCACCATCGTGTTATGCAAGTTCATTGTCATACCATGCCATGTACAATGGTCATTCCAACATATTAAGTAAAATCAAGTTCATGACAAAAGGCGTAAGGATATAAAATGGACGTAAAATATCTAATAAAATATCAATATAAGGGCTTATAGAAGAGCCAAGCTTAGAGAAATAAAACCAAATCTCCAAGAGCCAATAGATTGTGCAAGGGGTCAGGGGGTTGGATTGCGCAGGAGTCAAGTGCACCAGGGGCCAACTGCGCAGGAGTGAGCTGCGCAGGGGTCAGATTGCGCAGAGGATGGATTGCGCAGGATCGGGTTGCGCAGCAATGGGTTGCGCAGCAATGGATTGCGCAGAGGATGAACTGCGCAGCAATAGGTTGCGCAGAGGATGGATTGTGCAGCAATGGGTTGCGCCAGCACTGGACTGCGCCAGCACTGGATTGCGCAGCAATAGATTGCGCCAGCACTAAAGAGCACTGGACTGGCTAGATGGACTGCGCCAGCGCTAAAGAGCACTAGACAGGCTAGATGGACTGCGCCAGCGCTAAAGAGCACTGGACAGGCTAGATGGACTGCGCCAGCGCTAAAGAGCACTGGACAGGCTGGATTGCGCCCGGGACAGAAGATCATCTTCCCCAAAGCTGAGAGCAATGGCCATGGAATTTCGAAATTCTAAAAGACCATAACTAGGTCAAATCTCAATGAAAATCTACTTTGCAAAGGTCTAAGTTGTGCAAAATTAAATTCTCTTCCACATGGAACAATCAAAACATGAAAATGAACAAGTTTTATAGATCAAAACCACCATTTTTCGAAAATACTTCAATCCTAGATCTACAAAATTCCAAGCTCCAAATAGAGAAAACTCAAGTTCTAATGTTACTTAGAATGAACTAATAAAGCTATTAGACAAATAAAATGTAGCCCTTAAGTGATAGCAAGATGCAACTTGCCTAGAGCTTGGGTGTAGGTGGAGAGGAGGAAGAAGAAGAAAAAAAATAAAAATGAGGAGAGAGAGAGGAAGTTTGGTATTTATGGGAGGGGGTGGTTCACCATGTCAAACCAAAATAAACCGAACCAAGCCAAGCCAAGTCATGTTGAACCAAGTCAAGGCCAATAACTCTCCCTAGCAATTTAAACCAAATGAATCATAAAATAAACCCAAGCTTCACTAATCCAAAATAATAAACCAATGAACCATTAAAAACCAATTGAACTATCAATGCCAATAAAATCAAGCCAATGCAAAATAAGCCAAGATAACTAATCACGAAAAATTAAATATGGGTCCAAAATATGTATACGTACACTAAATACGTATCACGAATTTGGGACATTACAAATTCCTTTAACCAATTCAATTGTCTGAACAATCATTTCCGGGCCTAACATCTTCCTCTCCCCGATATCGTCCCATGCCAGTGGCGACCTACACTTCTTACCATATAGTGTTTCAAATGGCGTCATCTGGATACTGGCTTGATAACTGTTATTGTATGAGAACTCGACCAAGTGTAGGTGGCTCTCCCAAGATCCTCCAAAATCTAGGGTGCAAGCCTGCAACATATCCTCTAAAGTCTGAATTATTCTTTCTGATTGCCCGTCCGTCTGTGGATGGTAAGCCGTGCTAAATCTTAACTTGGTACCCAAGCTATGATGTAAGCTCTTCCAAAAATGTGATGTAAAACGGGTATCTCTCTCTGACACAATACTGACTGGGACCCCATGCTGCCTGACTATCTGCTGCATATACAATTCTGCCAACTTCTCCGTAGATTGACCTACTCTGAAAGGAAAAAAATGTGCCACCTTCGTAAGCCGATCTACGATTACCCAAATAGCATCCTTACCACTTGGTGATCTCGGTAAACCGGTCACAAAGTCCATTGTAATATGTTCCCACTTCCATTCCGGGATAGGAAGCGATTGCAATAACCCAGCTGGCCTCTGCTGTTCTGCCTTCACTTGCTGACATACCAAGCAACGGAAAACAAATCTAGCTATCTCCCTCTTCATCCCGTTCCACCAGAAGTGCTGCTTGATATCTCGGTACATCTTGGTCCCTCCAGGGTGTACAGAATACTGAGAACTGTGAGCTTCTGTCATAACCTCCTGTCTGATATCTCCACTAGGCACACATAGACGTCAAACCTAAGTGTACCATCTTCATGAATTCTCATCTCCTTCCTGAGTCCTGACTCACATTCTGTTATAAGCTTCTGAATCCTTGGGTCCTGTGCCTGAGCTACCTTGATCCTGTCTACCAAGTCGGATTGAACTTGTAGACTCGCCAGAACTCCTACATCACAAGGAAGTATAACCTCGATGCCCATCTCCTGAAGGTCTTCTAAAATGTGCTTCTGGGTTGTCAACATAAATGCGCCGCCTCTCCTGCTGAGAGCATCTGCTACCACATTAGCCTTGCCTGGATGATATTGAAGCTCCACGTCATAGTCCTTAATCAACTCCAACCATCTTCTTTGCCTCATGTTCAGTTCCTTCTGAGTAAAGATGTACTTCAGACTTTTGTGGTCTGTGTACATGTCCACTCGATCACCATATAAGTAATGCCTCCATAGCTTCAAAGCAAATACTACTGCCGCCAACTCCAAGTCATGAGTTGGGTAATTCTTTTCGTGGTCTCGAAGTTGCCTAGATGCGTATGCTATCACCTTCCCATGTTGCATTAGGACGCACCCAAGTCCTTTTCCTGACGCATCACAATATACTGTAAAACCTCCGGGTCCAACTGGCAATGTAAGAATAGGCGCTGATATCAATTTCTGCTTCAGATTCTCAAATGATGCCTGGCATTCTGCCGACCAGACGAATGGTACATCCTTCCGTGTCAAGCGGGTCATAGGTGCTGAAAGTCTTGCAAATTCTGATACGAACCTTCTGTAATATCCTGCCAATCCCAAGAAACTCCGCACATCAGCTACGGTCTTGGGTACTGGCCAACTCTCTACTGCTTCTACCTTCTTGGGATCCACTGCTACTCCAGCTCCTGATATGATATGACCTAAAAATGAAATATGATCCGACCAAAACTCACACTTGCTGAGCTTGGCATACAACTGGTTCTCTCTCAGAACCTGTAACACTTTCCTGAGGTGGTCTTCATGCTCCTCTTCACTAGTTGAATATACAAGAATGTCGTCGAGAAACACAACGACAAATTGATCCAAGTACGGCATAAAGATGCGATTCATTAAATCCATAAAGATTGCTGGAGCATTGGTCAAACCAAACGGCATTACTAAGAATTCATAATGCCCATACTTCGACCTGAATGCTGTCTTGGGAATGTCCTCCTTCCGAACCCTCTCTTGATGATACCCTGAACGAAGATCTATCTTGGAGAAAACTCTAGCTTTGCTCAACTGATCAAACAAGTTATCGATCCTGGGTAGTGGGTACTTGTTCTTTACTGTTGTCGCATTTAGCTTCCTGTAATCGATGCACAATCTGGATGACCCATCCTTCTTTCCTACAAGTACCACTGGTGCTGCCCATGGTGATATGCTAGCTTGGATGAACTTCTTCTCCTTCAGTTCCTCTATGTGCTGATATACCTTGGCCTGCTCTGAGTCCGCCATTCTGTAAACTCGATCTGATATCGGTTTAGTTCCAGGTGCCAATTCTATACTGAACTCAATATCTCTAATCGGTGGTAGACCTGGAAGTTCTTCAGGAAATACGTCTAGAAACTCTTCAACTACCTTCGGAACTTGAACTTCTTCCATTGCCGTCACTACTCCCTGCTCTTGTTGAGTTGCCACTGATCTGACTAAGGTGAACCGCTTCATGCCTGGAATATCAAAAGATACACTCCTTCTACGACAATCTATTGTCGCATGACTGTCTTTCAGCCAGTCCATGCCTAAGATAACGTCGAAATTTCCAACAGGAAATTCTATCAACCGGGCGGGTAAGGAATGCCCGCAAACTACAACGCTACACGCTAGAATAACTCTACTAACTCCTACGAGCCCATTGCCAGTGAGTATATTCAACCTCTCTGGCAATGCCTCGAATTCCATTCCTAGCCGTGTTGCAAATTGTACAGATATAAATGAGTGTGATGCTCCTGAATCAAACAATGCTACTGCGGGATATGAGTCGACGAGAATGTTACCTGCCACAACATCTCCCGATGCCAATGCCTCTTCCAAGGACAGAGTGAATGCCTGCCCTCGACCTCCTTGCTGGTTCCCATGCTGCGGCCTAGCCTGGTGCTGCCGCTGGCCCCTGTCTTGGTGATGCTGGGGTGGTCTATGCTGGTGTTGCTGCATCGGCGGTCCCTGCTGCCGAAACATCTAAGCCCGTGGCATTAACGGACGCTGGGCCAATGGTCTCACTGCCACTGCGGGTCCTCGATACTGCCCTGCCCCTGGTGCTGGCAGAGCAGGAAACTGCTGCACTGGTCCTCCTGACCTCGAATTCATGGGACATGTGGTAACCCGATGATCTGGATTTTCACATATCAAACACAGTCCGTTCAATGCTCGACACACATCTCTAGTGTGCCCCATCTTCCCACAATAAGTGCAGCCCGCTGGGGGCTGCTGATTCTTCTTCTGTTGCAGCTGCTGCCTGGGTGGTGGTGCTGGTCCTCGCAGTGCCACATCGTGGATACGAATGCCAGGGGATGATGCTGTTGTTCGGGGCGCTACTCCCCCTCCTCCTTCAATCTGACTGTGAGATCTCTTCTGACCCCCAGTCCTGGCCGCAATCCTCTGAACGGTTATCTCATGCCTTCGAGTCGCCGTCAATACTTCATCAAAAGTCTGGTAATTGTGCCCCTCTATCAATTGCAAGAGCTCAAGATGAAACCCTTGCTGGAACCTCATAGCCCTCTGGCTCTCTGTTGCTACCATCTCTGGGGCGAACCTACTCAATCTGCAGAACTCTGCTGCATAAGCATCTACAGTCTTGCCAGCCTGTCTGAGGTTGATAAACTTCTGTTGTAGCTCAAACTGTGCCACAACTCCATAATACTTCATCTTGAATCTTGCGGTAAAATCGTCCCAAGCCACAGGACGTCTGATGCCTACCTCCTCTGATTCCCACCAATCACGTGCGAGATCCTGAAGTAACAACTTCATCTGATCCACACGTTCTTCTGCCGGCACCTTAGCTGCTGTCAGAATAGCCTCAATATCCTTAAGCCATGCATCTGCTGAGATGGCATCCTCCGTGCCTTCGAAACGGCGGGGGTTGTACTTGTAAAACCTGGCTGACGCTCCTGAATCTGTCCTTGCCCCTCTTTCCAAAGCTGTCTGCAATCCTTGGTTAAGTAGTACATTCTGCTCTTGCAAATGAGCGTGCATACGTTGTTGGGCTAACATCTGATGTTGCTGAGTAGCCATCATCCCTATCATGATCTCCAGAAGAGCCGGTGTGTCCATTTCCGCAGGGTTAGGTAGAACTGTTGGTGGTGGTGGAACCTCCGGATACTGTGATCCAGCTGCTGCTTCCACTATTACTTCTTCTTGGATAGTCTCTTGAGTTAGTACCGGCCCTTGTTGCTGACCAACATGGTCAGGTTATCCGTGTTGCTCTTGTTGTTGTTGCCCAATCATGACAGATGCGGACGAGGTGCCCCTAAGAAAAGGGACAAAAGAACAATCAAACGATCGGACATGAAAGATCAATGAAGTCAAAGGATACCGGAATGTCAAGCTAGAGTCGAGAGTAACGAATCATGAGATCAAGGGAGAACATGTGTGATTGAGACATCCTATAAATTAAAACACCCCACAAGTCTGAAATGAGACCTGCATGGGCCACCACTAAAACCTTGTCATGCCCCAGAACCAGAATACTGGAGAGCGGGGGAATGACTCAGCCAGCTACGTATTACGGGTAGATGAATACCGTATAATACGATCAATGCTGTCTAAAAGACAAGGGGGTGCATACTACATGAAAGTCTCGCTATGGTCACTTCATATCTATTGTCTCAATCATTCAAATAAGAAACAGAAATAGAGAACATGTAAGATAAAGCAGTAAGGCGTCCCAAACGCTCAGTCAAAATGTTCTTGATATCTGGCTTTACAAAATATAGCCAGATGATGTAGCAAAGTGTACACAATTGTTATCAGCTGCAGTCAAACTTAATTACAATTATGTAAAAGTAAGTACAAGATAATCCGACTAACATGTCGGTGCCAAACGGTAAGGTATTAAGTAAATAACAAAACGAGTGGGGAAGTAAGGAACCCACTCGAGTCCTCCTGCGATCATCCCTCTAGTATTGACCATCTTGGAGGTGGAAGTAAGCTGAGTCCTCGGGGACCGGCTCTAAATCTGGCCATGCAAAATCAGAGAGGTTAGACCTCTAATAGCAAGTACCGCAAGGAAGCACGATATGAGATATTAAACCAGTAAATAAGAGAATATAATAATAGATCTCTGCTTGCTACTGGGATTCACGTAACATCACGACACTTCGAACCAACCTCCCAACCAAACAAGGACAGAAGTTGGCCCGTCATGTCCTGATGTTCTGATCATCTCAGTTAGGTAACAGAGTAGGTACAGTACACAAACAAATAAACTTAAACGGCCATCCAACTTCTACGACTTACTACTGTGAGTCCCAAGTTATCCTGGAATTATGCAATAAAGATTTCTCAGTTCTTACTATGGACAAGCAAGGCTAGTCGATCCAATCAATCCATTGCGCCAATCATGAATTAGACGAGTCCCAGCGGGACGCCCGTCATCAATATACAATATACAATAATATAAGCAGATACCACTCCCTGCCCGTGTGGCAGAATTGCAGTATCTGTGGGAACCAACCGACCTGTTGGGCGCTAATAGTCCCAAAGAGGGCTGCCATGTAAGAACTCAGAAATCTATTCCCTCCGTGCAATCATTATTTTATTTAACTTAGTAGCCTCTATGTTAAGTGAAATCCCATACCGTGGATCATGGTCATTTCAGAAATGAGTACTTTCGTACAAAGTACGATATGCTCAACTCTACAACGATACCCGTGCGGTTAGGTTGTAGGTCTTACATAGCGTAATGCAACAATTAAAACTAACCACGGAATAATCATGCCTTGACCATAGAGTACACATGCTGCTTTCGTAAAATAAATAAATAATTGTAGCCTGTATGTATCTATATGTCAATATTCGGGATTGGCCAATCGATTGCAAATATGAACGTGTCTTATTCCATTTAATTCAATAAGACGACTAGCCAGTCTCTTAGTTCCATCTAGGAACGCATGATCAATTATTAATCAAGATAACAATCAATGTTAATTAATGTCAAATTCGGGAAATAAAAATTGGGTAATAAATAATGATTGGGAAATAAATAATCTCATGCGCTGTGAGAAATGATTGGGAAATAAATAATCTCATGCGCTGTGGAAAATGATTGGAAAATAAATAATCTCATGCGCCTGAGGAATGGAGATTCATGCGGCTGTGGGAAATGATTGGGAAATAAATAATCTCATGCGCTGGGGAAATGATTGAGAAATAAATAATCTCATGCGCTGTGGGAAATGATTGGGAAATAAATAATCTCATGCGCCTGAGGAATGGAGATTCATGCGGCTGGGGGAAATGATTGGGAAATAAATAATATCATGCGCCTGAGGAAGAAAGATTCATGCGGCTGTGGGAAATAAATCTCATGCGCTGTGGAAAATGATTGGAAAATAAATAATATCATGCGCTATGGGAAATGATTGTGAAATAAATAATATCATGCGCCTGAGGAATGGAGATTCATGCGGCTGTGGGAAATGATTGGAAAATAAATAACCTGAGGAATGGAGATTCATGCGGCTGTGGAAAATGATTGGGAAATAAATAATGTCACGCGCCTGAGGAAGAAAGATTCATGCGGCTGTGGGAAATGATTGGGAAATAAATAATCTCATGCGCTGTGGGAAATGATTGGGAAATAAATAATATCATGCGCCGGAGGAAGAAAGATTCATGCGGCTGTGGGAAATGATTGGGAAATAAATAATATCATGCGTCTGAGGAAGAAAGATTCATGCGGTTGTGGGAAATAAATCTCATGCGCTGTGGGAAATGATTGGAAAATAAATAATATCATGCGCTGTGGCTGTTCTTCCTCTCCGAATTTTTCTGAGAACAGAACCATGGAAGCCATTGCTTCCAAGCTCCATAAATCCTTCATTCCAAGCCCAAATATGGACTTCCATAGGTCAAAATTGGGTAGAACAAAATTTTCTACAACATGAAACCATCAAAACTTGAAGATAACAAAGTTTACTAGATCAAAACCTAAGAAATCCGAAAATGTATCAAACTTAGATCTACAACAAATAAGCCATGGAAATTGAAAATGCTAAGTACTAAAGAGACTTAGAATCAAATAAGGAAGATGATGGAACAATAATAATGGGGATCCATCAGGAAGCAAGTTGGCACTTGCCTTGCTCTCCTAGGTTGGTGGGAGAGTTAGGAGGAAGAAGAAGAGTAATGAGAAGAAGTAATGAAGAGAGAGAAAGGATTTGGGGCTTTAAATGGGGTGGTGGTAGGTGGGGGTTTGTTTCGGTTCATGATGAACCAACATAATTAAACCAATTCAAGCCGAACCCAAAACAAAGCTAAAGCAGAGTATAAAAGCAGAAAGTAAAGTGCAGAAATGAAATTGCAGAAAATTAATTAACATAAAATTAAAAGGATTTAAATACAGAGCAATACATGATAAATATAAATATTTACATTTAAACAGTACATGCATTCTAAAAATACGTATTCCGGGAATGGGAAGTGACAAGATCATACGGTCTTCCTCCAGCATGCAAGAGGCCACATCACTATACTTGCTGTATATGTGGATGATATAGTGATCACAGGTGATGATGAAGTCGAGATCACTAAGCTGAAGTTAAAACTCGCGAAGGAGTTTGAGGTGAAGGATTTAGGAGGGATGAGGTACTTTCTAGGTATCGAAGTGTGTGAAGGCGAACAGGAAATTGTTCTATCATAAAGAAAATACGTACTAGATCTGCTGAAGGAGACAGGGATGCTGGGATGCAAAGCAGCCGTTACTCCAATTGACCAGAAGAGTAAGTTTGGAGCAGAAACAGGAGAGCCTGTTGATCGTAAAAGATATCAAAGACTTGTAGGAAGATTGATTTATCTAGGACACACTTGCCCTGATATCTCATTTGCGGTGAGTGTAGTGAGTCGCTACATGCATGATCCAAAAAAGGGTCATATGGAAGCAATATTTCAGATCTTGAGATATCTGAAAGGAACGCCGGGAAAGGGGCTATGGTTCAAGAGGAATTGACGCATAGAAGTTGAGGGATACTGTGATACAGACTGGACGAGCTGCATAGACGACAGAAGGTCTACCACGGGATACTATATTTTTGTAGGAGAAAATCTGGTCTCATGGAGAAGCAAGAAACAGTCAGTGGTAGCACGGTCGACAGCTGAAGCAGAATACAGAGCAATGGCTCTGGGAGTGTCAGAGTTGCTGTGGGTGAAAGCATTGCTGACCGAGTTGAAGCTGGATAAGGGAGCACCATTGCGTCTTCTGAGCGATAGTCAAGCTGCAATAAGTATAGCTAACAATCCAGTTCAGCACGACAGAACGAAGCACATCGAGATTGATCGATTCTTCATCAAGGAGAAGTTGGAACAAGGGATACTGAAGATTGACCATGTCCGCTCAGAAGAACAAGTTGCAGACTGTCTGACTAAGGGTCTTAGTTCATTAAGTCTGTCGAAGCTATGTAACAAGATGGGGATGATCAATATCTATCGCCCATCTTGAGGGGGAGTGTTGAGAATCAATAAGGGACTTTTAGTCCCACATCGGAATATGTAGTATGTAGAGGAGCTAGACTCCATATAAGTAGTGAAGTAGTCCATCAATAAAATCATCCAACCATTATTTTCTACACATTTTCCTCAAACTAATCATATCCTAAAAAGAAATTCAATTTAGAAAACATTTTCCTCAAACTAGTCATATCCTAAAAAAAAAGATTTTTTATAAGGACACATCAAAAGTTGATCAGGGCTGTTCCATTCTTAACTTTCATTTATTTACAAGTTTGTCATTGAAAAATTTACTCAAGGCTATCTCATTCTTAGGTATAAAAGACAACTCTTTTCATTTTTTTGCTCTCTTCTCCTTCTTAAGAAAAAAGAAAGAACAAGAATAAAGAAAACAAGAAAAATATATCTTTCTCCAAACCGTAGTTTTTTTTTTTTTTTTGCTCTCTTCTAATTTCTCATATATTGTTCTCCAAACACTAGTTTATGGATAAAACCCTATTTGTAGAAGAAATTGGAAGACATTATGGATGAAATCCTAATTCTAGAAGAAATCGATTTGTTGAGCAAGTTTATATCAGGACTGCCACAATTTCTGGGAGTCC
This sequence comes from Iris pallida, assembly GCA_029216955.1. Taxonomy (NCBI): domain Eukaryota; kingdom Viridiplantae; phylum Streptophyta; class Magnoliopsida; order Asparagales; family Iridaceae; genus Iris; species Iris pallida. The sequence continues at coordinate 751,443 of JANAVB010012998.1, read as the reverse complement.
TAGAAGTATTGACGACTGCTAGAAATTGTGGCAGTCCTGAAAGGCCTTGCTATACAATATGAATGCCACAATTTCTGGCAGTCCTAGAAGTATTGAGGACTATCAGAAATTGTGGCAGTCCTGAAAGGGTGAAAGGGACTTGCTGTACAACAAGTACATTTTAGGACTGTTACAATTTCTAACATTACTAAAATCAAAATGGCCGAATGAAAAATATATGTTAGGATTTATTTCCATCTTGATAATATAGTGAAATATACATTTTATGGTTTATTTTCATGCATTGTTTGTGAGAAAGAATGAAATAAACATGTTAGGGTTTGTTTTCATGCATTATTTGTGAGGAATCAAATTGATGAGAATGAAAATTATGGAGAAAAAAATAGGATTTTGATGGAAATGGTGGAGAAAAGAACTAGGGTTTAGAGTGGAAAAATGGTGGAGAAGAAGATGAAGAAGAAGATGTATAGTTTGGAGAGTGAAAAATGGTGAAGAAGGAGAAGAAGAGGAGGAAGAAAGTTAGGATTTTGGAAGAAAGAGAGTGAAATTTGCAAATGAGAGTGAAATTTGGGATTTGGGGGTGTGGGGTTGGGACAGTCACATGAGTAAAAAAAATGGAATAGTCCGAGTAATTTTTCCTCAAACATGGACTAGCTTCAATTCTGGCTAATCCTAATCAACTTTTGAAGTGTCCTTATAAAAAATCAAAAAAAATTATAGAATCGAAATGTCCGAATTAACTTGGAATCCGAAGAACTAAAAGTTGATATCCACCATTTCTTTCTCACTAAACTCAAGTTCTCTAAGTTCTTACCATTTTCACTTAGAACTTACCCTAAGAACCAGAAGCTAAATCATTTGTTCGCATGAAAACTGAATCCTATATCAGATGGGAACAACTCTATACATGACATTTTAACGTCATGTACAAATAATAAATATGGCCTTTTCTAATTACTCTAGATTAAAAAAATCATGACATTCTAAGAACATTGTTATTACAATTTATAAAAAATAGAAAAGCCTAGATTTAGATATTTCACGTTAGTAACATATCCGGAGGTTACAGTTTTTTGAAACCTTCATATTTTAGTGATCATGTGTGTTAGTTCAACTTGCACATACTCAAAAACGATTTTGAGTCTACATGTACTAAAGTTTTTGTCTATCCAAATTTTACAACTTTTGTATATCATGAATAGAATGGTTGATATTTTATAAACTTTTTATAGGTCTTTGTCTTCTGACATGGCAATCGTAAACCCCACATGATCTGGGATCCAGAGCAAATTTTTTTAATATTTTGTTAACATGTATCTTGCTACACATGTTAATATATTGATAAATATATTATCATAGTACATTTATTAATATATATTATATATTTATGAATATATAATTTAAGTCAAAAATATATTAACAAATGTGTTGATAAAAATATTCATAAAAAATTATGTATTTATTAATGTATTAACAGGTATGGACACATGTTAATAATTTTTTTTTTTTTCTTCGTGAGAATATAACATAATTAGTATGGTTGAATATATATAATTTTTACGAAGTGGTCAACTTTGACAGATACTTTTGTCTCCTGACGTGGCTACAATAAAGCCCACATGATGTGGGGCCCAAAAGTGCTTGTTTTGTGTTATGGATAAGAACAAGTACGTGGAGCTGTGCTGTCTAGAGTTATATTGAAATATAATGTTTGGTAGTTGTTTAGGGTTATTTATAGAGGCATAACTTCGTTGCCCAACACAAAATTTTACTTTTTCCTTTTTTCCCCTACTTTTTTCTAGGGGTGAGCATTATTCGATTTTGGACCGAAAATCGAACCGAACCGAACCGAATAAGAAATTTGGTTCGGTTTTAAAAAAATTCGGTTCGGTTTCGGTTTTGAAAATAATAAATTTTCTTATTCGGTTTCGGTTTCGGTTTTGGAATTCGGTTTCGGTTTCGGTTTTGGAATTCGGTTTCGGTCCAAAACCGAAAATCGAATAAGAAAATTTAGATATATATATATATATATATATATATATATATATATATATATATATATATATATATTTTATATATATATATATGTGTGTGTGTGTGTGTGTGTGTGTGTGTGTGTGTTAATTATAGGTATATACTAAATATATATAGGTGTATGTTATAGGTATATACTGAATATATCTTGGTATATTTAGTTATTACATATATTAACAAAAAAATACACAAAAAAACCCAAAAACCGAATAAACCGAAAACCGAACCGATTTAATTCGGTTCGGTTCGGTTCGGTTATTGACCAATTCGGTTCGGTTTCGGTTTTGCTTATTCGGTTTCGGTCCAATTCGGTTTTTGCTTATTCGGTTCGGTTTGAACCGAATAAACCGAATGCTCACCCCTACTTTTTTCTCCCTTAATTTATTTGTTCTTCTTCTAACCCGAAAAGATGGCACAAAAATATTTATATTTTTCTTCTTCTTCTCGTTCTTTGACCATTTTTTTCCTTTTAATTCTAGTTTTTTTTTAAGTTTATATATATATATATATATATATATATATATATATATATATATATATATATATATATGCAGACGACCTCTAGCTTAGTGGTTAAGAGAGATGCATGCGGTCCGAGTGGTCAGGAGTTCGAATCCCAGTGAAAGCGATTCCAGAAATAATTTACCTGGTTTCAATATATATATATATATATATATATATATATATATTTTTTTTTTTTTTTTTTTGAAGCAAGGGTAATTAGTTTTCGGAATCGCTCCCACTGGGATTCGAACTCCGCCCACAAGGGCCACATGCATCTCTCTTAACCACTAGGCTAGAAGTCATTTGCTATATATATATATATATATATATATATATATATATATATATATATAAACATTACTTACTAAATTATAGCTTAATAATTTTTTAATGGAATTTTTTTTTTAAAGTTTATATTTCAAAAGTAGGTTTAAAACCTAAAAATTATACATAGTCACGTTAAGTACGACAGAGGACTATCAACTACTAGAATTCTGGTAGTTCTAAGATAGATAATTCTATCAAAGGGCTGTCAAGATCCTGACAGTCCTAATTGCTAGAAATATTAGTATACTGACAATCTTGATTTTAGTATAAATATTGAGTTTTCTACTTAACCATGTGATGTCCCCTAACAATTTTGACAATGACATTTTAGTAATAAATTTTAAATTTTTTGTGTTGTTCTCTAATAATAAAAGTTGTGTCTTTATAAATAACATTGTTTAGTAGTGTTATTGCAACAAATGTTACATAGTTTGATTGTTGAGATATTTGGTGTTTAGATTATCTATGTACAATTTATTGATTGATGAACTATGTTTTCTTTTTTCTTGTCAAAATAATACAAGTAACAACGTCTATATAGAATTAGTAATGTGCATGAGCATTGCACGAAAAAATAGTTAAAGAAAAATCAATGTTAAATTTACTATAAAAATTTGTCATAAATGAGAACTCAAGCAAGCCTCCCACAAGTTAAAATCATTTAGTTATAAATATATCATATTAAATAGTTAAATACTTAGTTAGTTAGTGTATTTAGGCGGTTATTTTAGTTTTTGTTTATTAATTTTTAATATATGTACATAGTTGATGATATACATATAGTTTAAAAATTAGCCGTTTTTAAGCCATATTATATAGTGGAAGATTGGGTTTTTACCCAAAGGCCTCGTTTGGTTCACGGAAAGAAAATGAATTCCCTTGTATTTTTCATGGGAATGGAAAAGTAGGATTCCTGTCACATTTCATTTCCGTTGTTTGGTAAAACAAGAAAACTACTTAGGAAAAGAAAGCAAAATATAACAATATTCCAATAATATCCTTACCTTTTAAAATAAAAATAATATTATAAAAAATAATATTAATGGTAAAATAAGCAATGACACATGGTTACTTTTGTCATAACTTTTATAATAAATGTTGGAAAATGAGGAAGAAAAATTAATTTCATGGATCTTGAGTGGAACCATATTTTCATCAATTTTCTTCCTTGTCAGAAAATTTATTTTTAAGTTTGTGGCTACTAAACAAAGAAAAGGAACAATTTTTTTCTTTTTTGGTTCCTTAAATAACCAAACGAGGCCAAATAGTTTTCACCCTGTAAGATAAAAATGAGAGAATGTGGCTTTGCTAAATAGCTTGTTTGATATTCAAGCCAACAAACTACTGTTGTTACGATGGCAAAAAGTAACATGCATTGTCAGCGTGTAGAAATCATAGCCAGCTAAAGTCTAGACAACCTTAGACATCTAGGGCTCGTTTGGATCAAGTTTTTATATTTCTAGGAATAGGTTTTCAATTCCTTTTCCAATTTAATATTTTCATACCCATATTTGGTTAGGATGAGAATATATAGTTCAAAAAATTTTAAAAATTTATCTCCGTGTTTGGTATACAAAAGGATATAAATATTAATTTATTTAGTTTTTCTATAATACCCTTTCATTAATTTCATAATGATTTACATGTTTGGGATAAAAGTTAAAAAATTGAAAATAAAAAGAGGATACAACCGTCCAAACAAAATAGTCAAACATCATTCCTAGGAAAGCAAATCTATTCCCAAGAGGAGACTTGCGAATAGCTTTCCCAAGTCAATGGGAATAGCTTTCCTCCCTAAGCCGCTCATATTCCCTCCTCATTTCCAATCCTAAACATACCAAACATGGGTAAAGAATTCAAAACCCATTCCCAAACCACAAAAACTTGAACCAAACGCCCCCTTAGGATTCCAAAATTTTCTAAGGCCCCTAAATTCTAGAGCAATGCTATGCCTACAACCAAATTCTTACAACCCCTTTACTCCCGCCACGTGTCGGGTTTTGATTGGAGGAGAGGAGTAAGTGGTGGGGTCGGGTGGAGCCCATGTAGCAGGGGGGTGTGAGGGGTGGTGGGATCCGGTGGGACCCATGTGTAAGGGGTTGGTGAGTGAGATTGTAAAAAGGTTGTAAGAATTTGGTAGTAAACTTAGCATTATTGTAAATTCTAATCATAATTATATGTCTTTCCCACCAACGATTTCCTAGGTCATGTTTGGTTCACGACTTTGAATCAAGATTTAAAATATATATATATATATATATATATATATATATTGTGTTTTATATGCCAGAAAAAAATTAGTATAAAAAAAATAAATTCAAGAGGAAGAAAAATAGGAAAATAAATAATGGTTCTCCCATCCATCCAAGAATTTATTTTTCTCCTCTAAAGATTCACTCTGATTCTTCCAAACACCGATGAAAATTGATTGAAATTATATTTTTTTTTTTCAAAGGAAAGAAACGTACAAAGAATCAATTTCCTTTCCGTGAAATCTTTCCACCGAATTTTTTTTTTTTTACATTGTTTGAAAAAATCAAATAAATTGGAAGGATGGTGGGACTGGAGGAACCAATTTTTTCTTAATTTCTTTTCTTTTGAAAATTATTTTTTCCCTCATTTTTTTTATTGCCATACGAACATAAAAAATAAATAAATAATTCCAGGTGTGATGATTTCGTGAACCAAACGTGACCTCATAGAACCAAAAGAGCCCAAGTCTAAAGCCCACAAATGAGTGCATTGCAGGGATCAAATCTCGGTTGGAGGTTCTTTGTGCATCAATTTCTCAGAACGAAGATCAGGAGCTTGATGGAATGCCTTCAGAAGGGAGAGCCCCTTGGATGACCAAACTAGGGGAGCAACTCGGACGGGTTGGGGCGGGTTTGAGGTCAACCCGAGTCCAACCTGATAGATCATAAGTCTAGTCCGAGCCCGAACTCGACCCGACTTCGGGTTCAACATATGAAGCCCAAAACCAAGTCCGGAGGATCGGGTTGGATCGGGTCAATCGGGTTTATCGGGCTCAAATATGATATTTGAAATAATTTTAAGCAAGAGTAATATTAATTGCATAATCAAATAGCAATCAAGTCTCAATCATTGCAAAATAAAACTGAAATGAGATTTAGGACAAGGACTTGAAGAGTTTGGGTGAAAAAAATTATAGTTTAAACTTTTTTATTTAAATAGTATGAAACCATATATATATATATATATATATATATATATATATATATATATATATATATATATATATATATATGTCGGGTTTCGGGTTCTTCGGGTTACCCAACACATGAACCCAAGTCCAACCCGATTTTTTATCTGGTTCAAATATTTTAATCCGAGCCCGAGCCCGAACCCGAATATCTTTAACCTTAACCCAACCCATTAACGGATTTACCCGATCGGGTTCGGGTTTAGTCCGTCCGAGTTGCACCCCTAGACCAAACTATGACTGATATCACTTGGACAGTCACCCTTCTCCAAAACTGAAGTTCGGATGATGACCAACGGAACCTCCTCTCTGTGCTCCCATTGCCCACAAAATTTTGGAAGCAGAAGGTCATTATTAAGAGCTTTGTTATGCCTTACAACTAAATGCTTACAATTATTTTTTACAACCGTCTCGTGTCGGACTTCAATTGAAAGAGGAAAAAAGTGGTGGGATCAGATAGACTTTTCAATTGGAGGAGGAAAAAAGTTGTGGAATCGGATGGCGCCCATGTAGCAGAGGGGTGAGAGGGAAGGTGGGACCCATGTGTAAGAGATGAAAGAGAGAGGTTGTAAGAAATTGATTGTAGACTTAGCATTTTCCCATAATTAATGTTTTTAACAAGCATGTCCTTTTTGTTCTAATTGATCCAAAAGTTGTTTCTGATTTGTGGATCCCACTTAACGTGTAAACCGTCTAAGACTCTAAGGATGATCATTCGGTTTTTCGGTTTCAACTGATTCAAATAGTCAAATTGAATAACTTGAAATTCAAAAAAATTAAAAATCAAAATTAGTCAAAATATATACCGAATAGAGCCGAACCGAATAACGATTCGGTTTATTCGATTTATTTGCTTGGACTATTTTTATTGTATGATGGGTAGATTCCAAAGATGAAATCTTAGTTAAATGATATTAAAAATTATAATCTTTTATGCACACATTTATTGTATTTGAGTCCAAAGTTATATTAGTTGTTAAATTACCAAAGTTTGGTCATAAAGCACATAAATAAAATTATTATTTTTTTAAAATATACACATTTTAATTACAACATATGCGTAGAATTGAGGGTATCTGCATAATTGTACAAGTCTTATTCGGACCAAAACCGAAAATCCAAATCGAAACCGAATAAGAATTTTTAGTATTTTTAAAACCGAAACCGAACCGATTTTTTTTTTTTCCAAACCGAACAAAATCTCTTATTTCGTTCGGTTCGGTTCGGTTCGGTTCGGTTCATTTTAGTTTTTGGTCCAAAATCGAATAATAATCACCCCTGGACCCATCAACTTAGAGTTTAAGTCCTAATATGTTAAATTGAAAAGCTAGGTCACTGAATTTTAATTTGATTTCCTTTTTCAACACAAACTGGAAAGGGGAATATAATAGAAAAAATAAACAAAAAATAAAATCCCAATTTTTTACTTGGATATATTGCGACTTAAATTCTATACTGATATAAAATTCATAAACGCTAATTAGCCCGACACATTCCACTCCATTATTAAATCTAGTCCTGTACCACAGGCAACGCTAATAGCACTACGCAAAAATATTAGTGGTTGTCACTATTTTTTACATTTTTGTATGTAATTAGGACTGTATAAATTTGCTTGATGTTATAAAGTATAGGTATTAGGTAATCCCGATACCTCTCGGAACTCTCTTGTCTATTAGATTGACAATAAGCAGCTGACAAACATCCTCAATGTTGCCAGTGGTTTCCATATGATAAAACATGCCTGACCAGCTTTTACTCAAATCAGACTCGGACAGAGGCGGTCCTGGCCCAAGGCAGATCGGACGACGGTCTAGAACTCCCAGACGAAAGTGAAACACCAACATCGTTCTATCTACAATAGAACTAATATGTATCAAGTGTCATCTTTAACAAAAAAAAAAATGTAGTAGTTATAATGAAGACTTTTACTTTAGAGCTCCTTGTTCAAAATTGTGTGGCAACAACTTTTTGATATATTTACACTTGTTTTTACATTATGTATGGAGGCTCCGTTTTGAAAGTTTCGCCTCGGACCACCATGACCCCATCAGCTCAGGGCCTGCCCTGGACTGGGATCTTCCGTTATAACGGGTTGGACCCGGTCCTCCAATCAGATGGATGTGATCACACCACAAAATCTTATACAGGTTGGATCCGGGTCCAAATATTGGATCCATACGAGTAACGGGTCCGCAGCCGGACCAACCTAGACATGTCAGTTGGGCCGGACGGCCCAGTTCGACATGAGCCCGGCTAGAAAAATGGTCCACATAAGAGACCCGGATCCGACTAGGGGTGAGTATTCGGTTTATTCGGTTCCAACCGAACCGAATAACCGAAAACCGAATTGGACCGAAACCGAATAAGCAAAACCGAAACCGAACCGAATTGATCAATAACCGAACCGAACCGAATTAAATCGGTTCGATTTTCGGTTTATGGGTTTATTTGTATTTTTTTCGTTAATATATATAATAACTAAATATACCTATATACTAAATTTTCTTATTCGATTTTCGATTTTGGACCGAAACCGAAATCCAAAACCGAAACCGAATAAGAAAATTTAGTATTTTCAAAACTGAAACCGAACCGATTTTTTTTAAAATCGAACCGAATCTCTTATTCGGTTCGGTTCGGTTCGATTTTCAATTCAAAATTGAATAATTGCTCACCCCTAGATCCGACAATACTAAATGTTAACATGATTTTGCCTAGGTTTCTCAATCACAAAAAAGCTAAGGAATTATATTTGTTGACACTCCTACCAACTGTGACCAAAAGTACTCATCAACTAGAGCACATAGCTTCACCATTACATGTCACTCTGAACAATATTTGGTATTTTTCTGAATGGGTTCACGAAAAAGACTAAATACCGAGTCATGTGCACGTGCAAATGCACATAAAAACTATATTAAAAAATTAAATTTGAATTGACTATAAAAAGTTATCGATCTTATGATTTGAACTCAAGCAACCAAGAAAAATAGTTCATACCTTGACCACTTGAGTTAGACTATTTAGTTTTAAATATATTATTGTTAACTACTTAGTTAAAGTTTTTTAAAATAATTAGTGAAGTACTTAGGTAGTTATTTATAATTAATTTTTAAATTTATTTAAATAGTTGATGATATTCAATACAATTTAGACGGCTCATTTTTTAGTCATTTTGAAGCATCTTTATATACTAGAAGATACATACAAGATTGTAAAACAACATAGCATTATATATGGATTTTCTTTAGTAGATTTGTGCTGGACTTGACTCAGATTTTCACCCATAGGGCCGAGCCGACCCAGCCCAGCCCGGCCCAATATAGTACATGGGGCCTGACAAGTCCGGTCCGGCCAACCCAAATTCTTTGGTATATGGCCTATATGTGTCTTCCCGAGCTGTTCAAGAGGCAATTCGTCTCTCTTCTTCCTTTTTCCGATAAGAAAAAGAAAGAAAGAAAGAACGAGTCCCCTCTCCTTCTTCCCAAAGTCCCATCGAATCAAACTCAAATTAGGGTTTCGAGGAAAAAAAAAACCCTAATCCCAAATCCCTCTCCTTCCCAGAGGGACCTCATCCAATCCCCGAAACCCTAACCCTAACCCTAACCCTAGCAGGATGTCGTCTTCGTCGGGGCAGCCGCAGTTCAGGTACACGCAGACCCCGTCGAAGGTGCTCCACCTGCGGAACCTCCCGTGGGAGTGCACGGAGGAGGAGCTCGTCGAGCTCGGCAAGCCCTTCGGGAAGATCGTCAACACCAAGCGCGATGTCGGCGCCAACCGGAACCAGGCCTTCGTCGAATTCGTGAGTATCCCATTCCATATTTCAATTCCAGGTTCATACTTGATCTTGCCGTTATTTTGTTGCTTTAATCGTTATAACACGACACGACACCGATCTTGGCGTGTCCTAGTGTGCTGCGGAGCGCCGGTTTCGTGGAACGGGTTTATTTGGTTTGGAAACTATAAGTAGTATGGGCCATCTGGTTCAGGAATAGTTTGATTTGTATCCATTTTGGACGGACATGAATCAATACGACACGGCACGACACAGGTTTTGGCTTGTCCTAGTGCGTCCTGGAGTGCCCGTCTTGTGCAACAGCATAGGTTTCTGAGTATTGGTGCTTCTTTGGTGTGTTTAGTTGTCGCTTGCACCAAGAGTGTTACGGACTGAGAATCAGTCTCCTAAACCTGCTCCATGTCTTTGTCGTTTCCAGTTGATGTGTTGATATACCATAGTCGGTGCCATGTAGCAAGGAATGAAATAAGTACTAGGGAAATTTATCAATGTGCTTTACCTCTAGCATTCTGCTCAATAGTTTGGTATCATGAGTTGAGTGATTTGGTTGTGGATCAAACTTTTGGGTAGTGTTGTGTCACCTCAGAATGGCACGTGATGAGGCACAAGGTACCCTAAGCGCTTGAGGCATCCATGGCGCGGCATGGCGTGCGCCTCATTGAAGCAATGCTTACTTTTTTACCTTTCTATTTTGTCAAAATTTAGAAAAATGTAATATCATGATACCGACATCTAGCTTCTTCATCTAGCACTTGTAGGTCATGTGGAAAGCAACTCGGACAATGGGTTGGGCCGGCATGGTTCGAGCCCCCAACCGTAAGGACGTGTAGGTGTGTGTGGGTTGTAATAAAAAAAAGAAGACATCTAGCTTCCGTGTAGTGTGAATCGCTTCGTACACGAAAGATCGCAAATTTGATCATTGGTGATGGTGGTCATAGACTGGCAGGGAGAGAACTGCGATTGTATACTGAAAATAACTGCTCGGTTGGCTATTGAAGGAAAAAAATTTTGAATTTTTTTTTGAAAAACATAGATTAAGAAATTGGAAACTACAAATATATAAAAAAAGAGTAAAACTAAAAATAACTAACCTTGAGAATTGTGATTTTGGTCGGGGGCTTGAGGAACTATAGCTTGAGGGTGTCGTTTGGTGCGACGTTATGTTTGTTGCTTGCATCCTGGAGGATGTAGGTTCAAGACACACACACACACACACACACACACGCGCACGCACGCACGCACGCCCACACGCCCACGCCCGCACTCCCACACACGCCCACGCCCGCACGCACGCACGCCCACACGCCCACACGCCCACACGCCCACGCCCACGCACACGCACACGCGCGCGCGCGCGCGCGCGCGTGCGCGCGCGCGCGCGCGCGCGCGCGTGCGTGCGTGCACACGCACACGCACACGCACACGCACACCGCACACACACGCGCGTGCACACACACGCACACACCGCACACACACGCACACACACGCCCACACGCCCGCCCGCACGCACGCACGCACGTATTTATGTTTTTTCTTTTCAATTCTTTTACTTTTTCTATTTTATTTTTCTATTTACTGAGTTTTCCTCTCCTCTTTTGGATTTTTTTTTTCCTATACTTGTTGGTGTTTCATTGACCACTATATAAGTTGATTATTTGAGAAATATGCAAGTCTTTGTATATTGGATATTGAGACGGGAAAAGGAAATTCATACATGAGTTTACTATCTTTAGGAAATTAGGAGGAATAGTATCTTGTTGATAACAAATTCATGTATCCAGTTTGTAGTGGGTGGTGATTTGGAGAGAATGGTGGAGTCATTCTCATGGTTGGTGCAATAATTTGTGGGCAAGATGCAAGTCATGGTGTGAAGTGTATACTGCTTGATGTATACTGAATATTATAGAAAGAGAATCTATTTTGAATTGAAAAAGATATTGCCAATCCTTGGTATTTATCTTTGTTAGTATAAATTTTGTGAAGGATATAACTGTTGCCAACTATCCATATATTCTTCTATTCTTTGTGTCATTTTTGGCAATTTGATGTTGTAATTAACTTGTGGCATATACATAAAGGCTGATAACGGGTAAGACAAATGTGGCAATTAAAGTAAGTGCATGGCACCTGTATGTGGAGTAGAGTTATATTTGGTTTTCTCTTATGGAATTAATTGGTATCTTATGTTTTTTTGACACTAACAATTAGAAGATTGTATAAATATGTTTTTGTTTTACTCGAGAAGGAAATGCAGTGTTTTTTTTTAATATGGGAAGGAAGCATAAACTGTGCGTAAACCATGAAATATACCATTGTTATGGTATAATATACCAAGGAAATATATATTTAAGGGGAATTCAATGATCGTGCTTTATAACTAGTCTACAGTTATAGAGATCAGACTGTAGCATGTAGGAATAAACTGCTTCCTTGATTACCAATTAATTCTTTTTGTGTAGTGGTGCTCGTGCTCGTCATGACATTTACTCAAGTAGGTTTTTAAAAATATTCAGGAATTAGTACCTTAGAAAACAGAGCTATAGACTGATTTTGTTGGTACATGAATAAGAGAATTCAGGCATGAATTTATTACTTTTTGAAAAAATGAAGGGAGACTAACCTTAGAAAACAGAGCTATAGACTGATTTTGTTGGTACATGAATAAGAGAATTCAGGCATGAATTTATTACTTTTTGAAAAAATGAAGGGAGACTAACCTGTTGACAACCAATCCATGTGTCCAAAAGTCTTTTGTAATAAGCTTGAAGAGAAAAGATACATCTATTTCAGAGTTGGCACAATGCTTGGTGACCAAGAGGCAGGCCATGGTTGGAAGAGAGTACTAGTCGTTTCACTCTGAATATATTAGACAAAGGGGCAGGCCATGGTTGGAAGAGAGTACTAGTTACTTTACTCCAGATATAATTAGACAGAGGGGCATGCCATTGTTGGAATTTGTTGTTTAGTATGATTTTGCAAAGGACTGATGCCATTAACTACCATGGTTGGAAGAGAGTACTATTTACTTTACTCTAGATATATTAGACAGAGGGACATGCCATTGTTGGGATTTGTTGTTTACTATGATTTTGCAAAGGACTGATGCCATTAAACTACCTATAAGCTCTTTGTTTGTATGCTGTTTTTTGTGGCATGATGTTGGAATGGGTAAATTTTGGTGATATGCACTTGTGGCTGAAAATTAACGAGAGATGTGTGGCAACCTAAGTAAGTGTATAGCACTGGTATAATCCATAAATTTGGTTGATTGGGTTGGTAGGGAGGACTTGTGATGCTCTTGTCGAGGATGTACAATATTCACCCCCATTTTTTTGTTCATCAAGAGGATTGCCTTCTCCCAACAAATCTTGATGGCAACATAGAATGATATCCCTATCGAATATATTAGACAAAGGGGCATGCCAAGATTAGGATTTGTCGTTTAGTATCTTCTTGCAAAGGATTGATGCCATTAACTACCTATAAAATATTTGTTTGTATGCTGTTTTTATGGCATTTTGATGTTGGAATGGTTAACTTTTGGTGATATGCACATATGGCTTAAAATTAATGAGAGAAGTGTGGCAACCTGGCCAAGTGTATAGCACTGATATAATTCTTAAATATGTGGTTGATTGGGTTGCTGTGGAGGAGGTTGATGCTTGGGATCGAGGACAATATTCTCCCCATTTTGTTCCTCAAGAGGATGGTCGTCTGCCAATAATAGTGATGGCAACATAGAATGATATCCCTATCAATGTAGTCAAAGACAAAACCCCTGTATTGCTGTAGCACGAGGCACAAGAAAAGTCTGCCCTAATATGAAGCTGAATTTGAGAAGCCAAAATGACTAAAAACATAGTTTTAAGCCATAACAGCTCATTAAAAGTAGAATTTGAGAAGTCATAATAGCTTACTAAATAACATATTTTGAGAAGTCATAACAGCTCACACAAAAAAATGACTTTAGAAACATAATTTGAGAAGTCATAAAGTCTAACAGAAGTTAGAGAAGTCAGTCTAACAGAAATTTGAGGAGTCAGTCTTATAAGAACAGAATATCATAAGTTATTTTACTCGGATCCAAATTTACTGCATCTTAAGGGGGCGTTTGGTTCAAGTTTTTGAGGCTTGGGAATGGGTTTTGAATTCCTTACCCATGTTTGGTATGTTTAGGATTGGGAATGAGGAGGGAATAGAAGGGGCTTATGTGGGAAAGCTATTCCCATTGACTTGGGAAAGCTATTCCCAAGTCCCCCCTTGGGAATAGATTTGCTTTCCTAGGATGATGTTTGGCTATTTTGTTTGGACGGTTATACCCTCTCTTTATTTTCAAAATTTCAACTTCTATACCAAACATGTGAATCATCATGAAATTAATGAAAGGGTATTAAAGGAAAACTAAATAAATTAATATTCATATCCTTTTATAAACCAAACATGGAGATAAATTAAATTTTTTTTGAACTGCCTATTCCCAACCTAACCAAACATGGGTATGGGTATGGGAATGTTGAATTCCTTTCCCATGGGAAAGGAATTGAAAATCTATTCCTAGAAATACAAAAACTTGATCCAAACGAGCCCTAATAGCTAAAAATGTGTCTCTGAAGTCTGAAGCTCTAGAGGTGCGCGCCTCACTAAAGGTACCTCACCTTGAGGTATATGAGGCGAGCAAACTATGAATGACAACAGATTTGGGAATTATTGTTACAAACTATGAATGAGGGGTAAAATGCCACAAAAAAGATTGGTTGTCTGCAAGCAGTAAATTCAGGAATACTCTATAAGACCATCACCAATGGTGATTTCTAAAATTGAGTTCTTATCCTACTTGGCATTGCACTTTAAGGAGATTTCTATCCTAGTTGGAAGAGTTTCTACATAGAAATTGTAGACATACAAAAATGCTCTCCAATGGTTCTCCATTTCTATCCTATGTGTCACATAGTAAAAGCACCAATTTAATAGTGTGGGGCCCAATAATAATTGTCATGAGAGAGAGGAGAATTTCTATGAGAGTTTCTACATGTAGAAACCCTCCTAGAAAGTTTCCATCCTACATCATTGCCACCTAGGATAGAAATGGTGATAGAAATCACCATTGGAAGAAATTTTTTCTAAAATGGATTTCTTCCATAGAAATAGGGAAGATAGAAACCCCCATTGGAGATGGTCTAAGTCTTCAATTCAATGGAAATGTAGAATCAATAGATGCAACAGAAGTTAATTAACTGTTTCCTTATTTGGTTTATAAGGTTTCCAAGATTATCTTAGCTTGAAATCATATAGAACTGTAATAACTTGAGCTTGCGAGGCATGGAAATGGTCAACTGCTCAACTGATCTATTTTCTGTTTGTTTATTATGCGACTTGTGTCTAGACCGACTAGTGGAACCCTATAGAGGAACCTGGGACAGTTGATATGAATCTTTTGGGCTATATCTTCTGCCAAGTTAACAATGATGTAGAAAACTGCATGAGGGCAAGGGAACTACAACCATTTTGGTGTAATAGAAGTGACACTGAAACTACTTGATTACATGTGATCTTTGTGAGTAATGAGATAAGCGGAGTAAATGACTTCCAAAATGATTATGGTTAATCAGTTTCTTGTCTTCTGATTATTTTCTTTTAAGAAGACTCCTAACACTTATGAGTGGACCCTTTTTCTCTCTCTAGTTATTTTTTTGTCAGTATTGAAAATCAAATAAATAATTTAAACTAGATAAAAAGTTAGAAAATGTTTGATAAACTTAAGCCTAAATTAGATTAGATTTTAAATTTTAAGTTATAAAGTTCATTCTTATATAGTATAATCTAATTGAAAATCTAGCCGCATTTGATCCACATTTTGAAATCATGTCTTAGTTATTTAGATAAAGTGTAATGTAATCTTTAATTAAAAGCTACTCTAATCTGATTGGTAAGTTAAAATATCTAAGGTAAGATAATTCAATTGTATTAGATAAGATTAAATTTTAATTAAGGATAGATTAGATTAGATTGATCTAGATTTTAAATGATAAATGATTGAATCTAAATTATGAACTATATTTGATAAAATAACTCTCAGAATTGGTTCCATTTTGAAATATTAATTAAGTTAGATTGGATCAAACTATAAATCCGTAATCTGAATTGATTAAAGTATATCTAATTAAAATTATGGATTGACATTAATGGCACAACTGTCATTAATTATAGATTGAGATTTTAATAGCCAACCTGTCACTAATGAATAATGAATGGATTTTGTTAACATGTGCCCTAAGGGCACATGTTAAAATATTGATGACTGAATGGTAAAATATTTATGTTATTAGTTTTTCAAACTATGGGTCTCTTTCCCTTCCCTTCCGGCTGCTACGGAAGGCTAGAAGCAGGAAAGTAAACAAAGAACTGATCAAGAAAGAACTATAAGAATATATAGTTTTGTATAACATATAAATATATAATTTTGTGTATACATGTAAATATATAGTTTTGTATTACTTTCAATGAACAAAAATATCCTAAGCTTTTTTTAATGGTAACGTTTTTTTTTCCTGCATAAATCCTCCAGCATGTAGATAATCCTTAAAATTTTTAGTATTCTTCATTCCTGTAAGTTGATCGGGATGATCTCAGATTTTAAAAGTAATGCTCTGAGAAAATTGAAAGTCATCCATGAGATGGTTTTACTTTTTCTTGGCTTTCTTGATGATTCTATTATCCTTTTTTAGATTATCGATCATTATCTTGATCAGTCAATATTTCATGTTATGGTATAATTTACTTTAATAGTTTGAGTTTGTGTTTATTAGAAGTTAATTGTTTGTGATTTTCTTTGCTCTCTATTCTTGCTGTTTCAAAATTTGATACTCCAGCATATACTGCACCTATAGTTTTGAAATTTAGATAATATCATGGTTACTACCACAATCGAAAGTATACAAACAGAACTCAGGGATACACTATTCTATATTTTATGGTTTTGGTTCATTTGCACATCATGAATTAACTCTTTCTTGCAGTCTGACCTTAATCAGGCTATTTCAATGGTTTCATATTATGCTTCTTCATCTGAGCCTGCACAAGTTCGTGGCAAAACTGTCTATATTCAATACTCAAATAGGCAGGAAATCGTGAACAACAAGAGCACAGGAGATATTGCTGGGAATGTATTGCTCGTAACTATTGAAGGTGTTGAAGCTGGTGACGTCAGCATAGATGTTATTCATCTGGTAAGTTTGTTTTAATGTTCACGTGTATTCTAACCATTGCAGATAGAATAATAAGATATAACTATCTAGCTGGTGTGTTTGGTAAATTTTAAAGCTTAATGTTGACCATTGAATGCTTTTAACAATATAATCTATGTTAATCAGAGCTGATCTTACTCGATCCTTTCACTTCTAGTAACATGCTCATGGATCTGCAGGTCCATGTTACACGGAGAAATTCCCATAATCAGACTTCTGCATTCGGAGAGAGACCATTTGTGTTTTGCACTCTCATTCTTTTGACTGTTCAAATTTGAGCTTATGAACTTAATATTTCATAATGGTACTTTCTAACTGTTGTTAACGATCTTGCTTAATTTAAGTTGTAGGACACAGTCGACTTGTGTATGGAAGACATTGCGAGGTTAAACTAATCTCTAGGTTATCAGAAACTCTTCTGCTTGGATGTCTTATTTTTAATGACCCTGTGTTGCTTTTAGTGTGCTTAGAAGTTTTGATTAATGTTACCCTAATTTATTGATTTAGTTTCTTGAAAGTCCACACCCTCATTTTCGTTGCTATTGTGCTCATCGGTAGGACAATGAAATACATGATTTCCCTGGTTCTTTTTTTTTTGCTTGGAAATATGATGTCCGGCCTCTCTTTTTCTTCTCATGTAATTTGCTCTGTTGAAAGCAGTGAGTAAACATGATCTATGCATCATATTCATCTAGCTAAGTATTGCACAATGTGTGATGCGACTGAAGTTTTGATGAATGACATGCTCTTACCTACAGGTGCCATCCTGCACTTCTAGAGTTTGGTTAATGGTTTCCGTAGGAACGATTTTAACGACTACCGGTTGTTGCTTTACTTTCTCGTGTTTTCTGCTTCCTTATTTTATTCTACTTGTTTTCAGGTGTTCTCCGCCTTTGGGTTTGTTCACAAAATCGCTACCTTTGAGAAGGCTGCTGGGTTTCAGGTTATTTTGTAGTTGTAGAAGTCAATTTTTATGCAGTTTTCAGTAAAGTAATTGAGTGAAATCTATGACTTATGTAGGCGTTAATCCAGTTCACTGATTCTGAAACTGCCTCAGCAGCAAGAAATGCCTTGGATGGAAGAAGTATCCCAAGGTTTTGGTGTTCGGTTACTTCAGTTTTATCTCATTTTAGCAAAGATACTGATAGACTGTTTTACTTCCAGATACTTGCTTCCAGAACATGTCAACTCTTGCCATTTGCGAATTTCATATTCAGCTCACACTGATTTGAACATAAAGTTCCAGTCACATCGTAGCAGGTATATATATATATATATATATATATATAATATATGTGCATGTAAATTTTTTATGGTATCAATTATTGTCCCTTAAACTATACCTTTCTTAGCATACTAGAAATTTGATAGAGTTGGATATTGTGTCTTTTAGCTGATATTTTCTTAATTCCAACTCTTATACAGCTAAGAGAGCTCCCAAGGGTACAAACGCCTTAGTATTTTGTATTTATTCCATTCTCATTATGTCTATATGGTTCAATTGACAATTGGAATGCATTGTGCAAAACAGGTGGAGGACCTCATTCTAAATGCTTATCATATTGTTATAAACATCTGAACAAAGTTATCCATCTGATCTTTTTATAATAGTTTTAGAAATTTAACTGCATGATTAGATCTAAGCCGTGGGCCGGGATGGCCTAGGTTGACTTTTCAGAGCTGTATTGTTGATGAGCATGATCCTTCTGCATCTTCTCTGTTAGAATTTCATAGTGCAATTACAATGTGATTTTCTACTATTATTACCTGTCTGTAGACTTGATATAGTTAAAACTTGGATTCTTTTGCAAACAGCTGATAGATGTCCTGAGTATCTAGAATATATACTATTGCAATTGCTATGGATATGCAGAAGTTTTTGGCCAATCTTCTAAGTCAACAAGTTATGGTAGGGAGCACATTCCTCATATTTCAAAGCATGTACTTCATTTTCCTCCTCCATACAACTTTGACATTACCCATTGTAGGCCTAGAATAACTCGAGCAAGCCCGCCTTCTTGGCACCGGTTAGTCTCCTAGGCTTCATGGAGTGTTTCTACAAGGACACTTGGAAGAAGTAATTTAAACAATTTGAAATTTATGTAAAAGAAAAAGGAAGTTACCATGAGACATCAACTTCTAAACTAAATAAAGCTATTAGAATATTGTAAATAAAATGATTATGATACCTCAAAGTTTCTTGTTTTTTTTTTTCCCTTTCATTGATATTACACCTCAACCTTTACCTTTCATTTTTCTCCTTATTTCGTCTCTCCTTGTTACATTAGGAGCTGTGCAGCATTACTGGAATGAATACCTGGTACGAGATAGTTCAATTTCTAAAAGATTATGGTTAAGACCGGGGTGTGTGTGTGTGTGTGTGTGTGTGTGTGTGTATATATATATATATATGAGTTTGGGATTGTCATTCCTTCACTCTTTTGCGTAATGTGCTATAGAGATGAATGCAATTCCCTGTAGCAAATTGTATCATTTGACCTCTTTGTCTAGACTCTTT
This sequence comes from Iris pallida, assembly GCA_029216955.1. Lineage (NCBI taxonomy): Eukaryota > Viridiplantae > Streptophyta > Magnoliopsida > Asparagales > Iridaceae > Iris > Iris pallida. The sequence continues at coordinate 731,797 of JANAVB010012998.1, read as the reverse complement.
ATAGTCTAGGGCAACTTAGAGGTCTTCCTTGGTTGCATGAGCTTAAACTGCAGCCCAAAAGGTAGGTCAACCTACCTGTCAACTGGCCACCTAGATTTTATGGCATTGTCCTCTCATTCAGCTACATTGGTTTGGAATTTGGCACCAACATAGAGAGTTGACGTTAGGTCGACAACCTGTCATAAACCTTTGTTAAACTTTGTATGAAACTTTCTTATGCTCGGTTCGACTGCTGCCTTCCCCCCCACATGATCAATGTGATTAAGTTTCAACTGCTGCCTTCCCCCCACATGATCATAAGATATCCATGAATTCATAACCTGTCATAAAGCTTGTGCAGGTTCAACTGCTGCCTTCCCCCCACATGATGCCATCTCAATTAAACAATACTCCAAAAATCTTCATCCAAAAAATCAGCATATATCTAATTGCCGACAAGACTATAAACCAAACCCTAGCTCCATGTATATTACCCAGAAATGTAGATCCTACACAAAAGAATTATGCAAGTGAAAGTGAAAAAAAAAGTTGGAGATAAAAAAGAAGGGGTGTTTGTTTTTTTCCACTTATAAGTGGTACCCCTTACAAGTGGAGCCACTTACAAGTGGTTCAAAATGCTTTTTGTTTTTGCCACTTATAAGTGATTCAAATGTTTGATATAATTTGAAAGTTCACCATTATACCATTGTGTTGAAAACATTTATATAATTGTTATAGCTTAGCTAAACAAAGTTGTGCATATGATGCCATCGAATTTATTCACATGGATATTTGATGCCATGGTAATATTGAAATTTAAATTATTAAACATACACAATGAAGAGGGAATGAGTTGTGGAGAGAGGAATTAGGTTTATTTTCTTCTTATAAGCTTGAGAGTATTTTAACCATTTAAAAAAATAGACGAGGACAAAACATACTTTTTACACTTTATAAGTACATATTCGTTTTTGAAGTGGCATTATGCCACTTCTAAACTTTGAGTCACTTACAAGTGGTTGCCACTTTTAAGTGGCAAAAAACAAACACTTATTTGCTGCGACTGCCACTTCTTGGGTTCTGACTGTATTTCCTGCCAATTTAATATTTGTGGCCACAAATGGTATTCTCTGACGATATGCATTATTTGGCTGTATTTAAGTAAAAAAAAAACTTTTACCATCTCTCATCTGCCTGTATTTAAGAAAAATCGATTTTATTTTGTTCTCAAGATTCTGTAGTACAAATCCAACTGTTACTAAAGGTTTTATTCCTTGTTCAGGGACTACACTAATCCTTATTTACCTGTGAACCCTTCTGCAATTGAGGGAACTTTACAGGTGAGCTCCTATATACCAAAGCTATCTTCTTCAGGATTTCTTCGGTATCTAAAAAGAAATTTATTGATTTCCAGCCTGCAGTAGGTCCTGATGGAAAGAGGAAAGAGCCTGAGAGTAATGTGCTTCTAGCTTCCATAGAGAATATGCAATATGCTGTTACCATTGACACTATTCACACCGTAAGCTGTCCATCACTGGCTCTTGTTTTATATCCAATTCCAACTTAATGATTTTTATGGTGATAATTTCAGGTGTTTTCAGCTTTTGGCACTGTTCAGAAAATTGCAATATTTGAGAAGAACGTTGGAATGCAGGCTCTTGTTCAGTACCCTGGTAGGCAAAGAGTTCAGTTCTGTGTTATCATAATCTTTAGTTCTGCTTAAGGCCTCCTTCTATTTACATTTTCTCCTACCTGCACATGTTTTTATTTTGGCTTCTTTTAGAATTTTGTTGCAGTTGTTATTAATGTGAAGTTATTTGCAAAAAGAGAATGTCCATAATATATATATGAAAGCCTTCCTTTCTTTTAAGCAAGTATCGGCGTTTATAAACTGTGTTAACTTTATATTTGTAATATCTGGAGTTTCTCAAGGTAAGCACATGCATACTGATAGGACAACCTGATGTATTACTGATCAACTTATGGGTATGATACAACATGATGTAGGCACAGTGGCAGGCATGTTAGTGGTCTTGGAACCCAGGAACTTGTTGAATCGATATTGTATTTCTTAATGCCCATGTCGTATCTTTGAGTGTTACAACACCATTTTTGGACTGTCTGCCTTGCTAGCTAACGATCTCATAATATGTGAAATACATCACTTGATGAAACCTTGATTTCTCTGATAGTATCAATATATATCACTTACAGAATTGGGAAATATTGTGTTTGCTTATTGATTGGCCTATCTTTGATGGTGGTTGGTCTTACTCCTAGACAGTTTTTAGTAATATGAAGTTTATGAACAATTTGCTTTTTACTTGTTTTGACTTCATGCCTCGAGTCTGGATGACAAGTTTATTGTTGAATGAAATTTTATTTCATTCCACTTATACTCTGATGGCTGTTACCTTATCATTTCATTTTTATGCCTTTGGTAGTGCGATAATTTGATAATGTGATGATGAATATGCTCTTTGAAATATTTTGAGTATTTTTTACTTCCAGATGTGACAACTGCTGCAGTTGCTAAAGAAGCTCTAGAGGGACATTGCATCTATGATGGTGGCTACTGTAAGCTTCATCTGTCATACTCTCGTCATACTGATCTGAATGTAAAGGTACAAATATTAGTTTTATCATGAAGTAAATAAAAGTGTAAACCTCTAACCGGAGCAATTTTCATTTTCAAGAATAAAAAAGGGGAAAGAAAGTTTTGTGCCTATATTTGAGAAAAAAGTAAAGAGTCAGTCTGCCATGATACATACCATAACAGTTCACCAATGTATGTTCCTTGGCACTGTTTTTTCGGTTTGCCTAGTGTTTTATCTGATACATGCACTGTATTTTTTTCTTCAGGCACACAGTGACAAGAGCAGGGATTACACCATACCTGACAATAGTCTCCCTGGTCTCCTAACGAGTCCACAAGTTCCTGGTGCTCCGCCTGCTGCGCCTGCTTGGCAGAGTAATCCACAAGCTGTGTCCATGTTCCCTGGGAATGTTGGGCCTCAAACTCGTCCTGATGGCCAAATGGCTGCTTGGGACCCAAACATGCGTGGTGGCAGGTCGAGCTTTCCACCAGCTCCAGGCGCATACCCGAGCCAACCTTATGGGCCGTCATCCTCAATGCCTATGTATCCTACATCAGGTGCTCCTCCCCCTCCGTCTTATGGGGGAATGCAGTCGAATGCTCGACCTGCTGGTTCTCCATCAGTTGTTGGCCAGCCTCCAATGTATTACTAGTAGTAATATGCAGCTCTTTGAGATCTCTTTCGGTACTCATACTGATTTCAGATTTTTGAGAATGTACACCGCAAGTCACTCCAAGCCACCAATCTCTTTGCAGATGTTTCAGTGGACATGTACTCTCTTCTGTTATCGAGTGAAACAAGTTAGCCGGCCATAATTATTATTATTATTTTTTCGTATCGGACCTTTCTCCTTGTAATGTGTATTCTTGTTCGGGGGCTTGGGAACACTCATGTTATGCTATAGAAGTCATTCTTCTACCCTCTGTTAAATGGAGAATTTTGTTATGTTGACCGTCTTTTTCTGCTAAATGAGTAAATTTAAAATTATGAAATTGAATTATAGGTGAAAGACTAGTCCAGAACTGTATCCAAATGCAAGGGAGGGTCAAGAAATTTTGTTACGGGGGCTCACAAATGGTTCTATTGACAACTACTATAGGTAATATACGTTTGGGACCATTATGGTATTTAATTAGACATTTAACATCACTTTATGTTCACTCACGACTGCAATGTTGGGAAAGAATGCAGAAATATCGTTCCCCTGGAAGAAACTTGTCGAGGACCTGCACAATTCAGACACAATTCCAAAAAGTACACACTGAGCACAATGCAAACACAATTGATTTTTTTAATAGAAAATTTTGACACTCGGTCGGCTTCGAAGTTTGTTCAGTATGCTTTCAAAATGACACTCGGTCCTTCATCCCGTGACTTGGGATAAGGAAAGTTGGTATTCGCCACAAAGTTGGAATTAGCCTAAGTCATAGGCGTCGTTCGCGTATATGCTTGATAAACATGCACGGTCCGTCGTCCAAGGCTTGACATAGCCTTCGCCTGTCTCATGGTTTAAGTCGTATTGCACGGCTTGTGGCTTAAGTCTAGGCACCCAAAGAGCTTGATTGTTCAAGTCGAACGCGTGCACGGCACATTTTCAGGATGCGAAGCTTGGCGTAGCCTTTGCACGTCAAGTCGTTGACCGAATAAGTTAGACAAGAGTTTTGCTGGGCTATCGAAGTCATAGCAAGCACTATCCCCTGTTGTCTGCGGTTGTCAAGTCACATAGTCCCACGATCTCAAGGCTCGTCATATAAAGTATGTGACTTGAGCGATAGTGTCGCCTAGAGAATATGGTCTGTCTAAAGCACGAGCCACGGTTGGTTTAGGAAAAAACATGCCACGGATAAAGGAACACGTTATGTTCAAGTTAAGATGGAAGACTACTTAGTAGTCGTTCCCTGGATTTCAAAGGATAGAAGTTCACGCGACTGGTTGTCGCCGAGATCGGTCCCGCTACTTGGGAGTCTCGATAAGGAAGTACATGAGATCGGTCCCGCTACTTGGGAGTCTCGATAAGGAAGTACACGAGATCGGTCCCGCTACTTGGGAGTCTCGATAAAGAAGTTCACGAGATCGGTCCCGCTACTTGGGAGTCTCGATAAAGAAGTTCACGAGATCGGTCCCGCTACTTGGGAGTCTCGATAAGGAAGTACACGAGATCGGTCCCGCTACTTGGGAGTCTCGATAAGGAAGTACACGAGATCGGTCCCGCTACTTGGGAGTCTCGATAAGGAAGTACACGTACGAGATCGGTCCCGCTACTTGGGAGTCTCGATAAGGAAGTTCACGAGATTGGTCCCGCTACTTGGGAGTCTCGATAGAAAGTTGGAAAGCATGGTCATGGTTAAGGAAGGACTTGGTAGATCAAGTTGAGTCTTGCATGGTCATTGGACAACTTGCGGGCAAGGTGAATTCCTCGAACGATCCTGGGGCGCCGGGTTCGTGTCAGCCTAGGAGGAATTGCAGATATTGTACGGCCTTCATCGACGGTACGACTCGATTGAAGTGAACCATTACAATATAGGCTGCGGGTCATTCGATGGGAGCTCGTACCTCGCATGCGAATGGTCACTGTATGCAAAGATCCAGTATAGCTTGACATTGCTAGTAACCGCTCATATATATGTGTCGGCATAAGAGCGGCTATCTGCGTGTATGCCTTTGGATTGCGTCGAGTACTAGCACGTTACGAGTTAGGTTAACAAGGTATAATTATAGCAAGCGCTAACATTGAATCGGCGCGGGCTAGGTATGCACGGTTGTAGCACCATTCTGGAGCATAATATTTGGCTATAGCAAGGACACGTGCTTCGGAATAAATGTGGCATCGTCATCGAGTCATCTTGAGTTAAGTCAGGAAGGGCCGTAAGGCAAGTTGGTTAAGTCTGGTTGATCCTTGGGAGGCACGGCCTCGATCTTAAGGCACGATCAAGTCTAGTGGCACGACCAGTACGAGTCGTCCCCTTGACGTCATTGGCACGGGAATGGTCTAGAGGCACATAAAAATAAGTGAAAGTACAATTGATTTTTTTTAATAGAAAATTTTGACATGTAAATCACGGGAGATTGGAGTACAATCCGAAAAGTCTCTACTAGAGGATTAAAGAAAGTACACCAACTCCTTTACAAACTTCTCTACCCATCCAACACAGATCATCACAATATTTCAAATAGATGAAAATATATTACAATGAAAATATAGAGTTATCAAAAACAAGAAGACGAGGACAAAGTAATGTAGAACTCCTCGAAGCGATCCTTCTCTCCAAATCAACCATAGATATCTGAATCCTTGTTCTTCTCTTTAGAAAGTTGCACCAATGAGAAATTATCTCCTTCATAAGTAATTTGTTGGGATTAGTGAAACTCCTATTTAAGTCACCATAATCTCGAGATAATCTGTACCGTTGATCACGATCCATCGGTGTTGATTAAACACCCGAATTGAACCTTCAGCCCCAACGACGGTATGCTAGCGGGATACCGTGCGCCATGTGGTTCTGGAGGAGGAGCAACGGCGGCGGTGATATACCGCCATAATATTTTGTTATAATTGAATCCATTAGCGGCACACCGACCGTGTGTCATTCCCTTTGATACTGTTTTGCACATACTCTGATACTAGCTTGATTCTAGTCATCCTTGTCGCCGCCATCGACCTACCGAGCTTCTCCGATACGCAGATATTGCTGGACTCAGAATGTTCCATATAGGTGTCATAACCCGATCCCAATATAATGGGTCCAGTCGGATCATGTCCAGCCTGCACCGTTGTGAGACGGCGACAGTAAGCTGTATCAAGCAGTGAACACAAGCAGTACAAATGTCTAAACGAAAAATAAAATATTTTATTAAATATTCTGAAGTACAACTAAAGTCGAAAATAAAAATGAAGAAAAAGCAAAAGTATTCAACATCACAAAGGTTTGTTTATTACAACTTTAGAAAAAGTGAACTAATCAGAAAAGGGTGCAGTTAGGACTCCTGGTTCCTCTGCCCTGGTTCAGCTAAGTCCTCAGAACCCAAGTCGGACCCATAATAGGAAGTGTAAGCCAGCTCATCATCGTCGCAGTCACCTAAATATGTTGTCTCCAGTCAGGAGGGAGCAAGACACACAAATCTATTCCATCATTTTATTCAATAATTAAAAGACGAGACAAGAAACAGTTTATAATGGAAATATGATTTTCTAAATAATAATAATAAAACAGTTATGCAGTAAAAACTCTGAAAAATGGAATGATGCAATCTAGCTACAGTAGTGTTTAAAGCACGTAACAGCCTGTGGCCGGCTAAGGTTGGAGGCAATAAGTGTTCTAATGAACACGGTCCGGCTTCGGCCCAAGTGAGTTGGGCTTTCGCTATCCACAGTGATTCAGTAAGGGACTTTGACCACAGGTGTTAACGTTACCCCCCCAATCTCCGAGTCAATGATTTAGTAAGCAGTCGAGTCAATGATTCAGTAAGCAATCAAGTCAATGATTCAGTAAAGCAGTCGATATGATCCGATTAGGATCCCGTGAGTCAGGTGTCGATACAGTAACTCTATCATGCAATGGAATTAATTATCAATTAAAACACGGGTTTAGATAAGTATGACTTGCCTTGGTTCTCCGAATGATGTAGACGGGAGCACAACACGGATCTGACATAAGTTCTGAATCCTACATTAATAATAATCTGTCCTTAGACCTTATTCCAAAGATTGGCTAATAAAGCCACTAAATGCAACTACGTTAATTATAAACATTGCCATTTTATTAGAGAAAATAATAATTTAATTATGTAATATTTTGGTAAAACTATTTTATTAGTATTTTAAAAATATGGCAGAAAATAATATATTTTGGAATATATTCAAAATAGTAGCAGTTTTTATCGTGATTTATTTTAATAGAAAATATCGCGTAAACTCGGAATATTCAAAATCTAATTTAATATTTTTCTAAATAAACTTTACAAAATATTTTACTAATACTATTTCTTTAGTAAAGAATAATCATTTTTAATAATAAAAATACGTAAAACATTATTGTAGTAAACATTACGATTTTATTAGAAAATATGTTATTATCTCTAGTCTTTTATTTCCATAAACTTTATTAACAGAAATAATGGTTAAAATACGAAAATAAACATTTTTACCTAAAAACATAAATATAGAGTTTTTGGCCTAAAAAATACCATTTCCTATATTAACATATATTTTGCTATATAATTAATATTTTGAGACTACATTTAATAATAATAATTATAAAATTATGGCAAAAGTGATATAATCGTTGAAATAACGTTAATTCAACGTTATTCATAATTAAACTTAGATGATAACTCTAAATTCTATTAAGCTAACTAATTGAGATTAACCATCTAATTAAACGCTAACAAAATTATTACCGAATCTAAAATAGGAAACAAAAATGGTTATGTGAATTAACAGAAGGTTGCGCGGTTTACCGAAGGCTGTGACGGAGCACCGAGGGGATGCCTCGGACTCGAAACGCACGCGGGAACGGGCACGGACACGGATACGGACACGTGCACGCGGACGGCACGGGGACGTGCGCGGGAAGGGCTGGCGGCGCGGGTTCTAGCGCGGGGCGCTGTCGCGGGAGCGACGCGGGGATAGACTTGGAAGGTGGGGGGAGAGGGGTCTGGATTCGGAGAGGACGACGAGACGAATGCGACGGTGGTCTCGGATTTGGATTTGGTGGAGAAAAGAGGAAGTTATGGAGTTTTTGGTGAAAAATAGAGTTGGGAATGTTCTGTGAAATTTTTGGAGCTTCTGGTGTGTTTACGTACGGGAGAGGAGGGTGAGCGGAGTGGGGCGTGGAGAGATAGGATCTGGGCTGAGGAATATGGTCGTGGGGTTGAATGGGTGAGCTGGGGTTTGGGTTATTGGGTTTAAGTACTGGGCTTAGATTGTGGGTTTGGCATTTGGGCTCACCAAAAAAAATAAAATAATAGAGCATGCATATTAATTAACTATAAAAATCATGGACTTCACAACCTTCCCTCCTTAGAAAATTTCGTCCTCGAAATTTCAAGGTGAGGGCCGGGTACAATCATGCAATCATGTCTCAAAGCAGTCAGGGTATTCTTCCTCAACAGCCTTATGCCTAACTAGGCTAACTGTCTTATAGCAAATTCATCTAGTGCAATATCTTCATCAATCTTATCCATTATTCTCAAATGACATTCTTCCCTCTTTAGAAATACAGTCACTATCCATAATTATGGATTTCTGCTTTCCTCTCTGAATTGTCAATTACCGTCATAATCTTGAAATTTTTTGTCTTCCCACCTTTTCTTACTAATCACATATAATATTTCCCGCTGTATGTTTGTACTCACTTCAGCTTGCTAATATATATGCAAAATTTAACTCTATGTCATACCACTACATGTGTTCCAATCATGTTCTTATACATCTTATTCATTCTTGACCAAAATATCATAATTTGGTACACTCCATCTTGTCGTAATACTCTAGTATCAAGCCTCAGTAACCCAATATCACATTTAAAATCCAACATCACGCTTCTATACTCCAATTTGTCATGATTAGTAAAAAAAAATTATCATTTCTTACTCATATGTGACCAATCTGTAATTTATTTAGACGTCCATTTTCATCAACATATATATATCTTGATTCCATATCCTCATTTACATATTTGATCCTGAATTCTCAATAAAATTTAATTATCCTGTTTAAGCTCTCGAATCCTTCATCCTGATTTTACTGTATCATTTTGACCAAACTTTTTCTCTGTCAAAAATATATCATATTACATCTCCCAACCTTGTATTATTTACAAACCTTCTATCTCTGATTTCTGATTTGTAATCTTTTGCACCCTTCAATTCATACGATTGCCATCCTTAATTAGTCACACCTTGTCACGACCCGTTACCCAAATTGTTGGGCCGGACCGAGCCATGTCCAGCCTATGCTTGGTTAAAGCGTAGTAAGCTGTTCTAAGAATAGACAATAAAGTATCTAAGCAGCTAACAGTTCTAAAATCATAATTAAAGGTTCATCACAACACAACATCTATAAGCGAAGGTAAACAAGTACAGACTTAATAATACATAACCAAAGTATCTAACTGGAGACAAAGTCCAGTATCCAAATATAAGTACAGACCAAAGTCTAAGTCCCAAAACACAATAAAGATATCTAAGCAAGGTTCCCCGCTGGGGCCTCTTCTGGAGCTAAGGCCAGGTCCTCAATGCAGTACCATAACATGTAACACATAGCATTTCCTTCTCGAAAAGTAAACCTACAACGTTATCCTGTCAGGACGGGAGCAAGTACAACCTCTACAACTAAAGTACTGAACATATAATGAAAGAGATGTACAATAAGAAACATGGTGTGATAAGTCTATAAAACAGGAAATACTGGAAAACATGGCCTCATGGTACAACTGGGATCACAGTATCATAGTAACATAGGGAATATGGCATATCATGGTTTAATTGGTCATTTCTACAAATGACCACATATAGTTTAAAAGTTTAAAACCGTAGCATGTACATGAATCGGTCAATAGGTAGTAGGATGTACTGTGGTACATGTCAAGTTTTTTGGTATGCACATACGTGCACGAACGGCATCGGTGTATATCCATACACAAATGCGATATCAGAACATACGGCAAGGTCACATACAGAATGTCACCGAGCGCGGTAAGTACATACGGAGAAGGGGGTCATGTTCACGTACACTACTAACAATTTTTCCTTAACCCGTTATTTAAACATGTGAGAGATACGAGAACAATAAAAACATGTGGGAGATACACGAATGATATAAAACATGTGAGAGATACTGGGAGCAGTATAAGCATGGCAGGTACTGGGAGCAGTATGAAACATGTGAATACTCAGAGCAGTATATAGTATAGTGAAACATGTACTGAGAACCAGTATGTCACTCCCCGTTCCCAGAATGCGTATTTTAATACGTATATTACTTGAACGTAATCATTTAGTATTTATCATGTATCATCCTGTATTTAAATTCCTATAATTCATTATCTGTATTTATCATATTTTATATTAATTAATTATCTGCTCTTTAAATTTTCATGTTAATTAATTTTCTGCTCTTTAATTTTCATGTTAATTAATTTCTTGCAATTTTATGTCTGCAATTTTATTATCTGCATCTTATTCCCTGCTGTTATTTCCTGCTTTTAGTCTTGCTTATTGGGTTCGGCCATGGATGGGTTTCGGGTTCATGGTGGACAAATCCGGCCCATTACTCCCACCTACCACCCCTTTGCTACTTAAAGCTTCCTTCTTCTTCTCTCTCCTCATAACTTCATTCTCACCATTACTTCTTCTTCCTCCCATTACTCTCCACCACCTACCAGCAGCAGGAGAAGGCAAGTGCAAACTTGCTTCTTAATCACCCATTTTTATGGATCATTACTCTTCCTCTCATGATCCTGAGAGAGTTTAGTGCTTGGCATATGTGATTTCTGTGGCTTATTTTCTCTAGATCTAAGTTTGTATTTTTTGGCTGTTCATGGGTTTTGGTCCACCAACTTAGCGTGTATTTCTGGCAGTGGAACGAAGGCTCCATAGGACTTAGAGTCCGGGAGATGTTGCACGCACACGTCCTTACGTGCTCGCGTAAAACATCAGCCCAGTCACGCACACATTCTTACGTGTCTACGTGTATTTTCAGTCATGCTAACGTTCTCAGGAGCGTGCGTGTATTTTTAGTCACGCACACGTCTCTGCGTGTCTGCGTGTATTTTTAGTCACGCACACGTCTCTGCGTGTCTGCGTGTATTTTTAGTCACGCACACGTCTCTGCGTGTATTTTTAGTCACGCACACGTCTCTGCGTGTCTGCGTGTATTTTCAATCACGCTCACGTTCTCATGAGCGTGCGTGTATTTTCAGTCACGCTCACATTCTCATGAGCGTGCGTGTATTTTCAGTCACGCTCACGTTCTCATGAGCGTGCGTGTATTTTCAGTCACGCACACATCCATGAGTGCGTGGATTTTTAGTCACGCACACGCCCACGAGTGCGTGCGTGGATTTCTTATCATTTTCCACACTCGCACTGTGCATGCCATCAGGACCCATTTCCACGCTCACTTCGACTAGACTTGTTGGCGTGACTTTTGGCCTTAGCTTAGACTTGCTGGCGTGACTTTTAATCTGGGTGTTTTTAATTGTCCTATAACTTATTCATTTTATGATGGCATGATAATTCTTCTATTATATTCTTACGCCTTTGCGTGAATTTCTTGATAAATCATGACATGTTAATATAGTTAATATCGATTGCTGTGTAGAATGTGTCATGTGTCTTGATTGATCCATGGATACCCAGATTGACTGAAACTTAACTCTGAGGAGTTACAGACTCGACCCTATGTAATACTAATTGACTTTCATGCCTTGATACCATTGATAATAATGGTTATCTTTACTAAAATTGATCATGCGTTCCTAGTTGGAACTAAAGAGACTGGCTAGTCGTCTTATTGAATGAAATGAATGAGACACGTTCATATTAATGAACTATTGTACTCGATTAGCCAATCCCGAATACTGGCATACAGGCACATGCAGGTTTCAAATTATTTATTTATCTATTTTACAAAAACAGCATGTGTACTTTATGGTCAAGGCATGATTACTCCGTGGTTAGATTTGATTATTGCATCACGTTATGTAAAACCTACAACCTAGCCGCACGGGTATCGTTGTAGAGTTGCGCATATCGTACCCTGTACGAAAGTACTCATTGAATGACCATGATCCACGGCATGGAACTTCACTCAACGTAGAGACTATTAAGTTAAATAAAATAATGATGGCATGGAGAGAATGGATTCCCGAGTTCTTATATGGTAGCCCCCTTGGGACTATTAAGTGCCCGACGGGCCGGCTGGTTCCCACAGATACTGTAAATCTGTCACACGGGCAGGGAACGGTATCTGCTTATATTATTGTACATGCTATATGTAATGCCTGTTGTTCGTATTACGTATTTGGAATACGTATACGTATTTTATCTTGTATTTGCATATCTCCTTCGTTTGGCTTGGCTTGTTTACTCTCGGTTTGGGTTGGTTTGGTTTGGCCGGCTGGTTTCTTGGTCCATCATGGACCAAGGTGAACCCCCTACCTACCACCAACCCATGATATTTATTTCCCCACCAACCTTCTCTCTCCTCCATAACTCTCATTTATTTCTTCTTCTTCTTCTTCTTCCTTCCTCCCCACAACTCCCCAACCCTTAGGCAAGTGCACCTTGCTTCCACAAGAGAACTCATTTTTTATGGTTCCATTAGCTTCTTCTCATGATTCTAAACCACATTAGAACTTGTCATTTTCCATTTTGAGGCTTTGATTCTTGTAGATCTACAATTTAGTATTTTCGGATTTTGGTAGTTTTGATCTATCAAACTCCTTTGTTTTCAAGTTTTTATGGCTCCATGTTGTAGATAATTTTATTCTACCCAATTTTGACCTTTGGAAAGTTGGATTCGGACTTGTTTTGACCAAGTTATGAGCATTTGGAGTTTTGGGTTCCATCCATGGAGTTCTTGCAGTTCTTGCTGTTCTTGCCCTTTGGAGAAGACAGTGAGCAGTGTGCTAGCTTTTTAGCTTACGTCGCTGCTTGTGTACGCTGCTCTTTAGCGAGCGTACGCTGCTTTTCGTACGCTGCTCTTTAGCGAGCGTACGCTGCTTTTCGTACGCTGCTCTTTAGCGAGCGTACGCTGCTTTTCGTAAGCTGCTCTTTAGCGTGCGTACGCTAGCCTTGATACGCTGCCTATTGGCAGCGTGTCTTTTTCGTACGCTAGCTTGAGCGTACGCTAGCTTGAGCGTACGCTGACCTGTAGCTCGAGCGTGCCCTTGTGTACGCTGATCCTTGCGTACGCTTCCTATTGGAAGTGTATGGACCCTTTGGTATGCCAGCTTGAGCGTACGCGTGTCTTGGTACGCTAGCTTAAGCGAGCAAGGCGTACGCTGGCTTTGAGCGTACGCTGCCTTGAGCGTACGCTTGCCTATCTTGTCACCCTGGTTCAACCCGAGAGCTTTGTGACCTCCATACGCTGCCTTTTGGGAGCGTATGCTTACCTGAGCGTATGCGTTACCTGAGCGTATGGCCTTTGGCAGACATGATCTTATATTAGCTTGTCAGTTTGTTTTATTTTCCTTATCCTGGATCTTCTATAGCCCTGTATATTGATATTTTAGATATTTTACGTCCATTTTATATCCTTACGCCTTTTGACCTGAACTTGATAATTCCCGAAATTACTTGATATGTTTGGAAATGATACCTGAGCATGACACGATAGTGACCCGTAGTGGTGCACTCCTGACATAATGACCTGACATGACCTGATAGTGGCCCGTCGTGGCGCACTCCTGACAAGTACACTTGGCATGATAACCTTACATGATTATCTCAAATAGCTGTTGCGACGGCTACCTGACATGACATGACCTGTATAATTAGTCCTGGACACCGTGGGCGATTGTGCTTGTACAAATATTCCAATCCTGTCTTGCATCATGTCTAGGAGGGGACTCCTGAGTACCACGGTCAGGAGTACCTACTAAAATGGACTAAGGTTAACAACTAGATTAATACATTAGTCATGAAGAGATTTTTCAGCTACAGGCAATCCCGTTACCTGGGCGCGCTTGGGATCTGTAGCCTGCCGTCGAGTAGGGCACATTTCCAGCACACTGTCATGTGTTGCACCCTTCAAGCTACTTAAGGGTACATGCGTTTTCTGGACGATGTACCCACCTGAATTCAACCCTAATCTCTCGACCTGGATGACCTGGATGGTCTGCAGGGCTTGTGGCTGTGGAATAATCTCGCTGCATCTTGTTAGTAATTAGGCTTGTGACAACCCTAGTTAGTTAAAGTATCAAGCCGTAATTCTTGCTTGGCCGTGAAGTGATTGGATGGAGTCTAACCAGTCTAGTCTTTCCCTGACCCTGTTCCAGACTATTGAATGACCAGAATGCTTGTATTTATTTTACCGATAAATGGTGAGAAACCAAGCTCCGTTCAGACGAAGGGTTACAACCCCGGTCCTTGTTTGGTTTACGGGTTGTAACCTAGCTATCTGAATAGTTCCATGGTTATCTCGTCGTATATCATCCTGGCATGTTTTTCTTATTTCCAGTTTTTACCAGTTATTTATATTTCCTGTCTTTTATTATATTATTTATATTCATGTGCTGATTGCTGGTTTTAGTTCTTAAGTGAAGCCTCCTTTGTGGCACTTGCACTTTCTGGGGTCTGACCCAGCTGGTTTTGTATGGCCAGATTTTGGAACAACTCCAGAGGATCTACCGACTTTCCAGCCAGATGGTGGTCACTAGGCGAAACCCTGGCAACGAGTGGGTTTATTTTGGCTCTCCCACTCTATTGTGAAATATTCTTTTGAGGCGTTTAGCCGACGAGCACCTGTTTAGCTCGATTGTACTTTTATTTACTGTCTGCCTACGGACTGTAACATGATTAACAGATCCTAGGGTTGATCATGTATGACTAAACTCTTGCTAGTCCTAACATTTTGTAACGACTAGCTTCATGATCAGCTGAATATATAATATTTGGGACGCCTTATTATTGTATATTTAATGATCATACATCTTGTAACATTTACTTACTTGCTTGTGATTGAGACACTAGGCTTGTTCATGACCATAGGAGACTGTTGGCTTGTAGTAAACCCTCATGTATCTAGACAGCCGTGACCGTATAGCGAGGTGGGTTGCACTTCAATATACGTAGCTGGCTATGTCTGCCCCCCGCTCTCCAGTATTCTGGTTCTGGGGCGTGACATGGTTTAAGTGGTGGCCCATGCAGGTCTTGTAAATCAAGATATGTGAGGGTTTACCGAATAGAGGTCTCAATCAGTATTCGTCCTTGATCTCTGTTCGTATCTTCTGAATCCCTGGATTCTTGTCCTGATCATATGCTTGTATCGTTGCTCTGTCCTGGTCCTTCCTTATTGTTTCCTATGTCGTCTTCTTCAGCGGCATAGTACCTGACCCGGCCGATCAGCAAGGCGGAGCACCTCCCGCGGACCAGCAGCAACCTGGAGATCAAGCCCAGCATTCCGGAGTAGCCTCCAGAGTCGTACCTTCTGGCGGAGAGCCACCAGTCCAGCCAGTTCAACCGGTAGAACATGATGACGGCACTTTGGTAGGACTCGTCAGGACCTTGATAGCTTCCCAAGACCGGCGTGGAGATGCCTTGCAACAGGCAGTGGCGGATGCTTTAACTAGAGGTGGTCATCCAGGGAACAACGCTGCCAACAGCATCAAGCGCTTGAACCATCCATTCTTCGACGGTAGTGAAGATGCTATCGCGGCAGATGCATGGCTTCAGGACACTGAGGTGATTCTCGAAGCAGCCAGGACCCCAGAGAACGAGAAGGTGGCAGTTGTGCGCCTACAGCTATTAGATCTTGCCCGCAGCTGGTGGGCAGCGCAAGCCGTTGGATTAGCAGCACCCATTGCTTGGGCGGTATTCAGAGAGAGATTCTAGACCAAGTATTTCGATGCCGTGGCTCGGTATGATCTGCAGACGAGGTTCACCAATCTGAAGCAAGGAGGCAGGACGGTCGACGGATATACGACCGAGTTTTCCAGACTCAGTCGGTTTGCTCCCACTTTGGTGGCAACCGAGTATGATAGAGCCCAGCGGTTCCAGCAGGGACTTCACCTGGAGATCTTGTTGGCAGTCGAGCAGTTTGAGCATCAGACTTTTGATGCAGTCTTGAGAGCAGCCCGGAGGCATGAGTATACCTCCCAGAGGATTGTGGATAGGGTCGGAGGTCGGAGGAGATCTCATGGCCAGATGAATCAGTCTTCAGCACCGGCCTCGGCAGCCAGGGCTTTGACTATTGGAGCTCCGAGGCGAGCGGCCTCAGTGACGTCGGTTCAGCATTCAACTCCGACGCACCCTCAGCAGCAGCAGAAGCAGAAGCAATCTTTCGCAGTGGGTTGTTCCCATTGTGGGAAGCCAGGCCATGTGGTGGCAGAATGTCGCAGGACACAAGGATTGTGTCTGGCTTGTGGAGCACCAGACCATAGGGTTGGATCCTGCCCGAATAGGGGTGGTTCATCATCGTCCAACCTTTCTAGCTCTTCGGTGAGAGGACCAGCACCGGTCCAGCAGCAGCAGCAGCAGTATCCATTGCCGAGGCCCTTGCCGCCTCAGTCCCATGTATTTCAGCAGCAGAGCCCCCAACAGTATGCGCAAGCCCAGGCCTTGAGTCAGAGTAGGCAGCGAGGGTTTCAGCAGAGGGGACCAGCGCCCTGAGGGCACGGTCAGGCTATGGTGATGACCGTGGAGGAAGAGTTGGCACCAGGTGAGGTAGTGGCAGGTACTATTCTCATCAACTCCTTTCCAGCTTCAGTTTTATTTGATTCTGGTGCATCGCATTCTTTTATGTCTGCACGATTCGCGACACGGGTAGGATTGGAGCCTGAGTCATTATCAGTAAGGCTCAATATACTTACTGGTAACGGACTTGTGGGAGTAGATAGAGTATTTTCCTCGTGTCGGATCGTAGTTAGCGGTAGAGAATTCCCCGCTAGATTGATAGAGTTCCCGATGGCCGATTATGATGTGGTCCTAGGGATGGATTGGTTGAGGAACCAGTATGCTAGAATAGACTGCCATATTGGTAGGGTTGTTTTTAGCATTCCAGGAGAGCCAGAGTTTTCATTTTCTAGAGGCGCAGTTGAGCCTTCTCCTCCAGCATTGCGGATGGCAGTAGCAGCAGTTCAGTTGCCCAGGATAGTGGATGAGTTTCCAGATGTTTTCCCAGAAGAACTTCCAGGTATGCCTCCGGAGCGGGAGATCGAGTTCACTATAGACTTGATTCCCGGGACAGCCCCAGTATCAGAGAGAGTCTACCGGATGGCGCCATCAGAGTTGGAGATATTGTACAAGATGATTGAAGAACTCAGAACCAAGGGATTCATTCGTGCTAGTGGATCGCCTTGGGGAGCCCCGATGCTTCTTGTGAAAAAGAAGGATGGTACGTCCAGGTTATGTGTTGATTATCGTACCTTGAACTCAGTGACAATCAAGAACAGATACCCTCTTCCGAGGATAGATGACTTGTTTGATCAACTCAAGGGGGCTTCAGTATTCTCGAAGATTGACTTGCGCTCAGGATATCACCAGATCAGAGTCAGATAGCAGGACATCCCGAAGACAGCTTTTAGATCGAGATATGGGCATTGGGAGTTCCTTGTTATGCCTTTTGGAGCAACCAATGCGCCGGCAGTATTCATGGACCTCATGAATCGCATCTTCATGCCTTACTTGGATCAGTTTATGATCGTGTTTTTGGATGACATCCTGGTCTACAGCAAGAGTGAAGCGGAGCATGAGCAGCATCTCCGTATAGTTCTTCAGATCCTCAGAGAGCACCAGTTATATGCCAAGTTCAGTAAATGCGAGTTCTGGCTCGATCGTATTTCATACTTGGGTCATATTATCACTCGAGGAGGAGTAGAAGTGGATCCCCAAAAGATTGTGGCTATTGAGTCATGGCCAGTGCCCAGCACCGTTGCAGAAGTTCGCAGTTTCCTTGGATTGGCTGGCTATTACCGGCGATTTATTTCAGACTTTGTTCGGATTTCAGCGCCATTGACGCAGTTGACCCGCAAGGATGCACAGTTTGCTTGGACAGCAGAGTGTCAGAGTTCTTTTGAGCAGTTGAAGCGAGGCCTGATAACAGCTCCTATTCTCACGCTTCCAGATGGGACCGGAGGATTCTCAGTGTATTGTGATGCTTCAGGCAGAGGTTTAGGATGTATTCTGATGCAGCATGGAAAGGTAATAGCTTATGCGTCACGACAACTTCGTGATCATGAGAGGAATTACCCAACCCATGACTTGGAGCTGGCAGCAGTGGTGTTTGCACTTAAGTTGTGGAGGCACTACTTGTACGGAGATAGGGTGGAGATTTTTACCGACCACAAGAGCCTGAAGTATGTTTTCACCCAGAAGGATCTTAACATGCGTCAGAGGAGGTGGCTGGAGCTTCTTGTGGATTATGATGTCAGCTTACAGTATCATCCTGGGAAGGCCAATGTTGTTGCAGATGCTTTGAACAGGAGAGCCGGAGTTTATTTCCTAACAGCGCAACCAGAGCTGTTAGCAGATCTTCAGAAGATGGGAATAGAAGTTGTTCTCCCTTCCAGTGTGGCCTTGATGGCCAGTATGCAAGTTCAGTCCACTATAGTTGAGAGGATCCGGATGGCGCAGTCGGCAGATTCCAAGCTTCAGCGACTCAGAGCAGAGTGTGAAGCAGGACGAAGACCAGAGTTATGTATTCATGAGGATGGTACACTTAGGCATGGTAAGCGTCTTTGTGTACCCAATGGAGATATCAGACAGGAGATCATGTCAGAGGCGCACAGTTCTCAGTATTCCATCCATCCTGGCAGTACAAAGATGTACCGTGATATCCGTCAGCACTTCTGGTGGAATGACATGAAGCGGGAGATAGCTCGGTTTGTCTCTCGGTGTTTGGTTTGCCAACAGGTTAAGGCCGAACATCAGAGACCGGCTGGACTTCTTCAGCCCTTACCGATTCCAGAATGGAAGTGGGAGCATGTGACCATGGATTTCGTGACTGGATTACCTAGATCTCCAGCTAGTAGAGATGCTATTTGGGTCATTGTGGATAGGCTTACCAAGGTAGCGTACTTTCTCCCGTTTAGAGTTGGTCAGTCGACGGCTCAGCTAGTGGAGATGTACCTCAGGCAGA
The DNA here is from genome assembly GCA_029216955.1 of Iris pallida. Classification (NCBI taxonomy): domain Eukaryota; kingdom Viridiplantae; phylum Streptophyta; class Magnoliopsida; order Asparagales; family Iridaceae; genus Iris; species Iris pallida. The sequence goes on along the minus strand of JANAVB010012998.1, from coordinate 712,420 downwards.
TTGTCAGATTGTACGGTGTGCCAGTCAGTATCACCTCGGACCGAGATTCAAGGTTTACGTCGCACTTCTGGCGTAGCTTGCAAGAGAGCTTGGGGACCCACCTCCAGTTCAGTTCAGCATATCACCCGCAGACAGATGGCCAGTCGGAGCGCACGATCTAGACTCTTGAAGACATGTTGCGGTCTTGCACACTTGACTTTGGTGGTTCATGGGAAGATCATTTGCACCTGATAGAATTCTCATACAACAATAGTTTCCAGGCCAGTATCCAGATGGCACCGTTCGAGGCACTGTATGGCAGGAAGTGCAGATCCCCGCTAGCCTGGGATGATGTTGGAGAGAGGCAGATGCTTGGCCCAAAAATAATTGCTCAGACAGTTGAAGTAGTCAGACGAGTCAGAGATCACCTTCGAGTTGCCCAAGATCGCCAGCGCCATTGGGCGGATTCTCATCGGCGCCCTCTCGAGTTCTCGGTCGGCGATCATGTATTCCTGAGGATTTTGCCTGACCGTGGCGTCATTCGTTTCGGCGTACGGGGCAAGCTTAGTCCTAGGTATATAGGACCGTTCGACATTCTGGAGCGAGTAGGAGATGTATCCTATCGTCTCGCTCTTCCGCCGTCGCTAAGCGAGGTGCATGACGTGTTCAATATATCCCAATTACGACGGTATATCCCGGACCCGAGCCACATTCTGGATCATTCGGAATTGGTTGTTGGTACCAACCTTTCGTATGAGGAGAGGCCCGCGTCTATATTGGATCGAAGAGAGAAGATCCTCAAGAACAAGACTATTAAGTTAGTCCGAGTTGCTTGGGGTCATCACTCTTTGGGGGAGTCAACGTGGGAGCGTGAGGATGATATCCGATCACGATATCCCGACTTGTTTGACTCGTGAGGTATAATGTCTTTCTTATGCCTCATGCCATCAATTCCTTGCTTGCATGATTGATTGATTGCCTAGTATAATTGCCTGTGAATAGTATAGCTTATTCTTGTCCCTCTAGCCTCTTGATTAAATTCCGAGGACGGAATTCTTTTAATGTGGGTAGAGTTGTAATGCCTGTTGTTCGTATTACGTATTTGGAATACGTATACGTATTTTATCTTGTATTTGCATATCTTCTTGGTTTGGCTTGGCTTGTTTACTCTCGGTTTGGGTTGGTTTGGTTTGGCCGGCTGGTTGCTTGGTCCATCATGGACCAAGGTGAACCCCCTACCTACCACCTGTAATGCCCCGCTCCGCATCGGTGCATTACGATGAGTCGTTGACTCGAAGAGCTGCGTTGACCCGATGAGGTATCGATGCGAATCGATGCAAGTGTTGCGTTGGCCAAAGGTAAGCTTTGAGTCGGTTGGAATCTATGAATCGAATCGATACAAAGGATAAGTCCCGTCGGGCAAGTGCTAATTTTAGTTGATCTGGTGTGCAGGCTATGCTTTTACGCTGGACGATAAGAGGTCGGCATTTTGCCTTATACAATGAAGTATCCGCGAAACCAAATCGAGGCCCTGCAACGGATTGTGGCATGGGCGCGATAGGCCAAATCAACCGAGTAGTTCAAAGGAATGGCTAAGTCCGGGAGTTAGCTATGCGATCGAGTTATGGAAGCGAGACGCTTCAATCGGCGAGGCAGCAAGGCGTATCGGCTTAACGTGGACGGGTTCTTGACTCTCTCTCCCTATTCCTTCACGTCTAATAAAATATGTATGTTATGGTATGCGTAATATGTTATCGAGTTAGCGAGCGTGGCTCGGCGAGTAAGTGTCTAAATATGCGTTGAACACTAAGATAGAACATTGAACAATTGAAGCGGCGTGCATCGAGTGCACGGGTCGCGATAGGGCAGGATGGTAGAACATTGAAAGACGATATTGAGATGTGCATCATGTGCACGGCTCCGAGAACATTGAACTCTAGGCGTAGAACATTGATTATGGTGCTGAGCGTGCCTTTGTGCACTTATGCTACAAAAAGACTAAGTAAATACGGAGGTAGGCTATGCGAATAACATTATGAACGAGACGCGTGATTATGAGTACGAGACGACTAAGCCGTTGGGCGTCGTGCATCAATATGGATGTGTTGGGGCATAACGCCGACGGAGCTCCCCATGCGAATGGTGGATTATGATTACGGCACGGGAAACCGTTTATGGCACGGGAAACCGTTTATGTACGACACTATGTTTATGGAATACGAGATCGGTTGGTATGCTATGGATTGTATGATATAGAACGTATTGCATGGTCAATGGACTCGGATTGCCCGTGCACGGGTGCGGCTTCCCTCGAACGGTTACGCCGGGGCGCCGGGACCGTTCGGCCTAGGAGGGAATTATGTGTGGTATTTATGGTGCACAACATTCGGACGGATTGCGACCGTCCAGTGCTGTGATAAGCTATGATATCCGTAAGTTTGGAATCCTTCGGATACTGGGCTAGCAACCCGTATCGAAGCGATTGTAGGCTTACACATATGAGATGCCAAGTCCATTACGGTGCGACACACCGTGACCTTCATATAGATAGGGCCGGTGGGCTGAGATGAGAGCTGGGTGCAGGCGCAGGGCCTGCTACCCATTATGCATATGTTTACGTTTATGATCGGCCGGTTGTACGAATCGTATGTTTGCTTATGTTAAGTTCTAACCACTGCAGGCTAAGGAAAATGGGATGGCATGAGCACGAACACTATGTTTACGTTTATGTTATGGCTAACTGTATCTGCTGCAGGAACACGGGATGTGGTGACACATTATAATAATGTGCTATGTTAAGTCTTGCCATGAAACTGATCCTAAGGCTAAATAGAAAGACCACAAAGTAAGATGCATGCTCACTAAATGATTAAGTGTTTGGTTTGGGTGCGAGCGGGTTTTGATCAGTGCGAAGTGAGGACGAAAGCACTAAACCCCCACTAGTTTATGTGCAGGTCAGGTTATGATCGGCTCGGGGCGGAGCTTGGCTTGGACGTGCCGAGGCATGGAGTCCTTGGCGTTCAAGAGGAGCTTCCGTATATGCGTTCGGACTTGCGACATGGAGATGTTCGGCCGAAGACTACTTGGTGGCTATATAGAGGCATAATGTATGGAACAATGTAATCCTTTGTGAGCTAGAGAGATCATGAGCGTTGTAGCCAATTGGCATTTTATGTTGGGCTATTCAGAGCCTTTGTAACCTTCAGTTCAATATTAATAAAAGAGATTCTTATGTTTCACTTGTTTTCTTCCGCTGCTTATGTTATCGATTTGAGATAGTTCTATGTGAACCTGTTATCTTGCCTTGCACGAGCGCAACTCCAGGCTCGTGCGGCATCACGCCCCAGCGATGACGATGATTCGGGTAAAATCTAGCGAGGACGAGCGATTTTCCGGGTCGGGGCGTGACAAGTTGGTATCAGAGCGGTTCCATCCTTTGGACCGTGCGTGAATCTCTTTGACCCTCAGTTGCTTCGTTATCGAATTCAGTTGACTCTAAGTTGTTTCCGCAACCGCATGGCTCATGGATCTGCTCGACGCTACATTGGATGTTCCATACAATAAGTCTATATTAAGTGAGTACGTTTGCCACAAGTATGTCGTGACTATTACGTTATCTCCGGGTGCCGTCGGAGAGTGTTGGTTGCACGAAGTGCAACGAGTTATGGGATGTTGGTTGCACGAAGTGCAACGAGTTATGGAATGCTGGTCACACGAAGTGCAACGAATATGGTGGTGTTGGTTGCACGAAGTGCAATGATATATGAGTTGTTGGTCGCACGCAGTGCGATGAGTTATGTGTTGTTGGTCGCACAAAGTGCGAGGAGCTATGTGTTGTTGGTCGCACGAAGTACGAGAGATATGTGTCGTTGGTTGCACGAAGTACAACGGATCGATATGTGAGACGATGCGTGTTATGTGACTACGAGAATGGTTATGTGTCGGTTGCACGGAGTGCAGCAAGTCGTGGATCGTTCGTTGCATCGGTGCAACGAGTCGATATGGTATGATGCGTGTATATGGCTATGCGGATGGATAGCGATATGTTGCACGAGATTAAGAAATGACCGTAAGTATCGAGAATGAGTTGTTGCACGAGTTGCAACGAGCGGGATTGGAAGATCGTGGATGCGATTATACGAGTTGAGTTGGTCGCTAAGTCGAGTTGTGTAGGCGAACGTGTATGTTGGCCATATGTCGCGTTGAGCTTTGAATAAGCGAATGTTGCGGATGTGATCGAGATGATCGCCATGACACGGTTAGATTGAATGTATGTCAAACTTGAGCTAACGTTAGAGCTGGGATCGGAAGGATCGCCATACGGGATGGTTAAGTTGAGATAGAAGTCGGACCTATGCGAAGTGTGATGTCGAGTAATGACTCGATTTCGAGTGGTATATGCAATACCAATTATGCGAGCAAGAGTGGTGAAGTATTGTATCGATAACGATAGGCTCGATCCTGGGTGGTATATGGAATACCACTTAGCGATGGTTATGTTAAGGCGCTTGGTGACTTGCGATAGGTTTCGTCGAAACGATTATGTGGTTACGATATGTTTGTCCGCAACGGACGGAGTAGTATCGAGACTTGAGTGGGAATGAGTTAAGAGAAGTCGATGCAAGTATGCTTCGGTGAATTGAGTGAACGATTATGTGCGAAGTCATACCTATGGGTGATACGTTGGACGAGGATTCGTTAAGTATAAGTTGAACGATAGGTCGAGCATATGCGAATGAATGTTACGTTGAGGAAATAGTCGACCCGGTCGGACTTATGTTGAGTCGGTACGGGAGCTTGTTCGGAACGCGTTGAGTAGGTACGAAGAATCGTATGAACGAAATTGAGTTAGTACGAGGAATCGGTAGCACGACTTTGGAAGTGCGAGCTAGGGATACGAGAATGAATATATAAATTGGAAATGGTGTCGCGATTATGGAAGTTAGCTATAACGGAATGGATCTTGATAAGTGCGAGACTTGATTCGTATTCGAGTTCGGATAATGGCAATAATTGCAACGGGTTTGAGCTTATGAGAAAGGAAGATGTTCAAGTTATGCATATCGACGATGGTATTGAGGCGTATCAAAGACGATATGTAATAACTCGGGGATACTCTGATCGAATAAACAAAAATTATGTTGAGCATTGTTGTTGGATGAATAAGATGCAAGTTAAGTTGAAGTAGGTTCGGATGATAACGGTAGGAATGCTTCGAGACATTGAGAGTGGATGTATGTTACTCGGAAGAAAACGAGAGTGTTTGGATTTTTCGCGGATCACCACTATGTTGACATTCTTGTCTTGAGCGAGCGCAACACCAGCCTCGCACATGCGTCACGTCAAAATTAGAACGATCATTCCGCGTGAGCACTGGTATGGTGATTCATCCAGTGGGGATGATCAAACTTGCAAGGCGTGGCAATTTGGATATGGATTGTGGTTTGATGCGAAGGTGGAATTAAGGATTATGTGATATCGTCGACGGTAGTGCCTAAGTGACTCGAGTAGCAGCGGCGCATTAGTTGCACGGGAATAGATAAATTATGGATTGGTATATCGGATTGGGTAAAGTCCCATAGGAATTGTCGGGAATTGATTTGGCTCCGTAATAGGATATAGCATGGTTCGTTGTAACTGTCCCTCGTTGACGATCTTCAATTATCGAGCGTAGTTTCGGGACAGATGACCCTAGAAGACTTGACCGCCAAATCAAGTGAATGTTGAAGTCCCATAGGATGACCCTAAAGAAGTCGCGTAAGAAGGATAAGGAATGAGGTAGTGCATGTCGAGGATAAGTCTAAGCGAGTGAGTATCGCGTATCGAAAGTTAGCGAGTACTAGAATCGGTATGGTCGGAAAAGTTATGTTGGATCGAGTGGGTGTTGAGGAACGTGCTCAGCGTAGTGATGCGGTAGGGCGATTACAAGAATTTTGCAATGCATGAGAGTAACGGATAGTAGAACGACCCTAAGAGTGTCGCAGATCGGTTGAGTAACGGTTAGGCCATGTGTATTGAGCACGATCTATGTTACGAAACGAACTAGTCGGGATTGATTGAGAATTGAGTAAAGGATTTGTACTCGGTGGAGTATCGGAGATAGGCGTAACGTAAGAGACCTTGGGTCGGAAAGATTGTTGCCTTTGAGCATCGTAGACTCAAGTTGACCTCTTGTGTCGGGGGGGGATCAAGTATGATGTCTGGATAAGTTACCTAGCGGGGGTAGCCCCAGACTCGATGCGCGGGTAGTTCGAGAATGTGGGTCGTGTTGGGATAGTTGTGTGCGAGACTTAGTACGAATTGTAGACAAAAAAATTTGAGACATGTGGACGTAGTCCATGTCGTAGAGGCCAAGCGTTATGAATGATTGGATGAAAGACTTAAGTTATGCGAGAGATAGGAAACGGTTGGACGAATAGGCACTGCGGAAGCTTGTTGCGATTGGATGCGCAATGACTTATGCAATACATGCGTTAGGTGGCCGGCGAGAAACTCATGAGATCGAATTTACGGATTTGAATCAAGTTATGTGCAGAGATGTTTGGAAGATGATCGCATGTTATGGGATGATGCATACGAAGAGTATTTTGGGAATGGGCGCTAAGATATGACTAAGTCGAGTACGGACCGATGGATGCTTGAGGATTTAAGTTGAGTTTGTTAGTTGTCCCGATATCCTACAACTGAGCTTGGCTGAAATGCATATATTGGTGGGACGCCTAAAATATGTGTATGATCCAAACTAAGTTATATGATTCAACGATAGTAGCACGAGATCGTGAAGCGATCTATGCGAGGCACTTGGATTAAGTGTTGGTTTCGGTTCGAGGACGAACCTGATTTTGAGTGGTATATTATGTAATGCCCCGCTCCGCATCGGTGCATTACGATGAGTCGTTGACTCGAAGAGCTGCGTTGACCCGATGAGGTATCGATGCGAATCGATGCAAGTGTTGCGTTGGCCAAAGGTAAGCTTTGAGTCGGTTGGAATCTATGAATCGAATCGATGCAAAGGATAAGTCCCGTCGGGCAAGTGCTAATTTTAGTTGATCTGGTGTGCAGGCTATGCTTTTACGCTGGACGATAAGAGGTCGGCATTTTGCCTTATGCAATGAAGTATCTGCAAAACCAAATCGAGGCCCTGCAACGGATTGTGGCATGGGCGCGATAGGCTAAATCAACCAAGTAGTTCAAAGGAATGGCTAAGTCCGGGAGTTAGCTATGCGATCGAGTTATGGAAGCGAGACGCTTCAATCGGCGAGGCAGCAAGGCGTATCGGCTTAAGGTGGGCGGGTTCTTGACTCTCTCTCCCTATTCCTTCACGTCTAATAAAATATGTATGTTATGGTATGCGTAATATGTTATCGAGTTAGCGAGCGTGGCTCGGCGAGTAAGTGTCTAAATATGCGTTGAACACTAAGATAGAACATTGAACATTGAACAATTGAAGCGGTGTGCATCGAGTGCACGGGTCGCGATAGGATAGGATGGTAGAATATTGAAAGACGATATTGAGATGTGCATCATGTGCACGGCTCCGAGAACATTGAACTCTAGGCGTAGAACATTGATTATGGTGTTGAGCGTGCCTTTGTGCACTTATGCTACAAAAAGACTAAGTAAATACGGAGGTAGGCTATGCGAATAACATTATGAACGGGACGCGTGATTATGAGTACGAGACGACTAAGCCGTTGGGCGTCGTGCATCAATATGGATGTGTTGGGGCATAACGTCGACGGAGCTCCCCATGCGAATGGTGGATTATGATTACGGCACGGGAAACCATTTATGGCACGGGAAACCGTTTATGTGCGACACTATGTTTATGGAATACGAGATCGGTTGGTATGCTATGGATTGTATGATATGGAACGTATTGCATGGTCAATAGACTCGGATTGCCCGTGCACGGGTGCGGCTTCCCTCGAACGGTTACGCCGGGACGCCGGGACCGTTCGGCCTAGGAGGGAATTATGTGTGGTATTTATGGTGCACAACATTCGGACGGATTGCGACCGTCCAGTGCTGTGATAAGCTATGATATCCGTAAGTTTGGGATCCTTCGAATACTGGGCTAGCAACCCGTATCGAAGCGATTGTAGGCTTACACATATGAGATGCCAAGTCCATTACGGTGCGACACACCGTGACCTTCATATAGATAGGGCCGGTGGGCTGAGATGAGAGCTGGGTGCAGGCGCAGGGCCTGCTACCCATTATGCATATGTTTACGTTTATGATCGGCCGGTTGTACGAATCGTATGTTTGCTTATGTTAAGTTCTAACCACTGCAGGCTAAGGAAAATGGGATGGCATGAGCACGAACACTATGTTTACGTTTATGTTATGGCTAACTGTATCTGCTGCAGGAACACGGGATGTGGTGACACATTATAATAATGTGCTATGTTAAGTCTTGCCATGAAACTGATCCTAAGGCTAAATACAAAGACCACAAAGTAAGATGCATGCTCACTAAATGATTAAGTGTTTGGTTTGGGTACGAGCGGGTTTTGATCAGTGCGAAGCGAGGACGAAAGCACTAAACCTCCACTAGTTTATGTGCAGGTCAGGTTATGATCGGCTCGGGGCGGAGCTTGGCTTGGACGTGCCGAGGCATGGAGTCCTTGGCGTTCAAGAGGAGCTTCCGTATATGTGTTCGGACTTGCGACATGGAGATGTTCGGCCGAAGACTACTTGGTGGCTATATAGAGGCATAATGTATGGAACAATGTAATCCTTTGTGAGCTAGAGAGATCATGAGCGTTGTAGCCAATTGGCATTTTATGTTGGGCTATTCAGAGCCTTTGTAACCTTCAGTTCAATATTAATAAAAGAGATTCTTATGTTTCACTTGTTTTCTTCCGCTGCTTATGTTATCGATTTGAGATAGTTCTATGTGAACCTGTTATCTTGCCTTGCACGAGCGCAACTCCAGGCTCGTGCGGCATCACGCCCCAGCGATGACGATGATTCGGGTAAAATCTAGCGAGGACGAGCGATTTCCCGGGTCGGGGCGTGACACCACCAACCCATGATATTTATTTCCCCACCAACCTTCTCTCTCCTCCATAACTCTCATTTATTTCTTCTTCTTCTTCTTCTTCCTTCCTCCCCACAACTCCCCAACCCTTAGGCAAGTGCAACTTGCTTCCACAAGAGAACTCATTTTTATGGTTCCATTAGCTTCTTCTCATGATTCTAAACCACATTAGAACTTGTCATTTTCCATTTTGAGGCTTTGATTCTTGTAGATCTATAATTTAGTATTTTCGGATTTTGGTGGTTTTGATCTAACAAACTCCTCTGTTTTCAAGTTTTTATGGCTCCATGTTGTAGATAATTTTATTCTACCCAATTTTGACCTTTGGAAAGTTGGATTCGGACTTGTTTTGACCAAGTTATGAGCATTTGGAGTTTTGGGTTCCATCCATGGAGTTCTTGCAGTTCTTGCTGTTCTTGCCCTTTGGAGAAGACAGTGAGCAGTGTGCTAGCTTTTTAGCTTACGCCGCTGCTTGTGTACGCTGCTCTTTAGCGAGCGTACGCTGCTTTTCGTACGCTGCTCTTTAGCTTTTCGTACGCTGCTCTTTAGCGAGCGTACGCTGCTTTTCGTACGCTGCTCTTTAGCGAACGTACGCTACTTTTCGTACGCTGCTCTTTAGTGTGCGTACGCTAGCCTTGATACGCTGCCTATTGGCAGCATGTCTTTTTCGTACGCTAGCTTGAGCGTACGCTAGCTTGAGCGTACGCTGACCTGTAGCTCGAGCGTGCCCTTGTGTACGCTGACCCTTGCGTACGCTTCCTATTGGAAGTGTATGGACCCTTTGGTACGCCAGCTTGAGCGTACGCGTGCCTTGGTACGCTAGCTTAAGCGAGCAAGGCGTACGCTGGCTTTGAGCGTACGCTGCCTTGAGCGTACGCTTGCCTATCTTGTCACCCTGGTTCAACCCGAGAGCTTTGTGACCTCCATACGCTGCCTTTTGGGAGCGTATGCTTACCTGAGCGTATGCGTTACCTGAGCGTATCGCCTTTGGCAGACTTGATCTTATATTAGCTTGTCAGTTTGTTTTATTTTCCTTATCCTGGATCTTCTATAGCCCTGTATATTGATATTTTAGATATTTTACGTCCATTTTATATCCTTACGCCTTTTGACCTGAACTTGATAATTCCCGAAATTACTTGATATGTTTGGAAATGATACCTGAGCATGACACGATAGTGACCCGTAGTGGTGCACTCCTGACATAATGACCTGACATGACCTGATAGTGGCCCGTCGTGGCGCACTCCTGACAAGTACACTTGGCATGATAACCTTACATGATTATCTCAAATAGCTGTTGCGACGGCTACCTGACATGACATGACCTGTATAATTAGTCCTGGACACCGTGGGCGATTGTGCTTGTACAAATATTCTAATCCTGTCTTGCATCATGTCTAGGAGGGGACTCCTGAGTACCACGGTCAGGAGTACCTACTAAAATGGACTAAGGTTAACAACTAGATTAATACATTAGTCATGAAGAGATTTTCCAGCTACAGGCAATCCCGTTACCTGGGCGCGCTTGGGATCTGTAGCCTGCCGTCGAGTAGGGCACATTTCCAGTACACTGTCATGTGTTGCACCCTTCAAGCTACTTAAGGGTACATGCATTTTCTGGACGATGTACCCACCTGAATTCAACCCTAATCTCTCGACCTGGGTGACCTGGATGGTCTGCAGGGCTTATGGCTGTGGAATAATCTCGCTGCATCTTGTTAGTAATTAGGCTTGTGACAACCCTAGTTAGTTAAAGTATCAAGCCGTAATTCTTGCTTGGCCGTGAAGTGATTGGATGGAGTCTAACCAGTCTAGTCTTTCCCTGACCCTGTTCCAGACTATTGAATGACCAGAATGCTTGTATTTATTTTACCGATAAATGGTGAGAAACCAAGCTCCGTTCAGACGAAGGGTTACAACCCCGGTCCTTGTTTGGTTTACGGGTTGTAACCTAGCTATCTGAATAGTTCCATGGTTATCTCGTCGTATATCATCCTGGCATGTTTTTCTTATTTCCAGTTTTTACCAGTTATTTATATTTCCTGTCTTTTATTATATTATTTATATTCCTGTGCTGATTGCTGGTTTTAGTTCTTAAGTGAAGCCTCCTTTGTGGCACTTGCTCTTTCTGGGGTCTGATCCAGCTGGTTTTGTATGGCCAGATTTCGGAGCAACTCCAGAGGATCTACCAACTTTCCAGCCAGATGGTGGTCACTAGACGGAACCCTGGCAACGAGTGGGTTTATTTTGGCTCTCCCGCTCTATTGTGAAATATTCTTTTGAGGCGTTTAGCCGACGAGCACCTGTTTAGCTCGGTTGTACTTTTATTTACTGTCTGCCTACGGACTGTAACATGATTAACAGATCCTAGGGTTGATCATGTATGACTAAACTCTTGCTAGTCCTAACATTTTGTAACGACTAGCTTCATGATCAGCTGAATATGTAATATTTGGGACGCCTTATTATTGTATATTTAATGATCATACATCTTGTAACATTTACTTACTTGCTTGTGATTGAGACACTAGGCTTGTTCATGACCATAGGAGACTGTTGGCTTGTAGTAAACCCTCATGTATCTAGACAGCCGTGACCGTATAGCGAGGTGGGTTGCACTTCAATATACGTAGCTGGCTATGTCTGCCCCCCGCTCTCCAGTATTCTGGTTCTGGGGCGTGACACTATAACGGCGGGCGTCCCGCTGGGACTCGTCTAACTATATGATTGGCGCAATTGATTGATTGGATAGACTAGCCTTGCTTGCACATAGTAAGAACTGAGGAATCCCTAATTTGTATAATTCCAGGATAACTTGGGACTCACAATAGCAAGCCGTAGTAGTTGATTGGCCGTTCAAGAGGATTTGTTTGTGTACTGTACCTACTCTGTTGCCTAACTGTGATGAACAGAATATCAGGACATGACGAGCTAACTTCTGTCCTTGTTTGGTTGGGAGGTTGGTTCGAAGTGTCGTGATGTTATGTGAATCCTAGTGGGGAGCAGAGATCTTTATTATATTCTCTTACTTACTGGTTTAGTCCTTCATATCGTGCTCCCTTGTGGTACTTGATATTAGAGGTCTAACCTCTCTGGTTTTGCATGGCCAGATTTAGAGCCGGTCCCCGAGGATCCAGCTTACTTCTACCTCCAGGATGGTCAATACTAGGGGAATGATCGCAGGAGGACTCGAGTGGGTTTTCTTTACTTCACCGCTCGTTTTGTCATTTACTTTATACTTAGCCGTTTGGCACCGACATGTTAGTCGGATCGTCTTGTACTTACTTTGCATAATTGTAATTAAGTCAGACTGCAGCTGATAACAATTGTGTATACTTTACTATACCATCTGGCTATGTTTTGTAAAGCCAGATCTCAAGAACATTTTGACTGAGCATCTGGGACGCCTTATTGCTTATTCTTACATGTTCTCTATTTCCTGTTTCTTGTTTAAATGATTGAGACAATAGATGTGAAATGACCATAGTAAGACCTTTATGTAGTATACACCCCCTCGTCTGGTTAGACAGCATTGATCGTATTATACGGTATTCATCTACCCGTAATACGTAGCTGGCTGAGTCATTCCTCCGCTCTCCAGTATTCTGGTTCTGGGGCGTGACACAGTAAGAAGCATGTGAAGATATGATAACTGTCTTAAGCATGGCAGGTACTGAAAGTAATACAACATGTGAAGATATAACTTGTTATCTCAAAGATCAGTATTTTAACAGGGTTAATACATGTTCTAGCATTAAAAGACAATAAATGAGTTTGTAGATGTACTTGCCTCGAGCAAAGCAAGAATACTAGTATGAAGATATAGATGTCCGGTGTCCTGTCAATAATGATACACAATCTCAGTTCTAAGCTATGTTCAATACTACACTAGTGGTGTGACACGACTCCTAACTGGATACTAGCCAAGTGGGAACCTAGCATAAAAAGTCTAATGTGAAGTGCCACTATACATAAACTAACTTCCTAGGGTCTTTACACTAGTGTAGGGTGAGGTCCAATACTACAATAACTCAAATCAACACAAAATAGTGAAAGTCGTAATTACTCAATAAATAAATTAAACTGTACACTAAGTTCCAACAATTTTAGAGATAGACAAAAAGCTTAAATATACATAAAATAAAATACAAAAATGATCCTTGTTAATTATGAAAATTTATACTAATTTTTCTGGAATTTATAAACCTTCATAAATATTTATTAAAAATCAGCAAACATAAATATACTGAAAATGAGTTCTGTTTTCCCATTTTTATAAAATACCAAAAGTACTTATTAAATGCTGGAAAAATTATAATAAATTAGCTAAATTAACATAGTATTTAAATACAATTTTTCCCATATTTTTACAGCAATTAAAATATATATAAAAATTCAAAACCAGAAAGTAACAATTTCTAAAATAAATAATTATAAATTAAGGAATGACTCATAAACAAAATCTGCAGATGTTGTCGGAAGATAAAGTAAATATCACCAACGTATCCAGAACGGTCAAATCAGCTAGGATAGCCTACCCATAAGTCCAATTTGGACACAGGGGCAAAACGGTAATTTCGGACCAAAATGATGTCCGCCGTTGGACACACTTTGCATCGAAAAACGTGTCGGGATAGAAGTCTACAAAACCTAGCAAATTATATGTCCACGAATCCAGAATGATGATACGAACCCAACGGTATGTCCAAAATGGAATTCCGATGTGCCGATCTCAAAATGATACGTTGACGCGGACACTTGGTATCCGGTTTGTACCGAAATGCATGCCGGAGCAAATGTCTTCAAAACTCAGCAAATTATATGTCAACGAGTCCAGAATGACGATACGAACTCAACGGTATATCCGGAATGGGATTCCGATGAGCCGATCTCAAAGTGACCCGTTGACTCGAAAAGTGGGACCCACTTTGCACCCAAATGCGTGCCAGGGCCCACGTTCTCCAAATCAAGCAAATTTTCTATAAAAACATGCCAGAACGACGCCACGAGTCTACTGGTGGTGTCAGAAATTGAATCCGGAGTCCCGGGTTCAAAAATGGAATTTTACAAGTACAATTTAAAGAATTCGGACGGCCAACTTTGGCGTCGAATTCGACCAACCGAACGTGCTCAAAATGAAACGAAACCTAAAGGAGACAGGAAGATGGTTATACCAGCTGTGCACAGGAACTGATAGCGCGCCAACCGGAGCTGCGACGGCGAAGTTACGAGCTGACGAAGTCGGCTCCACGAAACTGTCCAAAAATAGTTCAATTTAAAACGTCAACTTGGTGGCCAGTTTTGAGGTATCAAACGACATAATTAACGGACGAAAATTGACAAGAGTGAAGATGGATATACCGAGATTGCGACGGAGCAAAAAGGTTGTCGATCCAACGGTCGGATTGACCAGAAAATCTGCACGAAGTCGCTGCGACGAAGCGCACTTTTCGAGTTCAAAACTCGCGCGCACCGACGGGATCTCGTTCAAAACGCACGAATCGTGTGTTTCACACGTCGGGGAGGAGAGCGGTGACCACGGGGGCCCGCCCGGGGGTGCGTCGGGCCAGGGGTGGCCGGCCACGGCGACGGCGGCCGACGGCGGCGCGACGGCGCGCGACGGCGGCCCGCGCACGCGCGCACGTTGCGCGCTGCTGCTGCTGGCCACTGCTGCTCCGCCGCACGGCGGCGCGGGAGCCGGCGGAGCACGGCAAGCGACGGCGGTGAGGACGGTACGGTGGTGGAGGAGGTGGTAATGGTGGGAGTGGTGGTTCAGGTGATGGTGAAGGTGGTGAGAAGTGGTGTTGATGGTGTTGCTTTTAAAGAAGAAGAAGTGAAGAAGAAGAAGAGAATGGAGGTGGTGGCTGTGATGGTGGTGGAGGTCGGCTGCCATGGGGGTGGGGAGTCGGCTGAAGCTTGGGGTGGGGGGGGGGAGTGCATGCATGTGTAAGGAGAGAGACATAGATAGATAGATATTGTGTGTGTGTGTGTAAGTATATTAATATATATATAGAGAGAGTGAGAGAGAGAGTGGGATGTCGGTCCAGGGGGGTGTTCTTGTGCTGGAGATAGGGATGGGGGGAGTGTGTGAGTGTTTTAAGGAGGAGAGAGAGTGGAAGATATTTATATATATATATATATGTATATATATATATATATATATATATATATATATATATATATATATATATTTTATAAAAAAAAAATATATATATATATATATATATATATTTTATATATATATATATATATATATATATATATATATATATATATATATATACATAGATATTTGTAAAGTGGAGAGAGAAGAAAAATAGATTTTTAAAATAAGAAAAATAGAAAAATTATGCGGGGTATTTGGACAGTCATGAAAGAACAATATGGAGCTTGGGTTCGGGTTCGGTCGAGCCGGGTCGGGTCAAAATCGAACCGGGTGCAATAATTGAGTTAAAAATAGGGATTAATAATCATGGGAAATTAAATAATATGCAGGGACTCCAATAAATGGGACACAAGCGTCATGCGGGTAGTAAGCTTCATGTGGATCACGTCCATACTTTGGGTCGGCTAGGTTGGGTCGATGTCGGGTCCCGAAATTTAATTGGAAATTAAATCAGGTTTTGCGGTAGAAAATAAATCGGCCTAAATTGACCCGGAAGTTGTGCGAAGGAAAGGGAGCACAAAATGGAGTGTCTGAGTGGGACACGAAGGTCATGGGTGAAGAGCGTCTCGAGTAGATCATCCATGAGAAGTTGGTTCTAAGAAAACGACTGGTCTGGTGCTCCTAAATTAAAAGTCACGGTGACGTGCAAACGAAGATCAAAAATAAAAGTGGGAATAATTATTCAATGATTAATTGGTCTAAATTGACTCAAAGTTGCGCGATACAAAAAGAGCACAAGGGAACGAGTTCAAGTGGGACACGATATATCAAAACGAAGATAATCTTGTCTACTTCAAAACTCGTGAAGAGAGTTTACAGAGAATGGTATCCCTGACGCTCCAGAAGTCAAAGCTACGGAAAGGTACATTAATGATCTAAACAATTAAATAATAAAATATTTATCGAAAAATAATTCATTAAGAAAAATAAAAATAAACCCTGAAATTCAGGGGGCTTACATCCTACCCACCTTACAAAAATTTCGTCCTCAAAATTAAAAATCATCCAACAGGTCAAACTATAACACGTAGCTGCTCTGGCTACGATACTCAAACTGCTATCCTTGTAATCATCTCTTCTGTTTCTCCTTACAATCTTTTTGGTTTAGGTTCAACAAAGTCCTTCTATCATAAACTACGTCATATATCCTTTAGAATCTTCCATACTATCATGAACATTTATGTATGCCCTAAACTATAGGTCATTCTCTGGGTATGTTTATAAACCTAACAATACTTGATCATCATCCATATTTTCAACCTCAACTGTAAATACTTGATTTCCTTATCATATCCTAAGTATCCTTATTCTATCAATCCACAGGCCCTTTGCATTATTTGTCGTCAATCCTTTTCTACAGCTTCGCTTTGAAATCATACGTTCAATTCTTATTCTTGGCGTAGTCCTTCTTCTTTTACTCAACAAGTCCTCTGAATATAAATCATCGATTTCAAACTCCTGATTTTTTAATTACTAATGTACATATGTCTTTGTCTTGTTCCTTGTCTTTTAACTGATATCTTTTTGATCTCGTATGCAATATTACATCCCATTCTAACTTATTCTATACCATTTAACATGTCGATCTACCCTCTAATCACATGTAATTAGCTATAGGTAACCAACCAAAATTCTACAAATGTTAAATCCTCAAACTGTTAAGCACAAGGTTCTAATCCTCAATCCATAGTCACAACAATATACGATCTCATTTCTCCATCTTAGATACCCTATCATCAAGTCATACTATCAATACAATCGTTCTTAATGGTTTCCAAGTCTACTACAGTCAGTCACTCATACTTGTCCTATAAGCTTAATCTAACCAATCCCTAGGAAAAGTATTTATCACAATCACACAATACATTTATAGCTATACTACAGAATCAGTCGACAAGGTTTGGCTATTTCGGTCATCCATCAAGTAGAAGGTAACAAGGTCTAAGACTGGGTCAAGCAATCCATAACAGTGTCCAAACAAGTTGAAGGTCAAACAAGACAGAAAAAGTTTATCGGAATATCTCCAAGAATGGTACGAAGACAACGGGATACATAACGAGAAGAATTATCCAAGAGGTTAACGAAGAAGAGTTTAGTCAAGTCATGGGAAAGATGGAACACAAAAATAATTATGCCCAAAAGATAACATGAAAGCAATTCTATTGGAGAGTCCTAGAGAACCTATAATCCTAGTTGTAGATGTAGATAGAACAGAGTTAATCAAGACGGAGAAAAATGATGATAAGAATTTATTCTTGCTCATTCGGTCATAACAAAGTGAACCAAGTTGAGATATGATCTGATAACCATACACGTCTTCCTGAAATCATGTTGCCAGAATTCTCGCCCCACCAGTAAGCTTATATGCAATAAACGATAGAGTCATAACTATGGTATACACCCTATAGTCATATCATCTAGATTCCTTACCACGCCAACCGGTATGGCTGCAAGAAAATCTAAATTCTATGAATAGGATAGTATATCCAAAATCAGGCTCTATGTTTTTGTCATACCAGCTAATATGGCTGCGATAAATTCTAAACTCCATAAATAAAGCAGACGTTTACCATATCAGGATATATCATAATTTAATCCACAAAATTTATCACGATGCAAGATCAAAGTCAACAACGAAAATCAGAAATTAAATTCAACAACGAATTTAGAGGAGAGCAAATAAAACAGGTGAAAACAGATTTCTAGGTAAGATTAGAGTGAATCCTCAGGGGTCATCCCAAGGGTACAAACTTGGTCTAAATTGACCCATCGAAATACAAACGATAGGCTAATTATAGCTAACGGTCCTATGCTGTGATGAGTTCTCCTATGTTGCAATCCTAGCATTCCTCTAGGTGTTCTAATTGTTGTCCTAGTGTTAACAAGTTGTCCTAGATCCTAATTGCAGGCATGCTTGGTACAATAACGTAACCAAACAACTTAAGTCGAGACCTGCATGGGCCGCCAAAAAAATATGTCACGACCCGTTACCCAAATTGTTGGGCCGGGCCGAGCCATGTCCAGCCTACGCTTGGTTAAAGCGTAGTAAGCTGTTCTAAGAATAGACAATAAAGTATCTAAGCAGCTAACAGTTCTAAAATCATAATTAAAGGTTCATCACAACACATCATCTATAAGCGAAGGTAAACAAGTACAGACTTAATAATACATAACCAAAGTATCTAACTGGAGACAAAGTCCAGTATCCAAATATAAGTACAGACCAAAGTCTAAGTCCCAAAACACAAGAAAGATATCTAAGCAAGGTTCCCCGCTGGGGCCTCTTCTGGAGCTAAGGCCAGGTCCTCAATGCAGTACCATAACATGTAACACATAGCATTTCCTTCTCGAAAAGTAAACCCACAACATTATCCTGTCAGGACGGGAGCAAGTACAACCTCTACAACTAAAGTACTGAACATATAATGAAAGAGATGTACAATAAGAAACATGGTGTGATAAGTCTATAAAACAGGAAATACTGGAAAACATGGCCTCTTGGTACAACTGGGATCACAGTATCATAGTAACATAGGGAACATGGCATATCATGGTTTAATTGGTCATTTCTATAAATGACCACATATAGTTTAAAAGTTTAAAACCGTAGCATGTACGTGAATCGGTCAAGAGGTAGTAGGATGTACTGTGGTACATGTCAAGTTTTCTGGTATACACATACGTACACGAACGACATCGGTGTATATCCATACACAAACGCGATATCAGAACATATGGCAAGGTCACATACAGAATGTCACCGAGCGCGGTAAGTACATACGGAGAAGGGGGTCATGTTCACGTACACTACTAACAGTTTTCCCTTAACCCGTTATTTAAACATGTGAGAGATACGAGAATAGTAAAAACATGTGGGAGATACACGAACGATATAAAACATGTGAGAGATACTGGGAGCAGTATAAGCATGGCAGGTACTGGGAGCAGTATGAAACATGTGAATACTCAGAGCAGTATATAGTATAGTGAAACATGTACTGAGAACCAGTAAGAAGCATGTGAAGATATGATAACTGTCCTAAGCATGGCAGGTACTGAAAGTAATACAACATGTGAAGATATAACTTGTTATCTCAAGGATCAGTATTTTAACAGGGTTAATACATGTTCTAGCATTAAAAGACAATAAATGAGTTTGTAGATGTACTTGCCTCGAGCAAAGCAAGAATACTAGTACGAAGATATAGATGTCCCGTGTCCTGTCAATAATGATACACAATCTCAGTTCTAAGCTATGTTCAATACTACACTAGTGGTGTGACACGACTCCTAACTGGATACTAGCCAAGTGGGAACCTAGCATAAAAAGTCTAATGTGAAGTGCCACTATACATAAACTAACTTCCTAGGGTCTTTACACTAGTGTAGGGTGAGGTCCAATACTACAATAACTCAAAGCAACACAAAATAGTGAAAGTCGTAATTACTCAATAAATAAATCAAACTGTACACTAAGTTCCAATAATTTTAGAGATAAACAAAAAGCTTAAATATACATAAAATAAAATACAAAAATGATCCTTGTTAATTATGGAAATTTATACTAATTTTTCTGGAATTTATAAACCTTCATAAATATTTATTAAAAATCAGCAAACATAAATATACTGAAAATGAGTTCTGTTTTCCCATTTTTATAAAATACCAAAAGTACTTATTAAATGCTGGAAAAATTATAATAAATTAGCTAAATTAACATAGTATTTAAATACAATTTTTTCTATATTTTTACAGCAATTAAAATATATATAAAAATTCAAAACCAGAAAGTAACAATTTCTGAAAAATAAATAATTATAAATTAAGGAATGACTCATAAACAAAATCTACAGATGTTGTCGGAAGATAAAGTAAATATTACCAACGTGTCCAGAACGGTCAAATCAGCTAGGATAGCCTACCCATAAGTTCAATTTGGACACAGGAGCAAAACGGTAATTTTGGACCAAAATGATGTCCGCCATTGGACACACTTTGCACCGAAAAACGTGTCAGAATAGAAGTCTACAAAACCTAGCAAATTATATGTTCACAAATCCAGAATGATGATACGAACCCAACGGCATGTCCAAAATAGAATTCCGATGTGCCGATCTCAAAATGATACGTTGACGCGGACACTTAGTATCCGGTTTGCACCGAAATACGTGCCGGAGCAAATGTCTTCAAAACTCAGCAAATTATATGTCAACGAGTCCAGAATGACGATACGAACTCAACGGTATATCCGGAATGGGATTCCGATGAGCCGATCTCAAAGTGACCCGTTGACTCGAAAAGTGGGACCCGCTTTGCACCGAAATGCGTGTCAGGGCCCACGTTCTCCAAATCAAGCAAATTTTATATGAAAACATGCCAGAACGATGCCACGAGTCTACTGGTGGTGTTAGAAATTGAATCCGGAGTCCCGGGTTCAAAAATAGAATTTTACAAGTGCAATTTAAAGAATTCGGACGGCCAACTTTGACGTCGAATTCGACCAACCGAACGTGCTCAAAATGAAACGAAACCTAAAGGAGACAGGAAGATGGTTATACCAGCTGCGCACAAGAACTGGTAGCGCGCCAACCGGAGCTGCGACGGCGAAGTTACGAGCTGACGAAGTCGGCTCCACGAAACTGTCTAAAAATAGTTCAATTTAAAACGTCAAGTTGGTGGCCAGTTTTGAGGTATCAAACGACATAATTAACGGACGAAAATTGACAGGAGTAAAGATGGATATACCGAGATTGCGACGGAGCAAAAATTTCACCGATCCAACGGTCGGATTGACCAGAAAATCTGCGTGAAGTCGCTGCGACGGAGCGTACTTTCCGAGTTCAAAACTCGCGCGCGCCGACGGGATCTCGTTCAAAACGCACGAATCGTGTGTTTCACACGTCGGGGGGGGAGAGCGGTGACCACGGGGGCCCGCCCGGGAGTGCCTCGGGCCAGGGGTGGCCGGCCATGGCGGCGGCGGCCGACGGCAGCGCCGTACGGCGGCGCGGGAGCCGGCGGAGCACGGCGAGCGGCGGCGGTGAGGACGGTATGGTGGTGGAGGAGGTGGTAATGGTGGGAGTGGTGGTTCGGGTGATGGTGAAGGTGGTGAGAAGTGGTGTTGATGGTGTTGCTTTTAAAGAAGAAGAAGTGAAGAAGAAGAAGAGAATGGAGGTGGTGGCTGTGATGGTGGTGGAGGTCGGCTGCCATGGGGGTGGGGAGTCGGCTGAAGCTTGGGGTGGGGGGGAGTGCATGCATGTGTAAGGAGAGAGAGATAGATAGATAGATATTGTGTGTGTGTGTGTGTAAGTATATTAATATATATATATAGAGAGTGAGAGAGAGTGGGATGTCGGTCCGGGGGGGTGTTCTTATGCTGGAGATAGGGATGGGGGAGAGTGTGTGAGTGTTTTAAAGAGGAGAGAGAGTGGGATATATATATATATATATATATATATATATACATAGATATTTGTAAAATGGAGAGAGAAGAAAAATAGATTTTTAAGATAAGAAAAATAGAAAAATTATGCGGGGTATTTGGACAGTCATGAAAGAACAATATGGAGCTTGGGTTCGGGTTCGGTCGAGCCGGGTCGGGTCAAAATCGAACCGGGTGCAATAATTGAGTTAAAAATAAGGATTAATCATCATGGGAAAATAAATAATATGCAGGGACTCCAATAAATGGGACACAAGCGTCATGCGGGTAGTAGGCTTCATGTGGATCACGTCCATACTTTGGGTCAGCTAGGTTGGGTCGATGTCGGGTCCCGAAATTAAATTGGAAATTAAATCAGGTTTTACGGTAGAAAATAAATCGGCCTAAATTGACCCGAAAGTTGTGCGAAGGAAAGGGAGCACAAAATGGAGTGTCTGAGTGGGACACGAAGGTCATGGGTGAAGAGCGTCTCGAGTAGATCATCCATGAGAAGTTGGTTCTAAGAAAACGACTGGTCTGGTGCTCCTAAATTAAAAGTCACGGTGACGTGCAAACGAAGATCAAAAATAAAAGTGGGAATAATTATTCAATGATTAATTGGTCTAAATTGACTCGAAGTTGCGCGATACAAAAAGAGCACAAGGGAACGAGTTCAAGTGGGACACGATATATCAAAACGAAGATAATCTTGTCTACTTCAAAGCTCGTGAAGAGAGTTTACAGAGATTGGTATCCCTGACGCTCCAGAAGTCAAAGCTACGGAAAGGTACATTAATGATCTAAACAATTAAATAATAAAACATTTATCGAAAAATAATTCATTAAGAAAAATAAAAATAAACACTGAAATTCAGGGGGCTTACACACCTTAAGTCCAATTTTTTTTTTTTGTTTCGGTCATCCTTTATATTTCTTCTGATTCATCATGCATATTCCTATAGTGCATCTCCCTGCTTATCATTTAACAATCTCTAATCTACAATATCAATTTGCTTGGTATTCATATCATTAATTATCCCTTCCTTGATTCAAATCACAAGTGTTCATGTTTATCTGATCTCTATCCCAAAACTCATGTACTCCATAAATCCTTGCTATAAATCATTCCAGATTTAATCATCAGACACGAACGGATTCTAGGCATGATCTCAAGGTACAATGATAAAATATAGGCACGATCAGAATTATCTATATATGATCTAAGATAGAGTTGGAATATTGTTGTGATCAAAATCATTTTAGGTACGATAAAAATCTAGGTACGATTAAAATATGATCATAAAATAGGGAAAAATCAAATGAGTCTCGTGAAACAGAAAATGCAAGAAAGAAATAAATGTGAACAGTTTATTGAAAAGGCAGAAAGTAATAGAATCTTCTGAGATCATGGACTAAAATTCCAAATCAAATTAGAATTGGGTATAAGGGTTTGTGACTCAGAAAAAAATCAACAAGTTGTATGATAGTAGGATAGCAAGGGTGATTAGAATAACAAAGCTATGGTAGAAATGTAATCAGATAGGATATTTTCATTGAGGACGTAGTAATGATCAAAGGAAATAGAGAGAATATCGTATCACTATTTCAAAGGTCAACAGATATAATATGCATGAAAAAAAACTTACAAGATAACCATCCTATTAATCCACATGCAAAAACCAATCTCTAACTCGCTAAACTAGCTGAACACCCAGTATCTACATAAAACTAAGACAGTTGTCAAGGTATTAAAACTAAATCTATTTGGAATCATAAATCGTCTAAATCCATTTTTTTCATCCGTATGCCAAATGTATTTCAATTTCAAGTAGTTCTCTCGATCAAATCATTTTACGGATATCAATTTCCAATTGTCAGTCATTCTTCCAAAACTGACTACATCAAAGTTTACAATCTTCACTTGTCATAGTAAATCCTTAGAAAATTATTTAAAGTTGATCCATGATCTATATTCGAGAATTTTTAATTTTTGAAAATTAATTGACAAAATTATAATCACTAATCAAATTTTAATCTTTAACCATGCACCTATCAATCGTTCTCATCCAAACACATTAGCAAAAATATCACAAAATCTCAACCTTTCTTACCATAACTAATATGAGTCTCCAATGTCTGGTAGAAATTGTAAAACTAATTGCTCCTTTCCAAAGTTGCATGCCAATGGTCTTATCTCAATTTCTCACTACTTATTCCTTCTCTAGAACTTATCATTACATTGCTTGTGTTATTCCTTCTATGGTTATATTCGTCCCTTCTAGGTACAATAGTCATCTAATCATAAAAGTTGATTTCCGTCAAGTGTTCTTTTACTTGATCATCATATTCTCATATTTATATTTTATCCAAATTCACTTCCTCCATGGGGGAACCTTACCAAAACCTAGACTTTTCTCGCTAACTCTACCTACGACTTCCTCTATCTTCCATAACTCTTCCTTTAATCATAAAATTCAAAATCGTCAAAATACCTAAGGCTTCATCCAAAAGAATACCAAACTCTATTCTTCCAAAACTTAACTTCCATATGTTTGCCAAATTCTATCTCAATAATCTTGCATAATTTTATTCTAAAGTTGAAATCCTCAAAATTTCTTGATCCCTGAAATCCTATTATTTTATCCATGACGAGGTTTCATTTGTCAAAATTATTTCTTGGTCACCCATGATACCTATTTATGACCCCTCTTATCATAGTCTTCTCACATCTATCTAGAATTCTACTATAAAATTCTTAATCACAACTATATCCTAGATTTATAAAAAGAAGCATAGAATAATATGGTCAAATTAGTGTGACGAAAATGGTAATGGATTTAACATAAATTAATACAGAAACAAGTCACAGAAAAGTAGGATATCTTGTGAATAATACTGTTCTAGAATACATGTTCGATCTTCCTCGAAATTAACTGATTTTGGGAGGATGTATCTATGAAATCTCTTAACCCATTATCAGCCATATAATCTATTTAGATTTCCTATTTCCACCAACTCTAACATATTTGATCCAAATTTTAAATCTGAGCTTTTTTTTGTACAAGATTTTAATTCTAGCCCTTCTTTTAATCTTACTTCATTCCTTGAATCCCTCGGATTCGACCAACCTTGACAATATTATTTTGTCCCCATTCTTTATTTTCTTGTCAATAGTATATAATATCACATTCACTTACCCTCGTAACACTTATAATTTCACAATCTTTATTTTTGAATTCTGATTTGATAAAATCTGTATCTCTCTAATTCATATCATTATTTGTCGATCATCATCCCCAATTAAATTTTTACCTTAAGTTCAACATTATCCGCCTATTCCCACTCGAGTCTCGACACAACTCCGTCCGTTGAGGACAAACATATCGTAACAATATAATCGTTTTTACGTAACCTATCGCAAGTCACCAACCTGCTTAACATGGCTATCGCTAAGTGGTATTCCATATACCACTCAGAAATCGAGCCCATCGTTATCGATACCGTACTTCACTATACTGACCGCATAATTGGTATTGCATATACCACTCGAAACCGAGTCATTACTCGACATTACACTCCGCATAGGTCCGACATCCATTTCAACTATCCCGTATGGCGATCTTTCCGATCCCAGCTCTAGCGTTTGCTTACTCGAGTTGACACAACAACTGAACCAACATGCCCTATCGTTCGCTCAAGTTCGACTTTTCATTCAAATCTAACCGTGTCTTAGCGATCATATCAATCACATACGCAACATTCGCTTACTCAAGGCTCAATGTGACATTCGGCCAACATACATGTTCGTCTACTCCACTCGACTTAGCGACCAACTCGACTCGTTACTATCGCATCCGCGATCTTCCAGTCTTACTCGTTGCAACCCGTGCAACAACTCATTCTCGATACTTAAGGTCTTTACTCAATCTCGCACAACATATTGCTATCCATCCGCATAGCCATACAACACACATCATACCATATCGACTCGTTGCACCGATGCAACGAACGATCCACGACTTGCTGCACTCCGTGCAACCAACGACACATAACCATTCTCATAGCCACATAACATGTATCGCCTCACATATCGACCCGTTGTACTTCGTGCAACCAACAACACATATCTCCTCGCACTTCGTGCGACCAATAACACATAGCTTCTCGTACTTCGTGTGACCGACAACACATATCGTTGCACTTCATGCAACCAACATCACAATATTCGTTGCACTTCGTGCGACCAGCATTCCATAACTCGTTGCACTTCGTGCGACCAACATTCTCCGATGGCACCCGGAGATAGCGTGATAGTCACGACATACTTGTGGCAGACGTATGCACTTAATATAGACTTATTGTATGGAACATCCAATGTAGCATCGAGCAGATCTATGAGCCATGCGGTTGCGAAAACAACTTAGAGTCAACTGAATTTCGATATCGAAGCAACTGAGGGTCAAAGAGATTCGTTCACGGTCCAGAGGATGGAACCGCTCTGATACCAACTTGTCACGCCCCGATCCGGGAAATCGCTCGTTCTCGCTAGATTTTTTACCCGAATCATCGTCCTCGCTGGGGCGTGATGCCGCACGAGCCTGGAGTTGCGCTCGTGCAAGGCAAGATAACAGTTCACATAGTGATTATCTCAAATTCGTAACATAAGCAGCGAAAGGAAACAAAGAATACAATAAGAATCTCTTTTATTCATAACGAACTGAAGGTTACAAGGCTCTGAATAGCCCAACTTAACATGCCAATTGGCTACAACGCTCATGATCTCTCTAGCTCACAAAGGATTACATTGTTCCATACATTATGCCTCTTTATAGCCAACAAGTAGTCTTCGGCCGTACATCTCCATGTCGCAAGTCGGAACACCTATGCGGTAGATCCTCTTGAACGCCAAGGACTCCATGCCTCGGCACGTCCAAGCCAAGCTCCGTCCTGAGCCGAACATACCTGAACCTGTAGGCAAACTAGTGGGGGATTAGTGCTTTCGTCCTCGCTTCGCACTGATCAAGACCCGCTCGCACCCAAACCAAATACTAAATATTTTTAGTGGAACATGCACCTTAAATGGTGTTCTTTCTATTTAGCCTTAGGATCAGTTTCATGGCAATACTTAAACATAGCACTTTATCATAAATGTGTCCAATACCGTGTCCCTGCGGCAGATACAGTTAGACATAATATGAACATAAATATAGTGTTTGTGCGCATCTCCGTCCCATTTTCCTTAGCCTGCAATGGTTAGAACTTACGTAAGAAACCATATAACTCACGCAACATTCTAATCATAAACTTAGACAATGCATAAGGGTCGCAGGCCCTGCGCCTGCACCTAACTCTCATCTCAGCCCACCGGCCCTAACTATATGAAGGTCACGGTATTTCGCACCGTAATGGACTTGGCATCTCTTATGTGTAAGCCTACGATCGCTTCGATACGGGTTGCTAGCCCAATATCCGAAGGATCCCAAACTTACGGATATCATAGCTTATCACAGCACTGGACGGTCGCAATCCGTCCGAAGGTTGTGCACCATAAATACCACACATAATTCCCTCTTAGGCCGAACGGTCCCGGTGCCCCGGTCGTAACCGTCCGAGGGAAGCCGCGCCCGTGCACGGGCCATCCGAGTCCATTGACCATGCAATACGTACCATAGCATACAAATCATATCGTCCAACCAATCTCGTGTTCCATAAACATAGTCCCGCACCATAAACATATTCGCGTCTCATAAACATAATCCACCATCCATATGGGAAGCTCCGTCGGCGTTATGCCCCAACACATCCATATTGATGCACGACGTCCAACGGCTTAGTCATCTTGTACTCATATTCAGCACGTACCATTCGTATGTTATTCTCATAACCTAGTTCCGTAATCACATAGTTATTTCGTAGCTTCCGTGCACGAGGGCACGCTCAGCGCCGTAATCCATGTTCTATGCCTAATGTTCAATGTTCTCGGAGCCGTACATATGATGCACATCTCAATATCGTCTTTCAATGTTCTACCATCATTGCCCTACCGCGACCCGTACACTTGATGCACGTCGCTTCAATTGTTCAATGTTCAATGTTCTACCTTAGTGTTCAACGCATCCTTAGACCTTTCGTCGTCGAGCCACGCTCGCTAACTCGATAATCATCTTACGCATACAATGATATCTTTTATTAGACGTGAAGGAATAGGGAGAGAGAGTCAAGAACCCGCCCACCTTAAGCCGATACGCCTTGTCGTTTCGTCGAGCTGAAGCGGCTCGCTTCCATAACCTGGTCGCATAGCTAACTCTCAGACTTAGCCATTCTTTTGAACTACTCGGTTGATTTGGCCTATCGCGTCCATGCCACAATTTGGTTTCGCGGACACTTCACTGCATAAGGCAAAATGCCGACCTCTTATCGTCCAGCGTAAAAGCATAGCCTGCACACCAGATCAACTAAAGTCAGCACTTGCTCAAATGGGACTTATCATTTGCATCGATTCAATTCATAGATTCCAATCGACTCAAAGCTTACCTTTGGCCAACGTAACTCTAGCATCGATTCGCTTCAATACTTCATCGGGTCAACGCAACTCTTCGAGTCAACGACTCATCGTAATGCACCGTACGGAGCGGGGCATTACAGAAGGGGGGTCGGAGGGAGGGGGCTGGGGGATCGCCGGCGAGAGAGGAGGGGGGTCGGGCAGGGGGGTCGGGGTGGCGCTCGCCGTCGAGGAGGAGAGGGGGGGATGGGGGATCGCCGGCGAGGGAGGAGGAGGGGGGTGGGGGGTCGGGCAGGGGGGTGGGGGGAGCTCGCCGGTGAAGGGGAGCGAGGGGGTCGGGGGGGCTGGGGGATCGCCGACGAGGGAGGAGGGGGGTGGGGGGTCGGGCAGGGGGGTCGGGGGGGCGCTCGTCGACGAGGAGGAGCAGGGAGGGTCGGGGGGGGGGGGGGGGGGCTCGTCGGCGCCGCCGCAGCCGGGGGGTTGGGTTAGAGGGGGCAGGGGCATTTTTGCTATAAAAAATACTGGAGGGGTCTAGTCGAGCGGATTTGTAATATAAAGAGGGGCAAACTGCCAAAAAATTCTAAAAGGTCTTTCTACGCAGAAGGCATATATTTAACGAGGGGTATTTTGTCATATACCCTTCACCAGGATTCCCTTTGGCATTGCCTACGTACTCTCTTGTAGGGGTGAGCATTATTCGGTTTTGGACCGAAAACCGATCCGAACCGAACCGAATAAGAGGTTCGGTTCGGTTTTAAAAAAATTCGGTTCGGTTTCGGTTTTGAAAATACTAAATTTTCTTATTCGGTTTCGGTTTCGGTTTTGGGTTTCGGTTTCGGTCCAAAACCGAAAACCGAATAATTTTTTTTAATTTATATATATATATATATATATATATATATATATATATATATATATATATATATATATATATATATATATATATGTGTGTGTGTGTGTGTGTGTGTGTGTGTGTGTGTGTGTATACTATATATAAGTATTAATATATATAGGTATATACTAAATATATATAGGTATATACTAAATATGTCTATGTATATTTAGTTACTATATATATTAACAAAAAAAAGCTCAAAAAAAATGAATAAACCGAATAAACCGAAAACCGAACCGATTTAATTCGGTTCGGTTTGATTCGGTTTTGGGCCAATTTGGTTCGGTTTCGGTTTTGCTTATTCGGTTTCGGTCCAATTCGATTTTGGGTTATTCGGTTCGGTTTAAACCGAATAAACCGAATGCTCACCCCTACTCTCTTGGTATTGGTAAGAGTGGGTAATTGATGGGCTAGACAAGTCCAAATTGTCACCATTAATTTAATCACTTTTTCATAAAAGAATATTGTTTTTTATTTTATTTTTATTTACCATTTTATCCTAAAGCCGGTGTTAGCTAGCCCCACTCACGGTCCACCAACCATCCAGGCTGCTACTGTAGAGAGATGAGGCCCAAGAAGTCGTCGTCGTCCTCCTCGAGAAGAGGCGCAACCTCACCTCCCCGAGCCCAGCCGCTGGAGTCGACCGGGCTCGCCGTCGAGCGGCGGCGGTCCAGTCCGGTCCGGTACGAGGCGGAGGAGGAGGCGGAGGTGGAGTCCTCGTACGAGTACAATCCCCGGAGCTTCCCCTACAGCGTGAAGCAGCAGTGCTGGGAGAAGGCCGAGAAGGTGAAGGGGAGGGACCCCGACCGGTGGCGGAGGGACCCCCTCGGGAACGTCGTCTTCCGGAAGCTCGTCGGCTGCCCCGGCTGCCTCTGCCACGACTACGACCACATACTCCCCTTCTCGAAGGTTCCTTCCCTTTTTTTGTCATTTACGTGTCGTCTCTTGTTGCTGCTGCTGCCGCGGCCTCTTGTTCTTCAAATTGCAAAATTTTACTCCGCCAAACCCTAATTTTTCCTTTCGACACTCCATTCCCAAACGCACTTAGCTGTGTTTGGTTTGGCTTTTTTTTTTTCAATATTTCCATCACAAATTTTCCACCAATCGCAGTGTTGTGGTTGATTGAGCCTATATTTTCCATGGAATTATTTTCCAAAAAACTATCATTTTTCCATATTTTCCTCCAAAATGGTGGAAATTAAAATTGGCTCAGTCCATAGAAAAATATCAATTTTCATGAAAAATACTATTTTTTAATGGAAAATAACAATAATCGAACACCCAAATTAATTTAGTGGAATTTTTTCCATTATTTTTTTATTCCTAATAAAATATTTTCGTGGAATTAGTTTATTTTTCACATGTTTTCCACCTTGTAATCAAACACACTAAAGCCTCGTTTGTTTCACGGAATCAACGGGTTGGGAAAGGAAAGTGATTACTTTCCTATGTTTGGGTGCCAAAGAAATTGAAGAGGAAAGGAAAGTGATTTCCAATGGAAGGAAAATTAGGGAAAAAAGTGATTTCATCCATCCAAGCAAGGAATCACTTTCCCATATTGAAGTATTCACTTTCTTTTCCAAATTCCTTGGCATTTCCAAACATCGGAAGGGAAAATCAATGAGAATTGTAATTTCCCAAAGGAAAGGAAATGCCAAGGAATTGATTTCCTTTCCCTTCCATTCCGCAAACCAAACGAGGCCTAAAAGGACTCTTTGATGATTGAACTCGTCCATGGGGTCCACTTCAAGTTCAATGGGTTCTAGCCACGAGTTCTTTGGCCTCTTATGTTTCCTTTTACCAGAAAATTAGGTTAGGAAGGACCTTCATGGAAGTTATGTTCATATTAGCTTTTGTGAAAAATCTCAAATTGCTCATTTGTGAGTTCGACCCAGATAAATTTGTCCTCTGATCACAGTCTCACTTTTCTTACAGCCTACAATAGAACATTTATGGGTTATAATATGTTGCCTTATATTCCTGCATTTTCTTAAAACATTTCAAACAAGTATAGTCGCTGCAAATTTTGTTTCCCGAGCTTAGGGATGTAACCGGATTCAGGTAGGAGACTGGACCGTCCACTTCTAGCTCCACCCAAAGAAAATTGCTTCCGCATCCGCATCCACCTCCACCTACACTAGGAGGATAAATATTGCCTCCACCTCCAACTCCAAATGGAAGTCCATGTACGCGTCTCCGACACAATCTCCACATTCGTCTCCAACTTCATCACCAACTCCATTTCTAACTAAATACTTCACAAACTTTAGTTCGACTAGTGAAAAAATAGAAAGGAGATTGTTCACATCAATATTGACTAAAATCAAATAGAGGCGGAGTTGGATATAACTTTGCATTCGTCCTCACTGAATATATAGTGGAAGATAGCCCTATTTCCAAAAGATACCATTAAGACCTTTTTGGGTAACATGGAAAAGGAGGAGGATTTGTACTTTCACCTGAAAGTGGATGCAAATCCTCCTTATCCCATGTTTGGTTCGGCCGAATTTGGGGGACATGATGTTGAAGTGCATTTCTTGTTCCTTGTGGGGTCCACCTTTTCCTCCTCCAAATGTTTACACCCTCTCAAAGCGAGAGAATGTAGGTTGAAATTAGGCAACTACCGAGTCGGCGAGGGATGCATCGAAGAGGAGGGATCGACAAGGTTCTAACCGGTGGGTGCATGACGGAGAGGGTCCGTCTACCGCCTAGGCACTGTCGTGCTTGATTCATTTTAGACATTTATACTATTTTACCATTTTTATTTTTTGCATAAAAAACATATTTTAAGAATGTTTTATGCATAACTAAGTTGTAGAACAAAGATTTATGAAGTTTCAGTCTTGTAAAAGTGAACTGTAGGTCCATAATGCTTGCAACACTGTTTTGCCAAAACGTTTAATCATGTATTGCTCCGTCTAGACGTCCGTCTACGTCGCCTCATCTCCGTCTACGTCGTCTCTCCTCCCTACGCCGTCTCATCTTCGTCTATACCGTCAAACCTTCGTTGTCTGCCTACTCTACCACCAACAGCAAAAGCGGTGCGGAGAGTGGCCTCTTAGTGCCTAGGCGCTACCTAGGTAGCCGTTTCGATGCCTAGCGCCTAGGCGGCCGCCTCGACTGTCATTTAGAGCACTGGTCGGTGTCGACGACCATGGCAGACGGAGTAGGGGTCGACATCAACAACCGAGCATATGGGAACGAGGACAGAGGGACGATGGAGAGGAGCTCGTCGCTGGAGAGGGTGTCCATGGCGGGAGAGGAGCTCGCCACGGGAGAGGGGTCAGTCGAGGGAGAGGAGGAGGGTCGAACTGATATGGGGTTTGGAATTGGTTTTGAGAGAGAGAGAGAGAGAGAGAGAACTTCATTCATCTCTAAAGAATGGAATTTTAATAGGTGGTTGGCATGCTACCTATTAATTAATATAATTACATTAATTATATTACTAATTATCTCAATCTTCTCCCATTAACTAATAAAATTATGAAATGTACTGATTACAAAATACTAATTCGTAATTTGTTAATATTAATTAATTGTATTAAGAATTATCTTAATTTATTAACTAATTATTTGATTTATTAATATTTAAGGACTATATTAATTTGTTATGTAAGTTGCTATTTACTATTATTATAATATCCTTTCTTAAATTTCCATTACCTCACTTTTTTATCCCAACCAAACACTTATGGGGACAAGAAAGTACATGGATTCCCATACGAATTACATTCTTGAAACTGCAAATCTAGATCTCCTTCCACTTACGGTCACCAAACATGCCCTGAAGGTATTTTGCCAGAAGGATGTTGCCTCTTGAATTCTTATCTTGTATTTCACCTTACCATTCACAGCAGGGGAAAGCATTGTAGGTTATGTACCTCGTTAGTCTTGTCCTTGGATCATCAGATTTCAAACTAAGACATTGATATAGCAAAGAAGGCAATGAGAGGGTGGCAACCGGATTCGGTTGGGTCGGTTCAGGTTGGATCAGTTTTGAGTTGACCTATTCATGCTCAAATTGAAGCCGACCTGTTTATGGGTAATTCATGTAGGTCAAACCTGAGCCCAACTCATTTAAAAATGGGTTGACCCGACCCGTTTTTCCGTTTAACCACATGGGACATATGGGCCAATTGCAAATATTAGTAAGCTCATTGATCTGTTACAAAGAGAGAAGGGCTTTCTTTTGGCCAACTTTTTGTAAAATAAATTTGTAGGATATGTCCATTGTAGACCCAGCTTTAGATCATGTTGTTCTAGCTCCAATTTTGCAAATTTATGGCACATGAAGAGACAACAAAACAAGCTTTCACTTCCTTAAATGTTGTGTTGTACCTAAAGCAATTGTTAGGTCACAATTTATCACACAAAATTAAAATTCCAAAATAGAACCTTATGGCCACCCTTACACGTGAGGCCCTCTACTTATTGATTCTTATCCTCAAGTGGTGGGCCTCCTTTTATCACGTGGAACTAGCCCCTTGCTTGTTAATTGTTATTGCAGAGGAGGGCTTTGAGATTTGGATTCATTGATATAGGGTTTTTTTACCCATGTATGGAAACACAATATACTGCCATTATCACTACTATTACTTTGTTTCTGAGGCTGAACAAGAGTCTACCCATCTAAATCATTAAATAGGAAGGGTTGGTAGTAACTTCCATTTGTCCTTCCCCTTCCCATCATCAACGTCCATGTTATATATATATATATATATATATATATATATATATATATATATATATATATATATATATATATATATATGATGTTTGGCGCAATCACTACCATACATATCACTTTTTCAACCACATTTTGAGTCTCTTTGGAGCCTAGACATAGCCATATCAGACATGGGTGTCGACTACTGAGGAAGTATCATGTCAGATACGGATATAGACACCATGGTAGTCAAAGGCGTGCCTCAAAGAAGGTGCACCAGTTGTGTGTTGCATCTCACTAGGTGAGACTCTTTTCTTCGGGCGCACCTAAGGTGCGCGTTTTAGCAAGGCGCGACCAAGAAAATGTGCGTTTAGGTGTGCCTTATTTTATTTTATTTTTGTTCTTTTATATGTATATATTTATACAAAAAACTTTGAGACATGGAGATGTCCTTACCTCATGCAAGTGGGAGGGAGATAGCCTATTCCATGGTTGTCAAAGTTGGTTACAGTTGAACTGATAGGAAGAATATAAACTCTTGTTAGTTTTCTTGACTGTTATTGCTACTACTACCTTGCTAGTACACTTGGTTATGTTTTAAATATTTTTGTTAGTTTTAATATGTTACTTTCTTTTGTTTTTTGCATTACTAATTTTTTTTGTATGTATATTTTTATTATTTTTTATTTTTGTGCGTCGCTTCTCTCAAACGCGCACCTTTAAGTGTGCCTTGCGCCTTGGACGATCCTTGTGTGCGCCTTGTGCCTTTGACTACCTTGATAGACACACAAAGGAGTATCTGTGCAATATAGATTGCAATTGTTCGATTTCTTCCCCTCCTCCATAAAGGAGACACAAACACTCTCGCTCTCTCCATTAAATTCAATAAATTTAATTTTAGCAAGAAGTAAGGGTTCGAAGTGAAGGCTTGACGGGAGGGGTAGTTGTTTCTGTAGATGGCCATCAGTCTGTTCCTGCTTCTGCCGACTGAAACATATATAGAGAAGAGATCCCATCACTGCTGCCGCTACCTTGAGTACTAGAAATTGCTACAAGATGTAGTTTTTCTCTCCGAATTTTATGTTAAGGGAAGAGATAATATGTCTCTTTTTTAGGTTTAGCTGTTTTTCTGGCAATGAAAGGGAAAAGTTCAAAATATTATGTTAGGGTGGTTTGAGTTCAGAGTGAAACTTTAGATTGTGTATCATAATAGCCCTTTTTTATTCCTTATCATCGTTGTGTTTGATGTTCATGTAGTAGAGATGAATGCAACTTTACAGAGAAATAACTATCTTATCCATTTTCATTATTATTTTCTAGTCTCTGGGGACCTTTTTGTTTTCTTTTTTTGGGGTGGGGGGCGATGGGTGCTCATTGGTTGGATGAGCTTAAATTGGTTGACCTAAATTGTAGGTTTACCTTCCTGCCAGTTGGACTTCTGAGTTTGACTACATTAGCTAAACATATGGCACCAGCCTAAATGGTTGAATTCAGGCTGGCGAGAGGTCCTAAAAACTTACAATTTCTTTGTGGAGTATTTTTGTGATCCACAGATGAACACAGTTTAATGGGATAAGACTTGGATGATTTGATTGTTATGAAGGCTTGTGAATCTTCTTTGTTATACAAGGTCAATTTGACTCTTCTATTTAGCCATTGCCATAGTATCTTATGCCCCTTATTATGGTTTCCTTTTTCTGTTGTTCTTTTCAAATAACAAGTGGTTTAAATGTTAATTCTAACATTTTAAACAGAAACTGTAGTTTTCTTTTGCGTGTTTCTGATATCTTGATATCTCAGGGTGGGAAGAGCACATTGGAGAATTGCCAGGTTTTGCAGGTGCCTTTCTCCTTTTTCGTACTCTATTTCCTCCTTTAAATATGAGATGCTGAGCTTATTAGTTTCTTTACATCTCAGAATTTCAAAATGCCCCTACTATGATAATTTGTTAAGCCTGATGTAAAATATATTTAGTTTCTGAATCATCAAGATGAGGAAGTCAGATTGTCTCAAAACACATTTTTTGGTAGAAAAGTGTTAGCTATGCTGGTGATACATGCAGACATTAGTACCTTGATCTAGACCTTTTTTTGTGTGTTTTAAATTTGCATTCAAACTGGTGTATATGTACATAATGTTGACAGTTTGTAAACTTTGTACCCATGATTCTCATAGCTATCAGTTACAAATATATTCTGTCTGATTCATACCCCCCCAAAAAAAAAGATTTTGGCTCATTATAAGCCAAATGCTTAATAGTTTTCTTCTAATGTTTAATATTATAGCAATGGTGGTTTTTATTTTGAGTCTTTGACCAAACTGCACCCAAACACTTTGAAACACTTGGATTCTAAAAGCTTCTTACGAACCAACAAGAAACAAACCCAAGGAGCAGTTAAAATCCCTGAATCTGTATTCTGATTTGGCAAGCCAATTTTGTTGTTAGAATGGACCCGGTTTAGTAGACCGGTCGTGGGCCACGAATCTAGTTACTCGCCAATTCGGTCCGAACAAACTTTGACTTGAGCAAGCTGCACGAGGAAGAAACTGGCTTCTTGTCTTCAGATGTCTGTGCGGTCATTGCTTCTCATACCGTTTCTTGGTATTCCTTTTAGTATGTCTTTGAGCACTAGGCACGAACGACAGCTTCAACCTCCAATTCCTTGTGTGGAGAAAGGTTGGCAGCCTCTTTACATCATTAACGCTAGTTTAGCTATTCCTCAATTTGGCCTGTGAAATATTGGAAAAATGACAAGTACCTCTGTTAATCTAGTCATGGCAAACTTAGATAAAATCCAGTAATCTGTTATCTGAAAGTGTTACAGGATAATTCTATTTTGAAATATCTTATTCTGCTGGACATTTTGACACTTGTGAAGCACTCCAAACACGGATCGACTCATCGAATTATGGCAGTACCAAATCCATTGTAATGTATACACTTGATGGTGAAAGATGTCAACTCTAGGTTACATCACAAAACTGTCTAGATAATTCAAATTATCTTAGGAACAATAGGTTAAGCTCATTTTTTTTTATACATATGCATTTGGAATCGAAATGAAACGCCCCGCTCAATCGGAGGAATCGAAACGCCAACGACGTTCAGACTTAGCCATGCAACGGCTGCTCGAAGACCCGCTCGGTCGAGGCGACTCCTCGCTCAGGTGGGTGGCTTCGGTGAACTTGCCTCAGCTTGGCCTTCACACTAATAAAACGAAAGTTTTCAACTGCACAAGTAGGCTTGACAATAAAAGAGACTAATCCACATAACTAAGGAAATAATTTCAAGTTGGGTCAGACTGAGTTAGAACATGGAAAGGTCCCACGGTCGGCTTAGAAGTATAGCACGTCGTGCTTTCAAAATGACACCCGGTCCTTCGTCCCGTGGCTTGGGAGAAGGAAAGTTGGTCGATGTTGCCACAGAGCTATGAACTTAGCCTAAGTCATAGGCGTCGCACATATAAATGCTTGATAAAGCAAGCACGGTCCCATCGTCCAAGGCTTGGCATAGCCTTTGCTCGTCCCACGGGTTAAGTTGTATCGCACGGCTTATGGCATAAGTCTAGGCACCCAATGAACTTGGTTGTTCAAGTCGAACGCGTGCACGGCACGTTTCTAAGATGCAAGGCTTGGCATAGCCTTTGCTCGTCCCACGGGTTAAGTTGTTGCACGATTGAGTTATACAAGAGTTTTGTTGGACTATTTAAGCAATAACAAGCATTGTTTCATGTTTTCTGTGATTGTCAAGTCACATAGTCCCAGGATCTCAAGGCTCGTCATGTAAAGTATGACTTGGACGGTAGTGTCGCTTAGAAAATAAATTGGTTTAAGGCACGAGCTACGGTAGGTTCAAGGATAAGTGTGCCACGGTTAAAGAACACATGTTTTGTTCAAGTTAAGCTGGAAGACTACATAGTAGTCGTTCCCTGGGTTTCAAAAGAATAGAAAGTTCACACGACCGTTTGTCGCCGAGACAGGTCCCGCTGCTTGGGAGTCTCTTATGAAGTATGGAAAGCACGGTCATGAATAAAGAAAAATATGGTAAATCGAGTTGAGTCTTGCATGGTCATTGGACAACTTGCGCGCAAGGGGAATTCCTCGAACGATCGTCGGGGTACCGGGTTCGTGTCGGCCTAGGAGGAATAGCAGATATTGTACGGCCTTCAACGACGGTGCGACTTGCCTTGGAGTGAACCGTTACAATATAGGCTGCGGGACCATTCGGTGGAGCTCGCACCTCGCACGCGAATGGTCACCGTATGCAAAAGATCCAGTATAGCTTGATATTGCTAGTGACCACTCATATTAGATATGTCGGCATAAGAGCGGCTATTCGCGTGCATGCCTTTGGATTACGTCGAGTACAAGCATGGCACGAAGTGAGTTAAGATGGTGTGCATCAGTTGCAACACAAGTCTTAAGAAGCCTAAGATTTGGCTATAGCAAAGACACGTGCTTCGGCACGAGACGCGGCGTCGAGTATTAAGTCATTGGCATAAAGTTGCATAAGTCGGACTTGAGTCGTTCGAGTTAAGTCGAGAAGGACCGTAAGGCAAGTTTGGTTAAGTCGTGATAAGTTACGAGGCACGATCACGCTGTTATGGCATGAGTATAGGCAAAAGACTAAGCGAGAGGTACTGCCTCAATCGTATTGAAGCACGAATAGAGTTTATGGCACGACCAAGTCGTTGCGTCCCTAAGTATGGCACGAAAGGCAAGCACGAGTCAATACGTTGATGTTGTAAGCACGAGAATGGTTTAGAGGCAAGGATAACGAAGTTATCGGTGCGACAGCACGGTGACGGTCTAGAGACACAAATAGGCTAAGAGGCTCTGTCTTAAAATCGATCCTAAGGCAAGAATAGAAAGACAATCATAAAGGGTTTATGTTGCATAAAGTAAATAAACGCGTTGGTTCTGTATGGGTGGGCGAGGAGCTCACTCCACCAGTACAGTTGAGTACTGACACCCACATAGTTTTCATGTGCAGGCAAAGGTAGAAGCTCGTTGGCGCAGAGCTCGCTTGGATGCGTCGAGGCATGGAGTTCCTTGGCGTTTCGAGGTATGCGGCCGCATGGAGTCAGAACTTATACATGACATAATTTATGGACATCGCCTAACTGAAGCATCCGTTGGCTCGTCAGGTGGTATTGAGAGATGAGAGAGAGCTGAGTGACTTGTAATCTGAGAGAAAAGTGAGCTTGAGTGATTGTAATCTTGGCTACACGCCTTTGTAATCTTATGTTCATTATCAATAAATACTCTGATTTTGTTTCAATGCTTGTGTTGTCTTGTATATTCAATGTTTCTGCTTGGGATTTCTGTGCGACGACCCCCGTCGCAAGCTGTTGTAATCGGCCGTTATGAAACTGCCTTGCACGAGCGCAATCTAGGCTCGTGCGGCATTACGCCTTAGCGAGGACGATCGGTCCTACGGGACCGGGACGTGACATAATGGTATCAGAGCACGGCTTTACGTCCTTGGACTTTGATTGAATTCTTTAACTTTGATGATGTTCCACAAACTCTGATGTTCCGCAATCGATATCGTTAGTGCACTCTCTCAAATGTCCCACGGGATGTCTATACAATAAGTCTATATATTTTGAAAAGTATCATGAAAGAAAATTTGTTGAACAAAAGTTAACTTCAAATAAGTACGGTTGGCGAAGTCGGGCTGGGCATATACACCAAGAATTGTGTCGACTTTAGAAAAAGTTGTGTGCGAAACTCGAATTGTTTCAAATGGGTTAAAATTGACTGACTTATAGAATACAGGATGTCTGTCAATAGGGGTGCCATCAGATGATGATATCGTCTATGCGATATAGATGAGCGTGCTTGGATTTTGAGGAATGGTGCGAACGAAGATTCGAAATAATCAATTGTGAATCGAATGCTGGTTTTAAGGATTTGTCGAATGACTTAATCTCTGAGTGGTGTATGGGATAGCCTCGGGGATGTCGATCGATTGAGGATATGGGGTGCCAACATGTCTATCAGCAAGCGACGAGTACGCAAAGCCTTGGAAAGAGTGTTTCAAAGTTAGTCCTGACTTGATAGCTAGCATGAAATTGATTTGAACGAATTAGAAACGACGAGCACGAGATTGGGATTGTTCAAGTATGAAATACGAGAATAATTAAGTAGGAAAATTGAATCGAGGTAAAGTTAAGGTGTACAAACGGATGACTCGATCGAGGAAATCGATATGAATCGTATACGAAAAGTTAGCACGATTGGATGATAGCGTGCATGGAAATAATTTGAATATTTGAGAACGACTCTAATGATTGGAATAGATGTTGCTCGATGATTTGAGTTAGCATAGAATGATGCGACTTGAGAAAATATGTTGCTCGATGACGTAAGATAGACGAATGAACATAAGTGATGTTGGTTTTGAACGAATGATCAAGTGACTAGTTCAGGGATTACTGATCGAATTTGATCTTGAATATTGAGGAGATTGTGGTATATCAAATTCGGATGATATCATCAGTTGCACGACTCGAAATTTGTTGCAAAGGAAGATCGTCAGGTTATGCATATCATCGATGGTATGGAGGTGTATCAAAAATCGATGTGCGATAACTCGGGGGTACTCTAATTCGGGAAATGACGATCGTGTAAAGTGTTATTGTTTTGGATGGATGCTGTACTTAGGATTTTGATTGAAATGAATGCTTGGATGAAAATGATCGTGTCTTGATTTCTTCGATGATAACCACAACGTCGACGATCTTGTCTTGCGCTAGCGCAACTCCAGCCTCGCACATGCGTCACGTTGGATTTGGGGCGATCGTTCCGCGTGAGCGCTGACGTGGTGATTCATGTCGCGGAAATGATCGAACTCGGGAGATCAGGGCGTGGCAATTTGGATTGCTTCGACTTGTGGTTTGATTCGAAAGTGAATTCGAGGATTAGTCGGACTTGTGATTGATGATTAAGTAAAAATTGAGAATTGAGTAGATCCAATCCGCGTATCGTGAATGAATTAGTCTAAACTCAAAGCAAGAGTTGCGCTCTGATAAGAACGATTATCCTGAGGGAATGCATGGTGATTTCATGTCCACCGCGGATAATCAGACTTGCGTGAGATTGGGACATGACATATTGTTATGCTAGACGACCTTGTGATCGAATAAGTGAATTGTGATAAGTGGCTTAGGGAATATGGAAATGAGGATTATGGTTTAATGACAAATCTTGTCGTAGCATGTTTGACTTGGGAATGATGGATAGGTGGATTATATCGAACGTGTTCGAAGAGATAGACTACGCGAGTTGCTTGTTGGACGAGCAATATTGATATGTCGAGGAATTGGTTGAGTGAACTTATGATAGGATGGCTTTGCTGAATGCCTTGGACCCCTTGGACTAAGTGTTGCAAGTGCGAATAAGAGGAATCTATGCTCGAAGTTTAGAAATCGGAGTGATGCAAGCTTGGGTAGAAAATCCAGTATTATCAACTTTGGTTTGACCTTAGGATTGGGGTCAGTGTTAATATTATTATTATTGGGGAACTATGATTCCCATACTGACGGATGACTTTAGCCTAGGGAGATGGCCTAGCGGTTAGGCGAGACGTCCATGTTTCGAGAGTTAGCCTCGGTACGATTGATCTTGAGGATTGATAGAATGTGATACTGGTGGATAGAATGATTCAAGATTAGGGAAATTCCACTCACGAGGCTCGGCTGAAATGCATATATTTCAGGGACGCTTGAATTTGTGCACGATCCGACTCGAGTGAAAATATCGGATTCTCTATCACGAGGCTTGGCTGAAATGCATGTATTTTGGGGACGCCTGGAATATGTGCACGATTCAACTAAGTGATACGTTGAATCCGAGTGAGACTAAAGGAACGAGACGGAATTGAGGATCTTGAGATATAGTTGTTCGGGATGAGAAATAAATAAGGCACCATCGTAGCTCGGATTGAAAGAAATGCATAGGCAAAGTGTGCGCGAGAACCATCGGATATTGAATCAAGTTATAAGGATAAGTGTACTCAGTAAGTTTCGAGGACGAAACTTTTTCTGAGTGGTGTATAATGTAATGTCCCGTCCCGCTCAGCTCAATCGGAGGAATCGAAACGCCAACGACGTTCAGACTTAGCCATGCAACGGCTGCTCGAAGACCCGTTCGGTCGAGGCGACTCCTCGCTCAGGTGGGTGGCTTCGGTGAACTTGCCTCAGCTTGGCCTTCACATTAATAAAATGAAAGTTTTCAACTGCACAAGTAGGTTTGACAATAAAAGAGACTAATCCACATAGCTAAGGGAATAATCCCAAGTTGGGTCAGACTGAGTTAGAACATGGAAATGTCCCACGGTCGACTTAGAAGTATCGCACGTCGTGCTTTCAAAATGACACTCGGTCCTTCGTTCCATCGCTTGGAAGAAGGAAAGTTGGTCGATGTTGCCACAGAGCTATGAACTTAGCCTAAGTCATAGGCGTCGCACATATGAATGCTTGATAAAGTAAGCACGGTCCCTCGTCCAAGGCTTGGCATAGCCTTTGCTCATCCCACGGGTTAAGTTATATCGCACGGCTTATGGCATAAGTCTAGGCATCCAATGAACTTGGTTGTTCAAGTCGAACGCGTGCACGGCACGTTTCTACGATGCAAGGCTTGTCATAGCCTTTGCTCGTCCCACGGGTTAAGTCGTTGCACGATTGAGTTATGCAAGAGTTTTGCTGGGATATTGAAGCAATAGCAAACACTGTTTCATGTTTTCTGCGGTTGTCAAGTCACATAGTCCAAGGATCTCAAGGCTCGTCATATAAAGTATAACTTGGGCGGTAGTGTCGCTTAGAAAACAAGTTGGTTTAAGACACGAGCTACGGTAGGTTCAAGGATAAGTGTGCCCCGATTAAAGAACACACGTTTTGTTCAAGTTAAGCTAGTAGTCTTTCTTGGGTTTCAAAAGAATAGAAAGTTCACGCGACCGTTTGTCGCCGAGACCGGTCCCGCTGCTTGAGAGTCTCTCATGAAGTATGGAAAGCACGGTCATGAATAAAGAAGGACATGGTAAATCGAGTTGAGTCTTGCATGGTCATTGGACAACTTGCGCGCAAGGGGAATTCCTCGAACGATCGCCGGGGCACCGGGTTCGTGTCGGCCTAGGAGGAAGAGCAGATATTGTACGGCCTTCAACGACGGTGCGACTCGCCTTGAAGTGAACCGTTACAATATAGGCCGCGGGACCATTCGGTGGAGCTCGCACCTCGTACGCGAATGGTCACCGTATGCAAAAGATCCAGTATAGCTTGACATTGCTAGTGACCACTCATATAGATGTGTCGGCATAAGAGCGGCTATCCGTGTGCATGTCTTTGGATTACGTCGAGTACAAGCACGTCACGAAGTGAGTTAGGAGGGTGTGCATCGGTTGCAACACAAGTCTTAAGAAGCCTAAGATTTGGCTATAGCAAAGACACGTGCTTCGGCACGAGACGCGGCGTCGAGTATTAAGTCGTTGGCATAAAGTTGCATAAGTTGGACTTGAGTCATTCGAGTTAAGTCGAGAAGGACCGTAAGGCAAGTTTGGTTAAGTCGTGATAAATTATGAGGCACGACCATGCTGTTATGGCA
Organism: Iris pallida; assembly: GCA_029216955.1. Taxonomy (NCBI): domain Eukaryota; kingdom Viridiplantae; phylum Streptophyta; class Magnoliopsida; order Asparagales; family Iridaceae; genus Iris; species Iris pallida. Next base: position 669,139 of record JANAVB010012998.1, on the reverse strand, counting down.
TGAGTATAGGCAAAAGACTAAGCGAGAGGCACTGCCTCAATCATATTGAAGCACGAATAGAGTTTATGGCACGACCAAGTCGTTGCGTCCCTAAGTATGGCACGAAAGGCAAGCACGAATCAATACGTTGATGTTGCAAGCACGATAATGGTTTAGAGACAAGGATAAGGAAGTTATCGGTGCGATAGCACGGTGACGATCTAGAGACACAAATAGGCCAAGAGTCTCTGTCCTAAAATCGATCTTAAGGCAAAAATAGAAAGACAATCATAAAGGGTTTATGTTGCACAAAGTAAATGAACGTGTTGGTTCTGTATGGGTGGGTAAGGAGCTCACTCCACCAGTACAGTTGAGTACTGACACCCATACAGTTTTCATGTGCAGGCAAAGGTAGAAGCTCGTTGGCGCGGAGCTCGCTTGGATGCGTCGAGGCATGGAGTTCCTTGGCGTTTCGAGACGTGCGGCCGCATGGAGTCAGAACTTATACATGACATAATGTATGAACATCGCCTAACTGAAGCATCCGCTGGCTCGTCAGGTGGTATTGAGAGATGAGAGAGAGCTGAGTGACTTGTAATCTGAGAGAAAAGTGAGCTTGAGTGATTGTAAAATTGGCTACGCGCCTTTGTAATCTTGTGTTCATTATCAATAAAGACTCTGATTTTGTTTCAATGCTTATGTTGTCTTGTATATTCAATGTTTCTGCTTGGAACTTCTGTACGACGACCCCGTCGCAAGCTGTTGTAATCGGCCGTTATGAAACTGTCTTGCACGAGTGCAATCTAGGCTCTTACGGCATCACGCCTTAGCGAGGACGATCGGTTCTACGGGACCGGGGCGTGACAGGCTTTACCTTAGGAACCCACTAACTGCTGCATAGGACTTTTAGATATGCAGCAACTACTGACTGGAATGTGGTTTCTTATAGCTTTCACGTATTCAGCAACTTTTAGATATGCTGGTTTCATATATCATCCTCTCCTATGAAAAATGGGGTCATCTGTGGAGCATAAGAAGGCTCCATAAAGGAATTGAGAAAGTTTTTATGATTGGATATCAACCTAAAGCCAACCTCTATTTCGGTGTCAAATTATTGTCATGGTAGATATAGACACAGGGTGTCGTCCATAGAACTTGGAAAGCCAGTTGGTGGCAGGTAGGTCAATGTACATTTTGGCTATGTGGTTTAAGCTCATGCAACCAAGAAACAACCTTCAAGTTCCCCTAACTTATAGAATGTTGGTAACACATTCTATAAGAATAGTAGCCATGTCCAGAAGAATATCACTATATTTGGTTAGTTGTAACATGGTTATAGAAGTTGATGGAAGTTCTAATAGCATGGTTGTGACATGTATCAAGAATGATAACCATGTCCAGTTAAAAGCATAAAACAGAAGACGTCTTTAAAGGCTGGTTTGGGATCATGATAATTTTACCACATCAATGACCATTTATTATGGAAAGCTTCTTCATGACTCAAAGCAATTTAAGACATGAGAATGGTAACTACAATGTTGGTTCGAGCATTGCGATGTTATATGTCCATATTAATATGTTATTGCAGCACGCCTGCAAAGTTGTAACAGAACTTGCACACGTTCTGCTCGGACTAGTTTATCTGAATGGATATCTTTTAGCTTACTAATTTATCTGATGTCTATCTGTTTAATTTGATACAAGTTGCTTGATATATTTTCGCTCTCTTTTCTGCAGGCAACTGTCAATCGCTCGAAAGGGAATCGGACAGAGATATCCAGATCTGACCTCATACAGAAGAGTGCTTACTGTAGAGTTTCTGGTAATTGAATTCATCTGGATTATTGTCTACTTTTCTCTTCAAATATATATGCAACTATGTATGGGCATATAGATATTTTTAGAATTAGAAGAATGGTAGGGTGTAACTCGAAATTTACAACTCCATTGCTATTGGTCTACGTAGGAGTAATAAATTCGTGAAGAGCTAGTGGCTTGCAATCCGTTGAAACAACTCGGCTAAGATTTAGTCCCGTGATATAGCAATGGAGCCGTAAACTTGGAGATGCATTCTATCAAATTGTTCTAGTATTCATGACTTGCTAAAATATAAACTTTATAATCATTGCAGGACGAGACATGGATCTTCTAGAGCTCACTGCCTTTGGCAATGTTCGTCGAAGTCAAGACTCTGGGGGTTGTAATATCCAGTGATCTGCCGGCCCAAATTGGGATCAAACGCTACCTTTCCAACTGCATATTCCTTATATTAGGTCACATTTTATTTACTGAAAAATTCTCTTTGGACCAATACATCAGGTCATGAGTATGTTGGGTTGGTCTGTAGGTCATTCTTCGTATGAATGGTTGAGGACAGGGCCGGCCCTGAGCTCATAGGGTTCCGGGACGGATTTTCAAAGTACGTCTCCATACATAATAATTTTTTTTAAAAAAATAGAAAATTAAAAAATGAAGAAGAGAGGTTTACTACTAAGATTTCAACCAAGGAACTTTAGCATAATCACTATGCCACAATAGTTTTATGTCAAGAAGGGAGCCATGGTACATAATATTTTTAATTTGGAAATAAAATTATTAACATATTTATGTTTAAACTATTTTTTGGGTCCTTGTGATGTGTGGGCCAGTCGTCCCTGGTTGAGGATTATATTAGTATTGTTGAGACTGTTCTTGTTGGAAAATGATCATAAACCATGCAAGAAAAGGAGCAAAAAAAATTGAAAGTAAAAGATTGGACTCACTTAGAATATATTTTTGCTCCATGTGAACAGTGCAAAGTGACGATCTATTTTCGAGATACAACCAATTCTGGTGATTTGCAATACATTGCATCCAGTGGCGAATCTAACGGACGATGATAGTCTATAGCTTTGTCCGGACGAGTAGATGGACGGAGGTGGAGATTTTTGGGAGTTTTTGATTCTTGTCGTTTTTTTTTTTCTTTCTTATGACAATTTTTCGAAAGAGAAATGGAAAAAAGAGAGTTTTTAATCAGATATCTCGACAGTGTCAATAAGTTTTATCTCACTAATTTCGTAACGGGATTACGTGAGAACATGTCCGTGGAAGACCAACAACCAACTGAATTAAAAAAAAGAAAAAGAAAAGAGTTAGAAAATTAATGTTATATTCATGGTTCGATTCGTTGCAAGTGTGAGTGTGCTAAGTACGCGACTAATAAATGTAATAAAAATACACATTAAATTATATACCCGTTTGCGGGTTGCATGGACTTGGGTCCATCTTCACAAAATTTACTTGATCAATGACCCTTGAGTCCATCTTCACAAAATTTACTTAATCAATGACCCGAGTTTAACAATTTAAACAAAGAAGAGTGTCAACTCATATACGTAGTGGTTGGTACCAAAATAATTTGTTATTGAATTATATAGACAATTATACCGAACTCAATAGCTCTTGCGGAAGATCAGTGGATCGAACCACATGGACGTATTATTCATTCCATTTATTTGGTGAGAGTTGGAAGATAGTAGATTTAACAGACATACAATATAACGTACACAAAATTTCACGCGTATGATCAGACATTTAAAAAAAAAAAAAAAAATCCTCTCGTGTAGGTATTTGTACAGTCTATAGGTGTAACCACCACTCAACTTCAAGCATCCACTAATGACGACCATCCATTCTTGTGTCTCTGGCACTTGTGAATCTTCCTCCTCTCCCACTAAGTAGTTGTATGATAATGATTCTTTCTATTGGCACTTATGCACCATCTTCTTTCTCTCCCAAAAGTAGTTGGATGATAATTGTTATTTTTATTAGGTGCCTTCCCCACCACAACCCCGGACAAGTTTGGATATTTTCACCCAAAACTTACGGTTAGAGCTGTCAAAATGGGCTAAGCCCGTTGGACCGGCTCGTCCCGCCCGCCAAAAAGGTGGGTTGGGCCGAGCATTTAGGAGCCCGCCAAACAGGCGGGCCTAGGTGGGCTGGCCCGCTAGTAGCCCGCCCCGCGGTGGGCTAGCCCGCGGGCCAAGTGGGTTGGCCCGCCATCTATTTTTTTTATAAAATTTTTAATTTTTTTATTTAGCACATATATGAGATATGTATTATAAATGATAAAAATTTTTATTTAATGCAAGTAATGACGTATAAAATATCAAATTTAGTCATTTATTTACATGAATGAAGGTGTTTTAATGAAATATCTACTATTATAATGTTTCTTGTATTTTACTTGTAATTTAATGCATATGAGAGTGAGTAGAAAATATTAAGCGGGCCGGCCCGCCTAGCCCGCGGCCCGCCGGTGGGTTGGGCTGGGTTGGAATTTTTCCAGCCCGCCAAAATGGTGGGTCGGCCCGCCCCGCCCGGCCAAATGGTGGGTTATGGTGGGTTACGGGCCGGACCGCCCCGCCGGCCCGTCTTGACAGCTATACTTACGGTTGTGTTTTGGTTGTAGGGAAGTACTTATGCCTCCTTGGTACTAAAAAAATAGTGATATTTAAACTTTGGATCTTAAATAAGTTTTAAAATTAGTGTTTGGTTCTCAATATTATACATAATTAGTGTTTGGGTATCAAAAGTGTCACAAAAAATAATTAGCGACATTTTGGTACACTTTTGATGACATTTTTGAGACATTAGTGACACTATTGAGACCCAAACACTAATTATGTATAATAGGGAGACTCAAACACAAATTTCGAAACTTATTTGAGACCCAAAGTCTAAAAATCCTCTAAAAGTATCTCATTTTCTGCACTATGAGGTTCCTGATAATAGAACTTGCAACGTACGTTACACGTGTCTTTTATCTGTATTTTTATTTTTATATGTAACCTATTTGAAATAATATAAAATATTTTAAAATAAATTTATTTTTGAATTGGTGTATATTTATTGTAGAGGGAAGCATTTTAATTATTAGTGGTGACTAATTATGTTAGTTGAGAGGTGTGTGATTTACATGTTTATTTATAGTTAATTTAATCATATTTTGATATATATAAAGTTGCAAAAGGATACTTTGGGGACATAAAAGTTTCCATAATGAAACCTCATACTTTTCATATAGGAATAAAGATGTATAAATTGTTGTAGAAAAATAGACTCCTTGGTAGTAGATTTTATCCTATTTGATGCACTTATATAGTGGTCGGAAATAGTGTTTTAAAAATCAGACCGGAGATCGATTCGAACAAGGCACTGGATCGGATCAAACTGGTTCAACAAGTTGGTTCAAATAGTGGTTCAACCACTGGGTTAATCTAAGTGACCCAAATTTAATCCCTTATTGATACTAATTTTTATAAAAATATTTGTTTACAATTAATTTTTTTAAAAAAAATAGTAGATCAATATTGAACCGGATCAAAAAAACTACCAATTCACAAATAAACTATAAAGTTATAGAGACAAAGATGATAACTATGAGTCGACCGTTGAATTGTGTATTTTTCGAGAAGCGCATTGAGTTGCGTTTCGGTATGTGTGTTGATTGACAGACTTATTGACAGACTTGGATTGAACAATAAGTTAGGTGTGAAGTCAACACTAAGGATAAATAGGAAGGTTAGTGAGATAAACATTAGGGTCAATAAAGTTGCAACTTGGCTCACTACTGTGTAATATAACTATGATTTGATTAATATGACATGAGCGATTGGATGCCACATTGGGTACCGAATTTTGCTGACTTTTGTGATCAGTAAAGAGGGTTATAATTTTTTTGGTTAGACGGAAGATTTTAGGATCGAACCATAAAAAAAATGTGAGTGTGTGTATAAAAATTAAAAATGATGAATTCAAATAATATACAATGCAGCGTATATAAAATTCTGCATTATATCGAACATTTTAAAAGAATTGACATATTAGATTTGTTATAAAAAAAAAACTTTGGAGAACTGCTAGAATTTATTAGGTTTCCTTTGTAAGAGACCAAAATAGGTTGGAAAGCGTGCCTATCTATAGGTTCGATCTTCGATGAGATGAATGAGACCTTGAGAGAGGAAATATTTTCCAGATCATTTTAGGATCATATAAGAATTAACTCATGAAACAAGTTATGTAATAGGACAAACTTGTCTATTCATTATGAGTTATGTTAACATATACTCTAAGGCATCGTTTGGTTCGTGGAATAGAAGGAAAAAGAAATCAATTTTTTGGCATTTTTTTTTGAAAAATTACAATTCTTAGTAAATTTTTTTCCATGTTTAAAAATACCAAAAAATTTGGAAAGGAGATTAAATACTTCAATGTGAAAAAGTGATTCACTTTTCTTCCTAATTTTTTTTCCGGGTAAAGTGCATTTAAACCCTCCCTAGAGTTGCCTCGTTTGCAAAATAAGACCTATTAGAAAACTTAAGCAGTTTGCACCTCCAAAAAAACCTGTTTTGTTTAGAATGGCCCTTATCCGTTAAATCGTCGTTAAAATGGCCGTTAAGTCTTAAAAAAAATTAAAAAAAATAGAAACTACCTAAACTACTCCTCCCACCCTTCCCTACCAGCCTCTACCCCCCCCCCTTCCCCCCCTCCGCCGGCGACCCGCCCTCCTCCCTCCACCGGTCATCCCCGACCACCCCCCCTCCTCCCTCCGTCGGTCATCACCGACCACCCCCCCTCCCTCCGCCGGCGACCCGCCCTCCTCCCTCCACCGGTCATCCCCGACCAACCCCCCCCCTCCTCCCTCCGCCGGTCATCACCAACCACCCACCCCCCCCCCTCCTCCCTCCGCCGGCGACCCGCCCCCCGCCCCCCTCCCCCCCCCCTCCTCCCTCCGCCGGCGACCCGCCCACCGACCTCCTCCCCCCCCTCCTCCCTCCGCCGGCAACCCGCCCCCCGAACCCCTCCCCCTCCTCCCTCCGCCGGCGACCCGCCCCCCACCACCGGAGAGAGAGGAGGGGGGGGAGAGGGGAGGGGCAAAATCGTCTTTTAAGACGTTTTTTAACAGATTTTAACAGCGGGGGGGGGGGTGATTTGAGTATTTTCGTATCTAGCTGTCTTTTTTGGATCAGCGAGTCTTTATTTGCATTTCGTGGCATCTAAGGAGGGTTTAAATGCACTTTACCCCTTTTTTTTCATTGGGAATTATTTTCCTTTTCTCCTTAGTTCCTCTGGCATCCAAACATAAGAAAATAATCGTTCATTTTCCGACCCGATGATTCCGCGAACCAAACGAGACCTAAGGACACATGATAACATATGGATAAATGGATTTGGTTAACATGTGTCCTAAGAGCGCACGACAACTGTCAAGTTTTGTTCGCCCACCAAAAGTAATAAATTTTATATAAATACTTACATCAGAATATTAAATAAATAAAATTTTTATTTAAAATATATATATTTATCAATGTATTGATGTGAGTATCCATGTAAAATATGCATTTACCTTAAGAGGAGCTTTAATAAGTGACCATATAAGAAAAATGTGAGAAGACAATGAGAAACCAATATTAGGCCTTCCAAATGGTTGTTTATTTCTGGATTTTTATTTTATGTGTCAAGTCCTCTTAAGAAGGCTTCTTTGTCTCTGTGACATTTTTTTCATTTAGAAATTAAACAATAAAGAAATGTGTCTCCAATGGTTGGTCTCTTTATTTATTCATATCTTATGTGACATTAAACAAAAAAGTCTTTTCATTATAATATAATAAGTGTCTGAGCTCTTTAGTCTAGTAGTATCAGAACGGACATCCGGAGGAACTGGCATGGTTCAAGTCCTCCAATTATGTGTATGCGTAGAATTTCAAAAATAATAATAATAATAATAATATAATAAGTAAATATTTATGTGAGACACATTTTCATAACACATAGGCATAGGAAAATTCTATCAGATGTAGAGCCCCACGTAGGGTTCCTTTGCTTTTAATATTTTCGGAAATTTTCATATAAAGCATAAAATATTTATAAAATTCCAACCAAAGCAACAAGTTTTGGATAATTTCATATACAGCACCAAAACGCCCTTAGTATAGGCGTTTTATTTTTTTTAATTATTATTCTCCTCCTGACTTAACTCCGTCCAGTCCTTATTTTTTTTAGTTAACACCGTTAACTTCCGTTAACTTCTTTTAATCCGTGAAATTTTCCGTTAGTTTTTTTTTCGGCCGTTAGCTTTTTATTAAACGAATAAGAATTGATGGGATATAAAGTAGAATCTTTCTGTAGGTACTGTTTTTATTCCCGCTCATACAAATGGGATATAAGATGGGATATAAAGTGGTTCGGGATATAAAGTGGCTCACTAGCTAACGTTAACCGGCTAGAATATAGGATAGGTAACGTTCACCATCACGTTAATTCAGTAGCCAACGGATAATTTTAAACGGTAAGTTTTTCATATTATATATAGCAATGTTCAGAGGAAGAGGTTCACATTCACTTCTTCTAACCATTTCTTCTTCATCTTTTATTGTGGACGTAAGTTATTCAGTTCAGAAGCTCTCAACCTATTCTTCAGTTCAGAAGTCAGAAGCTGTTCTTCATCTTCGTTTTTAGCATCCGTAGGTTACAAGTTTGTGGTAATGGATCCAAATTTAACAATAATTTGCTACCATGGAGGTATACTAGATGGATTATCTTATCAAGGAGGTAGTACTCATCTTATTTCTACTTATTATAATATTTCACTAGCTAGTTTACGTAATATTATTAGTGATCGTTTTTCTATTAGTTATGATTTTACAATAAGGTGGTTTTTTACAGATACTTTTTTAGTAGTAGATAGTGAGGAAGCATGGAATTTTGTTGTTCAAAATTGTTTAAGTTCATCATGCATTAAAATTTACATTAATTCCTCGGTATCAAATACTACCACAAATATTATTTCCAGTAGTCAACCAATCCTGGAAGATCAATTTGGTGCCGGCCCTAGCAATGTGGACCAAATTGAAGAGAACATTAACATTGAAAATATGGATGTTGATGATGAAAATAGTGATGATTTAGTTGAAAATTTAGATTATTATTTGTCAAATGATGATAATTTAGATTCTTCCACTTCCGAATTATTTGTTGGTAAATCATTTAATTCTCCATCTGAATTTAGAAATTTTATTTCTGATCTAGCAATTAGATATAATTTTACTTGTTCATCTAAACATAATAATCCCCATAGAATTGTATATACTTGTGATTCTCCAAATTGTTGTTGGAGAGTATATGCTAGAGCCGTCGGCAACTGTAATACTTTTGAAATTCGTACATTTGAAACAAGGCATTCATGTTCAGGTGGATCTATAGGAGGACATCATCCACTAGCTACTACCGCATGGGTAAGAAATAAAATAATTGGTAAAATTAGAGATGACAACTCCTATAGTCCAGCACATATTGTGCGTGATATACTTAGAGACCATCGTTTGCATATTACATATTCCAAAGCTTGGAGAGCTAAGGAACTTGCATTATCAGAAATTAACGGTAGTTACATTGATGCGTATGGTAGTCTTGAAAAATATGGATTTACAATTATGGAAACCAATCCAGGAAGCAAATGTTTTCTAAAAACAGTTGGAAATAATGAATTTCAAAGAATTTTTATTTGTTTCAAAGCTTGTATTGATGGTTTTTTGAGCGGTTGTTTACCTGTTATTAGCATTGATGCTACTTTTCTTACATCTAGATATCAAGGTAATTTATTTGTTGCATGTGCTCACGATCCAAACTACCAATTATATCCCATTGCTTATTGTGTTGCTGAAAAAGAAAATACTGATTCATGGACATGGTTTTTAAATTGTTTGAAAATGTCTTTTGAAAGTTTTTTTGAACGATGGGATAGTATTTCTTTTATATCAGATAAGCAGAAATGAACTAATACCGTTAATTCTACACGTGCCCTGTGCTCACGCAGACTCCGATCATCTATAGCTCGTGCTTCGAACCGGGGCTCTTCAAATACATATCTTGGATTTTGCATTAGCGGACGTCCATACCAACGTACATAATCTTCGTTACCGGCCACTATAAGATATCAATAAAATATGAGTGCATGGAAAGAACGCCTTATAATTATTTTAAAATTAAACTTAAGTATTTTAAAACTTACCATCCGCTACCGATGTCATCAATTCAGACATGTGTTCTATACCATGTGTGGTAAATTTGGAATACCAACCAGTAAGAAAGTGGGCCGCCCGCTGTTCTATATTGGCTTTGGAAATGTTAGAAGGTAAAGGATCAAGAGGTATTATCTGTTTCAGTCCAAACTGTCGCATAACACGATCAGCCGGATGAAACATGATATATCCGTTGTACATAATATAATATCGATGCAGACTCATGCCCCGGGTAGCATTTATGACATCTTCTGGTACAGATTGGGGTTACCAGAAAACCTACGTAACGTTGAACAAATAAATTGAGAATGCACAAAAATTAACATTTTATAACTCAAGTAAATTTGGACATTAATAAAATACTAACATCAAACGCGGTTAATATGTCAAATTGATTCCGGTATATAGAGACCGCTTTGTGGATAACATGCTGATAATCTACATTTTCCGTGTTCCACTTAAGACCTCCTGGACATACTCGTTGATCACAATATATGGTAAGTGACCTACCAATAGCAAAGTGCTCGTAACACCAGAACTACAAAGACAATTTACATGTGAGGTCGAAATAAATAAAATTTATAAATACGTACTAACAGCAATATAAATATACCTGTATAAGTGTTAGACACCCAGAAATATTTTTTGCTGTTTTACCTCCAGAAACCTTAGACACAAATGATGTCATCGAGTGATATAAATGTGCTAATACTGCCGTACCCCATGCGTGCTTTGTGCGTGTACCCAAATCTTCGAAAAATGGTAGCAGTCGGACGTTGATCATATTTCCTGTTGCGTCGGAAAATAATAATGCACCGCATAGGCACAACAAATAAGCTCTTGTACAATAAATCACCTGAAAATTAACAACAACTGAACTATTCATATCAATTATATTAAATAGAAATTAAAGATAAGTAGTGTAGAAAAAAATACTCGTGCATCATCGACAACAACTGCCGTATCGCCGATGCGATCAAGATGCATAAAAGTGGACCGGAGCCAAGTCATTCTGACAGTACTCCGACCCCCTATATCATCTGGCGGCTCCACACCAAGGTATGTTCTAATGATATCTGAAGCATCCAACCCCTCGTAAAAATATATAGGGTAACCCTCGATAGGTAACCCTAGAATCTGGGCTGTGTCAGCTAAAGTTATGGTCATTTCCCCGAAAGGAAGCTGAAATGTGTTGCGTGTTGGCCACCATCGCTCAACGATGCCCAATATCAGGTCTCTGTCATGGCGCTTAATACGTATAGCGTCAATAAGATCAAAACCGAAAGTCGATATCAAGACCTTTTGGGGTGCAGTCAACTCCCACGATGATCGCCACTCACCATGCTCACGTAATTTAACTTCAGGATAATCATAGCGCTATAATATAATCATATATGTATATACATCATTAGTATAATTTAATAAAAATAACACAAAGAAAATTAATTACCTAAAAAACATTTTACCTCTCCCGAAAATACAAGTTTACAAACATGAGATTGTCGTTCATGTAAAATGGTCGGAGTTGACGGACCACCGGAAATTTTTCCATCATTTGGACTAGCCATCTATAACAAAAAAATAAGCATAAAAATTACCATAAAAATTACAATATAAATTATTTAAACAAAAAAATACGTGTTCACAATGGACACTATCTTCTACTTACTGCTTGTTTCTTCTTCCTTTTCTTCTCTAGCTTCTGTTGGTTTTCTCCTGCAAGACTTACTTCTTCTTTCTCTTCTGTTTTTCCTCTTCTACTCCCCCTCTTCTTATATCCATTTTTCCCACCCGATTTCAAACATTTCAGTCCAAAAGTGACTGAAAAAGTTGTATGACACACACAACAATAGAATCCCACATATACCAATGCAGTCAAAGGCTGCATCCCCAATCCCCGAAAATCGGCTACACAGAAAAAGTTGATTCCGTAATTCACACAGCCCGAAAAAAGCTGACAGCGCCAGTCCCACGCCTGCGACAGCAGCCTGCTGCGCCACGTGAAAGCGCTGCGCAGCCGAGAATGCGCCAGCGTCCGCCACGCGTCCGAAATGCGCCACGCGTCGCTAAGATGAGTCCCCAGCAGCCAGCGTCACGTGAGCGCGCCCGCCACGTGTCAAGGAAAACGCCCTTACGAAGGGCGTTTCCATCTGAGATTTCTGACAGAACGCCCTTCTCAAGGGCGTTTTGCTTATTTTATAATTTTTTTTTTCCGGCTTAGCTTAACGGCAGAGGTTAACGGAGAGTATAAAATAATTTATTTAAATGAGAACGCCCTTGCTAAGGGCGTTTCCCTTTTTTTAATAATTTTTTTTTAACGGGGGCTAAAGTTAACGGAGTGAGGAAATATTAAATATTTTTAAAAAGAAGAACGCCCTTCGTAAGGACGTTCTTGTGCTTTATATATAATTTTTAAAAAGATTGTGCTGTACATGAAATTTCGTAACATTTTAATGCTCTATATGAAAATTTTCGTAATATTTTTCACCCAGATAGATCCTTCGATAGAAATCCATATTGGAGACATTTTCAACTATGATAGAAATCCATATTGGAGACATTTTCAACTATTCTATTACAGAGGTTTTTTTATTTAAAAGCGCCTCCCATAGAAGGCCTTAGGCCATCTCTAATAGTCTAATGAGATTTCTATCTCCATTATTTCTATGGTAAAAATACATTTTAGGAAGAAAAAAAAAAATTCTCCGATTTATATTCTCATTTCTGACTTAGGTGGCATTGACATAGGATTGAGAATTTCTATTAGGGTTTATGTGTGCAGAAACTTGCATATTTCTATGAGGGTTTCTAGGTGTAGAAACTTCTCCATCTCGATGATTATTATTGGACTCCACATCATTAAATTGATCCTTTTATTTTGTGACACCCAAGGCGGAGCTAGAATTCTGTATTGGGGTGGACTAGATTAGGTTGGGATGAGACTATAGATAAACTCATATATAAAAAAAAATACATATAAAAAAATGAAAGAAAAAAACAAAACAAAACAAAAAATTCTAAGGTGGGCTGGAGCCCACCCCAGGCATAAGGTGGCTCCGCCTCTGGTGACACCTAGGATGAAGTATCGGAGAGTATTTTCTTGTGTGCTCAGTTTCTATGTATAAACTCTTCCAACTAGGATAGAAATCTCCTAAAAGTACAATGTCAAGTAGGATAGAAACTCAATTTTGAAATTAACTTTGGAGATGGCCTTATGTCTCGTTTGGTTTGTGAAATCATGGAGTTGAGAAATTAACTTTTCTATGTCTGGATGCCAAAGGAATTGAGGAGAAATGAAAGTGATTTCCAATGGGAAAAAAAAATTAAGAGAAAATAATTCCATCTATTCAAGTAAGAATTCACAATTTTACATTTAAGTATTCACTTTTCTTTTCAACTTATCAAGTATTTTCAAACACCCAAAAAATAGATAAAAATTGTATTTTTTTTTCAAATAAAACGAAACATCAATTTGATTTTCTTCTTTTCTTTTCGCGAGCCAAACGAGGCCTTATTACCGAGTTGGACGAAGGGAACTAAATTTTAAGAATTATACTAAAAAATTTTAATATTACAAAAGTTAGAGGTTCATGAATCCTGGACCCTTAGGGAGCCCATTGTAATTTCGTTCATGACCAGCATGCACACAGACTTGTTATTAGTGGGAGAGTAGCAAAAACTATCCAAAGCTCTAGTGGAGACTTTGTTGGTTTCAAAATTTTTTTTTTTTTCCAGCACGTATGGGATCAGTTAAATCGTATGTTCCCGCAAACGATTTTTAATCGGTCGTCAGTTTACTTCGGACTTTTCGTACGGATCTTGTCCACACTGACTTTATCATCATCGTCCCGCACACACACCCCGCGCACTTCGTGTGCTCCAGAGCTCCACGAGACGGCTATGACGTCTTTCGACGTCCGCAACTCAACGTCTCGCTTCGTCCCCGATGTCGAAGGCACCTCCGACGTCTTCATGACGCCTACGACAGCCGATGCCGTCTAGCCATCCGTTCTATAAGCACAACTAAAATTGCGTAAAAAAAATCGCATTAAATAAAAATAAGGGACATAGAGTAAAGAGGATTCAAGACACGTTATAGAGATAAGTGTTTTTAGAATAAATTTTTATCCCTACAAACAGTGTACCAGGGAAGCTAACAATCTACTTTCGAGATACAACGAATCCAGAATTGATTTGCGTTATCATTTGTCTGGTTGCGAATCAAAGACCAATCAATAAGCCCTTGACCGATGGAGAAAAATGACGAAAGTGAAATTTAGAAGAGTTTTTGGCTTTGGAGGAAAGTAATCACTTTCCTAAGAATTCTTCAGCACGATCTCAAGAACATTTCCAGGATAACTGTGCCACAAATTCCATAACGAAATTACTTGAGACTCGTGACAGCGAAAGACCAGCAACGGTAAATCAAAAATCAAAAATGAAAAAGAAAAATCATCGATTACTCTTGGTCTGGCCTGCAGCACACAATAAATACACTTACATAATGAAGTGACTAGCACTTTGGCCTCGTTTGGTTCGCAGAATCTCCCGGTTGGGAAAGGAAAGTGATTACTTTCCTATGTTTGGGTGTCCAAGGAATTGAGGAGAAAAGGAAAGTGATTCCCAATGGAAGAAAAATTAGAAAAAAAAATGATTTCATACATCCAAGGAAGGAATTACTTTCCCACATTGAAGTATTCAATTTTCTTTCCAAATTTCTTGGCATTGCCAAACATCGGAAAGGAAAATCAATAGGAATTAAAGTTTCCCAAAGGAAAGGAAATGGCAAGGAATTGATTTCCTTTCCCTTCCATTCCGCGAACCAAACGAGGCCTTTGAGCAAAAGAAAAATCCCTCCATATTGAATCACATAAACATAATTCTCAGAGAAAAGCAATAAATATGCTAAAATAACCATACATATATATATAGAAAGGAAAATTCCTTTTTTATTCTTTTATCCCCCTCTTTTATATCTGTATAATAAGACATTTTTTTAGTTATTTTACATAGAAGACTCAAGCCCTTGGAGGTGAGTGTGGATTAAACAGGTTTGCACTCCTTGGGTTAGTGTTGGCTCCTGGCTCCTGGTAGTCATTCACCATCTCCACCATTGTTCTTCCTGCCAGTGTTGCCTTTTCCTTGACACACACACACACCAATGACGAATACAATATCAACACAACAATTTTTCCAATTCAAGTTTTCACAAAATAAATTTCAAAATTGAAAGAAGCTAACCTGGTGGTTCCTCGCAACCCTGATCATTCTCCCATGACCTTCACATGCAAAACACAATTTTAAGAGAGAAAATTAAAGAAAGGGTTTTAATTAGGGGTTATTTAGTTTTTGAGACTCACGTATATATGGATATTAGGGTTAGATTTGGGTTCGAAATAACTTTCATTACGTAATCATTACGTAAACAGTAATTTCGAGACTCGAACTCTAATATCGATCAATTTCGAAACCAGTAATATTCATGTGCTAAATATCCCTAAAATTAATAATGAAAAAAGATATCCAACTAGAGGTATAACTTTTCTGACTAGACGGACGATTTCGAAATCGAACCTCGAATGAGGTGTGTGTGAAAAATAGAAATAGTAGGTACAAAAGATATACAACGGAGAATGCACAAAATCTCGTATGTTACGTCCGATATAGCAAAAGAAAATCAAATATTAATTTGAGCACAGTGAGTGACCATGAGCTAGCGAAGTAGCAAGTACCTTGAGGAAGGTGAAGGGAGAGCAGCAGGAGAGAGAGGAGAAGGAAAGCTTTAAAATGAGATTGACCCATGCTGCTGCTGCTGCTGCTCTCTCTCCTTCCTTTCTCTCAATTTTCTATAGGACTACTTACTGTTCCTTCTTGTTTGTCATTCTCTTTATATAAAGAGGTGGATCACACTGTCTTTTGGTGGGGAGGATTAATGAGGAGTGGAGAAAAGGAAGGCAAGCATTGAAGAGTTATGGATAGCTTTGCCTTCAAAATCCTGTGGGTGCTCTCTTCTAGGTGGGGTTGGGGACAGTTGAGCCTCCTTTTGGATGTTTTTCGAAACTTTGTTCCTACTTGAGGCAAGTTTCCTGCCGGATGAGTGTTTGGTTGAGGGGCTGTTCGGATAGTTAAAACTAGCTTTTCTGATGCAATCAATGTTTTTTTTCTTCTTTTAAATGTCCAATAATACGTACGAGACTTAGTGCATGCTGTATTGCATGTCTGTTGGATCTGTTATTTTTTTTGAATCGAATCAGTGTTGGTCCACCGTTTTTTTCTAAAATCGGTTGTAAATAATGTTTTATATAAAATAAGTATCAACTATGGAATGAACTTTGACCACTTAGGTAAATCCATTAGTTGAACAAGTGGTTGAATCGGTTTGACCCGACCTAGTCAGGGTCGACCCTGGGTTAAGCCAGACAAGCCATTGGGCTTGGGCAACCCCCCCCCCCATGCCTATATTTTGAGATTTCATTGGAAAGGCCTCGAGTAGTTTAGGAGCTAGAACAGTAACTCGGAATCCGAGCTCTACATTGTCGTCAGAATCAGAGACAACTGTCATCTTAGTGTTTGTCAAAAATCATTGTTCTTATTTTTCTTAGGCACAACATTTCTAGCTTTCAGTTTGTTATAATTTTTTATAATTTTTCTAATGTCAAGGGACAAGGGGCAACCAAATTTAGCTCCGACTAGGACAACCCAACTCGCTGGACTGGCCCTGGACCTAGTGCCTTGCCTGTGTCGTTCTCCGGTCCAATTTTTAAAACACTGCTTTTAACATGTCGTAATGTAAGTGGTGTCACATTTCCAAGATGTGTTTAGATAGATGATTTTTTGTCCGAGTTTCATATCAATTTTGTTTGGATGACTACATGAAAATGGAGGTAGAAGTTAAAAGTTTGGAGTTCCAATATTTGGATGGCAACATCACAAGTGAAAGATGAAACTAAAATGATCTATTAATTAACAATAATTAACAAAATGAATTATTTAAAATTAACAAAATTTAATCAACAAAAAATAACAAAAAAATTAATTCTTAATTAACTAAAATTAGTTGTCATTAATTTTATATAACAAAAAAAACTAAATTAAAATATTAATAATTAGAAAAAAATAATTAACGAAATTTTAATTAACAACACTTAAATTAACAAAAGTAATCAATAATTTAATTAACCGAAAACTAATTAAAAATTTTAATTAATAAATTTTAATTAAAGAATTTAATTAACGAAAAATAAACTAACATAAATTTAATTAAAAAAGTTAGTTAATGAAAAATTAAGTAACGAAAATTAATTAACAAAAAATTAATTAACTTAAAACTAATTAACAAAAATTATTTAACAAAAAATAACCAGAATTAATTAACAAAAAGTAGTTTAGAAAAAATAACTAACGAAAATTTAATGAAAAACTAACTAAAGAAAATTTAATTAGTGAAAAACTAACCAAAATAAAGTTAATTAAGAAAAAAAAAACCAAAATTTAATTAACGAAAAACTAGCCAACAAAATTTAATTAACAAAAAATTAAATAACTAAAACTAATTAACAAAAAATTTAATTAACAGAAAATTTTAATTAACAAAAAAAATATAATTATGCTCCATATATTAATCAGTGAAAAACTAGTTAATAACATATTCTAAAATTGTTTTCATATTCAATTGAAGAAAAATTAACAAAAATCTATTAACTAATAAATAAACTAATCCAATTGAATTAATAAAGAAAAATTATCAATAAAACTCTCAACTTTGAACGAGTTTTACTCATTTTCTACTACAACTCAAAAATCCTCCACTTGCAACAAAATTTTTCACTTTCAACGTACTTGCAATGGCTAACCAGCGTTGAAAGTGGCACTTTAAATGCACTTACAAGTTACAATTACCCAAACGTCTGAGGTGACTTAGTTTCAACACATTTGTAAAAATCTGCTAGTTTTAACGCATTTGTGACTATCCAAACAACTTATGAAGTAAAGTGGCTGAAACTGCAGCTCATGATTATCAATAGTTTTCAAAAAGTTGAGTTTTCATGTTTGGTTGCAATGAGAGAATTATTTTTTACATGACCATGGACAGTTTCGTGTCTCTTGGTTGACCGAAAGTGGATGAAAGTGGCTTATTTTTTTTATCGAAAGTCCTAACTCAGTCGAGTTTGGACGTTTGGTTGCAAGAGTGGAAAAGTATATTTTTTTTATTTGACCTTTTACAATTTCATGAGGTTGAGAAAATGTCACTTTTCACTTCCAAGAAAAAATGGAAGAAGTGGGGTGGAAGATGGAGATTTTGGACGTTTGGTTGCACGAATGTAGAAAAATAAAAAAATTATGAGTAAAATAAATTTTCTTTTGGAGTAAACTAAAAAAAATGTGTAACCAAATATTGGAGTAAATTAAATTTTGGAAAACCATTACAATATTTGTCAATAAAATTAGTCTTGGATACAATTTTTTTCACTAAGAAATTTGTAGTTTTTATTTTAGAAAATTTACATTCATTAATTATATATCAATTAAATTAAATAGTAATTATTTGATAAAATTTATATTACAATATTTAGTTTAAATACTTTGAAATTTACAACAATAATCCAAAATTAACTACTCCATAATGAAAAACTAGTCCACAGTAACAATAATCCAAAATTTTGCATCACACTCCATACTAACTAGTCCATAATGAGACATCAAGATACGAAAATTTGAGAGATTTATGGCTAAGTAACTCGAATCCAAAATTGAACCGAAGATTGCTCTCCTTCCATGATTCATGCAAGAATAACCGAAATTATTAGATTAAATGAAATTAAATAAATAAACATTTGTAGAAAATAATAATGAGAGATTTATGGTAGATCTTACTAGAGTTATAGGATTCTGAGTGCGGCAATGCCCACTTCGAGAGTTAGGTCTCGACATATTTATGTTAGATCTGAGAGATTTAGATTAGATGTCGAGATCAATGATCTTGGAGAGGGAAAGAGATATCATATATCATTTTCGATATGTCTAGGTTAGATCTCGAGAGATCTCGATTAGGTCGAAGAGGGTTAGGGTTTCTCAAAGAGTCGAAGATGAAATAGGAAGGGAAGAGGCCTTGGGGAGCAGGGTTAGGGTTAGAATTTCTCACTTCAGAGAGCACGAGAAGAAAGAGACTCGAGAGAGCAAGAGAAGAAAGAGCCAACCTCTCGACTGAAACTGAAATGAGTGAGGAGAGAGAATGTAGGTTAGAATTTTATAAGTTTACATATGTGAGGGCCGATTTTTGGTAATTTTAGATAACATATTCGATTTTTGGTTTGGATCGAACCGAATATCAAACTCCTAATCCGGACCGTTAACCGATATTAAATATATTCAAATCGAATTTCGACCCGTGTCTTTTAAACTCGGACCGGACCGCTATTGTGGGCCGGGCCGGGTCGGTAATCGACCTTATGTTGCTCACGCCTAATGAGGAGGATAGGGATTTAAAGTTTTAAATATAAAGTTTTGTCAACGTGAAGAAATGGTGTAGCATATTTGGGAAAGTTGGAAGTAAACAATTTTCCCCAATAATTCCTAGTTAGGTGTCTCGCACTAACTTCTTCAAAGAAAAGTTGGTCAGTTCAGTTGAAGCTTTAATGAGATCGTTGGGAAGTGCAAGCACTCAGATTTCAGCCAAAGCAAAAACCTTTCTAAAGGTGCAATGTTAATGCTCTGTCTCGTGTTGGAGAAACCCTTTTCATTAGAGCTGACTGATTCCTAAATGGTTCATTACCAGATGACACTTTGTTATTTGCCAATGGTTCATAACCAGCTGACACTTGGTATTTGGATGGAACTTCAGTTAACAACTCTCTAAGTGACTTATATAGGAGGTCGGAGTCGCAGATGATCCCATAATATAAAGAGAAATTTTGACTTATCTTTTATTTGATTTATCCTAATTCAAGATTCACCCACAGTTTTATAAAAAATGTATAGTACCTTTCATTTTAGACAAAATTCGTCATTTTTTTTATACCAACATGTTCCTGTCTTCTTTCCTCTTTTCTCTCATCCACTCTCCCCTCCCGCGGCCACCGCCCCTGCTCTCCCCCCTCTCCGCCTCCGTTGTTTCCGCCGCGGCCACTGCCCCTCCTTGCTGCGCGGCCACCGCCCGGCGGGGAGGGGGGGAGCGGAGGCGGTGGTGGGGGGGGGGAGGGGGAGGGGGGAGCGGGTAGACCTGTCAAGTGGGCCGGCCCGGGCCGGCCCGGCACGAAAATTGGGTGGGCCGGGCCGGGCCGGGCCCGGGCCTCTTGGGCCCATGAATTCTAGTGGGCCGGGCCGGGCCAGGCCAAGGGTTGAAAATCTCGGCCCAGCCCGGCACGTGACCCATGGCACAATGGGCTTCGGGTCGGGCCGGGCCATGCCGGGCTTGATTGGCACGTGAAATTTGGACATTCAATTTTATTTTTCTTCTCAAAAATTTTTCATATTAATTACAATTATTTTTTAAACACAAAAGATTGAACATCCAACATGTTTTCATATATTCTTTTCAACACTCACATATATTTACGTAGATTAACATACCATAATAACATGATTAAGTTTTCTAAATATTAATAACAACCATTTTTTGATATAGAAACTACTTAGATTCTTATTTATTTGGATGGGCCGTGCCGTGCCGTGCTTGGGCTTCGGGCCGGGCCGGGCCGGGCCTATGTTATGGGCCGATATATGTGGCCCGACACGACCCAATATATGGGGCCGGGCCGGCCCGGGCCCATGATTAATCGGGCCGGGCCGGCACATGTGCCAAATTTTCGGGCCGGGCTCGTGCCGGGCTGGGCCGGCCCGGCCCAATTGACAGGTCTAGGAGCGGGGGCGTTGGCCGCGGGGGAGGGGGGGTGAGAGGGTGAGAGGAAAGAGGAAAAAGACAAGGATATTTTGGTCTTTTTTTTTTTTTTTTTTTTTTTACGGAAACCATACAAAGTGGGGGGTACTGTATATTTTTGCAAAACTGTGAGGTGCATCTTGAATTAGAGTAAATCAAGTGGGAGATAAGTCAAAATTTTTCTAACATAAAAAACGTCTCACAAGAGACCGGGTCAAGAAGCAACCAACATTAATTTCTGTTAGGACAACCCAATCTCCGGGATCGACCTTGTGTGACCTTGTGTGACCGGTAAACCCAGACAATTATCAAACAAAAATTCTAGAGGAACTCATGAGTTCCTTCTTTCTAAAACTCATCAGTAATAAATCGTTGGATTACGTGTATCTCATTCCTTGATTGCAAGTTCCTAAAAAAAGTTAGATCTAATTAGAAAATTTAGATCATAATTATGGCACGTTGCTATTTGAGTTTATGTTTTAACTGATTAAAAAAAGTTGTGTTTCTCCCGGAGACAATATCAATACCTTTTTGAGCTTCCCCAATAAAATCGATCTAACGAATTGCCATAATAAAAACCAACGAAACATTCTTCAACTTATAGGAAAACCTCTTTTTAGTTATAATATCCGAACCAAACTAATTTTACTACGAAAATGTTATTATTTAATAGACTTGTAGTTACAAAAATTATCGGTTTCACTTAGGCTGTGTTTAATAGGAAGGATAAAAAAATTAAAAAAAAAAAAAATCAAAGAGATACACTTTCCATTCATATGAAAAATAAAGACTATTTTCTTCCTTTGTGTTCCGTAGGATGAAAGAAATATGGAAGTAGTACACTTTCTTTTGTCTGGTATAGAAAAAATGGAAGGAAGAAAAATAAAAATAAAAATTTTACTTTTAAAATAATATAATTCTTATATAATATAATTGTAAATTAAGATGAGTATCAATTTTTTTCTTTCACGTTTCCCACTACTAAAATCTGTCAAATCAGCGACGCCTCAGGACGTCGCTAAATAGAAAAAATACGTCGCTAATTTCAATTAGCGACGTATTTAGCGACGTTTGGACGTAGTCGCGATTAACCTAGTCGCTAAACAACACGACGTCGCAATACGTCGCTATTGCGACGACACTTAGCGACGCATACACGTCGCTAATTCAGCGACTACCAGCGACGTAAAACGACAGCAGTTACCGACGTAACCTAGCGACGTTGAGCGACTTGACATGCATCGATGCTGACCTGGCTTGAGAGCCAAATGGCGACGTTCTGTGACTTTGTTACGTCGCTATAGTACCGACATATAGCGACGTGGTATGTAGCGACGTTTAGTGACGATCAGCGACGGAATTCATCACAGTTAGCGATGTTTTGATACTTACTTAGCGACGTTAACTTTCGTTGCTGGACGTCGCTGAACGTCGCTAATTTTAAAAAAAAATACAGCATTTGCAGCATCCCCTACAGCATTTGTTACAACAGCGACGGTGTGTATCATGAACACAGTATCAAACAACACAAATACACATAATCACGAACACGTTTGAAACACAATCTTATCAATCAACACAGATATATGAAAAATTGTAACAACAATGTCAAACATAATGCTCCACATAAGAATAATGTATGTATAACCACATAAAAGACCCAAAAATGGGCCATCACACAACAATATATATATATGTCGACTATGGCTGATCAGGAGGAGCATCACTGCTCCTGGAAAGAAGGTAAGCATACTGCTCCGGTGTAAGAACCACCGACGACGATGAAGGAGGAGGCAATGCAACCGCTGGAGAAGGAGGCAGTGTAACCGCTGGAGAAGGAGGCAGTGTAACCGCTGGAGATGGATGCGTCCGCGTCTCCTCTAGGGCTAGCAGTCTGGCGCTGTATTGCTCCATGCAAGCTGTTATCCTAGTAACGGTGTCGTGAATGGACTCTTGCGTCCCCTGTACGTGCCGCACGGTGCGCTCGAGCTCGTCAAAGCGTGCGGTGACCGACGCAGCGTCCCCTTGCGCCTGAGACCTGGCTGCTCAGAAATCCTCCTCAGCATATCGTCGTACAGCTCAGCAATCTGGCGGGCAATGGTATCCTCGTCTCGGGACGACTCGGCCTGTGACGGCTGTGAATGCGCACTGGTAGAGGGAGCCCTGGATGCCTGCGTCGCAACAAATGCGCCGTATGACCCCATACCGTAGTACGTACCCCTCTGAAGACCCCCAACAACGGTCTTCCAGAGCTCGTCCTCCGACTGAGGCGGAGAGGGCTGCGATGTACCAACCCCTCCCTCTGCCGGTACACTAGCACTCGCACGCTCATCACGTAGCCTAACAAACTCTTCCTAGAAATCATTGTGTATCTCTATAAATCAGTATTTACCTAAATTAGCCTAATAAACGTCTAAAGTATTTAAATATTATTAACTATATGGTTATCTGTATATTCTTCAAGTTGTGTTAAAAATTAACGAAATCTAAATTAGTACTTACATAGCTCTGAGTAGCCCGGTCGTCGATGAGCTTCCCGTTCTTCCGATGGGTGGCCAGGAAGACGGTCACCATGTTTGCGTCCTCACCCCTCTTTACCTGCGTGTTTGTTATATTTTATTCTTTAGTAAAATAGAAAATTATATACTCCTACTATCAATAAAATATTATATTTTGCAATAAATTACATACCAGACGACGTAAATGCTCCGTCATAGGAATCGATTCACCACACCACTTTTCGGCCCTCGTCCTAGCCGCCTTCGCCTTCTCCGACCGCTCTCTGTACCGGGGCTCCTCAAATCGAGCCCTCATCGTGGTCTACTAGTCAGGTGTGATCCAACCAGCAATCGGCTTTCCGGAGCGCTGACGAGCTTTCTGATCGTCAATTGCATCACGAATCAACTTGGCGACGACGGCAGAAAATTGCCTCTCAATCTGCTCGGCCCGGTGTGGTGGATAAAAATAAGTCCTCTACAAGAATTACAAATTAAAATAATAAGTTCTAAAAAAATGCTTAAAATTATATTAATCATACTAAATTAACTATCTTTAGTTACCTTGAAGTGGGCAAACCAGAATGCCTTCCTCTCTTCCGAGGCATCCGAGTAGTTGATCCACGGACCCCCATAGTTGGACCTTAGAAAGGAGCCCAACGCTCTCTGTACCGACGAGGGACGATATCTGTATACAACGATAACCGACGTATTAATGAATATATATAGATATACAGACATGCATAAAATATATATATATTCATTTAACTTACTTCGTAGGACCGTCGGCCCAAATCTCCATCCTCGTCTCGTCCTGAGGTGCGCATGGAGGGTTGCTCTGGTATGGATCCGCCCGGGCGGGAGTAGGGACTACCTCCTCCACCTTCTCCCCACCTGCCATGCTGCTGTCAGCGGTAGGAAGGCTAGGGGAAGTAGTATGATCAGCAAGCCTGGAACTGCTCGTCGCAGGTGCAATGCCACCCGGACCTGCGACCGTATGGTACAATGGAGTGCTCGGGTCAGACGATGGTCCGGAGCCATCCTCTGGTAACGGAGCTCTCTGACCACCTAAGGACACGGCTCGTCCTGGCCCATCTCAGCGTCGTCCTGAGGTGCCTCCGCGTCGTCCTGCCATGCTGATAATAACATATGATTGAAAATATAAATAAATACAATGACAGTTTAGAAATATCTGCATACATTGGAGTTCATAATTTAAGTTTTCAAAAATCTGAATACTAATAGAAATGATCATAGTTCATAATTTAAGATTACAGAAATATGAATACATCAAAATCATAGTTTCTCAATCATCCTCTGAAAATTCATCTTCTTCGTTTGCCTCCTCCTCCTCCTCATCCTCTTCCTCTTCCTCCTCATCGTCACTAGCATCTCCTTCATCTTCCCCTTCGGATACTTGTACCTCTTCTACACAAGTAGATATTGAATGGGGAACTTCTGCTGAGTCGACATCAACTATATTTGGTACAAGAGGCAGCTCGTCCTCCCGATAAGCCACTTCGTCGACGTCGTAGGTATTTCTGGCTTTAGTCTTGCATACTTCCCACCAGTCGTACCTCGTTGTTCCCCGTCCAGGATATGTTGTAAAATATACGAGTTGAGCTTGACTTGCTAGGATAAATGGTTCGTATCCTTGGTATCGACGACGGTAGTTAATATCCACAAGACCATGCTTGTCAATTTTCCATCATTGATCTTGTATGGGATCGAACCAATCAATTTTGAACAACACGATCTTGGCAGGCTCTATGCCATAGTTGTACGTCAATTCCATGATCTTCCGTAAGACGCCATAGAAATCATTGCCTGGAGTGACATCTTTGTAGTTTGTAGATTTGATACACAAGCAACTATTTTTTGTGGAATCAAGATCCAGGAAGGTATCTCTGATGAGAGCATTTGTTGACTTGAACTTAAACCCATTCACGCAATAACTTGGCCATATTTTGACGGGATAAATTGGTCCCTTGGAAAGAGTTCTAATAGATTCATTCTCAAGGATGACGTCCGAACGATCGACCTAAACACGAGAAGATACAAAATTAAGTTTAATGTTAAGTTATTTCTTGTGCAGTTTTGAATGGAGGAAGATTTTAACTAGCTTCTTACGTACATATGCAGTCAACCAAGACGGGAAATGAAGTCTCATTTCTTCTTCTACTTCTTCATCTGCAATGTATGGTCTACTTGACCTCACCTCATCATTAAATTAGCTAAAAACCAATAAATATCAGGATATACTCGTTAAATTATAATAACATAATCAACAAATAGATGACTTGAACGTTGAAGATTTTCACTTACCACTCTAGCTTTTCCACTTCATCCTCCTCGCAGTTGAGTAATATATATAACTGGGCAGCCTTTAGTTCCTCATCATTCAAATATTTCTTTTTCAGTTTTCCAGAAGGCTTTTCAAGAGCATTGAAGACTTTCAATAACGCATCATTATATTCTATATCTCCATCGTCGTTCCTCGGAGCTCTTGTTCTATTTGTAGCAATATGAGGCTTGAAATACATTGAACAAAAGTTTGTAATCTCCTCAAGGACATAGGCTTCACAAATAGAACCCTCGACCCGTGCCTTATTTTTTACCTTCCTCTTCAGGTGGTTTAGATGGAGCTCGAACGGGTACATCCACCGATAACCGACGGGCCTACCAACACGTGCCTCATATGAAAGATGAATTGGCAAATGCTCCATAGAGTCGAAGAATCCAGGAGGGAACACCCTCTCAAGCTTACACAATGTTACTGCAATGTCGTTCTCCTGCTTTTCAAGCCGATCGACGAGCAACTTAGTAGAACAAAGATCTATGAAGAATATGCTAAGCTCTGTCAGTGGATCCCAAACGACCTGAGATAAGAATTCCCGAAATGCAATCGGGATTAACCTCTCCATAAAAATGTGACAGTCGTGGCTCTTCATACCCTGTAGTTTGTTCTCCTTCGGGTCAACACATCTTCTCAAATTCGATACGTACCCGTCTGGAAATTTTAGGCCCTGGATCCACCTACAAAGTTTACCTTTGTCCTCCTTATCCAGTGAGAAAATGGCCTTGTGCTGCTTATACTTCCCACTGCCTTCCTTTATCAAATGCAACTCTGGACGTCTGTATATTTCTTCTAAGTCCAACCTGGCCTTGGGATTGTCTTTCGTCTTCCCCTTTACGTCCATCACAGTATTTATTATATTGTCAAATACATTCTTCTCGATATGCATGACATCCAGGTTATGTCTGAGCAGATGGGCACTCCAATATGGTAGGTCCCAGAATATACTCCTCTTCGTCCAGTTGTGAGCGCGGCCAAATCCATCACACTTGTACCCCGCTGTAGGCTCTTCAATAGCACTTGACAATTCTTTAACTTCTTCCCATATTGTGTCACCGGACCACCGTGGCGGTGGACTGGACTTCTCTACCACGCCAGCACAAAAAGCATTCATGTTCCTCCGGTACGGATGATCCTTTGGCAGGAACTGTCGATGACAATCAAAGAAGCACGGTTTTCCTCCGTGTTTCAAACGGAAAGCCTTAGTGCGATCCATGCAATACGGACATGCGAGACGACCATGGGTGCTCCAACCCGATAACATTCCATAGGCCGGGAAATCATTGATGGTCTACATTAGTGCGGCCCTCATCTGAAAGTTCTGCTTTTTGGAAACATCATATGTGGTTGCACCTACTTCCCACAACTGATTCAGCTCATCTACCAAGGGCTGTAAGTACACATCGATGTTCCTCTTCAGGTTCTTCGGACTTGGAATAATAACAGTTAGGAACGTGTAAGGAGTCTTCATACACATCCAAGGCGGCAAGTTGTACGGAGTAACAATCACAGGCCAACAAGAATATTGTGAGCCCGAAAGTCCAAATGGGGTAAAACCGTCGGAGGAAAGCCCCAACCTGACATTACGCGGCTCCGAAGCAAAATCGAGATACACTCAATCAAAGTGCTTCCATGCTTCCCCGTCGGATAGATGATCCAGTATTCCATCTATTTGTTTCCGCTTGTGCCAACTCATATTATCAGCTGTCTCCTTTGCCATAAACAACCTTTGCAACCGCGGCGTCAAAGGCAAATAGTGCATCGAATCTGTTTGCTTGCGTGCACCAGAAGTCCTTGTTGTACTAGTTGCCTTGAAGCGATCGGCACCACAAAATCTGCAGGCGTCTTCATCCTTGTCGTCTTTATAGTACAACATGCATCCGTTGCGACATGCATCATTTTTTTTATACCCCATCCAGAGCGATCTCACCATTCTCTTGGATCGGTAGAAATCTTTAGGTAATTTGCCGCCCTCCGATAATATATCTTTAATTAACTCCAGGATTCGGTTGTAGCATTCTTGAGACATGTTAAAATTTGATTTTATGCTCAACAATCTTGTAATCACCTCCAACGGTGAATGATCATCACAACCAGGATATAAAGGAGTCCTTGCATTCTCCAGCAACTCCATGAACTTTGCAGTATCGGCATTCGGTGCCTCCTCAGCTGCATATTGATTGTTCGGATCGAAACTAGGCCCCGCAGCATCGAAAATCATGTTCGTCCACCCTTGGTCGTAATCAGCATGCTCGTGGACATCCACATAAGGCTCCGGCTCGGAGGCTAAAGGCACAAGTTCTCCGTGTGCGGTCCACTGATAATAATTTGGCATGAAATCCCTCGAATACAAATGATATGTCACATCTACTTTCGAATGATATTTCAAGTTGCGACATCTCACACATGGACACTTAATTCTTGTACGGTCCATGTACTGAGGGAACGCCTTGGCAAACTGCATGAACTGTTGACACCCTGTATAAATTTATCCCGCACACCGCACATGTCATCAGGATGACGATTGTACATCCACAAACGGTTCCGCAGATAGTAATTCATATCCATTTTAAGATAATTCTGCAAAGATTGACACAGATAATAATTCATCAGGATGACGATTGTACATCCACAAATGGTTCCGCAGATAGTAATTCATATCCATTTTAAGATAATTACTGCAGAAAGTGAAGACCGACATGAACTGACACACGAAAGTGACGATTGTACGACCACAAGTTTTATGTTCTTCAACGATATATTTCACATGCATAATTGCCAAGTGTGAGGACGAATGGCTCAGAACACAACCCAAAATTTATTCTAGCATACATTAGTTTGAATCATCTATGTTCTGTACATATGGTGTAGTATATGTTCTTATCGAATCTAGTATCTGAAGGATGTAACAGAATCAAGATGAACCCACATAATATAATACTAAGACATTATCTACTACTAAAAGATGTAGTGATAGGTTGTCGTATCATCATTGCCGAGTGATGGGGGTCGGAGGACAGTCAACTTTATCTACGGCTACATAGTTTCTGCCTCGCCAGTCGAATGGCTGCAGGGACTATGTCCTGATCACGATGTCATACCGTAGATTAATACAAATTCCTTATAGCAAATGTCGTACATAGATTTCTGTTTTGCCAGTCGAATGGCATATAAAAAGGTTATATTTGATTTTTTGTCAAGTGTGAGAACGGATGGCTCAGAACACAACCCAAAATTCATTCTAGCATACATTAGTGTGAATCATCTATGTTCTGTACATATGGTGTAGTATATGTTCTTATCGAATATAGTATCTGAAGGATGTAACAGAATCAATAAGATGAACCCACAAAATGTAATACTAAGACATTATCTACTACTAAAAGATGTAGTGATAGGTTGTCGTATCATCATTGCCGATGGATGGGGGTCGGAGGACAGTCAACTTTATCTACGGCTACATAGTTTCTGCCTCGTCAGTCGAATGCCTGCAGAGACTATGTCCTGATTACGATGTCGTACCGTAGATTAATGCAAAGTCCTTATAGCAAATGTCGTACATAGATGTCTGTCTTACCAGTCGAATGGCTGCAGGGATAGTGTCTGGCTGATATAATACCATGGAGTTGGGGCCCTACCTCTCCAGCTATAACTTAATTCAATGCGAAGTAGGGGGAACTTGAACTAACCAAGTAGGGGACTGACAAGGTTGAACATAGATGAAACTAAACTGGAACATGGGACTGGTCACTGAACATTTAAAATAGGACTAGATCCTATACTACCTGGGAACTGAAGAAGAAGTTTTGGACTGTACAAGATATAAAGGTTTGAACATATAAAATAGGGACTGACACAAAGGATAACAAGACTAGACATGTAATGAATGTAGCGACTGATACATTACTAGTAGACTGAACAAATAGTACAACTAAGGACTGAACAATGGGCTAACTGCTAACCCCAATACCTCTGTCCATTGATACCTCAAACATGGCAGTCACACTGCTGCCAAGGGCCAACTATGCATATACAGGAATGTTCCCTGTTTCTAAGGTCCAAACTGGACCCCTAAACAGTCCTGGACCTGCAGGATCAATTGGCGTGACCTGTACACTACTGTGGTCTTCCAAGGCAGGACATGACATGCCTCTCTCATGATTTCCCCCTCATCAGTTGGCCATCCCTTTCCTCTAATCAGTTAACCAATGCTTATTCCCCTTTTTCTTCTAGCCCTCACTCTCCCCCAACCAACTGCCATATGATCCACTTACCCCGAGCTCATACCTCTATATCACTGATACTATAGGCTATGGACTGAACAATAGTCTAAGATAATCTCTTCATCCCTTCTAACTGATAATGATTTAATCAAAAAGATTGATACATGGGGCATAGAGGACTGCATAATAAATACAAACCTCTCCTTTACTGATACCAAAATGAAAGGATGAACCAAGGTAGCCTACAACTCAAGCCTAACCCAACTGAATAATGTGGTTGCTAAGACCTCCCTTAGGACTGAACCAAATTAAGCAGGGACTGGACACCTAATGTAATGAAGACTGATACTTAAGGGAGGATATGGACTATAGTTCAAAGGGACTGCTCTGGATCTAAAACTGATACCAAACTAAACAAGGACTGATACATGTAAACCCTTACAAACTCCCATGCTCTCAAAGCCTTCACCATAGATATTACATGGGGACCCATGCATTTGATATCAAGATTCAAACAACAAAATATATAAAATGCAATGTCTGATACATTCAAGCAAATCCACTCTCTTCATCTACTTAACTGACACCCACACACCCAAATAACTCCAAGTCAGTACCTTGGGTAACCCCATACTGTAAGCCCCCTGAATTTCAGGGGTTTATTTTTATTTTTATGAATGAATTATTTTCGATAAATGTTTTATTATTTAATTATTTAGATCATTAATGTACCTTTCCATGACTTTAATTTCTGGAGCGTCAGGGATACCAATCTCTGTAAACTCTCTTCACGAGTTTTAAAGTAGACAAGATTATCTTCGTTTTGATATATCGTGTCCCGCTTGAATTCGTTCCCTTGTGCTCTTTTTGTATCGCGCAACTTTGGGTCAACTTAGACCAATTAATCGTTGAATAATTATTCCCACTTTTATTTTTGATCATCGTTTGCACGTTACCGTGACTTTTAATTTAGGAGCACCAGACCGGTCCTTTTCTCAGAACCAACTTCTCATGAATGGTCTACTCGAGACGCTCTTCACCCATGACCTTCGTGTCCCACTCAGACACTCCATTTTGTGTTTCATTTTCTTCGCACAATTTTCGGGTCAATTTAGGCCGATTAATTATCTACCGTAAAACCTGATTTATTTTCCAATTTAATTTCAGGACCCGACATCGATCCAACCTAGTTGACCCAAAGTATGGACGTGCCCCACATGAAGCCTACTACCCATATGAAACTTGTGTCCCATTTATTTGAGTCTCCGCGTGTTATTTATTTGTCCATGATTTTAAATACCTATTTTAATTCAATTATTGTACCCTGTTCGATTTTGACCCGACCCGGCTCGACCGAATCCGAACCCAAGCTCCATATTGTTCTCCCATGACTGCCCAAAAACCCCACATAATTTTCCCTATTTTAAATATTTATTTTTCTCTCTCCACTTTACAAATATTCTATATATATATATATATATATATATATATATATATATATATATATATATATATTGTAGTGCCCCGAAATTAGTAATACGTATTTTATACGTGTTCGTATTTCTGACCCGTATTTCTTATTTTCTTTGATTAGTTAGTTATGGTTTATTTCATATTTAGCATTGTGGTTTAATTGTCATTTATCATTCATGGATTAATTCTGATTAGTGGAGCTTGGTTTTATTTGGATAGGAGGAGGATTGGGTTGGCTCGGTTTGGCCTGGCTTGGTTTGGGTTGGCTTGGTTCGGTTTGGGATTGCTCTTGGTTCATCATGAACCAAGTGGTGAACCCCCTACCTACCACCACCACTCATATTTATTACCTATTCTTCTTCTCTCTCTTCATTAATCTCTTCTTCCTTCTCCATTAAACCCACCACCAACCAAGAACACCCCTTAGGCAAGTGCATCTTGCTTCACGGAGGAATCCGAATTTTATTGTTCCATTCTCTTCTTTGCAATATTTTAACTTACTTTAGTACTTGACATTTTCTCTTTTTATGGCTAGATTCTTGTAGATCTAAATTTAAATTATTTTCAAAAATCTTGGATTTTGATCTACTAAACCTTGTTACTTTCGAGTTTTGATGGTTCCATGTTGTAGAGAATTTTATTCTACCCAATTTTGACCTTTGAAAAGTTGGATTTGGACTTATTTTGACCAAGTTATGGACTTTTGAAGGTTTGGGTTCAACCATGGAGTTCTTGCTGTTTTGGAAAAGACAGTGAGCAGTGCGCGAGCTTTTTAGCTTGCGCCACTGAGTTGCGCGCGCTCTTTAGCGCAGCGCAGTCCCCATACGCTGCCTTTTGGGAGCGTATGACTCGCATACGCTCGCTTGCTTGACAAGGAGTCGTATCGACCCCATACGCTGCCTTTTGGGAGCATATGACTCGCATACGCTCGCTTGCTTGACAAGGAGTCGTATCGACCCCATACACTGCCTTTTGGGAGCGTATGACTCGCATACGCTCGCTTGCTTGACAAGGAGTCGTATGGACCCCATATGCTGCCTTTTGGAGGCGTATGACTCGCATACGCTCGCTTGCTTGACGAGGAGTCGTATTGAGTACATACGCTGCCTTTTTGGGAGCGTATGACCTGAGCGTAGCCAGACCTGAGCGTAGCTTGACTTGAGCGTAGCTTGACCTGAGCGTAGCCTGATTATCCTGGATCTTCTATAGCCCTGTATATTGATATTTTATTAGATATTTTACGTCTATTTTATATCCTTACGCCTTTTGTCATGAACTTGATAATCCCAAATTTATTTATTTATTTATTTATTATGTTTGGAATGATAATTGAACAATGCTTGATAGTGGCCCGCCGTGGTGCACTCCTGACTTGATAACTTGACCTGCTACATATAATACGACAATGACCCGTGGTGGTGCACTCTTGACAAGTACCCTGACATGCTTGATAGTGGCCCGTCGTGGCGCACTCTTGATAAGTAATAATGATAATGATAGTGGCCCGTCGTGGCGTACTCTTGACAAATTAATTCATTAGCCTGGACACCGTGGTTGTTTGCATGGATTATGCTTGTATAAACTACGAGTCCTGTGTGTCTTGCATCATGTCTAGGGCATGATCCTTGAGTACCACGGTCAGGGATTCATACAGAATCTGGCTAGGTTAATGACTAGATTGATCAAATAGTTCATAGAGAATTTCCCAGTTACCTGTTGCCCCTTTGGTCCCGGCCATATATATATATACATGGGATTTGTTGCTATCCGTCGAGATGAGCGCACTTCCAGCCCGCCGTCGAGTGTGGTACCTTAGGACACATGTATCTTACTACAGTGTGTCTGCTATATCAAGCTATCTTTTCCTTTTCTTGCTGGGATCACTCAGGTAGTAACAAACAGGCAACCGGACTTGGAATTCTCATTGCATTTGCTAATAACTAGGCCTGTGATAACCCTAGTTAGTTAAAGTAGCAAGCCGTACTTATTGCTTGGCCGTGAATGTTGGATGGGATTCAATCTGTCTAGTCTTGTCTTGATCCTGTACAAGATTGTTACATGTCTCGATTTCTTATATTTATCTTGCCGATAAATGGTGAGAGAAGCCAAGTTCCGTTCAGATGAAGGGTTACAACCCCGGTCCTTGTTTGGTTTACGGGTTGTAACCTGGTTATCTGAATAGTCCCATGGTTATCTCATCGTATATCATCCTGTCATGCTTTTCCATATGTTCTGTCTTTTATTGATTCTGTACAAGATTGTCTTTTATATTCACCTGTCATGCTTTTCTTAATTACTGTCTCTTATTATGTAATTATATTCTTGTGCTAATTTGCTGGTTTTAGTTCCGAAGTGAAGCCTCCTTTGTGGCACTTGCTCTTTCTGGGGTCTGACCCAGCTGGTTTTGTATGGCCAGATACCGGAGCAGCAGCAAAGGATCTACCTGCTTTCCAGCCAGATGGTGACCACTAGAGGGAATCCTGGCAACGAGTGGGTTTCTTTTATTCTTCCACTGTAATTGTACATTATTCTTTTGAGGCGTTTAGCCGCCGAGCAAGTGTTAGCTCGTGTATATTTTACTTACTGTCTGCCTACGGGCTGTAACATGATTGACAATTCGAGGTTGATCATGTATGACTTAACTCTTGCTAGTCCTTACATTTTGTACGACTAGCTTCATGATCATCTGGATATGTAATGTTTGGGACGCCTTACAATTGTATATTTGGTGATCTGATATCTTGTGATTATTACTAGTTGGTTGAGATTGAGACAATAGGATAATTTATGACCTTAAGAGACTGATGGCTTGTAGATAAACCCTCACATATCTAGACAGCCGTGACCGTATGGTAAGATGGATTCCATTTCATTATACGTAGCTGGCTATGTCCACCCCCGCTCTCCAATATTCTGGTTCTGGGGCGTGACATATATATATATATATAATCATACAACTCTCTCTCTTATAATAAACACACACCTCACTCCCTCACCCTCTCCCATCACAGCAAGAACAGCCCCCCCATTCGGCCGACCTCCCTCTCTCATTCTCTCAAATATCTCTCCCTCTCTCTATTCTCACACTCTTTTTTTATTATATACACACCCACACATATAAACACAACACACACACACTTCTTCTTCTCTCTTTCTTATTAACACACACACTACCACTCACAGCAGCCCATGGCCGAACCACTTCACCTCCTCCTCCCGAGCCAGCTTCTCCCTGGCCGAGCCCGGCGAGCCACCCTCTTCCCGAGCTCCTCCTCCACCAGCCTCTCCTTCCTCCTCCTCCTCCATACTCCATCACCACCACAACGCCACCACCATCACCGCGCGCCATCACCGACGCCGCCCCGCCACGCGTGCAGCTGCGCCGCCACGGCCACCACTGTCGGGCAGCCAACGCCGCCGCATCGCAGCGCGCGCTCGCACGCAGCAGCTTGCTGCACAGCAGCAGCAGCTGCAGTAGCATCCGCAGTGGTTGCCGCACCACCGTGCGCGACCACCCCGGTCGGCCATCGGCCACCGGCGAGACCCCCTAGGCGCGCACGCCTCCGGCGAACACCCCCCTGGCCACCGCCATCCTCCCCGGCGCGACGCATAGCCTATTCTTGCGTTTTGAACGGAATCCCGTCATGACGCGCGAGTTTGGAACTCGGAAATGGCGCCCCGTCGTAGCAACTTCGAGCAAATTTTCTGGTCAATCCGACCATTGGATCGGCGAACTATTTGCTCCGTCGTAATCTCGGTATATAGCACTTCACTCCCCTCAATTTTCGCCCGTTAATTTCGTCATTTGATACCTCAAAACTGGCCACCAAGTTGACGTTTTAAATTAAACTGTTTTTGGACAGTTTCGTGACGCCAACTTCGCGGGTTCGTATCTTCATCGTCGCAGCTTCGGTTGGCACGCTACCAGTTCCTGTGCGCCGCTGGTATAACCCTCTTCCTGTCTTCTTTAGGTTTCGTTTTATTTTAAGCACGTTCGGTTGGTCGAATTCGACGCCAAAGTTGGTCGTCCGAATTCTTTAATTTGCACTTGTAAAATTCTATTTTTGAACCCGGGACTCCAGATTCAATTTATGACACCACCAGTAGACTCGTGGCGTCGTTCTGGCATGTTTTCATATAAAATTTGCTTGATTTGGAGAATGTGGGCCCTGGCACGTATTTCGGTGCAAAGCGGGTCCCACTTTTCGAGTCAACGGGTCACTTTGAGATCGGCTCATCGGAATCCAATTCCGGATATACCGTTGAGTTCGTATCGTCATTCTGAACTCGTTGACATATAATTTGCTGAGTTTTGAAGACATTTGCTCCGGCACATATTTCGGTGCAAACCGGATACCAAGTGTCCGCGTCAACGTATCATTTTGAGATCGGCACATCGGAATTCCATTTTGGACATACCGTTGGGTTCGTATCATCATTCTGGATTCGTGAACATATAATTTGCTAGGTTTTTTAGACTTTTATCCCGACATACTTTTCGGTGCAAAGTGTGTTCGACGACGGACATCATTTTGACTCAAAATTACCGTTTTGCCCCTGTGTCTAAATTGGACTTGTGGGTAGGCTATCCTAGCTAATTTGACCGTTCTGGACACGTTGGTGATATTTATTTTATCATCCGACGATATCTTTAGTTTTTGCTTATGTATTATCCTTAATTTGTAATTAATTATTTTTTCATATATTGTTACTTTCTGGTTTTAAATTTTTATATATATTTTAATTTCTGTAAAAATATTGAAAAAAATTGTACTTAAATACTATGTTAATTTAGCCAATTTATTACAAATTTTCCAGTATTTAATAAGTGCTTTTGGTATTTTATAAAAATGGGAAAACAGAACTCATTTTCAGGATACATATTTTTGCTGATTTTTAATAAATATTTGTGAGGGTTTATGTTTATAAATCCCAGAAAAATTAGTATAAATTTTTATAATTAACAAGGATCATTTTGGTACTTTATTTTATATATAATTTACTTTTTGTCTATCTCAAAAATTGTTGGAACGTAGGGTACAGTTTGATTTAGTTATTACATAATTACGACTTGCAATATTTTGTGTTGTTTTGAGTTATTGTAGTATTGGACCACCCCCTACACTGGTGTAAAGACCCTAGGAAATTAGTTTCGATATAGTGGCACTCCACATTAGACTTTTATGCTAGGTCCCCACTTGGCTAGTATCCAGTTAGGAGTCGTGTCACACCACTAGTGTATTATTGAACATAGCTTAGAACTGAGTTTGTATATCATTATTGACAGGACACCGAACATCTATATCTTCATACTAGTATTCTTGCTTTGCTCGAGGCAAGTACATCTACAAACTCATTTACTGTCTTTTAATGCTAGAACATGTATTAACCCTGTTAAAATACTGATCCTTGAGATAACAAGTTATATCTTCACATGTTGTATTACTTTCAGTACCTGCCATGCTTAGGACAGTTCTTATATCTTCACATGCATCTTACTGGTTCTCAGTACATGTTTCACTATGCTTTATACTGCTATCAGTACCTAAGATGCTTTACACCGATCCCAGTATCTCTTACATATTTTTATCGTTCTCGTATCTCTCACATGTTATATATATGGGTTATGGGGAAACTGTCATTTGAGTACGTGATCATGCCCTCCTCATAGTAGCGAGCGAAGTCGCATTTTATATGCATACCTTGCCGCAGGCCTTATCTCAAAGTTGTATTTGTACGTATGTACATCTATCGCCTTTACACTTGTACGGAAGTACATTTCATTATGTGCCCCAGCACATTGTACATCTATTGACCGATCACGTACCTGCTATAGTTTTAAATATTACATATACATCTGTCTCTATGACATATGTATCCTTGCTATGATAGATTATGAGATATACCATGATTCCAGATATGCCATGTTCCCTATGTTACTATGATACGGTAATTCCAGTCATACCATGATCCCAGTTGTACCATGAGGCCATGTTTCCAGTATTTCCTGTTTTATAGACTTATCACACCATGTTTCTTGTTGTACATCTCTTTCATTATATGTTCAGTACTTTAGTTGTAGAGGTTGTACTTGCTTCCGTCCTGACAGGATAACGTTGTAGGTTCACTTTCTAAGGAGAATATGCTATATGATACATGTTATGGCACTGATTTTGAGGACCTGGCCTTAGCTCCAGAAGAGGCCCAGCGGAGAACCTTGTTTAGTTATCTTTCTTGTGTTTTGAGACTTAGACTTTATCTGTACTTATATTTGGATACTAGACTTTGTCTCCAGTTAGATACTTTGGTTATGTATTATTAAATATGTACTTGTTTACCTTCGCTTATAGATGCTGTGTTGTGATGAACCTTAAATATGATTTTAGAACTGTTAGCAGCTTAGATCCTTTATTGTCTATTCTTAGAACAGCTTACTACGCTTTAACCAAGCTTAGGCTAGACATGGCTCGGCCCGGTCCAACAATTTGGGTATCGGATCGTGACATGTTTTTTTGGCGGCCCATGCAGGTCCAGACTTAAGTTGTTTGGTTACGTTATTGTACCAAGCATGCCTGCAATTAGGATCTTGGACAACTTGTTAACACTAGGGATAAACATTTAGAACACCTAGAGGATTACTAGGATGACAACATAGGAGAACTCATCACAGCATAGGACCGTTAACTGTATTTAGTCTCTTGTTTGAAATTCTGTGGTTATAATTTCGACCAGGATAGTACCCTTGGGATGACCCCTGAGGATCTTGCTCTAATCTTATCTAGAAATCTGTTTCCACTTATTTCCATTTGATCTTTCTTAAATTCGTTGTTGAATTTAATTTCTAATTTTCGTTGTGGACTTTGAATCTTGCATCGTGCTAACTTTTGTGGATTAAATTATGATATATCCTGATAAGGTAAACGTCTGCTTTATTTATGGAGTTTAGAATTTATCGCAGCCATATTAGCTGGTATGACAAAAACATAGAGCCTAATTTTGGATATACTATCATATTCATAGAATTTAGATTTTTTTGCAGCCATACCGGTTGGCGTGATAAGGAATCTAGATGATATGACTATAGGGTGTATACCTTAGTTATGGACTCCCTCGTTTATTGCATATAAGCTTACTGGTGTGGCAAAAATTCTGGCAACATGATTTCAGGAAGACGTATATGGTTATCAGATCATATCTCAGCTTGGTTCACTTCGTTATGACCGATTGAACAAGAATAAATTCTTATTATCATTCTTCCCCGTCTTGATTAACTCTGTTCTATCTACATCTACAACTAGGATTACAAGTTCTCTAGGACTCTCCAAAAGGATTGCTTACGCGTTATCTTTTTGGACATAATTATTTTTGTGTTCCATCTTTCCTATGACCTGACTAA
Organism: Iris pallida; assembly: GCA_029216955.1. NCBI lineage: Eukaryota > Viridiplantae > Streptophyta > Magnoliopsida > Asparagales > Iridaceae > Iris > Iris pallida. Next base: position 630,280 of record JANAVB010012998.1, on the reverse strand, counting down.
ACACTTTTTCGTTAACCTCTTGGATAATTCTTCTCGTTATGCATTCCTTGTCTTCGTACCATTCTTGGAGATATTCCGATAAACTTTTCCGTCTTGTTTGACCCTTTAACTTGTTTGGACACTGTTATGGATTGCTTGACACAGTCTTAGGCCTTGTTACCTTCTATTTTATAGATGACCGAAATAGTCAAACCTTGTTAACTGATTCTGTAGTATAAACTATAAATGTATGGTGTGATTGTGATAAGTACTTTTTCTAGGGATTGGTTAGATTAAGCTTATAGGACAAGTATGGGTGACCGACTGTAGTAGACTTGGAAAACCATTAAGAATGATTGCATTGATAGTATAACTCGATGATAGGGTATCTAAGATGGAAAAAAAAAATAAGATAGTATATTGTTGTGACTATGGATTGAGGATTAGAATCTTGTGCTTAGAGTTTGAGGATTGAGTATTCTTAGGACTTTGATGATCAGGTGATTATTGGTTATCTACGAGCTAATTACATGTGATTAGAGGGTAGATCGATATGTGGATTGATATAGAATAAATTAGAATGAGTTATCGTATTGCGTACGAGATCGGGAAGATATCAGTTAAAAAGACATGGAACAAGACAAAGACATATGTACATTGCTAATTAGTTAATCGGGAGTTTGAAATTGAGGATTTTTATTCAGAGGACTTGTTGAGTAAAATGAAGAAGGGTCTACGCCAAGGATAAGTATTGAACGTATGATTTCAAGGAGAAACTGTAGGAAAGGATTGACGACAAATAATGCAAAGGGCTTGTGGATTGATAGAATAAGGATACTTAGGATACAATAAGGAAATCCAGTATTTACAATTGAGGTTGAAAATATGGTTGATGATTAAGCATTGTTGGCTTATAAACATACCCAGCGAATGACCTATAGTTTAGGGTATACATAAAGGTTTCATGTTAGTATGGAAGATTCTAAAGGATGTATGACGTAGTTTATGATAGAAGGACTTTGTTGAACCTGAACCAAAAAGATTGTAAAGAGAAACAGAAGGGATGATTACAAGGGTAGCAGATTGAGTATCGTAGCCAGAGTAGCTACATGTTATAGTTTGACCTATTGGATGATTTTTAATTTTGAGGACGAAATTTTTGTAAGGTGGGTAGGATGTAAGCCCCCTGAATTTTAGGGGTTTATTTTTATTTTTATGAATGAATTATTTTCGATAAATATTTTATTATTTAATTGTTTAGATCATTAATGTACCTTTCCATGACTTTGATTTCTGGAGCGTCAGGGATACCAATCTCTGTAAACTCTATTCACGAGTTTTGAAGTAGACAAGATTATCTTCGTTTTGATATATCGTGTCCCACTTAAATTCGTTCCCTTGTGCTCTTTTTGTATCGCGCAACTTCGGGTCAACTTAGACCAATTAATCGTTGAATAATTATTCCCACTTTTATTTTTGATCATCGTTTGCACGTTACCGTGACTTTTAATTTAGGAGCACCAGACCGGTCCTTTTCTCAGAACCAACTTCTCATGAATGATCTACTCGAGACGCTCTTCACCCATGACCTTCGTGTCCCACTCAGACACTCCATTTTGTGCATCATTTTTTCGCACAATTTTCGGGTCAATTCAGGCCGATTAATTATCTACCGTAAAACCTGATTTATTTTCCAATTTAATTTCGGGATCCGACATCGATCCAACCTAGTCGACCCAAAGTATGGACGTGGCCCACATGAAGCCTACTACCCACATGAAACTTGTGTCCCATTTATTTGAGTCCCCGCGTGTTATTTATTTGTCCACGATTTTAAATACCTATTTTAATTCAATCATTGTACCCTGTTCGATTTTGACCCGACCCGGCTCGACCGAACCCGAACCCAAGCTCCATATTGTTCTTCCATGACTGTCCAAAAACCCCACATAATTTTCCCTATTTTTTCCCTATTTTAAATATTTATTTCTCTCTCTCCACTTTACAAATATTCTATATGTATGTATGTATGTATATATATATATATATATATATATATATATATATATATATATATATATATATATATATATATATATATATATATATATATATAATCATACAACTCTCTCTCTCTTATAATAAACACACACCTCACCCCCTCACCCTCTCCCATCACAGCAAGAATACCCCCCCCATTCGGCCGACCTCCCTCTCTTCCTCTCTCAAATATCTCTCCCTCTCTCTATTCTCACACTCTCTTTTCATTATATACACACCCACACATATAAACACAACACACACACTTCTTCTTCTCTCTTTCTTATTAACACACACACTACCACTCACAGCAGCCCATGGCCGAACCACTTCACCTCCTCCTCCCGAGCCAGCTTCTCCCTGGCCGAGCCCGGTGAGCCACCCTCTTCCCGAGCTCCTCCTCCACCAGCCTCTCCTTCCTCCTCCTTCTCCATACTCCATCACCACCACAACGCCACCACCATCACCGTGCGCCATCACCGACGCCGCCCCGCCGTGCGTGCAGCCGCGCCGCCACGGCCACCACTGCCGGGCAGCCGCCGCCACCGCGTCGTAGCGCGCGCTCGTGCACAGCAGCTTGCTGCACAGCAGCAGCAGCTGCAGTAGCAGCCACAGTGGTTGCCGCACCACCGCGCGCGACCACCCCGGTCGGCCACCGGCCACCGGCGAGACCCCCTAGGCGCGCATGCCTCCGGCGAACACCCCCTGGCCACCGCCATCCTCCCCGGCGCGACGCATAGCCTATTCTTGCGTTTTGAACGGAATCCCGTCGTGACGCGCGAGTTTGGAACTCGGAAATGGCACCCCGTCGCAGCGACTTCGTACAGATGTTTTGGTCAATCCGACCGTTGGATCGGCAAACTATTTGCTCCGTCGTAATCTCGGTATATAGCACTTCACTCCCCTCAATTTTTGCCCGTTAATTTCGTCATTTGATACCTCAAAACTGGCCACCAAGTTGACGTTTTAAATTAAACTGTTTTTGGACAGTTTCGTGACGCCAACTTCGCGGGTTCGCATCTTCATCGTCGCAGCTCTGGTTGACGCGCTACCAGTTCCTGTGCATAGCTGGTATAACCCTCTTCCTGTCTTCTTTAGGTTTCGTTTCATTTTAAGCACGTTCGGTTGGTCGAATTCGACGCCAAAGTTGGCCGTCCGAATTCTTTAATTTGCACTTGTAAAATTTCATTTTTGAACCCGGGACTCCGAATTTAATTTCTGACACCACCAGTAGACTCGTGGCGTCGTTCTGGCATGTTTTCATATAAAATTTGCTTGATTTGGAGAACGTGGGCCCTGGCACGCATTTCGGTGCAAAGCGGGTCCCACTTTTCGAGTCAACGGGTCACTTTGAGATCGGCTCATCGGAATCAAATTCCGGATATACCGTTGAGTTCGTATCGTCATTCTGAACTCGTTGACATATAATTTGCTGAGTTTTGAAGACATTTGCTCCGGCACGCATTTCGGTACAAACCGGATACCAAGTGTCCGTGTCAACGTATCATTTTGAGATCGGCACATCGGAATTCCATTTTGGACATACCGTTGGGTTCGTATTATCATTCTGGATTCGTGGACATATAATTTGCTAGGTTTTGTAGACTTCTATTCCGACACGCTTTTCGGTGCAATGTGTGTTCGACGACGGACATCATTTTGACTCAAAATTACCGTTTTGCTCCTGTGTCTAAATTGGACTTATGGGTAGGCTATCCTTGCTAATTTGACCGTTCTGGACACGTTGGTGATATTTATTTTATCATCCGACGATGTCTGTAGATTTTGCTTATGTATTATCCTTAATTTGTAATTAATTATTTTTCCATATATTGTTACTTTCTGATTTTGAATTTTTATATATATTTTAATTTCTGTAAAAATCTTGAAAAAAATTGTATTGAAATACTATTTTAATTTAGCTAATTTATTATAAATTTTCCAGTATTTAATAAGTGCTTTTGGTATTTTATAAAAATGGGAAAACAGAACTCATTTTCAGGATACATGTTTTTGCTGATTTTTAATAAATATTTGTGAGGGTTTATAAATCCCAGAAAAATTAGTATAAATTTCTATAATTAACAAGGATCATTTTGGTACTTTATTTTATATATAATTTAGCTTTTTGTCTATCTCAAAAATTGTTGGAACGTTGGGTACAGTTTGATTTAATTATTACATAATTACGACTTGCAATATTTTGTGTTGTTTTGAGTTATTGTAGTATTGGACCACCCCCTACACTAGTGTAAAGACCCTAGGAAATTAGTTTGGATATAGTGGCACTCCACATTAGACTTTTATGCTAGGTCCCCACTTGGCTAGTATCCAGTTAGGAGTCGTGTCACACCACTAGTGTATTATTGAACATAGCTTAGAACTGAATTTGTATATCATTATTGACAGGACATCGGACATATATATCTTCGTACTAGTATTCTTGCTTTGTTCGAGGCAAGTACATCTACAAACTCATTTACTGTCTTTTAATGCTAGAACATGTATTAACCCTGTTAAAATACTGATCCTTGAGATAACAAGTTATATCTTCACATGTTGTATTACTTTCAGTACCTGCCATGCTTAGGACAGTTCTTATATCTTCACATGCATCTTACTGGTTCTCAGTACATGTTTCACTATGCTTTATACTGCTATCAGTACCTACCGTGCTTTACACCGATCCCAATATCTCTTACATGTTTTTATCGTTCTCGTATCTCTCACATGTTATATATATGGGTTATGGGAAAACTGAGAGTTGAGTACGTGATCATGCCCCCTCATAGTAGCGAGCGAGGTCGCATTTTATATGCATACCTTGCCGCAGGCCTTATCTTAAAGCTGTATTTGTACGTATGTACATCTATCGCCTTTACACTTGTACGGAAGTACATTTCATTATGTGTCCCAACACATTGTACATCTATTGACCGATCACGTACCTGCTACAGTTTTAAACATTACATATACATCTGTCTCTATGACATATGTATCCTTGCTATGATAGATTATGAGATATACCATGATTCCAGATATGCCATGTTTCCTATGTTACTATGATACGGTGATTCCAGTCATACCATGATCCCAGTTGTACCATGAGGCCATGTTTCCAGTATTTTCTGTTTTATAGACATATCACACCATGTTTCTTGTTGTACATCTCTTTCATTATATGTTCAGTACTTTAGTTGTAGAGGTTGTACTTGCTCCCGTCCTGACAGGATAACGTTGTAGGTTCACTTTCTGAGGAGAATATGCTATATGATACATGTTATGGCACTGATTTTGAGGACCTGGCCTTAGCTCCAGAAGAGGCCCCAGCGGGGAACCTTGCTTAGTTATCTTTCTTGTGTTTTGAGACTTAGACTTTATCTGTACTTATATTTGGATACTGGAAGTTGTCTCCAGTTAGATACTTTGGTTATGTATTATTAAATCTGTACTTGTTTACCTTCACTTATAGATGCTGTGTTGTGATGAACCTTAAATATGATTGTAGAACTGTTAGCAGCTTAGATCCTTTATTGTCTATTCTTAGAACAGCTTACTACGCTTTAACCAAGCGTAGGCTGGACATGGCTCGGCCCGGCCCAACAATTTGGGTATCGGGTCGTGACACATACAAACAAATCTCCCTCTTGACAGGGACTACTCATCCTCTAATGGAGCACACTAGCCTCGGTCCTACCATAACTGAGGATGAAAGCAAGTGCCATTAAAGCAACCAGATCTCAATGGCCAAAGATGGTCTTTGCTGCATTTGCAGTGCCCTATAGAGAGAGAGAGAGAGGGCAAGAGAGATGGTGGGGGCTACCTGAGGAGAAGGCCAGAGGAGAGTGCGAGGAGGAGGAGGCCGGAGGAGGAGGAGGCCGGAGGAGGGTACGAACGTCGGAGGAGGGTGCGAGGAGGAGGAGGAGCGCCGGAGGAGGAGAAAAAATTTTTGGGGGAAAAAAATTTCGGTCGCGAATAGAAAAGAAACCCTCGTGTCCATGTCCCTATATGAAACACTTAGCGATGTCCGCACGGGACATCGCTAAGCGTCGCTGACTATTAATATACTGTGACGTCAAATAACAGTCGTCGCTACGCGTCGCTATATTAAAATAATTAGCGACGTGTAGCGACGAAATTGCGACGCAGGTTCCCATTTAATATACTAATATCGCTATTCGTCGCTAGTAGTCGCCACCAGCGACGGATAGCGACGTCACATTTACACGTCACTAAATTCCCAAAAATTAGCGACGTCCTCTCATGGAGTCGCTAAATTCGTCGCAATTTTGCCATATTTTGGTAGTGTCCTCACTCATTTGGACGGATTTATTTTCGTAGGTTATGAGGAAAAACTAATCTCTTCCCTTTTTCTTCCATCTACCTTTTCTTCTATACCAAACAATAAAAAAAATGTATCATTTCTCTCTCTTTTTCCTCCTCTATTTTTATTTCTTCCACTTTTCCTTCCTCTATTTTCCTTCTTGAGGCTGATAGTACAGAGGTAAAGTACGAACGATATTAATAACTAATTAATGGAGCATATCAACTGAAAATATAGATATTGATAAAATAAATAGATATATTTTGAAAAATAGTACATGTATCTATTGTATCTATGTAGTGTGTACGAATATACATAATTATGTAGGAAAGTTTTGTAAGACGGACCTCAAAAATTTATAACTTATTACAATGCAGATTTTATTCTTATTTATAAATTGGTCAAGTTAAAATCAGAAATTTCTATAATTATAGAGAGGTTATATATATATAGAGAGATAACTGAAGAAAAGTTCTAGGCCATGTTTGGTTCAGGGTTTAAGGAATCATAAAAGAAAAGTTGGTCATTTTCTTTCCACAAACTTGGAAACTATCTTTTCTGACATAGAAAATAGGCTTAATTGTACTTTGATACCCTCAACTATTTTCCTTTTTCAACTTACTACCTCAACTATTTTTTTTTTCAAGTTGTTACCCTGAATTTTATTTGGACAATAATGCCCCTGCCTAAAATTCAAAACTACCCCCCAAACCCTCCCCCTCCATCCCCACTCCCCCCTTCGGCCCCAACCCCTACCCCACCCCCCCCCCCCCCCCCCCCCCCCCCCCCCCCCCCCCGCTCCCCCTTTCGGCCACAACCCCTCCCCCTCCCGCCCCCGCCCCCGCCCCCCCTCTGGCTAGCCGCCTCTGCCCTACCCCTCCGCCCCGCCCGCAGCAACCCCCGCCCCCCTTCCGGTGCACCCCCTTCAGCCTCCAACAGCAGCCCTCTCCGGGAGAGAGAAAGAGGGAGCCATGGGTAGTTTGGGAATATTTTGGGTTTTTAGGTATTAAGTTGAAAAACTAAAATAGTTGAGGGTATCGAATTGTTGAGTAAAAAAGTTTAGGGTATTAAGTTGAAAAACGAGAATAGTTGAAGGTATCAAAGTGCAATTAAGCCTAGAAAATAAATAGAAAAAAGTATGGTTACTATCAGAATCCAAGAGATTGTTTTTTTTTCCAGCATTTATTACAAAAATTTAGAATGATAATAAGCATGCTCCCTTGGAGGCATGCCTCCATGCACCATTAAGAAGTGGACACCCTCAAAAATAATAGTAATAATAATAATAAGCATGCTCAAATGTGTGATTGCTTATTTATCCATCACTTATGGATTTTTATGATGTTATTTTTATTTAAAAATCTAATGATATTATACTGAAACATTGATTTATTTTTTTTTTCATGCACCAACCAAACACTAAAAGAAATATTAGATGGTCTTTTTTGAATGATTTTCTTGTTTTATCAAATACAGAGAAAAAAATACTTTCCATCTGCAGAAAATAAAATGGTCATTCTTTAAAAAAAAACATTGTAATTTTAATAACTTTCTATTTGCGGAAAAAGATCTTGGCAATGGTAAAATTGCAAAGTTTGTTCATTGTTGAAAATGTGGTCAATCTATGCCTTAGTGAGTTAGTGTAGAATGACACCCAACATTAAAAAAAAAAAAAATCAAATCCAAAAGAATTGACTTTGGACTTCACCACGAAGAAATGTAGACTTGACTTGCTACGCTACCAACATATCTAATTCCAGAACAAGGACGGGGTTCTCTTGCCAAGTTACTACCGCCAACACTAGAGGCACAAGTTATCATCTTTGTGGAGAACCAACAAGTGTTCATTTCACCTCTGCCTCCCTCAGTTGCCACCGGTTCTCCAAACACTTTTGACTCCTAAGCCCCAATTAGTAGGAACTCCACAGGCAGGGCCGAGCCAGCTCTGGAGTAAGTCAGACAAAACTTCGAATTTGGACAATCCTTCTCTGCTTAGGACAATCTCCATGTTTAGTATGATCCTAATATAGATCAGAGTTGCAGATGACCCTCCAAAATTGACCTAAAATAAAGATTAAGAGACAACCAAAACTAATTTCGTTATGGACAATCTAATTCCATGGGCCAGCCCTGTCCACAGGAGTGGCTTATGGCAACCATCATTATCACTCTCATGTCACACCCCACTTGACTAGTTAGCTTTCCACTTCCATTAAGGAACATTCCACGTATCATGATACTCAGCAAGTACACTTCCATCCAAAAATATCTTAGTTTGGGTTGCAATAGCACATTAGAGCATCAATAGTATGGACTTGTCAATAGGGGCGAGTAATCGGTTTATTCAGTTACAACCGAACCGAATAATCGAAAATCGAATTGGACCGAAACCGAATAAGCAAAACCAAAACCGAACCGAATTGGTCAATAACCGAACCGAACCGAATTAATTCGGTTCGATTTTCGATTTATTCGATTTTTGGGTTTATTTGTGTTTTTTTTTGTTAATATATATATATATATATATATATATATATATATATATATATATATATATATATATATATAAACAAACTAAATTTTCTTATTCGGTTTTCGGTTTTGGACCGAAACCGAAATCCAAAATCGAAACCGAATAAGAAAATTTAGCATTTTCAAAACCGAAACCGAACCGATTTTTTGTAAACCGAACCGAATCTCTTATTCGGTTCGGTTCGGTTCGGTTTTCGGTTCAAAACCGAATAACGCTCACCCCTACTTGTCAATCTTCAGACTAGGCAAAATTTAGTAGTCTAAAATTGATAATCATCAGACGATGCTAAAATTAGCGGTCTTGACTTATCAACGACCATACGGGACTATAATATGGTAATTAAAGATTGGCTAAATTACAACTTGATATCCTCAACTATTCGAATTTTTTAACGTAATACTCTCAACTTTAATAGATATTAACTTGATATCCTAATTTTAGAAATGACAAAATTATCCCTCATATCTCTTCATCCCTCCCCTCTATCGGCTGTCACCATCCCGTGCCCTCACCCCGCGGCTGCACAACCCCCGCGCCTCCGGTCCCTCTCCACGTAGCGGCTGCACCACACCGGCGACCCCGGCCTCCTCCCCATGCCGCACCCCTAACCCCGCCCCCCCCCTCTCTCTCTTCGTCCGCGATGGCGACTCGCGCGCGGCGGAGAGAGAGGTGGGATGGGGTTAGGGGCGCGACGCGGGGTGGGGCCGGAGAGAGCAGGGGTGGTGCAGCCATGGGGTGGCGGCGGCAGCGTGGTGACAGCCGGTACGTAGGGGGGAGGAGAGGAGAGAGGAGGGATAATTTTGTCATTTTTAAAATTTAGGGTATAAAGTTGATACCTATCAAAATTGAAGGTATCAAGTTAGAAACTCGAATATTTGAGGATATCAAGTTGTAACTTAGCCTTAAATATTTATGTAGGGCCCATCTTATGTGCCATATAGACATGGAAAAATTCTATCAAGAGCTTTACATGTAGAGTTCCTTTATTTTTGATATTTCATCTAGGATACAGCCTTGGGTGAAAACCCTAGCTCATTCCATATATTTTTTCTATCGAGATGTTCTATTATAGGGTTTGTTTAACAGAGAGAAAGACCTAAAGAATGTGACTTTAGTAGCTTTGACAATCCCACACAAGTTGGAGCCTGGTGAAAGAAATTCCGACTTGGAGAGAGAAAGAGAGAAGCTAGAGGATATATGAAAATCTCGGAGCATCAACATCAAAGAAATCTCAAGAAAATAAATAATCTCAAAAAAGTCTAGGCTTCAAAGAACAAAAGAATTCTCAAAGATAATGCATACATAGTCGGGGTTTTCGAAAATGCAATAAACTTTAATGTATTGAAAAGGAGTCGAGACTCCTAAAAACAAAGAAATCTTTAAAATAATCAATAGTGTTTGAAGGGAAACTAGAATTGTAGAATAGTATCTTTATTATTATCATCTCATCATATGGCAAGGGCCATATATATAGGTATAAAGGGACAACCCAAGGGTCATGAGTTACATAACCCAAGGGTCATGAGTTACATGATCCTAAGGGTCATGTGTAACTCATGACATAATGGGTGAATAGGTAAGGGTTTCATAACACTCCCCCTTATTCATCCATTTCCTTGGATCCACTTATGAAATACTTCAGGATTCAATAAGCTAATGGGGTGGATACTGCTGGATCCAGAGTAAACTTAGTTTGCCTCATTAAAACCTTGGCTGTGGAAAACCCAGTGGGAAAAACCATCAGTCCTAAGGAAAAAGAGTACAATCCTATAGTTTTACTCCCCCTGATCTATACAAGCTTCAGGCTTGCAGGTCTTTTAGTTGCCTCATCCCTATTCCTCTTACAAGCTTTACAAAAGTACATCGTGGCAGTGTTTTGGTAAACAAATCTGCTAAGTTATTACAAGATTGAATTTATTGTACTTTGACTTGTCCCTTCTCTTGAAGGTCGTGCGTCCAGAAGAATTTGGGGGATATGTGCTTCGTCTTGTCACTCTTCATGTATCCTTTCTGAAGTTGAGTTACGCATGCTGCATTATCTTCAAAAAGGGTAGTAGGCTCAAGTTCACCAGTCTTCAGGCCAGTAGATGCCAAAATGTGCTGAATGACGGAGCGAAGCCAAACACACTCCTTGCTTGTTTCATGGATTGCTAGGAGTTCAGAATGGTTGGATGAGATAGCCACACTGGTCTGTTTGACGGACCTCCAGGAGATAGCCGTACCACCGAAAGTAAACACAAATCTAGTTTGTGATTTCTCTGTGTGGGGATCTGATCTATAACCTGCATCTGAATAACCAAGTAAAGTGGAAGACCCACTATTCGGGTAATATAGTCCTAGGTCTATAGACCCTTGGAGGTAGCGCAGAAGATGCTTCACTCCATTCCAGTGGCGCTTTGTGGGCGCTGCACTGTATCTGGCTAATAAGTTAACTGAAAACGCTATATCAGGACGCGTACAGTTAGCCAGATAGAGTAGTGCCCCAATGGCACTTAGGTAAGGTACTTCAGGACCTAATGATTCCTCCCCCTCTTCCAGTGGACGGAAAGGGTCCTTTTTTACGTCCAATGATCGAACGACCATTGGTGTACTAAGGGGATGGCATTTATCCATGTGGAATTGTTTAAGTAATCTTCGTGTATATGTAGATTGGTGTAACAGGATACCACCCTTTAGGTGTTCGATCTGTAAGCCAAGACAATACTTTGTTTTGCCTAGGTCTTTCATTTCAAAAGTTGTCTTAAGGCTTTCAGATATCTCAGTGATCTCTGCAGGAGATCCAATGAGATTTAAGTCGTCGACATAAACGGCGACTATAACAAATCCTGTTCCCGATCTTTTTATAAAGATACACGGGCAGACTTTATCATTAGTAAATCCTTGCGTAGCAAGAAACTCACTTAGTCTATTATACCACATTTTTCCTGATTGTTTAAGACCGTACAATGATCTTTGTAACCTTACAGAATAGGTGTCCCGAGGTCTATCTGTTTTCTCTGGTGAAATTTTATATCCTTCAGGGAGTTTCATATAGATATCTTTATCTATATTGCCATAAAGATATGCAGTCACAACGTCCATGAGCTGCATTTCTAGGCTTTTCAGAGAAGAGAGGCTGATCAGGAATTTGAAGGTATTTCCATCCATAACCGGAGAATATGTTTCTTCATAATCTATTCCCGGTTTCTGGGAGAAACCTTGCGCTACAAGGCGTGCTTTGTAGCGCACAACTATGTTGTGTTCATTTCTTTTTCTTGTGAAGATCCATTTATATCCCTCAGGTTTTACACCTTCAGGTGTTTGGACTACTGGTCCAAAGACTTCGCGTTTCAAGAGTGAGTCCAGCTCTACTCCTATTGCCTCGTTCCACTTTGGCCAATCGCCTCTGCGTTTACATTCTGCTAGAGACCGTGGATCGATGTCATCGTCATTTTCAGTGACGTGAACGGCAATATTGAACGAAAAATCGTCGTCGACGACTGTGCTTTTTCTGTTCAGTACCTCTCCAGTACGTACATAATTTAATGATATTTCTCCTGTTTGTTCCTCTTCAGGGGAAACTAGGAGGGGAGAGGTAGCTGATCTGAGCTCAGCATCCTGTGTTGGGATCTTCTTAATTTCTCCAGGGTTTTTTCTTTTACGAGGGACTTTGTCTCTCGAACCTGGTGGGCGTCCTCTTTTTAATTGAGGGTACTGCCATTTCTGCTGCCGGCGGATTGCATCCATCTTTAGGGATGTCAATCCTAGCTGGCGTGTTGGCAGCAGGGACGTATGATTTGACAATCTTCTGGTTGTCAGTAAATGTATCCGGAAGTAGATGTACAGTGTTCTGAAGATGTAATATCTTCAGGATCTCATCTTCACATTGACTTGTACGCGGATCAAAATGAGATAAAGTTTTTGTGTCCCAAGAAATTGTCTTAGAAGCTTCTGGCTTCTTAGACTGTGTGCCCAGTTTAGGAAATAATCCTTCATCAAACTCACAGTCATCAAGACGTGCCTTAAATACGTCACCCGTCAGGGGTTCTAGGTATCTAATTATAGAGGATGAGTCAAACCCAACATAGATACCTAATCGACGTTGTGGACCCATTTTGGTCCTCTGTGGGGGAGCTATGGGGACGTAAACAGCACAACCAAAAACTCTCAAATGTGAGATATTGGAGGTGAACCATAAGCGAGCTGCATCGGAGATAGAATATGACCTCCAGAAGGCCGTATTCTAATAAGTGATGTGGCATGCAATATAGCATGACCCCAAGCTTCCACAGTCAACTGTGACTGCATCAACAATGGACGAGCAATCCATTGTAATCTCTTAATAAGAGATTCTGCTAACCCGTTCTGGGTGTGAACATGAGCTACAGGATGTTCAACTTCGATGCCAGTTGCTTGGCAATAGTCTTGAAAAACCTGTGAAGTAAATTCACCCGCATTATCAAGTCTTAATTTTTTGATATGGTTATCGGGGAAATGAGCCCGTAACTTAATTATTTGTGCCAATAGCTTAGAAAAAGCTAAGTTGCGGATGGACAAAAGGCACACATAAGACCATTTAGTAGATGCATCTATAAGTACCATAAAGTACCTAAATGGACCACTTGCGGGGTGAATAGGTCCGCAAATGTCTCCATGAATTCTCTCTAAGAAGCTAGGAGACTCTAGTCCCACTTTCAAAAGGGATGGTCTCGTTATAAGTTTGCCTTGAAAACAAGGTAGACACGAGTAATCATACTTCTGAAGAATCTTCAGGTTCTGCAGGTTGTGTCCACTGGATTGGCTCATGATTCGTTTCATCATAGCTGATCCTGGGTGACCCAGTCTATTATGCCAAAGTTTAAATTTTGGCGATGAATGACACTTCTGGTGCACAATCATGTTAGCTTCTGTTGATTGAATATGAGTATGATAGAGACCCGACGGGAGTCCCTTGAATCGTTCTAAGATAGTTTTTGAACCATCTTTTAGACGAGTAACATACAGATATTCTGCCTCATTTATTTCATTTGTTTCTAAGTGATATCCGTTTAAACGAATGTCCTTGAAACTTATGAGGTTCCTATTTGATTTAGGAGAGAATAGTGCATCTTTTATTATTAGTCTTGTTTTATTTGGGAGCAATATAATTGCTTCACCAGATCCTTCTATTATGTTTGATAGTCCTGATATCGTAATAACAGGACCGTCATAATCATTTAAGCTATAAAAATAGCTTTTTTCTCGAAGGATTGTGTGCGTCGAGGCGCTGTCCACAAGGCATTCACACTTCATCTATAGATCTATGAAAAAAAAAACAACAACAAACCATCGTAATTAAAACAACAGTTTTGAAATACAATTTTTGTTTTAAAAAGATTCTCTTATATCGATCGACTGACCGATATAGAGAGGTCAATAAGTTGCTTGCAAAAATACATAATTTATAAATACAATTTGAGCAAAAATAATATTCAGTCATCCCCTTTCGGTAGCTCTACGTGAATACGACCAGGCGGGAAAATGAGGGAGGAGGGTCACCGGGGACCTCTTAAGAACCAAGCCCCAAGTTCTTTCTGACATCATACCCAAATAGGTGAGCCTATTCGGAGAGACTTCGTAAAATTTTCTTTGTCAAATGTAAGAATAAATATTATTTTTCAAGAAATTTAAAAGAGAAGCATAATATGAAAATACGGCAACAAGTTTTTAAAAGCATGAAATAAGATAGTGGCTCTAGTCGAGTAGGTCGTCGTTCTCGAAGTCTTCCGCCGAGAACTGAGTAGACGGCTGCTTTTCTACCAGATTTGTTTCAATTTGAGACTTCTGGCTCGCTTGATACAGATCTTGTAGATGTCGTGGGGTGCGACAGTTTCTGGACCAGTGTCCAGTCATGCCACATTTGTGGCATTTGTCCTCCCAATTTTTCTTGGGAATGGACATCAGTTCTGTGGTCTTCTTCCACTTCTTCTTTGTCCCACTTTTGCTGCTCTGGGGATGAAAATTGTTCTTGGGTGGACTTCTGGCCGGCCTCTTCTGGGCATTCCCCATGTTAGATCTGTCCTTATTTTTCTTCTGCTTCTTGGAAGAAAAATGAGCTTCTGGGAGAGGAGCTGAGCCTGCAGGGCGTAGGTTATGAGTGGCCAAGAGAAGTTCTCTGTTTTGCTCTGCCATCATCAGGGTGGAGTGCAATTCAGAGTACTTTGTGAACTTTCGTTCACGGTACTGTTGCATGAGGATTGCGTCCTTCTCGTGGAAGGATGTATATGTTTTTTCCAACATGCGATACTCCGAGACTTCTTCACCACACAACTTCAGGCGTGAGGTGATATTATGGAGAGCTGAGTTGTACTCAGCTACGGACTTAAAGTCCTGAAGTCGAAGGTTTTCCCACTCATACCTTGCACGTGGGAGGATTACATCTTTTTGATGTTTATAGCGGTCCTCCAGTGCAGTCCACAATTCCTTTGGGTCTTCTACAGTGAGGTATTCGGCCTTCAGGGTCCGATCAATGTGTCTCCTGATGTAGATTATGGCTTTCGCCTTATCTATATCAGAGACGTTCACTGTAGAAACAACCACAGCAGTGTCTGCTGTATTTTCCGTACCAGTGGCCGTAGCCGATGGAAGAGGAGTTGAAATTGTGGCTAATAAGTCCTGGGCACGTAAGTGGAACTTCAGGTCCACGTGCCAGCTCAAATAATTTTTCCCAGCAGCATCTAGTACTTCGAAATCGACACTCGCTATTTTGGCCATTTTATCTATCATGTGAAAAACATGCATAAATTAAAATTAAATATTTATGCGAGAGTCTCGAAGACAATTGAACAAGAACAACCAAATTTAATATTCTAACAACAATGATATTAATATCTAATTTGCTTCTGTTAATGAAATATTACCACATTTCAAGTAATAAATTAATGAAATATTATTCTGTTAATGAAATAATAAATTAACCAAATTTAATATTCCATCTATTTAGAAGATCAAATGCTTGAAATGCTTGAAATGGTTTTTTTTTTTTTTTTTTTTTTTTTTTTTTTTAGCAGAAAGTAACTATGAAGGCAAGTCAATTTAAGCAACAGAATGTAAAGAGTAACAAATCCTAAAGCAATTGTAAAAGAAATTATTCCCTCTAGCTTTGAACAGAAGCTAGCTTTGAGAGTAATAACAATATGTAAACAGTAACAAACAGGAACGAAAAATTTCTTCTGTAATAACAAATATGTTACTGGAAAAACAAACAGGAAAAGGAAGAACAAATAATAAATTTGTTTTACCTATAACCAGTATGTTACTGTAATAACAAATATGTTACTTTGAATGAAATTATTCCTAAAGCTTTGTTTTACCTATAAACAGTAACGAAAACTTTTTTTTTTTTTATTATTATTAATTATTATTCCGAATGAACAACAACAAACAGGAAAAACAAATAATAAATTTTTAAAGGCGATCTAACTCTTAGGAATAAATTTTTGATATATGACCAAATTGATAATGTCTGATAACAGTATCAATATTAAAATATCCTCTGTTCTGCAACTATTTTGTTTGTAAGAAGTAAATTCGTTAACAAAACAACTATTTGTTTTGAACGTTAGCAATATAAAAAATATCACTCTTAGATTGTTAGATATATATATTGCTAATTTTCATTCAAACAATAATTTGTAAAAAAAATTTAAGAAGTGTTACCAGTCGGATCGACTAGGAAAAAAAGGAGGATGACGTCGAGATCTGGACGTCGATTCACCTTGCTTCAGCAATCGTGCTGATAACGTGTTTGAAGGGAAACTAGAATTGTAGAATAGTATCTTTATTATTATCATCTCATCATATGGCAAGGGCCATATATATAGGTATAAAGGGACAACCCAAGGGTCATGAGTTACATAACCCAAGGGTCATGAGTTACATGATCCTAAGGGTCATGTGTAACTCATGACATAATGGGTGAATAGGTAAGGGTTTCATAACAAATAGAAACATAAACCATGAAATCTTGAAATAACGAAAAAAAGAAAAGAGAAGAAATCTCGCAGGAGAAACCTCCTAATAAAATCAAAGGAAAAGCATGGAGCTAATTAGCACACCGAAGAAATTCCAAAGGAATCCAAAAGAAAGTCATAGGTTTGTGTACTAATGTAATATCAGAAGGGAAACAAATGGAGGATAAGAAGATGTCACATGTACTATCACCAGCCAAAAAGATGCCGAGTCAAAGAAGAAATGCCAAATGGGTCTGAATATGGCTAGTCGATGGCTAAATAATGCTCGTTACCAGAATAAGTTAAATTAGCGATGCATGCAAACGTCACTATAATCACATAATTTACATCCCTAAAATGAATTAATGACATATTTGGTGACATTTTCAGTGGGTCACATTTTAGCTAGTTGCTGACAGTAAAAACTTGTTGTTTACTGCTACCGTTGTAAAGGAAAATGAAAATCAATTCCTAAACGTTACAAACGGCTACTTGCTCCTCTTCATGACATTTTAATAGCCATGATGAAATTTTAATTTTTCCCATTAACACCATTCATTGCATTGGGGTAATGGGCTGCCTATATATATTGAAACCTCATTTTCTTCTAAAACACACACAGAAATTCTTCTTCTTGAAATTCTCTAAAACTCTCGTCTCCTTCGTATTACCGCTGTTGTTCTTCGTTGCTCTGGACAGAGCTAAGTCGGGGTCACTCTCTCCAAGTCGTGTGCGGCAAGGAGATTCCGGTGGAGCGGAAATTTTACCACTAGGAGCGTTCGGATACGGTCTGCACATGTTAGCGCCGGGGTACAATTTTTCGATAGAAAACTGAAAAATCGTAACAATTGTACAAACAATCGTAATTACGTAACACTTCAAAGAAGGTACGTAAGTAAAATTCTATTAATGCTACACTTCACAGAAGTTGCACAAATAGAATTCTGATAATATCAACGCAAACACTTCACCGAAGGTGCGCTAATAAAATCCTGATACAACCAACAAAGAAAGTGACAGGCGAAAGGTGGAAAAACTCCTGCTGGGGTGAATGATCACCGTTGCTCAAAGCTTTATTCGCCCCACACGAATAGCTTCCAGGAACCAGCAAGTTCGTCGGAGAACTTGGAACACTCTGCTCTTCTGACTCCTCGGATGAACTTGAACTCCTGTGCAAAACGTAACGCTGGTACAATTCCTCTCTTCTCTCTCACAGCCTCTAAGCACTTGTAAACTTTCTGTCTACTACCTATGCATTAGTTCTAACCTGTGAGAGAGGAGGAGGAGGCCTTATATAAGCCCCTACAACAACTGCCCGGTTAGCACCATTTTAGGGACGTGGTAGTAACCACCCCGAACATGGAGCAACCGCTCAGAACATGTGAAGACACGTTCTGCTGCAAGTTGTGCCACTCACGTAACCAGCGTAATTTGTACTTTACGCACACAGCCCCTTTACGCTCCCTACGCACTTTACGCACACTGCGTACGCTGCGTACGCTGCGTACGCTGTGCACACTGCGCACTGGGCTGCATAACTGGGCCAGCGTGACTGGGCTCGCATAACGGGCCGCGCAACGCGGTCGCACAACGAGCGCAACTTAAGCGCACTATGCGCCTAGCGACGATGCTGACGTGCTAAGTGCAAAGTGCGCCAATAAAATGCCACATTACGCCTCATGAGCCCTTGAGCCCGAGTCCGAGCCCGAGCCCGAGTCCGAGTCCGAGTCGCTAAGCCCCTACGGGGCTTAGCTCCTATGGAAATAAATTTCCCAAGAGCAAAAAGCATGAATGCTTTAATTGTTGATTTTAGCCTTTTTCCCATTTAGAAAATAACCCCACATGGCAAACCCATGTGCACCTCTACACCACATGTGCATCTCCAATAATAGCAAAGCTAATATATAGAGATACAAACCATTTGTTTTTTTCCGATGTGGGACTAAAGCTTTCAATAGGAAAAAACCAAAAACCCAATAATCCCCCATATATCTCTATATATGGATATAAGTGTTCCCCACAGTAACTGTCCATCATGCATTAGGAGAGATGTCGCTGACGACTTGAATCTTCCCGTATGGGTCAAAAATCAAACTATAATACAAGAATGGACTAAGCCTTGAATTCTGCATCATAGCTGAAATTCTTTCCACTCACATAATATAGTTACATGTGCTTCTGGCTACACATTAAAGGCCCTGTGCCAGCCTGGTTTCAGTGTATAATTTTGGGTGTCTACAAGTTTATCCTCAAGAGACGGCCTGATATCTCTGTCCATACACTATAGGTGAGTTCATTATAAAGAGACATGGCATGAAGCGCTTTGCGCTTCCCTTGCGGTGCTACGCCGCTATGACATGGCTTAAAGCCGAGGCCTTACCCCGTACCGGGAACCTCATCGTAGTGTCATACTACTGTAGCATGAGGCAACTGCCTCTTTGTAGTGCCAAACTACCCAGCATGAAGCCTTAGGCTCCCTTGCGGTGTTACGCCGCAACGACATGGCTTGCAAGGCCAAGGCTTTATCCCTAACCGGGTACCTCTTGGTGGTGTCGTGCCACTGTAACATGAGGAACTCCTCCTCTTTGTAGTGCTGACTACACCCCTCTTTATTTTTTAACATACAGCATTAGGCTAACTGCCTATTTGCGGTGCTACGCCGCTGTGACTTGGCCTGTTAAGCCGAGGCTTTATCCTATTCCTGGGCAGTACCCCACATATAGGAACCTCATTGTGGAGTCACCCCACTGTAGCATGGAGTTTCACTCCTTGTAGTGCTGCTCTACCGTGCTTCCTGTAAAACACACCAGGCATTTACTCTGCCTGAGAACTCATTAAGGCAATTAAGCCATCCTTCCCACAGGAACCGTTTTTTGCAGAAAACAACAATAGACAACAGTGGTTGTAGGTCCGTAACCTCTCCATACCCAATAGAACATGTACCCACCGTTCCTGATATTCTTTCAGTTAATGGTCCTTCCTTGAACCAAAAGCTAGATGCCTAGTAGATAAATCTTTGAACTAATAGCATAAAACTTTATGGTAGGATTACAATAACTAATATCAGAATGCCTTCAAGCCCATTTTACAAGCTGTGTCATCGACCAGCTGGCGCTTGAGGCCCTTGGTGAATGGATCCGCCAGGTTCTCCTGACTCCGAACATCAATAACTGCAATTATACCTCTCTTAATAAGATCGTGTACTGCCCTGTGCTTTAACCGCACAGTCCTTTTCTTTCCGTTGAAAAGATCATTTGATGCCACCGCCGTAGTCGTCTGGTTGTCGCAGTATATCGGTATTGCCGGTATTTGTGCCCCAACTACTGGAAGGTCATACATGAGCTTCCGAAGCCATTCTGCTTCCTCGGCTGCAGTATTAAGTGCAAAGAACTCAGATTCCATGGATGACCGCGAGAGCATAGTTTGCTTCTTCGATTTCCACGATATAGCAGCTCCACCCATTGTGAAAATATATCCACCTGTGGACCTCTCGCTCTCCAAATCTGAGCACCAGATGGCATCACTGAAGCCTTCCACTACCTGCGGATCTCCGCTGTAGTACAGTGCATATGTCTGAGTCTTCTTGAGATATCTCATAACCCGTTTCACAGTCTTCCAGTGCTCAACACCAGGATTGCTCGTGAAACGACTCAGCATTCCCACGGCGAAAGCTATGTCAGGCCTTGTGGCATTAGTAGCATACATCAAACTTCCAATTACGCTTGCATACTCCAGCTGCCTGACGCTTTCTCCTGAATTAGGCTTCAGCTTCAAATCACACCTGTACGGCGTATCGATCCCTGGAAGATCCCGATACCCATAACGAGTGATCATTTTATCAATATAATGAGACTGTGACAGCGCTAGTCCATTGTCTGTCCGGATGATCTTGATCCCTAAGATCACATCAGCTTCCCCCAAGTCCTTCATACTGAACTTGCTTGAGATGAACTTCTTTGTCTCAGTGACACAGCTAATATTCGTACCTAGGATAAGCATGTCGTCCACGTACAGACAAACGATCACACCTCTTCCATCAGCGAACTTCGTGTAAACACACTTGTCCGTATCGCTGACCATGTAGCCATTTCACCTTATAACTTTGTCAAATTTCTCATGCCACATCTTGGGAGCTTGTTTAAGACTGTACAAGGATTTCACCAACTTGCAGACTTTGTCTTCAAGACCCCTGATGACAAATCCCTCTGGTTGTTGCATGTAAATCTCTTCGGTCAGCTTGCCATTTAGGAAAGCCGTATTCACATCCATCTGATGTATCACCATCTTATGTATTGCTGCGAGAGCAATCAATATTCTGATGGTGGTCATCCGGGCAACTGGAGCATACGTGTCAAAATAGTCAATCCCCTGCTTCTGAGAAAATCCCTTGGCTACCAACCTAGCCTTGAACTTGTCAATAGTTCCATCTGCTTTCATCTTCTTCTTGAAGATCCATTTGCATCCGATGGGTTTCGCTCCTTCAGGAAGATCAACCAACACCCAAGTGTTATTTGAGGTGATGGAATCAATTTCATTGTCAATCGTCTCCTTCCAGAAAACCGCTTCTCTGGTCTTCATCGCCTCATCATAGGTAAGCGGATCTGCTTCCACATGATAGGTGACAAAGTCACTTCCGAAGTCCTTCGGCCTCCTCACACGCTTAGCTGACGGCTTAGCTAGTTCTGGTTCAACCGTTGTTTCAACAACATCTTCTTGGACCACATCTTCATTGAAGACTTCAGTTTGCTGCGCACCCTCATTGTTCTCCGGTACATCCGCAAGAACAATATTCTTGTGCCTAGCAAATTTGTCTTCAAAATATTCTGCGTCGCGAGATTCAATGATATAATTTGACTCAATATCAAAAAATCTCCGAGCATCACTCTTCTCGGCATACACCAAGAAGATTGTCTTTGTAGTCCTTGTCCCAAGCTTCTGAATCTTCAGATCTGGAAGCTTGATATATGCCAGACACCCCCACACTCGAATGACATTCAAGTTAGGTCTGACTTTGAACCAGAGTTCATGAGGAGTAACGTCTGAAGTTGCATGAGGCACTCTATTTAGAATAAAAGTGGTCGTCAATGCAGCTTCACCCCAGTAGCACTTAGGAAGGCCAGCAGTCAACAACATTGAGTTAATCATTTCTGTTAACATTCTGTTCTTCCTCTCTGCTACTCCGTTTGATTGAGGAGAGTACGGAGCCGTAGTCTCATTGACAATTCCATGTTCTTTGCAGAACGATGCGAATTCATGAGACCTGTACTCCCCACCTCGATCACTTCTTATTCTTTTGAGTTGTTGTCCAGTCTGCCGTTCAGCTTCGGTTCTGAACACCTTGAACTTCTCGAATTCTTCGTCTTTAGCCTTCAGCAAATAGACGAACGCATACTTTGAGAAGTCATCGATGAAGGTTATAAAATACTTTATTCTGGCCTTTGTAGAGAACTGTTTGAAGTCACAGATATCCGAGTGTACTAACTCTAGAAGATCTGTACTTCGATTAACCCGAGGAAAGGGTTTCCTTGTGATCTTAGTTTGAGCACAAACTTCATATTTCTCTACCTTACCCCCACACTTGGAGATAAGCCCTAGACTAGACATTCTGTTAATTTGTTTAGAATGAACATGTCTTAGCCTATTATGCCACAACTCATAAGTATAAGCAGAATGAGTGATTGTATTAACAACATTGAACTGATTTACAAGCTGAATCTTGAACATTCCTTCGGTGTAAAAAGCTTTTCCGAAATATGTTCCCTTGATAGACATCACCATCTGGCCAGCATTGATGTCCATCCTGAGACCTGTGTTGTAGAGTAGGCCTCCTGAGATCAGGTTCTTGGCGATAACAGGTACGTGCTTCACGCCTTGAAGCGTCAGAGACTTCCCCGAAGTCAGCTTCAACACCACCGTCCCGATCCCGAGCACTTCAGCTTGTGCCTGGTTCGCCACCATAACCACATCAGAAGTAGGGGTGTAGGTGGTGAACCACTCCTTGCTGGAGCAAACATGGCAGGTGGCTCCAGTATCTACCCACCAGTCAGCATCAGTTCCTACCGCATCAACCTGCACAATCATAGCAACAACATCAATGATCATAGAAACCTTACTAGGTTCTACTTGCTCCGATTGCTTGGTTTTTGTTTTGCACTCATTCTTAAAGTGGCCCTTCTTGCCACACTTGAAGCAAGACATTTGAGACTTTGGCTTCTTCTTCTTGATAGAAGTTCCCTTGACATTTAGATTGTCAGGGTCCTTCTTCTTGCTGTGGGAAGCCACCTGCTTTCCCCTTGGTTCCTTGGTATGAACCATATTGGCGTTAGCCAGTTGCTTGGACAGTGCGTCCACCTTCAGTTGAGCCCGCATCTGGTCCTCAACATAGATTTCCTGCAGGAGATCTTCAAGGGTGATCTCCAGCTTCTTCCTATGCATGTTTGCATAGAACTTGCTCCACCCAACGGGGAGCTTTGAGACAATTCCTCCAACAACAAACTTGTCGGGGAGGGGCATTTCCTCGTCTTCTAACTTCTGTCGCAGTTTCAGGAACTCCTTCACCTGCGGCAGCATAGACTTTTCGTCCTCAAAGAACCACTTGTGATATTTTTCAACCACAAAGATTTTACTGCGGTTCTTGTCTTCTTCGTAGAGTTTTTCTAGAGATTCCCATATGTCTCTAGCGATATTCTTCTTAGAATAGGATTCTGCAAGGGAATCTTCCATAGCATTCAGGATTAGCAGCCTGTAAATACTATTTTCCCTTCTCCATTTTGCTTGCAGTTTAGTAGCCGCGGTAATCGCGGCAGCGGACCCAACATCTGGAACAGTAGGTTCTTCCTCCAAAAGCACGTGATCTACGTCTTTGAGTTGAAGGGTTAGATATACCTTCCTCTTCCAGACTTGGTAATGTTCTCCATCAAACTTTTCTAACTTGTAAAAGTCAGAATTGAAGAGAGAAACATTAACGTTTTCCATCGTAGCAATAAAGCTTTGAGATTGTTAGCGCCGGGGTACAATTTTTCGATAGAAAACTGAAATATCGTAACAATTGTACAAACAATCATAATTACGTAACACTTCAAAGAAGGTACGTAAGTGAAATTCTATTAATGCTACACTTCACAGAAGTTGCACAAATAGAATTCTGATAATATCAACGCAAACACTTCACCGAAGGTGCGCTAATAAAATTTTGATACAACCAACAAAGAAAGTGACAGGCGAAAGGTGAAAAAACTCCTGCTGGGGTGAATGATCACCGTTGCTCAAAGCTTTATTCGCCCCACACGAATAGCTTCCAGGAACCAGCAAGTTCGTCGGAGAACTTGGAACACTCTGCTCTTCTGACTCCTCGGATGAACTTGAACTCCTGTGCAAAACGTAATGCTGGTACAATTCCTCTCTTCTCTCTCACAGCCTCGAAGCACTTGTAAACTTTTTGTCTACTACCTATGCATTAGTTCTAACCTGTGAGAGAGGAGGAGGAGGCCTTATATAAGCCCCTGCAACAACTGCCCGGTTAGCACCATTTTAGGGACGTGGTAGTAACCACCCCGAACATGGAGCAACCGCTCAGAACATGTGAAGACACGTTCTGCTGCAAGTTGTACCACTCACGTAACCAGCGTAATTTGCACTTTACGCACACAGCCCCTTTACGCTCCCTACGTACTTTACGCACACTGCGTACGCTGCGCGCACTGGGCTGCGTAACTGGGCCAGCGTAACTGGGCTCGCGTAACGGGCCGCACAACGTGGTCGCGCAAGTGGCTCGCACAACGAGCGCAACTTAAGCGCACTATGCGCCTAGCGACGATGCTGACGTGCTAAGTGCAAAGTGCGCCAACAAAATGCCACATTACGCCTCATGAGCCCTTGAGCCCGAGTCCGAGCCCGAGCCCGAGTCCGAGTCCGAGTCCGAGTCGCTAATCCCCTACGGGACTTAGATCCTATGGAAATAAATTTCCCAAGAGCAAAAAGCATGAATGCTTTAATTGTTGATTTTAGCCTTTTTCCCATTTAGAAAATAACCCCACATGGCAAACCCATGTGGACCTCCACACCACATGTGCATCTCCAATAATAGCAAAGCTAATATATAGAGATACAAACCATTTGTTTTTTTCGATGTGGGACTAAAGCTTTCAATAGGAAAAAACCAAAAACCCAACAGCACATAGACCCGAGCTAACTCTTAGGGCAGTGCTACGTGCACGACTTCCTCGGAGGCTGGTAACTTTAATTTAATTTATTTTACTGCAGATTTAAATCCGAAGTTTTTGAAGATTTTTCTAACAATCTAAGAGTTAGTCCTTTCGCCTATAAGCCGGAAACATTCTTTTTTGCTTGCTGTTACATATTTTGCTTGCTACTATTTACAAGGCCAATAAGTATTTAATTAAGAGATAATCCCTTCGCTGGTACAGAGCGATAATCCCTTCCTTTTTGCTTGCAATAATCCCTTCGCTGGTACAAGGTTAATAAGTATTTAATTAAGGGATAATCCATTCCTTTTTTGCTTGCTGCTACATAGCTTCTGTTATCTCTATTTAATTAAAGGCCAATAAGTATTATTAACTTTCAAAAATAAGTACCATATAAGTGTACCTTACAATTTTTTTAAACTTTCCAATTATGCCTTCTAATTATTACTACTAATTTTTCAATTATACTTGCTACTGCATTTGTTGAGAACAATAATTGTAGCATTACCTCTAAAATTTTTCTAGCCATTACTGTAGCAACTACTTCTAAAATAATTTCCTTAGAAAAATTTGTTGTAGAAGAAATTTGTGTACACAATTGCATACCATAGCAAATAATTATCTTACCAAAGTTTGTTGATACTTAATAACTTGCTTGCAAAAGTTTCTTAGCCAAATTGCCTTATACTTACCTATATTTGCAATTGTTAACTATTGATATTTACTGTTAAATATTGCTTTATTGGCATAGTGATAAATTACCATTTATAATTATTCACAATGCCATTTATTTCAATATCACAATTTATTACATCGGCAATACATATTGTCAATCTCATTTAGCCCTTAAGCATTCCATTGAAAATTACCAGTCCAACATATTATTGCTTAACAAATATTCGAAAAATTATTGCTAGACAATTTTTATTATAGAATTGTCCTCATTTAAGCACTATATTGTTTAACAAATTTTGTTTAGATATTGTTCAAGAAATTGTTTACTATTTGTCAATTAGTTGTCATATCAGTAACAAATATATTGTTATTAGCTATATAACAATTGTTGTTTCATAAGTCTGTTTCTAGAAATTGACATCTTAGACAAATAATTATTGTGGTAGTACATTTTTTGTCAATACTAGTTTAGTAACATATTTTACTCAATATTTTAATTTTGGCTAAATCAAACAATTAATTAATTTAGTAAAATTCCTTTAATTTTAAAGTTGTAAAGTTAAGATTTGTTTGGAAACAAGCCGAAAGGGCCCTTCTGTCAACAAGGCGAAAAATCGTCTAAGCGACCGGTACTTAAGAGTTCCTAGTGAACCTCCGCTTGCTGGGATCCGGCCCCTACAGCTAACCCGACCTTATCAAAACTTGAAAAACCAAAAATTTAAAGGTCTATTACTAAAATTATTTTAATTGTTAATTTTAGCTTAAAGCCATCTTATTGAGTAAATACAATCTTTTACAGACCTTAGAAAACATGACTTCCAAGGAAGAGACTTTCTCTGTAAAGCCTGCAAAATTCAATGGCACCTATTTCAAGAGGTGGCAGAGCCAGATGAAATTTTGGCTTACCACCTTAGGTCTGATTTCTGCCATTGATGGGTCCACACTCATCTCAAATAATTCTGATGAGACTGAGTCTGACGTAGGGGTATCCAAATCATCCTCCTCTTCTATACCCAAGATCCCTAAGGAAATAGACTACCATTGCTTCCACATAATCTTAAGCGCTATGTCTGAGTCTCTCTACGACATATTTTTTGAATGTAAAAGCGCTAAAGAACTCTGGGATGCTTTGGAAGATGAGTATGGTTGTGATGATGCTGGAATTGATAGATTCAATTCCACCACATTCAACCAAATATGTCATGGTAGATAACAAACCTATTAATGACCAAATCCATGAGTTCTAAGAACACCTTAGGCAAGTTCAAGTCAAGGGAATTTTCTTTTCTACTGAGCACAAAATAGGATGCTTGATAGATAAACTCCCCTCCTTGTAGCCTCAGGGTACAAATTGTGATGGAGACCAATAAAGTAGTTTTTTCTATGAATAATTTGTTTGTGGGAAAAGGATTTGTGAAAGATGGATTCTTTATTTTAAGTATCATGAATAAAAATTTCAAATTCTTCTTTTGTTGCAAATGTTGAATCATCAAATGTTTGGCATGGTAGATTAGGTCATGTGAACTTAGGATCTATTAAAAGAATGATGAACTTAGATCTCATCCCTAAGACTCCTATAGATGATGAGAACAAATGTGAGATTTGTATGTTCAAGCCAAACACACTAGATTATCTTTCAAATCTGTCTATAGAGATTCTGAACTCCTAGAACTTATCCATAGTGATGTTTGTGACTCCAATAGGGTCTTGACCCGAGGCGGTAGGAAATACTTTGTTACTTTTATAGATGACCATTCAAAGTATTGTTACACCTACCTCCTTAAGACCAAAGATAAAGTTCTAGACAGATTCAAGGTCTATAAATCTGAAGCTGAGAACCAGTTGGATATGAAGATTAAGATTTTTAGATCAGATCGTGGTGGAGAGTATACCTCAAATGAAATGACTAACTTCTGTGAAGAGCATGAAATTATTCATGAGGTAACTGCTCCTTATTCACCACAATCCAATGGAGTTACTGAAAGAAAGAATCGCACTCTTTTAGATATGGTCAATGCCATGCTTCTCAGCTCAGGTGCCCCTGATAATCTTTGGAGAGAAGCCTTATTGTCAGCATGTTATATTCTTAATAGGATACCCAGTAAGACTAATGATAAGACACCATATGAGTTATGGAAAGGTCGAACCCCTAGGATTAATTACCTCAAAGTTTGGGAATGTCTTGTTAAGGTAGGAATTCCTGAACCCAAAAAGAGGAAGATAGGACCTAAGACTGTAGATGCAGTATTCATAGGATATGCCATAGATAGCAATGCTAATAGATTTCTTGTAACCCATTCTGAAGTAAATAAAATCTCTAATAACACAATTATTGAAGCTAGAGATGCAGTTTACTTTGAGAACATTTTTTCCTTCAAGGATAGAACCCCTTCATCTTCCTCTAACCCTTCTCTCATTACATCTACTAGTTCTCATGATCCAGTACCCAGTTCTCAACCTGAACAAGTCATAGAACCTAGAAGGAGTAAAAGAGAAATGATTAAAAAGAATTTAGGAGAAGGATTCTTCACATTTTTGATAGAAGGTGATCCCTCAACTTATGAAGAAACCATATCCTCTCCTGATGCCCCTTTCTGGAAAGAAGCTATTAACAATGAGTACAACTCCATCATGGAGAACAATACTTATTTTTTTGCAGACCTTTCTTTAGGCAGCAAACCAATATGTTGTAAGTAGATCTTTAAGAAGAAACTTAGAGCCGATGGTACCATAGAAAAATATAAGGCTAGATTAGTAGCCAAAGATTTTACCCAGAAAAAAGGATTATATTACTTTGATACCTATTCTCCTGTTGCTGAAATTTCTTCTATTAGAACCCTCATAGCCTTAGCTTCCATTCATGACTTGCTGATCCATCAAATAGATATAAAGACAGCATTTCTAAATGAAGATCTAGAGGAAGAGATCTATATGGAGCAACCTGAAGGTTTTGTTGCTAAAAGTGAAGAAAAGAAGGTTTGTAGAATATTAGTAAAATCTCTTTATGGCCTAAAGCAAGCTCCCAAGCAATGGCACAACAAATTTGACAAAGTCATTATAAAATTTGGTTTTGTACCAAATAAATATGACAAATGTTTGTATTCTAAAAATACAAATAAAAGTTGTGTTATCTTATGCTTGTATGTTGATGATATCCTTATTTTAGGATCTTTACTGGAATTGATAAATAATACTAAGAATTATTTATCGAATCAGTTTGATATGAAAGACCTAGGTGAGGCAAATCTGATCCTAGGAATGCAAGTGTCAAAAAGGAAAGAGAGCTATACTCTATCCTTAGCACATTCAATTGAGAAAATGCTAAGGAAGTTTGAGTACTTTGATAAGAAACCTGCCCTTACCCCTTATGACAGTAATGTTGTTCTCAAGAAGAATGAAGGATCTCCTATAGAATAACATAGATATTCATAAATGATTGGGTCTCTCATGTACATAACTAACAAGAACAGACCTGATATTGTATTTGCTATTGGGAGACTAAGTAGGTACACTAGTAACCCAAATCAATCACATTGGACTGCATTGGACAGAGTATTTAGATATCTTAAGGGAACTCTAGATTATAAACTTCATTATACTAGACATCCTGATATCATAGAAGGTTACTCCGATGCAAATTGGGTAACTGATTCACATGATGTAAAATCCACTACTGGATATGTTTTTACCCTAGCAGGAGCTGCAATCTCCTGGGGATCATGTAAACAAACTATCATAGTCAGAAGTACAATGGACTCTGAAATGATAGCTTTGGATACTACATGTACAGAGGCCGAATGACTTAAAAATCTTATTATGCATATACCTATTTTTGTTCATCCTGTTCTTCCAATTTCTATAAACTGTGATAATAAATCTTTTATAGAACTACTAAAGCATAATTCTGTGAATGCTAAGATGAACAGGCACCTGCAGCTGCGCTTCAAGTCAATAAAGAGCCTATTGGGCAAATATGTGGTTCTTGACTATATAAAGTCAGAAAAGAACCTTGCAGACCACTTGACGAAGGGTCTGTCTAGTACATCGATCCTAGAATCATAGAGGGGGATGTGGTTAAGCCCATAGTATAGTCACCAGCAGTGGCAACCCAACCGAGTCTGACTGGAGATCCCAATAAGCCGGTTCAATGGGTAGGAACAAGCTGGACTAGGTGACTATTATGGAACACTGACCTGAGATTAAATTCTCTTTAAAATAAAAGCCCAGGAGGCTGTACATGTGTACATTCATACCTCATCCCTATGGTGACAGTGTTCCTTTTGTGATATGGATAGGTTGAGTTTAAACTCTTAATAAGTCCAAGCATAATATGCAGGGTTGATTCCTATCACCAACCCTTAAGGACTTACCTATATGAGAGGTCGTGAGGGCCGCGACTATAGGACAGGGCGATCCTAGACAACTGTCATGAATGTGTAAAAGTGCGCATGGCCAACCAAACGCGCCATCCGATAGACCCAAGTACTTCTAGCGTACTATGTGTGCTATTTTTTCGAGTCTGGTTCAAGAAGACTGATTCAAGGCGTAGTCCATCAAGCTCTTCTTCAGACAAAGACAATAGTCACTACGTGAGATTCAAGGCTATAGTCCATCTCATTTATGCATAGTATACAACTGCCCAGAAATTCTCTTACTCTTTCTTTCTTTCTTCCACTTCGGAACTTGATTTTTGGGGGAGGATTGTTGTTTACAGCTACCGTTGTAAAGGAAAATGAAAAATCAATTCCTAAACGTTACAAACGGCTACTTGCTCCTCTTCATGACATTTTAATAGCCATGATAAATTTTAATTTTTTCCATTAACACCATTCATTGCATTGGGGTAATGGGCTGCCTATATATATTGAAACCTCATTTTCTTCTAAAACACACACAGAAATTCTTCTTCTTGAAATTCTCTAAAACTCTCGTCTCCTTCGTATTACCGCTGTTGTTCTTCGTTGCTCTGGGCAGAGCTAAGTCGGGGTCACTCTCTCCAAGTCGTGTGCGGCAAGGAGATTCCGGTGGAGCGGGGATTTTACCACTAGGAGCGTTCGGATACGGTCTGCACATAGACCCGAGCTAACTCTTAGGGCAGTGCTACGTGCACGACTTCCTCGGAGACCGGTAACTTTAATTTAATTTATTTTACTGCAGATTTAAATTCGAAGTTTTTGAAGATTTTTCTAACAAAACTTACTAACCGACGTAGTAAAGGACGTCGTTGCTCGTCGATAAATTAGCGATGTTTATGGCATACCTACATATGACATGCCAATAGCGATGTAGTAATGTCCCTATTCGTCCCATTAGCAGCGACTATTTTAGCGGTGTTATCTTGATTTTGCGACGTCAATTAGGACATTGGCAAAGTCTGTCATATCAACAGTTTTGCAACGAAGTGGCCACGTTTAGCAATGGTATTTTATTTTTTATATTAGTGACATTGACTGATTCGCTAATCGTCAATGAACTTGCCATATTATATCGCAGCTAGTGACTACTTAGAAAGGATTAGCGACATTCGGATACATGTAGCAATATTTGGATATACATTAGTAACTTGTTCTTTGTGTCACTAAACGTTCCTAACTTAAAATAAATAAATAAATATGCAGCATTATAGAAAAACACAAAATACGTAATACCATAAACTGTTTGATACAACATATAGTACATAATACCCATATAGAACAGAGATAATATTCATAGTACACATAGAGTACATAGCAAATCGAACCACTAAAAAAAAAATCCTCCAATAGAACAAATAAATTTTATTTATACAATAAATCGTCATAATTTGTCGTAGTTAATTTTCTTTTATATATATATATATATATAATACATATAAAAAAATATTTTCCATCCTTATTCAAATACAATAATTATTCAATATATTGATGACTGTGTCCACCTTTGTCATGGAATCAATGCCATAGATGTGTTTGTCTTCCCTTTTTTTATTTATTTCCAGTTTGTTTGCATTCAGTTTCCTTAGAACTTGCGGAGAATATTTTTGCGAATTAGGCAGACGAGACTATAGCTCTAGTGACTCCCAGCAATAAGATATGCCATACCTGATTTCTAAAAAAAAATAGAAGACAAATTACATAAGAAAAAAAAGATGGACGAAGGATAAGAATGTGCATGCGTTAAGAGACTGTGATTTATTATTCTTTTGCTATCGTAGCTACATGGTATTCACATTCAAGGTCTTTGACAGAATTCATGTTATGAGAAGACATTCTTGTGGTTCTCATACGTGTTGTGTTTTAACACCTATATGAGAACCAAAAGGATATTTTGTTTTCGAATGAAAGAGATTAAACATTTCACTTTTTAAAACTTTTTCTATAACTTGTTCTACTAAGGATTCTATTACAAAAGATGTAATTACAATAAAAATATTCCAATTACAAGTTTTAGATTCTAGAGGGTGTAGCGATAAGAGTCTAGTAGCGCATGACTACTTTTTCCTATTAACGATCCGACTTCATGTGCAAGAATGACGCGATACTTCCTCCATCGTAAATATGAATTTCAAAAAGTATACTTGAGAGCAACTTCAGTATTCTTCAATAACATGTCTACTAGCTAAAGGTGGAAATGACGTACTAGCCCCAAGGGAGCCACCTTATTCTTGGAGAAGGCAAAATATGTAAGGCATGATGCACAAAGTGTTGAGATATTGATTGGACAGAATATAAGTGCATGGGTTATGCTCATGCCCTCCTCATTTGTAATAAAATTGATGCTATTTAAAGCCAAAACTCAAAAAATGGCAAATTGTTCAGTTTTTCGCAGAAATAGACTGAAAATGGCAGACTATTTAGTTTAATACTGAAATTAAAACTGTGAAAATCCAGACTGAACAGTCCATTTCAACATGGATCGCCTCCACGCTGGAAGGAAATTCCAGCGACGCTTGGTCTTCTCCAACGTAACATCTTCAAGCGTGGAAGATCTTCATGCATGAAGCGTGGGTTGTCTTCCACGGGTCCCACTGTCATAATGGCTATTCTAAAACGCAATGACGACAGCCGCTCTCATAAAGGAAGACCCCATGTTTCCATAGCATTTTCTATTAAATATTGTGCTACTTCGAAATCTATAATGTTCAGCATTGATGGCGCTTTAAATGTCACTTAAATGAACCTACGGTGGAATACAATTCAGTGTGAGCACCATTCACGTTGGAATGTAGCTCCAGCGTGGACCCCATCACGCTGGAATGGAGATCCATAGTGGATACACTTCACGCTGGATGTAGCTTCAGTATGGACACCCTTCATGCTGGAACACAGCTCCAGTGGGAAAGTCCTTCAAACTGGAAGGCTGCTCTAGCGTGAAACTTCTTGTCTGATTCAGTGAAAGATTGGTTTTTTTTTTCTTTCTCTTAAGTATGAAATTTTTTTCTGGAGGCTTCTCTCCGCGCCTCCACGAGAGAGGTTGAAGATAGAAGAAAATCTAATTGCAACGACATTCTCTCTATTCTCTCTAAGATATAGGTTGGAGGTGTTGGAAATTCTTCAATAATACTTCGATTTAAATTTGCAATAAAAAAAATAAACTGTTACCGGCCTCCGGAGAAGTCGTGCACGTAGCACTGCCCTAAGAGTTATCTCGGGTCTATGTGCAGACTGAATCCAAACGCCCTTAGTGGTAAAATCTCCGCTCCACCGGAATCTCGTTGCCGCACACGACTTCGAGAGAATGACCCTGACTTAGCTCCGCCTAGAGCAACAAGGAACAACAGCAGCCGCACGAAAAAGACGAGAAATTTAGAGAGTTTCGAGAAGAATATTTTCTGTGTGTAATATGGAGGAGTGGGACAAGATATATATAGGCCATTCCGAGGAGGAGAATGATGGCAGATTTAAAGAGTTAATTAAGAGGAACGTTATGAACGTTACAAAAATAATTTCCATCACATGGTTCATTGAACATGGACGAAATTCAAAATCGAACCGTTACAGAAATAAATGTGTGATAACGGACAGAAACTTGAATGAAAAAACCAAAAAATTCTTTAGGGTCTCAGCCCGAACTCCAAGTGAAAGTCGAATCAGCATTCGGTGCCCGCAGATGTGGGCACGTACCCGCACCCGTTACGTACGCCGAACCGAGCCGAGCCGGGCTGGGCGGCGGCGACGGCGCGCGCGTGTGGCCCATGGGGCTCCCACACAAATCTTCAAAGAAGCAAAGTGGAAGAAAGGGATATATGCACAATGAATGCAATACAATCAGCCAATGTAGGACTATTGAGCTTTTGTTATGAAAGCTACAGCTAATAACCCCCCCCAAAAGCTCAAGTTCCAAGATAATATAAAGAAGAAGAATAAGATAAGAGTAAGAAAATTTCTGGACAGTTGTATACTATGCATAAATGAGATGGACTACAGCATTGAATCTCACGTAGTGACTATTATCTTTTTCTGAAGAAGTGCTTGATGGACTACGCCTTGAATAAGTCTTCTTGAACCAGACTCAGACAATAGCACACATAGTATGCTAGAGGTACTTGGGTCTATCGGGTGGCGCATTTATTTGGCTATGCGTACTTTTACATATTCATGAGAGTTGTCTAGGATCGCCCTGTCCTATAGTTGCGGCCCTCACGACCTCTCATATGGGTAAGTTCTTAAGGGTTGGTGATAGGAATCAACCCTGCATATCATGCTTGGACTTATTAAGAGTTTTAAACTCACCCTATCCATATCACAAAAGGAACACTGTCACCATAGGGATGGATATCAATGTACATATGTACAGCCTCCTGGGCTTTTATTTTAAAGAAAATTTAATCTCAAGGTCAGTATTCCATAATAGTCACCTAGTCCAGCTTGTTTCTACCCATTGAAACGGCTTCTTGGGATCTCCAGTCAGACTCGGTTGGGTTGCCACTGCTGGTGACTATACTATGGGCTTAACCCCATCCCCTTCGATGATTCTAGGATCAAAGTTTTAGACAGACCCTTCGTCAAGTGGTCTGTAAGGTTCTTTTCTGATTTTATATAGTCAAGAACCACATATTTGCCCAATAGGCTCTTTATTGACTTGAAGCGCAGCTGCAGGTGCCTGTTCATCTTAGCATTCACAGAATCATGCTTTAGTAGTTCTATAACAGATTTATTATCACAGTTTATAGAAATTACAGGAATATGATGAACATAAACAGGTATATGCATAATAAGATTTCTAAGCCATTCGACTTCTATACATGTAGTATCCAAAGCTATCATTTCAGAGTCCATTGTACTTCTGGCTATGATAGTTTGTTTACATGATCCCCAAGAGATTGCGGCTCCTGCTAGGGTAAAAACATATCCAGTAGTGAATTTCACATCATGTGAATCAGTTACCCAATTTGCATCGGATTAACCTTCTATGATATCAGGGTGTCTAGTATAATGAAGTTTATAATCTAGAGTACCCTTAAGATATATAAATACTCTGTCTAATGCAATCCAGTGTAACTGATTTAGGTTACTAGTATATCTACTTAGTCTCCCAATAGCAAATGCAATATCAGGTCTAGTCCTATTTGTTATGTACATAAGGGACCCAATCATTTGTGAATATCTATGTTGTTCTATAGGTGATCCTTCATTCTTTTTTAGAACAACATTATTATTATAAGGGTAAGGACAGGTTTCTTGTCAAAATACTCAAACTTTCTTAGCATTTTCTCAATTGAATGTGCTAAGGATAGAGTATAGACCTCTTTCCTTTTTGACACTTGTATTCCTAGGATCAGATTTGCCTCACCTAGGTCTTTCATATCAAACTGGTTAGATAAATAATTCTTAGTGTTATTTATCAGTTCCAGTGAAGATCCTAGAATAAGGATATCATCAACATACAAGCATAAAATAACACAACTTTCATTTGTATATTTAGAATACAAAAATTTGTCATATTCATTTGGCACAAAACCAAATTCTATAATGACTTTGTCAAATTTGTTGTGCCATTGCTTGGGAGCTTGCTTTAGGCCATAAAGAGATTTTACTAATCTACAAACCTTGTTATCTTGATCTTTAGCAATAAAACCTTCAGGTTGCTCCATATATATTTCTTCATCTAAATCTCCATTTAGAAATGTTGTCTTTACATCCATTTGATGGATCAACAAGTCATAAATGGAAGCTAAGGCTAGGAGGGTTCTAATAGAAGAAATCCTAACAACAGGAGAATAGATATCAAAGTAATCTAATCTTTTTTTCTGGGTAAAACATTTGGCCACTAATCTAGCCTTATATTTTTTATGGTACCATCGGCTCTAAGTTTCTTCTTAAAGATCCACTTACAGCCTATTGGTTTGCTGCCTAAAGGAAGGTCTGCTAAAAACTAAGTATTGTTCTCCATGATGGAGTTGTACTCATTGTTAATAGCTTCTTTCCAGAAAGGGGCATCAGGAGAGGATATGGCTTCTTCATAAGTTGAGGGATCACACTCTATCAAAAATGTGAAGAATCCTTCTCCTAAGTCCTTTTCAATCCTTTCTCTTTTACTCCTTCTAGGTTCTATGACTTGTTCAGATTGAGAATTAGGTATTTGATCATGAGAACTAGTAGATAGAGTAAGAGAAGGGTTAGCGGAAGATGAAGGGGTTCTTTCCTTGAAGGAAAAAATGTTCTCAAAGTAAACTGCATCTCTAGCTTCAATAATTGTGTTATTAGAGATTTTATTTACTTCAGAATGGGTTACAAGAAATCTATTTGCATTGCTATCTAGGACATTGTCACGCCCCGCTCCCGTAGGAGCGATCGTCCTCGCTAAGGCGTGATGCCGCACGAGCCTAGATTGCGCTCGTGCAAGGCGGGTTCCATAACGGCCGATTGCAGCGGCTACGACGGGGTCGTCGCACAGAAGTCCCGTGCAGAGACATTGAATATATTGCAGCGGAATTTAAAGAACACATGAACACAAGTGTTTCAAAGAAAGCTCTTTTATTGATATTGAATTCAAGGATTACATTGTGGGCGCAAGGCCAATTACAAGTCTCTCAAGTCTCACTTTTCTCTCATTTTACAAGTCACTCTGCTCTCTCTCATCTCTCGATACAATACTTGATTCCAGCGGAAGCTTCGGAAGGCGATGTCCATACATTACGTCCTGTATAAGTCTTCAGATCACGCGACCGCACGCTTCGACTCGCCAAGGAACTCCGTGCCTCGACGCATCCAAGCGAGCTCCGCGCCACGAGCTTCTACCTATGCCTGCACATGAAACACTGTGTGGGTGTCAGTACCACTGTACTGGTGGAGTGAGCTTCTCGCCCACCCATACAAAACCTACACGTTCATTTACTTTGTGCAACTTAAATCCCTTTCGATTGTCTTTCTAGTCTTGTCTTAAGATCAGTTTTAGGACCGGCGCCTTAGCGCAACTTGTGTATCGGAACCATCTCGTGCTTGCAATGTCAACGTTAACTCATACTTGTCACTAGACCACTCCTCGTGCCCACAACGTTAACCTATCAAGTCGTGTTCGCCTTACGGCCATAATCAGAGACGCAGCTACACGAAAGACTCCATTTCCTTGCCTCTAGACCTTTCTCGTGCTTGCATTGTTGACGCACCGACTCATACTTATCTTTCGTGCCAAACTCTGGGACGTAACGACTCGGTCGTGCCATGAACTCGATTTATTGCATCGATAACTCTGAGGCAACGCCTCCTCGCTTAGTCTTGCCTATACTTGTGTTGTGACAACGCGGCCGTGCCTCATATTTCGAGGCCGAGCCCAATAACTCGACATAACTTCATACAACTAGCCCTACGGCCCTTTTTGACTTAACTCGCAACTTAAAAGTCGACGCCACATCTCGTGCCGAAGCACGTCGCCTTTGCTGTAGCTAAATCTTAGGCTCCGACATTGTGTCTTTTTAACTCATACATATTCAACTCAATCCAAAGGCACGCACACGGATTGCCGCCCGTGCCGACACAAAACTTACCATATTAGTTGAAAACAACAATTATTATTAAGTGTTTGTTATGGGATTGGCCTAACCAGCCGCCTTGGACGTAGCCTGGCAGTACGGGACCCTTGCAACGCAAGTAGCGAGCCCCGATGTAAGTCCCCGTCTTACCGATCGCCTTACCAGCGTTGCCTATTACCCAGCTCGGCTACAACCAGTTTCTTCCTAGGCCGAGTCGGTCCCGTGGCCGCGGGTCGCCGCTCGAAGAAACCACCCCTTGTCGACAAGTGTCCAAGTTCATAAGGGTTACATGGAGTGTTTTAGGATACAGTTTGGGCTTGTTATGTGATCAATTCATTTACTTGGTTGTTTTAACTCTTTTCCTTTTTCATACTTCCTTTGCAGAGCCCCTAACCAGGGTTGCCTCGGCGACTGAACCACAGTCCCGACATATTTTCTCTCGGCGACTAACCATCGCTTAGACTTAACATTCTTTGAACTCAGGGAACGGCTACTGCATAGCCTTCCAACTTAACTTGAACATAGCGTGTTTCCTTTAAGTGTCGACCGACCGTGGCTAACTTTCCACTGAACCAACCGTGGCTCGTGCCTCTAAACCGACTCGTGTTCGACGCAACGCTGTCGCCCATGTCATACTCCATATGACGGGCCTTGGAATCGTGGGACTATTTAACTTGACAACCGCAGAATGAGCGGGACAGCACGTAGAATAACTTAGGTCGACCGGCATAACTTTGCCTAACTCGCTCAAGCCTACAACTTAACCCAAGGGACGAGCAAAGGCTACGCCAAGCCTTGCGGGACAGGACCGTGCATGCTTTAGCAAGCATTTGTGCGGGCGACGCCTATGACTTAGGCTAACTCTCAACTTTTGCACCGAAGACCAACTTT
Source organism: Iris pallida (assembly GCA_029216955.1). Taxonomy (NCBI): domain Eukaryota; kingdom Viridiplantae; phylum Streptophyta; class Magnoliopsida; order Asparagales; family Iridaceae; genus Iris; species Iris pallida. The sequence continues at coordinate 591,714 of JANAVB010012998.1, read as the reverse complement.
CCTTCTCCCAAGCCACGGGACGAAGGACCGAGTGTCATTTTCAAAGCACGCCGTGCACCAACTCTAAGCCGACCGTGGGACGTTTTCCATGTTCTAACTCATTTTGACCCGTCGGGATTATTCCCTTAGCCATGTGGATGCGTAGCTTTTATTATCAAGCCTAACTTGTGCAAGTTGAAAACACGATTTATTATGTGAAGGCAAAGATGAGGAGAGTTCACCGAAACTACCCCACCTGAGCGATGTCTCCGAGCAAGCCGTTGCAAGGCTAAGACCGAACGCCGTCGGCGTTTCGATTCCTCCGATTGACTTTGCGGGACGGGGCACTACAACATACACCACTCAGAACAAGTCTCGTCCTCGAGACTTTCCTGAGGGCAAGTCATCCTACCATTTCTATGGCCAAGACTTAATCATACACATTTCGCCTACGCGTTCCTTCGATTCCGAGCCACGCTCGCACTAGTATCAATCTTTTCCTTTAACGCGATTTCAAGGTCTCGACACACTCCCACATTTCAAGCCTTGCTTGAACTCGCCGCATCACTTGGCTGGATCGTGCACGCATTCCAAGCGTCCCTAAAATACATGCATTCAGCCAAGCCGCATGATAGAAAATTTGTCATTCTCACTCGAGTCGCATCGTGCACATACCCAGGCGTCCCTGAAATATATGCTTGTCAGCCGAATCTCGTGAGCAGGGTTTTCTACATTCGTGATTCACGCTATCCATCCATGCCAATCCTCAAGATCAATCCTTCGACTGATAACTCATGAAACATGGCGTCTCGCCTAACCGCTAGGCCATTTCCTTTCGAGGCTAAGTCAATGTCAGGATTGGAATCATAGTTCCCCAACAATAATGCCAACACTGACCCCTATCCTAGGGTCAAACCAGAGTCGATCATATGGGGTCTTCTACCCAAGCTCGCGTCACTCAAATTTCTAAACATCAAGCACGATCACCTAATTCGTATTATGGCACGCATTGTCTATATTCAAATTCCTTCAATTCACCAATTCTAACCAATTCATGTATTCGATCACGAGGTCATCTAGCTCGACAATACGTTGCGCCCCAATCTCACGCGAGTCCGATTATCCACGGCGGTTCATGAATCACAACGCAACGCTCCCGCGGAATAATCACTCTCATCGGGGCGTAACTCTTGTTTGAGTTTAGACTCATTCATTCTCGATACGCGGATTGGACCTACTCAATCCTCAAGTTAAATCGACAAGCACACCAATTCAATCTCGAGTCTATCTTCGTGTCAAACCACAAGTCGAAGCACACATTGTCGCACCGTGCAAGTTCGACCACTCCCGCTGTATGAATCACCATACCAGCGCTCACGCAGAGTGATCGCCCTAATCGGCGTGACGCATGTGCGAGGCTGGAGTAGCGCTCGCATAAGACAAGAACGTCAACGTTATGGTTATCGACAAAGCAAATCCAAACATTCCAGTTTTCATCCAAGCCAAGTTCGATAGTTCGATCGTCATTCGTTCAACTTAGAAAGTCCTCGAGCCAAGTCTATCCTTTCCTCGACACATTTTTAATATTTCAAGTATAGCGTCCAACGGAACAATGACATTTGCACAACCGTCATTCGCCGAGTCAGAGTGCCCCCGAGTTATCGCATATCGATCTTTGATACGCCTCAATACCATCGACGATATGCGTAACCTGACGATCTTCCTTTGCAACCAATTTCGAGTCGTGCGTTGATGCTGTTGTCCGAGTTGGATATTCCTCAATTTTCTCAATACTCAAGATCAAGTTCAGTCGCTTTTCCTCAAGCTCGTTTCAAGATCATTATTCAAAACTCAAGTCGCATTTCATTCGCATCAATCCGATATCGCACGCGCGATCCTCTAAGTTTCCTCGATCAAGACCAATCATTTTCATTCATCGTTCCAAATCGTTTTCTAACTCGCGTTGCTCGTTCACAAGTTGTCCGAACGAGATGCTCGTTCGGAACATTCGAAGTCACGACCAACTAAGCGTGACGCGTTCTAAGGCTTTGCGCGATCGCATCGCCTCGCCGGCATACTCGTAATCCTCAATATTCACTCGAACAATTTCCAAGACGAACCATACACCACTCGGACTTGAGCCACTCGACTAGTCGTTGACACTCATTCTTATTCTTCTCCGAACCTATCATATACACCACTCGGATTCAAGCCATACGATCTAGTCCTCAATCACATTCGCATCATTTGCTAAGACATCCTTCAGATTCGTTCGACGAATCGCTAGCGTAGTCTCTCGCGTCGCATCGACACACTAAGTCGTTCGCACTATTTCCTCGAAATCCAAATCAATCTTCCGTGTACGCCTAAGCATTAATCCGATAGCGTTCCTATCGACAGACACTCTAAGTGCATCTCCGTTCCCGACCGAACGATACTTGATATCGCTCGCAACTCGTTTGCACCAAGGTTCAAGGTGCGCGACGCGAAACACAACTTAGCCAAAAGGCCGTGTGCATAGCCATCCTGTACGGACTACATTCCGAGCTTGCACGCTCAATTGCTAGGGTCGACGTTGGACTAATTAGGCACACGCGCGACTTGCTAACATTGGCACCCACTTTCTATCGAGTCAACTTTTGCAACATTCGGCACAAAGGCCCTATCGACGTATTTGGCAACAGCCTACCGATGCGTTAGATTGAACGCTTGTACGAGCTTTCGAAAATATTTAGACTTATTGTATGGACATGCCGAGGGACATTTGAGAGAGAGTGCACTAATGATAACAACTTGCGGAAGCAACAGAGTTTTGTGGAAACATCAAAGTTAAAGAATTCAATCGACGGTCCAAGGACGTAAAGCCGTGCTCTGATACCACTATGTCACGCCCCGCTCCCGTAGGAGCGATCGTCCTCGCTAAGGCGTGATGCCGTACGAGCCTAGATTGCGCTCGTGCAAGGCGGGTTCCATAACGGCCGATTGCAGCGGCTACGACGGGGTCGTCGCACAGAAGTCCCGTGCAGAGACATTGAATATATTGCAGCGGAATTTAAAGAACACATGAACACAAGTGTTTCAAAGAAAGCTCTTTTATTGATATTGAATTCAAGGATTACATTGTGGGCGCAAGGCCAATTACAAGTCTCTCAAGTCTCACTTTTCTCTCATTTTACAAGTCACTCTGCTCTCTCTCATCTCTCGATACAATACTTGATTCCAGCGGAAGCTTCGGAAGGCGATGTCCATACATTACGTCCTGTATAAGTCTTCAGATCACGCGACCGCACGCTTCGACTCGCCAAGGAACTCCGTGCCTCGACGCATCCAAGCGAGCTCCGCGCCACGAGCTTCTACCTATGCCTGCACATGAAACACTGTGTGGGTGTCAGTACCACTGTACTGGTGGAGTGAGCTTCTCGCCCACCCATACAAAACCTACACGTTCATTTACTTTGTGCAACTTAAATCCCTTTCGATTGTCTTTCTAGTCTTGTCTTAAGATCAGTTTTAGGACCGGCGCCTTAGCGCAACTTGTGTATCGGAACCATCTCGTGCTTGCAATGTCAACGTTAACTCATACTTGTCACTAGACCACTCCTCGTGCCCACAACGTTAACCTATCAAGTCGTGTTCGCCTTACGGCCATAATCAGAGACGCAGCTACACGAAAGACTCCATTTCCTTGCCTCTAGACCTTTCTCGTGCTTGCATTGTTGACGCACCGACTCATACTTATCTTTCGTGCCAAACTCTGGAACGTAACGACTCGGTCGTGCCATGAACTCGATTTATTGCATCGATAACTCTGAGGCAACGCCTCCTCGCTTAGTCTTGCCTATACTTGTGTTGTGACAACGCGGCCGTGCCTCATATTTCGAGGCCGAGCCCAATAACTCGACATAACTTCATACAACTAGCCCTACGGCCCTTTTTGACTTAACTCGCAACTTAAAAGTCGACGCCACATCTCGTGCCGAAGCACGTCGCCTTTGCTGTAGCTAAATCTTAGGCTCCGACATTGTGTCTTTTTAACTCATACATATTCAACTCAATCCAAAGGCACGCACACGGATTGCCGCCCGTGCCGACACAAAACTTACCATATTAGTTGAAAACAACAATTATTATTAAGTGTTTGTTATGGGATTGGCCTAACCAGCCGCCTTGGACGTAGCCTGGCAGTACGGGACCCTTGCAACGCAAGTAGCGAGCCCCGATGCAAGTCCCCGTCTTACCGATCGCCTTACCAGCGTTGCCTATTACCCAGCTCGGCTACAACCAGTTTCTTCCTAGGCCGAGTCGGTCCCGTGGCCGCGGGTCGCCGCTCGAAGAAACCACCCCTTGTCGACAAGTGTCCAAGTTCATAAGGGTTACATGGAGTGTTTTAGGATACAGTTTGGGCTTGTTATGTGATCAATTCATTTACTTGGTTGTTTTAACTCTTTTCCTTTTTCATACTTCCTTTGCAGAGCCCCTAACCAGGGTTGCCTCGGCGACTGAACCACAGTCCCGACATATTTTCTCTCGGCGACTAACCATCGCTTAGACTTAACATTCTTTGAACTCAGGGAACGGCTACTGCATAGCCTTCCAACTTAACTTGAACATAGCGTGTTTCCTTTAAGTGTCGACCGACCGTGGCTAACTTTCCACTGAACCAACCGTGGCTCGTGCCTCTAAACCGACTCGTGTTCGACGCAACGCTGTCGCCCATGTCATACTCCATATGACGGGCCTTGGAATCGTGGGACTATTTAACTTGACAACCGCAGAATGAGCGGGACAGCACGTAGAATAACTTAGGTCGACCGGCATAACTTTGCCTAACTCGCTCAAGCCTACAACTTAACCCAAGGGACGAGCAAAGGCTACGCCAAGCCTTGCGGGACAGGACCGTGCATGCTTTAGCAAGCATTTGTGCGGGCGACGCCTATGACTTAGGCTAACTCTCAACTTTTGCACCGAAGACCAACTTTCCTTCTCCCAAGCCACGGGACGAAGGACCGAGTGTCATTTTCAAAGCACGCCGTGCACCAACTCTAAGCCGACCGTGGGACGTTTTCCATGTTCTAACTCATTTTGACCCGTCGGGATTATTCCCTTAGCCATGTGGATGCGTAGCTTTTATTATCAAGCCTAACTTGTGCAAGTTGAAAACACGATTTATTATGTGAAGGCAAAGATGAGGAGAGTTCACCGAAACTACCCCACCTGAGCGATGTCTCCGAGCAAGCCGTTGCAAGGCTAAGACCGAACGCCGTCGGCGTTTCGATTCCTCCGATTGACTTTGCGGGACGGGGCACTACAGACATATCCTATGAACACAGCATCTACAGTCTTAGGTCCTATCTTTCTCTTTTTGGGTTCTGGAATTCCTACTTTAGCTAAACATCCCCAAACTTTGAGGTAATTAATCCTAGGAGTTCGACCTTTCCATAACCCATATGGGGTCTTATCATTAGTCTTACTAGGTATCCTATTAAGAATATAACAGGCTGACAATAAGGCTTCTTCCCAAAGATTATCAGGGGCACCTAAGGTAAGAAGCATGGCATTGACCATATCTAAAAGAGTGCGATTCTTTCTTTCAGCAACTCCATTGGATTGTGGTGAATAAGGAGCAGTTACCTCATGAATAATTCCGTGCTCTTCACAGAAGTTAGTCATTTCATTTGAGTTATATTCTCCACCACGATCTGATCTAAGGATCTTAATCTTCCTATCCAACTGGTTCTCAGCTTCAGATTTGTAGACCTTGAATCTGTCTAGAACTTCATCTTTGGTCTTAAGGAGGTAGGTGTAACAATACTTTGAGTGGTCATCTATAAAAGTAAAGTATTTCCTACCGCCTCGGGTCAAAACCCTATTGGAATCACAAACATCACTATGGATAAGTTCTAGGAGTTCAGAATCCTTATGGACAGATTTGAAAGATAATCTAGTATGTTTGGCTTGAACACATATCTCACATTTGTGTTCATCGTCTATAGGAGTCTTAGGCATAAGATCTAAGTTCATCATCCTTTTGATAGATCCTAAGTTCATATGACTTAGTCAACCATGCCAAACATTTGAGGATTCAATATTTGTAATAAAAGAAGGATTAGAACTTTTATTCATAGTACTTAAAACAAAAAGTCCATCTTTCACAAATTCTTTTCCTATAAACAGATCATTCTTAGAGAAAACTACTTTATTAGCCTCCATTACAATTTTGTATCCTGAGGCTACAAGGAGGGATCCACTAACAAGATTTCTCCTGACAGACGGCACATGAAGCACATCATGGAGAGGTAGAATTTTTTCTGATGTCATCTTCAGATCTATTTTTCCTCTTCCCACAACTTGTGCCATTGAGCCATCTCCTAGAGTCATGCCTCCTCCACATGATTCCTGATAGGTTGAAAAACATGAGCGATCAAAAAAAATGTGAACATTAGCTCCAGAATCCAACCACCAATCATCAGAATAGAAAGACAGGTTTACTACAGGTTGAAAGATTACAGACCTGAAGGAGATAGAAGACCCATTCAGAATCATGTTAGCCTCTGGCTTGCCTTTTCCCTTGAAGGAGTTCTGGATAGGTTCTTTCTTCCTTTAGAAGCAGTTGATGGCTGCATGGTTGGTTCTACCACACACAAAACAAAATCTTCTTTGATCCTGAGTCTGACCAAAGTTTCTAGGTTTTTGGGTTTGAGGGTTTTGGTGGTGATGGTTTTGGTGAGGAGGTTGAAAACTCTGCTTCTTTTTGAAGGATTTTTTCTTGGATTTGAGATGGTTGTTTGACCTAGGTTTTGTATGACTTTCTACAAGGTTTACCTTAGCTGTGGCATTTGACCTAGCTTTGGTCTTGGACCTATATTGCTCTTCTGTTCTAATTCTCAGTAGAGCTTGAGAGTATGTAATAGATCCTTGTAGATGTAGTAGGTCCTTTGCCACTTTAGACCAGGAAGGAGGGAGTTTATCTATCAAGCATCCTATTTTGTGCTCAGTAGAAAAGAAGATTCTCTTGGCTTGAACATGTCTAAGGTGTTCTTGGAACTCATGGATTTGGTCATTGATAGGTATGTTATCTACTATGACATATTGGTTGAATGTGGTAGAATTGAATCTATCAATTCCAGCATCATCAAAACCATACTCATCTTCCAAAGCATCCCAGAGTTCTTTAGCGCTTTTATATTCAAAAAATATGTCGTTGAGAGACTCAGACATAGTGCTTAAGATTCTGTGGAAGCAATGGTAGTCTATTTCCTTAGAGGTCTTGGATTGGTAGAAGAGAAGGACTTGGAAACCCCTACGTCAGACTCAGTCTTATCAGAATTATTTGAGATGGGTGTGGACCCATCAATGGCTGAAATCAGGCCTAAGGTGGTAAGCCAAAATTTTATCTGGCTCTGCCACCTCTTGAAGTAGGTGCCATTGAATTTAGCAGGCTTTGCAGAAAAAGTCTCTTCCTTGGAAGTCATGTTTCTAAAGTCAGTAAAATTATATTTAATCAATAAGATGGCTTTAAACTAAAATTAACAATTAAAATGATTTTGGTAATGTAAAACCCCCAATTTTTATTATTTTATTAGACTTAAAAATGAATTTTTGCAAATTATGATTTTTTATTATTAAAAATGACCTTAGCCATTGATGAGTTTTGGACCACTAGACAACCATGAATTTTGGCACGGAAGACGTAGCGGTGTGCCTTGACTAGTGAACTAGCCATGCCATGGGAGGCCTAGCCATAGTTTTGTCTAAAATAGGAAAACCAGGCCAAGTTGTGAATGAACTTATTTAATTATTTTAATTAAATATTATTTTATATATTAATTTTTAGATGACCCGATTTGTCCAATTCAGCCCGAACTGGGCCCGAACCAAATTTAAGCCCATGTAGGCATGGGATGGGACCAAGGTGACCGTGTAGACATATTTTATGTACGTAGAAATATTTCCTAAAATATTTTAGAATTCCATGTGAAATTGCTAATTATTTAACTATTTGTACAATTATTTGTATTTTATTATTAAATAATATTTTGCAATATTTCGTACAATTTTCTGGACCCGGATAAGGGTGAGCCCACCTAGACTACCATTTATTATTTTAATATTTTTTATTATTATTAAGGTTATTTTTATTATGATTAAATAGTCATAATTATTTATATTTAATATTATTACTAGTTGTCAATTTTATTGTCAATTGGATTATTAAGGTTATTTTTATTATGATTAAATAGTCATAATTATTTATATTTAATATTATTACTAGTTGTCAATTTTATTGTCAATTGGATATATATATATATATATATATATATATATATATATATATATATATATATATATATATATATATATATATAATGTAATATATGTATGTAGATAAGATGTAGATTTTATTTAAGGGATTTATTTTGTGTGTGTGTGTGTATATATATATATATATATATATATATATATATATATATATATATATATATATATATATATATATATATATATTGAAGCAATGGGTATATATATATATAGCAAATGACCTCTAACCTAGTGGTTAAGAGGGATGCATGTGGCCCAAGTGGTCGGGAGTTCGAGCCTCAGTGGAGGCGAGTTCGCCACAATTACCCATTGCTTCAATATATATATATATATATATATATATATATATATATATATATATATATATATATATATATATATATATATAAGGCAAAAGGAAAAGAAAAGGAAAAGGAAAAAAAAAAGAACTAGTGGTGGTCGGCCCCACATGTGGGAACCGACCACCCAAACAACTAAATAGCAGCAGCTACGCCCAATGAAGGGGCCACCCACTGCAAGCAATATAGTAGCAACAACATTGGCCGAACCCCCCTAACCCATTATATAGATATATACACTTATATACATATATATATTTGACCCTCAAAAAGAAAAACCCTAATCTCCTTCTCCTTCCTCCTCTTTCCTTCTTCCTTCTTCCTCCTCCCTCTCCTCGGCGTGCGTGCCCAACCTCGCTGGAGCGACAGCAGTCCCGCCTCCCGGTCGTCACGACGACAACAACCACAACAACAGTTTTCCACTTTAAGGTATCACACTTTCCCGATCGATATCTCCCTCATTTTAAATCCATTTTTAGATCCGTAAATTCGTGTAGAAAGCCCACATGACCCTCTTCGAGTTCCCCAGGTGAATTCGACGTGCCTATTCAACTTGCTCGAAAAATTGAGACGAAGTTGGAGAAAAACCACTTTTCTGGAATATTAAAAAACTGTTTTAAAATACCAATTTGTCGGCCACTTTTCTTTCCGTACAATAGGATTTTGTAGAAACTAATTAAAGACAGTCAAAGACAACATAATCGAAATTGTGACGCACCTTCTGGATTCACTTTTTATCTAGTGTGTAAAAAGTTACACGTAGTTAAAGTTCTCAAAAAAATTGTAAATTCTGTTTTCGAAAATTAGAAAAACACCCGATACGGCATGCGCCCCGACAAACCGGGTGACGTGGTCGCGCACTATACTAATCGAAAGGCGCATATGGATGTTGTCAACGTATGGGAACTGACGGAACCCAATTTCGTTGCATGTGCGCGACGAAATCAGTGCGTATCCGTCAAGATATTCCGTATCGACCCTATGCAAATTAAGTCACAACTTTGTGTACACTCATCAAATCGCGACGAAACTTGTGCCATTAGACTCAAAATATTTTTCTGGTCCTGTATGCCAAGTTTGGTTCAATTCTGAGAAGGTTGATCGGGTCGCTATTTTGGCTGGCCCACAATCCCACTCAACGGGCGATTTTGTGCACGACCCACCGGAATCTAAAATTGGACATACCGTTGGGTTTGTCTCATCAAAAAAATCCGTAGACATATAGTTTGACGACTTTAGAGACCGTAGGTTCTGGCGTACATTTCGGTACAAAGCGGATCCAACGGCGGACATCGTTTTGACCCAAAATTACGATTTTGCCCCTGTTCCAAAATTTAACTTTTGGACAGACATTTTTTTGGCATATCTTATATTCCAAATCCGTTCGTGATGTTTGTTGCAGCATCCGGACTCATCTGCGGGATTTGGCTTTTCTTGCTTCGTTTATTTGTCTAGTTGAGCTACTGGATTATTTTCTTTTGCACATAACCTCAGGCAAGATATCTTGTCATTATACTGTTTATATTCAGTCTACGTTTATTTACATATCACTGTTCATTATTTCCAGTTATTATAGTTCTTGATTTACTACATGCTCAGTGATTATTAGTTACTTTGTTACTATCCTTTGATTGCATATGAACTTAGAATTAGGGGACTACCGTTTATAGTGTATTGTATATGCCTCGACACAGTTGTACCAAGAGGATGTGTAATCCCCCAAAATTTTGGAGGATTTTTTTAATATTTTATTACACAAATATTTAGTGGTTTAAATTATGAAATTTTATTATGGCTATCTTGACCTTTTAATATCTATAACATATTTTTATTTTTGGAGTTTAGAGTTTTAAATGTTTGTAAAATAATGATAATAATATATATTAGTAGTCTCTCCCAATTATCATAACCTTGCTAAGTGATTTTTGGTACAAATTTTATTTTTATTATTATTACTACTACCATATTATCATTATTAATATTATTATAGTGTTCATAATTGATTGTTATTTAATAGTAGGCAATAACTACTAAATATGTGGAAAAAAAATATTATTAAGGTTTTTATAAAATATTTTATATCTTTAGTATTTGTAAAAAAAAATTGATTTGGATTTCTTTTTTTGGTATTAGGAATTATTAAGGGAAAGAAGAAAAAAAAATACAAAACGAATTTACGTAACAGCACTGTTCAATTGAACAGTGCTGTGCTGTGCTTTCCCCCCCTCAAACCGAGAATCCCAAGGCCAGACCCCCATGTGCTTCTAAGACCCCCGGCTCCATGTGCTTCACCCCCATGTACTAGCTTGTAGATATGATTTTAATACCACAATGCTGTGCTCAACCCGTGAAGCCCATGGGAACAACCCGATCCCATAGTATTTAACATCAGCCGACCCTTTTAACCAAAAACCTAAACTCCTCCGCATCCAATCCCCTCTCGTGCACAGCCCTCTCCATCCTAGAGGTGATCTCCGACCCCCAGGCGACCCTCCTCGCCGCCGTCGACCGCACCAATCGCCGGAGTTCGCCGGGAAACTCAATGAAAACACGGAAGTCCCGTTTCGAAGCACAGAAGAGGTACCCACTTCATCGTTTAAATTCTTTGTTCATAGTTGACGTTTTTCGAAACCGCGAGTAGCATTGGAGAGCCTATATGACCCTCTAGACATCTCATCTAGTTGTACCCTGTGCTACCAAACCATCGGGTCGAAAAACCGATTCGAAAAATACGAGAAAAACTGTTTTCTGGACAGTTTGAGCACAACCCAACTACCCCTGTTCGATGTCAAATCCTGATCAATCCAGCAGAGGGTTTTGGTAAATTTCTGAACAAAAATTAGAGAACACATATAGATCTTTAATTACCTTCTTGTAGTTTAAATTCTCATGCACTGTAGGCGATTATTTCTGAACCCAAAGATCGAGAAAACCAGTTTTTAAAATCGTAAAATTTAACAAAATCAACCGATACGGCGTACGCCCTGACAGACCGGGCGACGTGGTCGTGCACTATATGCATCGAAAGGCGCGTATGGATGTTACCGACGTGTGGGAACTGACGAAACTCGATTTCGTTGCGCGTGCGCGACGAAATCAGTGCGTATCCGTCGAGATACCCCCGTATCGACGCTTTGCAAACTAGCCCATAACTTCGTACACGTTCGTCGTATCAAGACAAAACTTGTGCCATCAGGACCGTATTATTTTTTTGGTCCTGTATGCCAAGTTTGGTCCGATTCTGAGAAGGTCAAATCGGAACCCTATTTTGGCGGGCCTGCGACCCACTCAAACGGGCGATTTTGTGCACGGCTCATCGGAATCCAAAACTTGACATACCGTTGAGTTCCTCTCCTCAAACCGGATTCGTAGACATATAGTTTGATGACTTTAGAGACCGTAGATTCTGGCACGCATTTCGGTGCAAAACGGGTCCAATGGCGGACATCGTTTTGACCCGAAATTACGATTTTACCCCTGTTCCAGAATTGGACTTTTGGACAGGCGTTTCCTAGGTATTTCTTTTATGCAAAATCTGTTCGTGATATTTATTTCAGCATCCGAGGTTGTTCGTAGAAGTTGGCTTTCATTGCTTCCCTATTTTGACGGTTTGAGTCATCCGGCGTCGTCATTTTGCACATCACCTCCAGGCAAGATACCTTGCCATTTGCTGTTTATTTATTTTAGCTCATATTTCATGCATTAGTTATTTTCTTTATGCAAAATAAACTGTGATACATGGCATAACTGTTAGAACTTACTGTTCATTTATATTTCCTGCTGTGTATTATTTTTCTTACAAAATTAAACATAGATTTAAGGGACCACCTTGTGTGTTGCATTCATTGGCCTTGACACGTTGTAAACATGAAATTGTGTGTCGCATATAGAACACGGAAGTACGTGATTGGCTGGCCACCAGTACGTACAAGCCGTGCGATAGGAATAACCGCTAATAGAGGTTGCATACTAGTTTGACTTAGCGGTTATAGTGGTTTGTGTTGTGGATACAACATAGTAGGCATTGGGCGGGGAGGACAATTCCATAGCGTATGGGCTTCGATGCACTTCCCTTGTGACCCGGACTCTCCGCTGGAGATACGGGGTTGATCACCCATGATTACTGATGGGGCCTCGGGTGCCCAAGGGGGACTACGCCGATCCTATTCAGCCAGGGCCCATGCGTAGGAAGGATTGTTCTTAACTACATATCACATAGAACGGTAGGCTACCCTTATCCGTTAGGTACGAGTACTTTTGGTTTGGGTATTTGTATCTGACCGTGGCTTGGAACAATAACTTGTCGCGGATTAGTTTGCCACATCTTGTCCTTGTTTGGTTGTAGGTGTGTGTCACGCCCCAGAACCAGAATACTGGAGAGCGGGGGCAGACATAGCCAGCTACGTATATTGAAATGGATTCTATCTCGCACACGGCTGTCTAGATACATGAGGGTTTACTACAAGCCAACAGTCTCCTATGGTCATAAACAAGCCTAGTGTCTCAATCACAAGCAAGTAAGTAAAGTCACAAGATGTATGATCATTAAATATACAATAATAAGGCATCCCAAATATTACATATTCAGCTGATCATGAAGCTAGTCGTTACAAAATGTTAGGACTAGCAAGAGTTTAGCCATACATGATCAACCCTAGGATTTGTCAATCATGTTACAGCCCGTAGGCAGACAGTAAGTAAATACAATCGAGCTAAACAGGTGCTCGTCGGCTAAACGCCTCAAAAGAATATTTTTACAATAGAGTGGGAGAGCCAAAATAACCCACTCGTTGCCAGGGTTCCATCTAGTGGCCACCATCTGGCTGGAAGGTCGGTAGATCCTCTGGAGCTGCTCCGAAATCTGGCCATACAAAACCAGCTGGGTCAGATCCCAGAAAGTGCAAGTGCCACAAAGGAAGCTTAACTTCGAAACTAAAACCAGCAATCAGCACAAGAGTATAAATAAAGTAAGAACTGGAAATAAAAAAAATATATCAGGATGATATACGACGAGATAACCATGGAACTATTCAGATAACCAGGTTACAACCCGTAAACCAAACAAGGACCGGGGTTGTAACCCTTCGTCTGAACAGAATTTGGGATTCTCACAATTTATCGATAAAATAAATACAGGCATTCAGGTTATGTAGTAATCTGGGACAGAATCAGGACAAGACTTAGACTGGTTAGACTCCATCCAATCATTTCACGGCCAAGCAAGAATTACGGCTTGATACTTTAACTAACTAGGGTTATCACAGGCCTAATTACTAGCAAGATGCAGTGAGATTATTCCACAGCCACAAGCCCTGCAGACCATCCAGGTTACCCGGGTTAAAAGAATTAGAGTTGAATTCAGGTGGGTACATCGTCCAGGAAACGAATGTACCCTTAGGTAGCTTGAAGGGTGCAACACATGACAGTGTGCTGGAAATGTGCCCTACTCGACGGCAGGCTACAGATCCCAAGGCGTGCCCAGGTAACGGGATTGCCTGTAGCTGGGAAATCTCGTCATGACTAATGTATTAATCTAGTTATTAGCCTTAGTCCATTTCAATGGGTACTCCTGACCGTGGTACTCAGGAGTCCCCTCCTAGACATGATGCAAGAAGGATTGGATTATTTGTACAAGCACAATCGTACACGGTGTCCAGGTTAATTATACAGGTCATGTCATGTCAGGTGTACTTGCCAGGAGTGCGCCACGACGGGCCACTATCAGGTCATATCAGGTTTACTTGTGAGGAGTGCACCACTACGGGTCACTGTCGTGTCATGCTCAGGTACCATTTCCAAACATATCAAATAAAATCATGATTTTCAAGTTCAGGACAAAAGGCGTAAGAATATAAAATGGACGTAAAATATCTAATAAAATATCAATATTCAGGGCTATAGAAGAGCCATGCGGCTAAGGCACATGCGGCTCGGATGGATCTCATGCGGCAAGAAGAGAACAGCCCGTGCGGCTGAATCAGTAGTTCCATGCGGCCAAGGGTTTGGGTTCAACATGGAGCAGGCGCACGGCTTCATGCGGCTAGAAGGAAGCCCAAGGCGCATGCGGCTCAGGATTGCTGGGAGTCCATGCGGCCAGGAAATGACTGGGCCTCATGCGGCTGAGGGGAGGAAAATCCATACGGCTCGATATAGCGGGCACACATGCGGCTACATAAGCAAGGGCGCATGCGGCTAGGTTCAGTCAAGGGCGCATGCGGCTCAAAGGAAAGGGTTCTCATGCGGCTGGAACGGACTTGGGTTCATGCGGCTCGCGGAGCAAGATCCATGCGGCTAGGTCAATGCGATTGCTTATGCGGCTGGGGGGGTGACAGTTGCATATGCGGTTTAAATAGTTGCTCCCACTAATGCGGCTAAGTCCATATAGACTCATGCGGCAAGAATGGGACTCAGCCTCATGCGGCTGGGACTAAGTTTCATGCGGCTTAGAAGTACAAGGGTTTCATGCGACTGGGGGCGACTTGCCGCATGAATACTCATGCGGTCAAGTACAGCCATGCGCCAGGGAACTGTTCTTCTTCTCCAAATTTTCGAGGAGAAGAACACTATGAGCCCATGCCTTCTAAGCTTCATAAAACCTTCATCCGGAGTCCAAATCCGAACTTCCATAGGTCAAAATAGGGTAGAACGAAATTCTCTACAACATGGAACCATCAAAACTCGAAAATAACCAGATTAAGTAGATCAAGACCCAAGAAATTCGAAAATAAAGTAAATATAGATCTACAAGAATCTAGCCATGGAAAGTAAAAATGCCAAGTTCTAAAGTTAGTTAAAATACTGTAAGGAAGAGAATGAAGCAATAAAATTAGAGTTCCTTCATGAAGCAAGTTGCACTTGCCTAGACCTCTCTCTCCTCTCTCTGGTAGGTAAGAAAGTAAATGAGGAAGAAGAAGATGATAAATGAAGAGAGAGAATGAAGAGGGCTAATAAATACAAATGGTGGTGGTAGGTAGGGGGTTCACCCCTTGGTTCATGATGAACCAAGAGCAATCCCAAACCGAACCAAGCCAACCCAAACCAAGAATAAACCAAGCCAAGATACAAGCTAAACAAGGAATCATGCAATACAGAATAAAATACGTACACGTATTCCAAAAATACGTAATACGGACAACAGGCATTACAGTGTGGCTTACTACTCCGATGAGAAGGTATTGAACTTTGTTGGGGTCCGGATACCATATTAGATTCATGGCATGGAAAGGTACATCACCGTGAATTAGTTTACCATCTCCTGTCCTTGTTTGGTTGGGGGGATGGTACGCTCGTTCAGTAGGTACGTATTGGACCATGTTATAATTCAATTTACTTATTTATTTGAGAAGTATTTAATCAGTTTATGTGGCATGTTCTTTTTGTATCTTACGTCCCTCTGAGGACCTGGTGATCTCTCCAGGTATAGATGTGCAGGACTTTTCGCAGGAGTATGGCTCCGCTATAGACTCATCCTTCACGTTCGAGCGAGTTGTACCTTCTGATCACAGCTGTCCCTATTGGGTCGAGGAGCCACTTTAGTCATCATTTCTTATTTTTTTTATCTTAGAGGTTGGACTCTATTTCCTTTCAGTTCATTCTAGTGCCGGTAGTGGATTTGTCTCTGCCGGCCAACAGCTATATTTTGACATTTACTTTGATTCATGAGTTACCATTTTCTTTATATTTACTGTGGATGAGATGTAGCTTTTACCTGTGACTGTCTGTTATTATTATTCACAATACAGCTTATGTGTATATTCGAGATTTCCATATATTGGAGTATATTTCGTATATATGCAGCTGGCATGCTACGTTCCTAGTCCTAAGTATTTTGGGACTGGGGCGTTACATATTTTTGTGGTGGCCCATGCAGGTCAAGATAAATTATTTGGTTACTTTACCGTACCAAGCAAGCCTGCGTATAGGATTAGAAAATTTAGGATCTCATCCACATATATGACACTCTATCTCGCTTTTATTTCGAACTCCCAACTGCCTAACTTGGTTCCTTCTTGTTAAATTATTCTTCCGTAAATCCTTACCCCTCTTTCGTGCGTACTAGGTCGTCATGTTCCACCATTCAATCGTACTACTAGTTCAACTCCTATAAGTTGGGTAGGAAGCCTCACAACCTAACTTCCTTGACTTTAACCAAGGCCTTAGACAAGAAGACAGTAGGACGACTGCATAGGCACGAATATCGGACACGACTTAGATTCTTAAGTAGCTTAAGCTATTTATATGTTCTTCATCATTATCTTGCGTATTTGTAATTGGACTACCTTGACTAATGTTGCGATTATAGCCTAGTTTTGCGAGCTTACTCTCTCATCGAGCTTGTTCAGGACATATGTTTTATTGTGGGCGCCCACTGATACATTGTCTTATCAGAACCTGTGTATTGTGGTCTGATCAACCATAGTGCAATTGGTTCGCCTTTCGTATGATTTTACGTGGATTGAGATATGGTTAGCTTAACATATTTGCCCTCTAGGATCTTATCCACGGGTTGTTGACATTTTTAATTCTTTATTTAACTCTCTCTCAATTGCTTGACTCAAAACTTATCTGAATCTATTCTAACATTGCCTTTATCTTCGTGCCAGCAATATGACTCTACACAATGGACACGCCCCTACCCTAGCCATCACATCTGGTGATGCAACTTCCCAGGGAGAACAGGTTTCCCCAATGACCCCGGTGGCTCCGTATCAGCTAGAGCCACAGCAGAATACCACGAACCCATCGACGGTGCAGCAGGAAGCCCAAGTGCCCCCAGCCAGCCAGGTTGAGCAAACCACTGCAGTACCACCAGGAGAGACTACACCATCCCCATTGCCTCAGCAGTTTTCACCACAGCTCGGACCCCAACTACCTCCACTTCCGACTGATACGGACCCGACCACCCAGTTTATGTATGCTATGCTACAATCTCAGTGGCAACAAATAGAAATATTGAGGCAGAGCATGATGGCCTACTTAGCTAGACCTCCACCACCAGCCCCGATACCAAATCCAGCACCAGCTCCGCAACCTTATCTGGGCTCCATTAAGGATTTCATCGACATGGGGCCTAAGAATTTTAAGGGTACCAAGAGTCCTTTAGAAGTTTCCGCTTGGCTTATCAGCACAGAGAAATACTTAAAGGCATCCCAGTTGCCGGCACATGATTGGATGACAGCAGTCGACTTACTCTTAGAAGATAATGCTCATCACTGGTGGAAGGCCGAAGAGAGGCGACTGGGCACTGGAATCACATGGAAGCAGTTCTACGACCTCTTCTATGAGAGATTTTTCCCCATCCATGTTCGAGACGCCCTCTACGACCAGTTCCTTCATCTAAAGCAAGGGAGCATGTCAGTAGATGAGTACGATGCAGAGTTCACCCGCCTGAGTAAATTTGGTGCATCGTTGATACCGACGGAGCAGGAGAGAGCGAGGAGATTCCATCAAGGGCTTTCACCAGAGCTCAAGCCCTACACTACCACACAGTCTCGAGTCTCTCATGCAGCTGTTTTGGAGGAAGCACGTAGCCAGGAGCTCCTCCGTAAGGAGGCACAGCATGAACAGAGGCGTCCTACCCCAATGCGCAGACCAGTTAGAGTTGACCCGAGTGGACCTATCAGACGTCCCATGGCATATCAGCAGGAGAGAGCAGGGCCCTACCAGGCTCAAGAGAAGCCTATTTGCCATTTCTGTGGAAGACAAGGGCACATTCAGAGCGATTGTCGCATTCGGTTGGACTAGTGTTTAGGATGTGGATCGGAACAACACATGCTTATCGATTGCCCCGAGCCGTCGAGACAAGGGCAAGCATTTACCATGGCTGTGATAAACCCCCATCCTGAGATTAGAGATCTAGCAGGTATTATCCTACTTATACCCTTAATCTTTATTTAAGTCATAGATTTGTATTTGAGCAATACATTCATTAGCTTGGTCCGTATGCATGAGCACTACCTTCGACACCATTAGAAATATCATGACTATAGCAAGCTTATAAACAGAAACTCTTGACTTAGTTATTCTTGAATAACGTGCCTCAGATTCTGTGACCTCCGTCGACAACACGCATATGCTTTAGATGTGAGGAAGTCACCCAATCTCTACGCATATCATTTCGATACCTTACCGTGACTTTGATGTTTGAAGCACAACATTAGCCATTTCTTCCAACAAACCTTCACCTACATAGACTAGATGAGCCACTCTACACACATAAAATACGTACCCCACACAAACCCACCACCCTATACTCCATTTCAATTACACCACCTGTATAACCTGATTTCCTTAGTAAGAACCATAAACATCCATTTTTGTCCCACTTGATGTTTAACCATGCAATATCGAGCCATTCCATCAGACGAACTGAATATCCATGACTCATGCAAGACCAAGAATACCTTATCATGTAGAATATGGTGCCAGATTAAAATCCCTGTATAAATACCTCCTCCATCTTTTCGAAAACCGAGTTACGAATTGACTAGCTGCTCTCCCTTCGTATTCAGCCACTATATTTTTTTATTTCAGATTTATTGTCATGTTTTTAGATGTGGTTTATTTTAATTTCGAGGACGAAATTTTTTTTAAGTTGGGTAGGATGTAATCTCCCAAAATTTTGGAGGATTTTTTTTAATATTTTATTACATAAATATTTAGTGGTTTAAATTATGAAATTTTATTATGGCTATCTTGACCTTTTAATATCTATAATATATTTTTATTTTTGGAGTTTAGAGTTTTAAATGTTTGTAAAATAATGATAATAATATATATTAGTAGTCTCTCCCAATTATCATAACCTTGCTAAGTGATTTTTGGTACAAAATTTATTATTATTATTATTACTACTTCCATATTATCATTATTAATATTATTATAGTGTTCATAATTGATTGTTATTTAATAGTAGGCAATAACTACTAAATATGTGGAAAAAAATATTATTAAGGTTTTTATAAAATATTTTATATCTTTAGTATTTGTAAAAAAAAATTGATTTGGATTTCTTTTTTTGGTATTAGGAATTATTAAGGGAAAGAAAAAAAAACACAAAACGAATTTACGTAACAGCACTGTTCAATTGAACAGTGCTGTGCTGTGCTTTCCCCCCCTCAAACCGAGAATCCCAAGGCCAGACCCCCATGTGCTTCTAAGACCCCCGGCTCCATGTGCTTCACCCCCATGTACTAGCTTGTACATATGATTTTAATACCACAATGCTGTGCTCAACCCGTGAAGCCCATGGGAACAACCCGATCCCATAGTATTTAACATCAGCCGACCGTTTTAACCAAAAACCTAAACTCCTCCGCATCCAATCCCCTCTCGTGCACAGCCCTCTCCATCCTAGAGGTGATCTCCGACCCCCAGGCGACCCTCCTCGCCGCCGTTGATCGCACCAATCGCCGGAGTTCGCCGGGAAACTCAGTGAAAACACGGAAGTCCCGTTTCGAAGCACAGAAGAGGTACCCACTTCATCGTTTAAATTCTTTGTTCATAGTTGACATTTTTCGAAACTGCGAGTAGCATTGGAGAGCCTATATGACCCTCTAGACATCCCATCTAGTTGTACCCTGTGCTACCAAACCATCGGGTCGAAAAACCGATTCGAAAAACACGAGAAAAACTGTTTTCTGGACAGTTTGAGCACAACCCAACTACCCCTGTTCGATGTCAAATCCTGATCAATCCAGCAGAGGGTTTTGGTAAATTTCTGAACAAAAATTAGAGAACACATATAGATCTTTAATTACCTTCTTGTAGTTTAAATTCTCATGCACTGTAGGCGATTATTTCTGAACCCAAAGATCGGGAAAAACCAGTTTTTAAAATAGTAAAATTTAACAAAATCAACCGATACGGCGTACGCCCTGACAGACCGGGCGACATGGTCGTGCACTATATGCATGGAAAGGCGCGTATGGATGTTACCGACGTGTGGGAACTGACGGAACTCAATTTCGTTGCGCGTGCGCGACGAAATCAGTGCGTATCCGTCGAGATACCCCCGTATCGACGCTTTGCAAACTAGCCCATAACTTCGTGCACGTTCGTCGTATCAAGGCAAAACTTTTGCCATCAGGACCGTATTATTTTTCTGGTCCTGTATGCCAAGTTTGGTCCGATTCTGAGAAGGTCAAATCGGAACCCCATTTTGGCGGGCCCGCGACCCACTCAAACGGGCGATTTTGTGCACGGCTCATCGGAATCCAAAACTGGACATATCATTGAGTTCCTCTCCTCAAACCAGATTCATAGACATATAGTTTGACGACTTTAGAGACCGTAGGTTCTGGCATGCGTTTCGGTGCAAAACGGGTCCAACGGCGGACATCGTTTTGACCCAAAATTACGATTTTGCCCATATTCCAGAATTGGACTTTTGGACAGGCGTTTCCTAGGTATTTCTTTTATGCCAAATCTGTTCGTGATGTTTATTTCAGCATTCGAGGTTGTTCGTAGAAGTTGGCTTTTATTGCTTCCCTATTTTGACGATTTGAGTCATCCGGCGTCGCCATTTTGCACATCACCTCCAGGCAAGATACCTTGCCATTTGCTATTTATTTATTTTAGCTCATATTTCATGCATTATTTATTTTCTTTATACAAAATAAACTGTGATACATGGCATAACTGTTAGAACTTACTGTTCATTTATATTTCCTGCTGTATTATTTTTCTTACAAAATTAAACCTAGATTTAAGGGACCACCTTGTGTGTTGCATTCATTGGCCTTGACACGTTGTAAACATGAAGTTGTGTGTCACATGTAGAATACGGAAGTGCGTGATTGGCTGGCCACCAGTACGTACAAGCCGTGCGATAGGAATAACCGCTAATAGAGGTTGCATGCTAGTTTGACTTAGCGGTTATAGTGGTTTGTGTTGTGGATACAACACAGTAGGCATTGGGCGGGGAGGACAATTCCTTAGCGTATGGGCTTCGATACACTTCCCTTGTGACCCGGACTCTCCGCTGGAGATACGGGGTTGATGACCCATGATTACTGATGGGGCCTCTGGTGCCCAAGAGGGACTACGCCGATCCTATTCAGCCAGGGCCCATGCGTAGGAAAGATTGTTCTTAACTACATATCACATAGAACGGTAGGCTACCTTTATCCGTTAGGTACGAGTACTCTTGGTTTGGGTATTTGTATCTGACCGTGGCTTGGAACAATAACTTGTCGCGGATTAGTTTGCCACATTTTGTCCTTGTTTGGTTGTAGATGTGGCTTACTACTCCGATAAGAAGGTATTGAACCTTGTTGGGGTCCGGATACCATATTGGATTTATGGCATGGAAAGGTACGTCACCGTAAATTAGTTTACCATCTCCTGTCCTTGTTTGGTTGGGGGGATGGTACGCTCGTTCAGTAGGTGCGTATTAGACCATGTTATAATTCAATTTATTTATTTATTTGAGCAATATTTAATCAGTTTATGTGGCATGTTCTTTTTGTATCTTGTTACGTCCCTCTGAGGACCTGGTGATCTCTTCAGGTATAGATGTGCAGGACTTTCCGCAGGAGTATGGCTCCGCTATAGACTCATCCTTCATGTTCGAGCGAGTTGTACCTTCTGATCACAGCTGTCCCTATTGGGTCGAGGAGCCACTTTAGTCATCATTTCTTATTTTTTTATCTTAGAAGTTGGACTCTATTTCCTTTCAGTTCATTCTAGTGCCGGTAGTGGATTTGTCTCCGCCCGGCCAACAGCTATATTTTGACATTTACTTTGATTCATGAGTTACCATTTTCTTTATATTTACTGTGGATGAGATGTAGCTTTTACCTGTGACTGTCTGTTATTATTATTCACAATATAGCTTATGTATATATTCGAGATTTCCATATATTGGAGTATATCTCGTATATATGCAGCTGGCATGCTACGTTCCTAGTCCTAAGTATTTTGGGACTGGGGCGTTACAGGATGTATGAGACGGGTAGCATGTAGAGGGCCTTGCGTATGGGCTGATCTCCCCTGTGCATGCATTAGGGCTAACTGCTAATAGTGGCATGTTAGGAGACTTAATAGTTAGTAGAGGTATATGAGACATGGATGTGACTCTGTAGGCATTGGGTGGGAAGAACAGTTCCTTAACATATGGGTCCTTATGCACTTGCCTATTACTGATACTGCTGGCCTCTGACATTCAAGGAATGTTATGCTTTGAGGTCCCTGGTATCCTGATGGGACTATACCTGAGATTACTGCTACTGAGCCAGATACCCATGCATTGGAGGTTTGTTCTTAACTGCATAAATACCGTAGTACGGATAGATTACCTTATTATAGTCTTGTCACTTATTTTTTTGTGGCATATTTTGTATTCAGTATTTATGGCATGTTCTTTCTGTATCTTGTTACGTCCCTCTGAGGACCTGGTTATCTCTCCAGGTGTGTGTGCTTCTGTCAATTTGCAGGTGTTCTATCCAAGGTCGTGATTTTTTCTATAAATTTTGAAGACGATTGCCCTTGGTTTGTCTCGTTATTTTATCGATCACTTCTTGTATATTTTATTTGAGATAGTTGGTAGTGGACTTTGTCTTCGCCCAACGATTGTATACATAACAAATTCAAAGTTGCTTTTATATCATTTATTTATCTAGTGGATGAGATTTAGTTATTCTGGTTTTACTGCATTTTACAGCTTATGTATTCATACGAGGTTTTCATATATTGGAGTATACTTCGTATGTATGCAGCTGGCATGGATACGTACTTAGTCCTAAGTATTTTGGGACTGGGGTGTTACATATTTTTGTGGTGGTCCATGTAGGCCTAGTTTGTCACTTCGGTTACGTTATTGTACCGATGTGAGCCTGCAACATAGGATTAGAATCTAGGAATCTCATCCATACAGCTTGACCTCTTCCCTTGGCTTCAAATTTCAAACTCTCGTTCGACCTCCTTTAGTTGCATCTTGCTTGATTCCTTTCTACCGTTGATTCTTATTTTCGTGCTTAGTGTCAACTAGGAAGATGACTACACTAGTGTATACTCATAGGTCAAACACATGGCTAGAATGGTTATATTGGTAATTGGAATACATTTAAGACTCTAATTGAGTTAAAAAGGCTTTTTTTAAAAGTGTGATTTAATGAGTAGTAATTTGTAAAGTAGGATATTACCAAGAAAAGTTTTAATCTGGAGATTTCTAAAGTAAACACTATAGGATTGATACTGCAGGAAGGACCAAAAAAAATATAGCTAGATTTTTTATACCCTTGATTTAAGAAATTGATTGGCTTTTTGAGATTTTATATTTATGATGTATTGGGTTATAGGTATACGTCTTGGAACAAATATAAAATTAATTTGATTTCGAGTTGTGATATTTATGATTTATTGGATTATAGTTATACACCTTTGAACAGTTATAAATTTGGTTTGAAAATGATCTTAGCTTTTTAAAATGGCCATAGGAATTATTTAAATTTGAGTTGTACAACTTACGATTTTCGTGTTTAGTAGATTTTGAATTTTAAGTGGAAGTAATGACGGTAAATTTTGGTTTAAAATATTTGAAGGTTATGAAAATGATTTTTGAGAATTTTTTTAAATTGTGTCCTATGATTGAGGATTTACAAATCTATTTTAGATTTTGGGTTTTTTTAAAATTTTTTTGTGAACTTGGATATCAAATTTCGTAAAAAAAATGATGATTTGATGACTGATAAGATTATTGAAAATTTAGTTTAATATTGGATTGCTAATATCACAAATTTTTTAAAATAAAATAAAAATATATTAATGATGTGATAAGGTTGTTTTGATTGATCAAATAAAGTTACCATTTAAAAGTTGTGATTATGTTGGAATAACTTAGTATGAATAGAAGTTATAATTGATGAGTGCATTAAAATATTAAGCTAAAATTTTGAGATTACTTTGTATGTGCTAAATTTTTTTTATCTGAGGAGCTATTAATTTTTGTAGAATTTTAAAGTTATGATTGATTATGGATATTTTATATATAGATTCATGATTTATGAATCCTTGAGTTTAAAAGTTGAATTGAAAATGTAGAATTTTGAAAAAGTCAGTAGTAACATGATAAAAATTTGCTTTGAGATTTATGAAAGTGATTTAATTTTTTTTTTATTGATAAATTTGAACGGCTTGGAGTGAATACAAATTTTGGTAGTTTATTTTTGAAAGTTTATTTTTGAAACTTTTGGAGGAAACTTGAGTTAAAATCTTAATGGTAGCCATCAAGATAGCTCTAATAAGATAGATGTACTCCACACTAATTGCCATACAACTCATGACCATGATAGTAGTATGTACACAAGTGTTGTTAGTCATCTACCCAGCTATGTGACTGTATTTTCACCTTGACTTACTCGACCTTCCTTCAATTCTAGATCTTTTAATTGCGACCTTCTAACCCATTTGCATTTGAATAATGATTTAATGGTTCCTTGACTGTATTCATCTAGAAGACTATCTTCTCACTAGAACTGTGCCCCTAAATTATTATTTTTACTGGATTCTTTAATTAATTTTATTTCATGCTTTAACTTGATCTTCTTTATTTTTATGCATTAATTATCACCTCGTGAACTCCCACTTTCTATTTTAGATATTTTGGCGTCCTTTACCATGACTTGGATATTTGGAGCACAACACTAGACTTTTCCTTCCAACAAATTTTATATGTAAGACCTAGACGAGCCCACCTTCCTGTAGACAAATCATGTCCCACCAAAACCCATCTCTTTGTACTCTATTTCTTGATATGACCTTCTGATCAAAATGGCTAAACCAAAACCTCTACCATGATACCAAGATACTTTCGGACTTGAATTAAAGATTCAACCTCGACTCAATTCTTTCGACCCGATATATGATTGTGTTCTATTTGTTTCCTTAAAATGCCTAACTTGTACTTTATCTTGATTGCTTGACCTGTTGTCCCATCACACCACTAGTTTAACTCTAGTAAGTTGGATAGAATATCTCACCACCTAACAAATCCTTTGTCCTTATGAATCGCATTGATAAGTTTGCTTAGACTATAATTTCAGAGGACCCTAACTTAGCTAGTCAACCAAGACAACTGTATAGGCCCAAACTTCGGGGGAGCCTTGATTTAAAAAAAAAGATCTTGGACTATTTAAAATTTCCTTCATCAGTACCTCTCCTGCACATATTTTGACTATCCCATGCTACTAATATAGCTTCAGTTTTGCAAGCTTATTTCGTTATCAAGCTTGTTCATGACATATTTTATTGGGTTCACCCACTAACATATTATCTAATCAGAATCGATGCATGATGGTCTGATCAACCTATTGCACTTTGGTTCACTTTTCATGTATTATTCTATGTGGATGGAGACATAGTAAACTTGCCTTAGAGTCTCATCCCGACAGCATTGATAACTCTCATTTGAATTATTTCCGTCGCCTATCATGAACCTCGTATTTCGTACTAAATAGCATCGTCTTTGAACTCTTTTTGTTGTAGAATTTACTTACTTTAGAAAGACCATACACTGTACTTGATAGATAGACTCAAAGTATCACATTTAGTTGCGCTATCAGTTTTATATACACGAAATGTAGACATCCACTGACCGACTCATGTGGCTATATCCTCGCCTTTAACTACTCCTTATTTCCTCAACCCTAGAATTGTTAGCGTGCCCTTCCAATTATTCTTGAGCGCACAAGAGTGATTCTAATCATCGCATAATCAAACCCTCGACCAAGACGATTAGTATCCAGTTCTTCCTTAAGGAATCACATCTCCTAAATGTCTAATTTATTCTCTTTGGCCTACTCAATTCCTTACTGTTCTCTAAAATTGGATATTCAAAATTTTGTTACCTTCACTAGCAATCATTATTCAATTTCATAACCATGATATATTTTTGTATGTATCGACTCCACAATTTTCTATTGCATGGTGGTGTTGAACGCCATTTTATCGCCTCCTCCAAAATTTAATTACATTTTGGTATTGACGAACTCTTCCTATCCCTCAACCTTATCTACCATATTAATCCTAAATTTCGAGGACAAAATTCTTGTAAGTTGGGTAGGATGTAAAACCCTCATTTTTTTATTTTATTAGAATTAAAAATGAATTTATGCAATTTATGATTTTTTTATTATTAAAAATGACCTTAGCTATTGATGAGTTTTGGAGCACTAGACGACCATGAATTTTGGCACGGAAGACGTAGCGGTGTGCCTTGACTAGTGAACTAGCCATGCCATGGGAGGCCTAGCCATAGTTTTGTCCAAAATAGGAAAACCAGGCCAAGTTGTGAATGAACTTATTTAATTATTTTAATTAAATATTATTTTATATATTGATTTTTAGATGACCCGGTTTGTCTAATTCAGTCCGAACTGGGCCCGAACCAAATTTAAGCCCATGTAGGCATGGGATGGGACCAACGTGACCGTGTAGACATATTTTATGTACGTAGAAATATTTTCTAAAATATTTTAGAATTCCATGTGAAATTGCTAATTATTTAACTATTTGTACAATTATTGGTATTTTATTATTAAATAATATTTTGCAACATTTCGTACAATTTTCTGGACCTGGATAAGGGTGAGCCCACCTAGACTACCATTTATTATTTTAATATTTTTATTATTATTAAGGTTATTTTTATTATGATTAAATAGTCATAATTATTGATATTTAATATTATTACTAGTTGTCAATTTTATTGTCAATTGGATATATATATATATATATATATATATATATATATATATATATATATATATATATATATATATATATATATATAAGATGTAGATTTTATTTAAATTGTAAAGGGATTTAGTGTGTGTGTGTGTGTGTGTATATATATATATATATATTTTTTTTTTTTTTTTAGTGTGTGTGTGTGTGTGTGTGTGTGTATATATATATATATATATATATATATATATATATATATATATATATATATATATATATATATATATATATATATATATATATATAAGGCAAAAGGAAAAGAAAAGGAAAAGAAAAGGAAAAGGAAAAAAAAGAACTAGTGGTGTATATATATATATATATTTTTTTCCTTTTCCTTTTCTTTTCCTTTTCTTTTCCTTTTGCCTTATATATATATATATATATATATATATATATATATATATATATATATAAGGCAAAAGGAAAAGAAAAGGAAAAGGAAAAAAAAAGAACTAGTGGTGGTCGGCCCCACATGTGGGAACTGACCACCCAAATAACTAAATAGCAGCAGCTACGCCCAATGAAGGGGCCGCCCACTCCAAGCAATATAGTAGCAGCAACATTGGCCGAACCCCCCTAACCCATTATATAGATATATACATTTATATACATATATATTTGACCCTCAAAAAGAAAAACCCTAATCTCCTTTTCCTTCCTCCTCTTTCCTCCTTCCTTCTCACTCTCCTCGGCGTGCGTGCCCAACCTCGCTGGAGCGATAGCAGTCCCGCCTCCCGGTCGTCACGACGACAACAATTAACCACAAGAACAGTTTTCTACTTTAAGGTATCCCACTTCCCCGATCGATATCTCCCTCATTTTAAATCCGTTTTTAGATCCGTAAATTCGTGTAGAAAGCCGACATGACCCTCTTCGGGATTCCCAAGGTGGATTTCGACGTGCCCATTCAAGTTATTCAAAAAATCGAGCCAAATTTGGAGAAAAACTACTTTTCTGGAATATTAAAAAGCTGTTTTAAAACACCAACTTGCCGGCCACCTTTCTTTCCGTACAATAGAATTTTGTAGAAACTAATTAAAGACAGTCAAAGACAACATAATCGAGATTGTGACGCACCTTCTGGATTCACTTTTCATCTAGTGTGTAAAAAGTTACACGTAGTTAAAGTTTTCAAAAAAATTATAAATTCTGTTTTCGAAAATTAGAAAAACACCTGATACGGCGTGCGTCCCGACAAACCGGGCGATGTGGTCACGCACTATACGTATTGAAAGGCGCGTATGGATGTTGTCGACATATGGAAACTGACGAAACCCGATTTCGTTGCATGTGCGTGACGAAATCAGTACGTATCCGTCGAGATATCCCGTATCGACCCTTTGCAAATTAAGTCACAACTTTGTGTACACTCATCAAATCGCGATGAAACTTGTGCCATTAGACTCGAAATATTTTTCTGGTCCTGTATGCCAAGTTTGGTTCAATTCTGAGAAGGTTGATCGGGACGCTATTTTGGCGGGCCCACAATCCCATTCAACGGACGATTTTTTGCACGGCCCACCGGAATCCAAAATTGGACATACCATTGGGTTCGTCTCATCAAAACAAATTCGTAGACATATAGTTTAACGACTTTAGAGACCGTAGGTTCTGGCGCACATTTTGGTACAAAGCGGATCCAACGACGAATATCGTTTTGACCCGAAATTACGATTTTGTCCCTGTTCCAAAATTTAACTTTTGGACAGACGTTTCCTAGACATATCTTATATTCCAAACCCGTTCGTGATGTTTGTTGCAGCATCCGGAGTCATCTGCAGGATTTGGCTTTTCTTGCTTCGTTTATTTGTCTGTTCGAGCTACTGGATTATTCTCTTTTGCACATAACCTCAGGTAAGATATCTTGCCATTATACTGTTAACATTCAGTCTGCATTTATTTACATATCACTGTTCATTATTTTTAGTTATTACAGTTCTTGATTTACTACATGCTCAGTGATTATTAGTTACTTTGTTACTATCCTTTGATTGCATATGAACTTAGAGTTAGGGGACTACCGTTTGTAGTGTATTGCATATACCTCGACACAGTTGTCCCACGAGGATGTATAAGACGAGTAGCATGTAGAGGTCCTTGCGTATGGGCTGATCCCCCATGTGCATGCATTAGGGCTAACTGCTAATAGAGGCATGTTAGGAGACTTAACAGTTAGTAGAGGTATATGAGATATGGATGTGACTCTGTAGGCATTGGGTGGGAAGAACAGTTCCTTAACGTATAGGTCCTTATGCACTTTTCTATTACTGATAATGCTGGCCTCTGACATTCGAGGAATGTTATGCTTTGAGGTCCCTGGTATCCTGATGGGACTATACCTGAGATTACTGCTACTGAGCCAGATACCCATGCATTAGAGGTTTGTTCTTAACTGCATAAACACCGTAGTACGGATAGATTACCTTATTGTAGTCTTGTCACTTATTTTTTTGTGGCATATTTTGTATTCAGTATTTATGGCATGTTCTTCCTGTATCTTGTTACGTCCCTATGAGGACCTGGTTATCTCTCCAGGTGTGTGTGCTTCTGTGAATTTGTAGGTGTTCTATCCAAGGCCGTGATTTTCTCTATAAATTTCGAAGACGATTGCGCTTGGTTCGTGTCCCGCCCCGATCCCGGAGGATCGAAAACTAGCCACTGGGCGTGATGCCGTACAAGTCTAGATTGCACTTGTACAAGGCAAAACCATTACAGTTTCTGATATTTTTCAGAAAACATCGAATACACAGCAAAACCAAGCAGATAAATTAAAGTCACACAAGATATGAAGAAATGTATCTCTTTATTGATAATCATAATGGATTACAAGACTTGCAGCAGAATACAGAGTTTACAACTGATTACAAGACTCTTGAATAACCAACTGAATGTATACACTTTTCCTTTAGGCTACAAATGAATATATCGACTTATTTACAATGAACTTGTCAATATGGCTACAATCTCACTGGTACAACTGAATTATACTGTTCTATACATTATATCCCGTATAGCAGAAGACATCGTCTTGAAAGAAGAGCTTCTGCACACCCATCCGATTCATCGATGCCAAGTACTGATTCACAGGATTTCTCCCAAGCAAACACCTGTAATATTGTCCACAACGTGGGTCAGTACATCATCAATGTACTGGCGAACGGTGTTGGTCCAACTCACCTAAGAAGACAACACTAAGTAATCATGTTACAGAACATTATTAACAGTGGTCTTTCTCGTTGTCTTAGGGTCAATTTTATGTTATAGCCGACAAGAAGTAAAACATGCAAATCTCATAGCCAACATAATTTAAAGTATACTGTTACCACCCTTTGGTGATTCTTACCCACGGTCGTGTAGCCATCCCTGTACATTTATAATACTTACTCTGCCTGCACAAGACATTGTTAGGAACAATATCATGATTCAATATAAATATCACCGTTCAGGTGATTCTTACCAACAGCCGACATCCTTTCCTGTATTTGAGTAATAATTTACTCTGCATGCATAAGACATCATTAGCACCGAACCTATCTATATGAAGGTCACTGGCGACACGCCATCTTGGACCGACTTACAGGTATACAGCGCCCTTGCCAGTGCAGGTAGCTAGCCCCACTGTAAGTCTTGTATACCGTGCTACTACTTCAGCATTGGTTTCCCCCAGGACGAACCGGGTTCCATGGCCCAGGAATACCGTTCGAGAAACCACCTTGTCGACAAGTTGTCCATGACCATGCAACTATATGCAACTTATCTAAAAAGAAAACATATAATGCATGATAAGGAAAACTAAGTAATTCAGCCACCATTCTCATTCATATTGCCATCTTGTCTTGAGCCAATGCTCATATTATCATCTGCCCAATCCAGGGTCTTGGCGTAATCAACATTCTACATCGGTGACAGGATAATAGAATGTTGTTACCCAATCCATTTTGCCACATCTTTGATGCCATACATCTTTCCAACCAACTCAAGGTACTCACCGCCCAATCCTGTGGGACTTAGCATTTGTTTTAGCATACATTCATTTGAATGCAATTCAAGCATACTCTCTGCCCAGCTTTTGGATCTTAACATATGTGTTACCAACTATTCATCGAGCCAAAGCTCGATATACTCACCGCCCAAGTATTTGGAACTTTGCCTTTACCTGTCATGTAATTCATCGCAACATCGTACAAGCATATAATTCATTTAGCCACAACAGTTTGCGTTCAGGTGATTATTATCTTTCAATATCTTTCCAAATTTTATGCAAGGTGTTATTGAGGAACTCAACAAGAAATATAGCATACTCATCCTTATTTTAAGCGTGAAGCTAAAGGATCTTTGAAGGGTTCAACACTACTCACATTCAAAGGACGATTCCTGCCACGATCGCATAGCCTTCCAAGCAATCCTTCGCATAATCCCAAGTCCAACAAGGCTTTATCGAACCAACCATCCATCATAAGGCATCTTGCGGGTCGGGGCACTACAATATATACCACTCAGAAAAAGTTTTGTCCTCGAAACTTAAAACAAAACTCATCCCCAAAACTTCAACCGTCTTTTCATGAAACTTATCAACGATCGACTTACACCATTTAATATTTCTCCGCAATCCTACGATTTGATTTCAAGTAATGTACCGTCTCGATACATCATCTCAATTGATTCAAAATAGTTTACCATCCTTAATCTTTCCTCCAACACTCGTGCAATTCTTAGCACATAATAATCCTCCCCGTGGCTTCGTTTGAATTCAGGATATCGCTTAGTTGGAATCATACACATATTTTAGGCGTCTCCGAAATATATGCACTTCAGCCAAGTTCAGTGATAGAGAAAGCGAACGAGCTACGGTATAACTTCCTTTGAACATCATAATTCTTTTTGAGCATCTCGTATAATCCCACTTGTTTATTCAATATTCCAACCAACTAATAAGACAATAGATGTTGTCAATTCTAACTCGATAAATTTTCCACAATCGATCCAAAATTCTCGAAAGTATTCAGACTTAGCTGTATCAAGTATTCCTTTCAAGTTCATTGCCATTCATGCCACCAAAGTTGATAAATCCTATAGCCACATTTCATTTTGATACCCCGATTCTCATCGATTGAATCTTGTACTCATTATCGTCCGCATCCATACACTTTGTTTGTAATTTGTAAATTTCCTGATCATAATCCATCTTCTAAATCGTACCATCCTTCAAATTGTACCACCATTCCACTCTAGTAATATTTCTCGCTGTACTCCAATATTTTCTCGTATTGATCAAGCCAACGTATTATCCTCTCGCATTAAGCAACTCTCATATTCTAGCAACATTAATTCCGAAGGTCCTTCCGATTCACATTCGCTCTCGCCGATCTCGGCTATATGCACTATCCAATTCCGTCGTACACTTATCCTCAATTCTGATCCAATCAATGAAATTATTCCAACTGTCTCAAAGCACTACCATCAATTTTACGCAGCTCAATATTAATCGACCAAATCCAACCAGTTCCAACAATTTCCAGCATTCCAATAAAGGCAACTCAATTTCTGAAACCAACATAATCCGTCACCCCATCCAACATGATAACATCAAAATTTCCTAATATCCATTCCATTTTGAAGCCTACCTTCCAACACATCTTACTCATCCAACTATACTCACGCAACATCAATAGGGACATCCTACAGTTTTCCAACAGTCAACTTAGCATTCAGTCAAGTCTCTATGGTCAGCTAATCTAAGCTAAACCAGACATTCAGCTAACTCATATGAGATGGATAGCTATCGGGGACATACTTATCTCTTATCTTAGAGGCAACCAATTCTTAGCATAGGGAAACTCTATGGTCTGACCAACTTAGGGACATGGGACACCACCCCAATCTTATAAGCTTATTCCCAACACGGACAACTGAAGAACATAACCAACCAATCTGAAACTTAAGCAACCAACCAACATTCTAGGCAACCAACCTACACTCTAGGCAACCAAACGACATTCTAGGCAACCAACCAACATTCTAGGGTCAAGTCTTTCTACCCGTGCTCATACTCGGGTCATATCCAACGAAGTCTCATTCTAGACTTACCCGCAACCGACAAAATCTATCCGACAATTCTATCCAACAATCCTTGTGGTCACTCCCGAAGTTATCATATAAAACTCCTCAATCGAATATCCAAGCTTTCAATTTTCACTTGCATAGACATAGCATCACTTGTTCAATCCGACTTGCATCCTCATATCGTACTCATATTGTCTATTCAATCGGGTCAGCTATTCTGAATCATAATCCAATATTGTTACCTCAATAGTTTATCACTTACGATCTCTTTCTTACGGTCTCTTTGTGACACATACGTTTTCCATATTTTTAGATCATCGATACGGTCTGTACTCTCTTAACCAACAAAATAAGACAACTACATAATCATATTTCTTCCGAGGCATCATTAATAAATTTTCTAGCACCAACACAGTCATCTCTTAGCAATTCACGTTAACCATCAATATTCGTTTTGCATCATCTCCTTGTGATTCCATAAGAAGATTTATTATTCATGCACCGATCCAATCTCTATAGCACCAATCGTCTAGCATTCATATATCGGTCATCTTAGTGGATATGACATAACTCATTAGCTATGTCATAATCCAACAATTCTATATTCCACCAAACTTGTTATTCATACGACATCATCATCTACTGACAGGGTTTATTACATATCGCTGCACCTCGATATTTATTTGTATCCCAGCCATTCGACTCTCATAAGGAACATCTACTCTTTCATGTATTAGGGGACAAGTACCCATTCTCTATGCCTCAAAATAGTCAAAGGTCATAACTTGTTAATTCAGAACATCAATTTCTCTCAAGCACACTGCACCACGTGCTAAGATCATCCATTCCTCAATCCCATTTTCTACTCTTCGGTCGTTGATGTAACTCTCTGCATCTTCTAAATCATTTGCAACATCCTGATAGGCATCTAACATTACCATCAATTCTGTCGATATCCAACATATAATTTTTTTTACTCAATTCTGACATCGTTTTATATTCGGTCCATCTTTTTTTTCCAAATCTTTCGATAGCAACACCACACCATCATTACCAAGCCTATAATCCTCCTTACCCAACTGATTCAAGTCTTCGCCTGAATCTAAAATTTATCTTCTTCCCAACCAAGGCATTCATTTTCGATCCTCAATTCTCTTATTACCCAACATAATGCTAACCGTCCATGTCTAGCGATGGTTCATCCGAACACATCAAAAATCTCACAATGGGTCGTCCGACTTAACAATCAGGGGACACACCTAGCCGTCATGTATCAATCGTAAGCTCAGCTATAATTCGATACCATCCAATACCTTATAGGTAAAGCAATCACAAAATCATAAACACATCAAGGGTCAAGGGACATCTTTATCACGACGAGGGTATATATAATATACCACTCAGAGCTCAAGCCATTCCGACATAATATTCCCTCGCATCAAACCAACGTCCAATATGGATAATCCATCCTGTAGTGGTTATGCTGACCACAAATATCGACTCAAGATTCTGTCGATTTCTATTCACCAAAATCCATGCACATTCTGTTCCAACATACCAAGCCATCACCCACGGTCGATTGCTGCATAACAATCGACTCAACGAATCCCACGCATAAGACATCCAGCATACATTACAAACTTATTATCACATCGCATCATTGTTATTCTTTTTGGTATCTTTTAAAAATTCAATAAAGCACACATATCACAGCCCACATATTTAGACTTATTGTATGGAACACCCAGTGAGCAGCTAGGAGGATCAACGGACTTTCAGTCAAGGGAACAACATAGAATAGTTTGGAAGCAATACAGAATAATCGCAGAATCACTATGAGTCATCATAGAGGCAACTTTGATTTTATCGCGGAAGCAACTTTGAGTATTCGTTGAAGCAACTTTGATTCATCGTAGAAGCAACTTTGAATAATCACCGAAGCAATCTTTGAATCATCGCGAAAGCAGCTTAGAATCATATTAGTAGCAACATTGATTCGAAACAAATCGAATAGGAATCCAAGGACGTAAAGCCGTGCTCTGATACCATTATGTCACATCCCGATCCCGGAGGATCGAAAACTTGCCACTGGGCGTGATGCCGTACAAGTCTAGATTGCACTTGTACAAAGCAAAACCATTACAGTTTTTGGTATTTTCAGAAAACATCGAATACGCAGCAAAACCAAGCAGATAAATTGAAGTCACACAAGATATGAAGAAATATATCTCTTTATTGATAATCATAATGGATTACAAGACTTGCAGCAGAATACAGAGTTTACAACTGATTATAAGACTCTTGAATAACTAACTGAATGTATACACTTGCCCTTTAGGCTACAAATGAATATACCAATTTCTTTACAATAAACTTGCCAATATGGCTATAATCCCACTGGTACAACTAAATTATACTGTTCTATACGTTATGTCCCGTATAGCAGAAGACATCGTCTTGAAAGAAGAGCTTCTGCACACCCATCCGATTCATCGATGCCAAGCACTGATTCATAGGATTTCCCCCAAGCAAACACCTGTAATATTGCCCACAACGTGGGTTAGTACATCATCAATGTACTGGCGAGCGGTGCTGGCCCAACTCACCTAAGAAGACAACACTAAGTAATCATGTTACAGAACATTATTAACAGTGGTCTTTCTCATTGCCTTAGGGTCAATTTCATGTTATAGCCGACAAGAAGTAAAACATGCAAATCTCATAGCCAACATAATTTAAAGCATACTGTTATCACCCTTTGGTGATTCTTACCCACGGTCGTGTAGCCATCCCTATACATTTATAATACTTACTCTGCCTGCGTAA
Organism: Iris pallida; assembly: GCA_029216955.1. Classification (NCBI taxonomy): domain Eukaryota; kingdom Viridiplantae; phylum Streptophyta; class Magnoliopsida; order Asparagales; family Iridaceae; genus Iris; species Iris pallida. The sequence goes on along the minus strand of JANAVB010012998.1, from coordinate 555,445 downwards.
GACATTGTTAGGAACAATATCATAATTCAATATAAATATCACCATTCAGGTGATTCTTACCAACATCCGACATCCTTCCCCGTATTTGAGTAATAATTTACTCTGCCTGCATAAGACATCATTAGCACCGGACCTATCTATATGAAGGTCACTGGCGACACGCCATCTTGGACCGACTTACAGGTATACAGTGCCCTTGCCAGTGCAGGTAGCTAGCCCCACTGCAAGTCCTGTATACCGTGCTACTACTTTAGCACTGCTACTACTTCAACATTGGTTTCTCCCAGGACGAACCGGGTTCCATGGCCCAGGAATACCGTTCAAGAAACCACCTTGTCGACAAGTTGTCCATGACCATGCAACTATATGCAACTTATCTAAGAAGAAAACATATAATGCATGATAAGGAAAACTAAGTAATTCAGCCACCATTCTCATTCATATTGTCTTCTTGTCTTGAGCCAATGCTCACATTATCATCTGCCCAATCCAGGGTCTTGGCGTAATCAACATTCTACATCGATGACAAGATAATAGAATGTTATTACCCAATCCTTTTTGCCACATCTTTGATACCAAACATCTTTCCAACCAACTCAAGGTACTCACCGCCCAATCCTTTCGGACTTAGCATCTGTTTTAGCATACATTCTTTTTAATGCAATTCAAGCATACTCACTGCCCAGCTTTTGTGTCACGACCCGCACCCGCTAAAAGGACACTTGACGCGACAACACCCAGCCCTCACCGAAAAATCGGCGTAGAACGCTGTAGATTTTTCTACTCTAAACAGTTTATATATATAACAAAAACCTGTCGAGAATATGGTCAACTCCGAACGGAGGATAAGCAATGAATATATATATGAGTACTCAATCACGACTCTAAGGTAACAAAGTAAAGACTGAAAGATAAAGACAACAAGACGATAATAAAATAATAACCTGTCAAGTCCAACACAAGAATATATACAAGTCCAAGTCTCTAATACAATCTATAGTAATAACAGTCTCAAAAGTAGCTGGAGACAAAGTCCAGTACAAAGACCTACTCTAACTAAGCAAGTGGTAAGGTCTCGTCAGGCGGAGCTAAACCCTGCTGGACCAAAGTCTCCAAGTCTACGCCCACTACGTCATCCGGACCGTAGTAGGTACAATAATCTCCCTTGTCAGCATCTGTAATATTTTTAACATATTCTGTCAGGATGGAACGAGTACAATCTACTAACAGCAGTTCACAAGATATGATAAAAGCTACAAGACTGTAAATAGATAGTATATACAAGAAAATTATGGAATGTACATGTGAATATCATGACAAGGTAAGCTGTAAATCTAGAGCTAGAACAAGGCAAGTAAACTGATCATGGCATGTACAAGAATCAAGAAACCATCATCTAGGTGTGTGAATACTAGCTACGACATGTGGCCGGCTTGGGTCTTACACAAGGTCTACTGGCCTGGTTAATCATACGTGGAGTGTATGATTAACACTCACAAGGTCTACAAGAATAACAAGGTAGATAATGACCACACATCTACACTAGTACTCCCCGTCCCCGACTGGTAGAGTAGATCCAAGCAAGACACATTACGACACGAGATTCCACGAGAAGGAAGCAAGTCTCCTCGAGAATTGGTATCCATATACTGCACAAGAACTACAAGGGGCTTGCACAGGATATACCAAGATAACGAGGAATAACATCTCATGTCGGGATCTATGAATACCAATCCGTGTGACCAATGTGTCGAGAACAAATATATCTACACTAATTACATGAATTGTAACAATCATCGTAAATTAGAAAAGTGTCAGAGAATGTGCTCGCCTGAAATATGATATGGTACGTCAACCGGAGCAAATGCAGCGTCTCGAGGACCTATAGAGAGCAAGACGTATCAATACTATGTTTAGGAAGTAAAATTAAATCAATTTAGACCCTATTAAGTCATTCTAGGTCAAGGCACGTCAAACTAGGTTGTACGGGGTCAAACTAAGTCATATTAGGTCTAACTGGATCAAACTGGGTCAACGCAAGTCAAACGGAATTAATCTAGGTCAATTTGAGTCAACAGTTGACTTTTGGTCAAACGGTCAACTCTGGTCAACCGTGGTCAACTCTGGTCAACTCTAGGTCACTGGTGACTAACAGTTGACTTTTGGGTCAACTGCACAAGTCTAATGGAATTTGGAACTAAATTGGGCAAAGTGTTGACCCATAGTTGACTTTTGGTCTAAAAAGTCAACCGTGAATCGGGGTCAAGACTAGGTCTAGACGGCTATTTCTACCCATTACCAACCTCTACAACCCATATCCAAGTCCATCTTGGACTTTGATACTCATATCTTGGCCATAGGCTAATTACCTATTTTACCCTTAAAAAGGGTAAAATTCTACCTTCGGCGATTATCTAGTTAGCCTACCTACGCTTGATATTTTGACCCGATCTCCCCAGGGTAGTATGATACTAGCCTATACATATATTACCTACCAAAATACCTAGGTAACGTGGACATCCGGTCCATGATACGACCCGTTGCCAAAATCTTGAATATTTCAAGATACGTACTGATACGGCGCAATACCGGCGCCCTACGACCCCGATTTCAACTCGAGAGCCTACTCGCAAAATCTAATTCACGTAATCTTGGTCTACGTCAAGTTTTATCGCGTTCTGATACTCCGGGCTCCGTTTCACCCTCTAACTCGCTCTCCTCCATTTCTATTTCCTCTATTTCTACTTCTCATTCACTTCCTATTCTAATTCTCCTTCTTCTTACCTTTTCTTTCTAATTCCTAATCTCTTTTCCTATTCTCTTCTAATCCTCTTCTCATTCTTTTCCTAATCTATTTCTCCTCCTAACCTACTCTTATTCTTTCCTTCTACTTTCCTACTCTTCTCTTCCTTACTTCTTCTAATTTTTTTCAACTTCTAACTTCCTCTAATTCTTCCTCTCCTAACTTCTTCTTCTTCTAATTTCTCTCAACTTCTACCTATATATATACATATATATATATATATATATATATATATATATATATATATATATATATATATATATTACTATGGGGGGGTTAATGGGGGAATATAGGGGGCTTAAAGGGGTGAAATGGGGGGGGGGGGGGGGGAAGGGGAGGAGCTACCATAGCAGCTCCTGCTACTGCTGATCCTGCTACTGCTGCTACTGCTACTGCACATGCTGCTGCTACTGCTGCAACCTGCTGCTATTGCTACTGCTGCAGCTGCTGTTTCATCTTCTTCTTCTCCTATACTTCTTCTACTTCCTCTTCTACTCCTATATATATATATATATATATATATATATATATATATATATATATATATATATATATATATATATATATCCATTATCCATCCATCTATCTATCTAACCATCTATATGTATATATCTATAGACACACAAACACCCTCATCTCTACAAACACGCACACTCCTCTATACACACACACACACACACACACACACACACACACACACACACACACATATATATATATATATATTTTTATATTTTTATATATATATATATATATATATATATATATATATATATATATATATATATAAACACACATACACACACACACACACACACACACACATATATATATATATATATATATATATATATATATATATATATATATATATATATATATATATATATATATATATATATATATATATATATATATATGTGTGTGTGTGTGTGTGTGTATGTGTGTTTATATATATATATATATATATATATATATATATATTATATATATATATATATATATATATATATATATAATATATAAATACATATACACACACTCACACTCTCACACTCACACAAGCTCACTCACACTCTCACCACCACCTCCATGACACAACACCACCACCACCATTTCTCTACACACACACACACAAATACATATATACAAATACTTACATATATATATATATATATATATATATATATATATATATATATATATATATATATATATATATATATACTACTCTAATGGAAAAACCCTCAAATAAATCCTTAACCTAGATTATTAGGAAACCTAATAAATTTATGGGGAAAATGTAGAGAACTCTCTTCTCTACAATTAATGTGAAGGAATTAAAGGCAAAAGAGAATAAATGAAGGATTAAAAGCTTACCAAGAATGGGTTTTTCTTGGTGGAAGGAGAGCTTGAGAGAAGAAATAAATTTTGAGAGAGAGAGGGAGAGTTTTCTTAATGGAGAAGAAAGAGGAGGGGGGGGTGGGGTGCTCTCTTGTGGCCGGCCATGGTAGGGGGGTTATTGGGTTTTGGGTGGATCCAGTAACCCTCCAACCCAATAGACTTGGTTCAAGTTGGGTTCGGTTTGGTTCGGTTTAACCCTAACTAACTAAATTAGCCCCTATAATGACTAATTAAGCCATGAAAGTTGGGTTAATAATTTCTAGCCTAATTATGATGGCATGTGGGGCAAGCCCAGCTAGTATGTGGGTCCCATTAGGGTCCAGGCTACCCGGGTGTCCAATTTGGGTCCGAATTGGATAAAATCCAAACCAAACCAAATAAATCCCAAAAAATCACATAAAATAAATAAAAATTTCTAAAAATTTTAAAACTTGAAAAATGACGAAAATACTCCTAATTTGAAAACTGGGGGTGACAAATCTATCCTCCTTAAAAAAATTTCGTCCTCGAAATTGAATGAGAACTAACACAGCAATCATGAACAGAACAAGGAAAGAAAAAGATAGAATTTACCTCAAGGCTCGAAGAGATATGTGAATCGCTCCCGCATGTTGTCCTCCCTCTCCCAGGTGGACTCACCTGGAGAGTGGTGTCTCCATGCAACGCGAACCAAGAGAATGACCTGGTTCCGGAGCACCTTCTCTCTTCGGTCCAAGATCTCAACCGGCTTCTCTGGATAGCTGAGTGTCGGTCCCACTACGATCTCTGAGTGGTCCAAGACGTGACTGGGATCTGCCACGTACCGTCTCAGCTGCGACACGTGGAACACACAGTGCACTCCCTCTAGTGCGGGCGGTAACTCCAGTCGATAAGCTACTGCACCGACCCTGTCCAAGATACGGAATGGTCCGATGTATCGTGGGCTAAGCTTCCCGCCGCCACCAAAACGAATCATGCCACGCGTCGGAGAAATACGCAGAAAGACAAGATCACCAACCTAGAACAAAACACAAGACTTAGAGTTTGATCTAAAACAATCACAATCAGACTCAAATACTAGAAAAATCTAAACTATACCTCAAACTCCAATGGCCTCCGGTGGCTATCGGCCCAATGCCGCGGCCTATCCTGCGCCACCCGAAGTCGATCTCTGATAACCCTGACCTTCTCCGCAGCATCCACTACCATCTCAGGGCCAAGCAAAACCCTCTCGCCGACATCATCCAAAGACAAGGGAGTACGGCACCTCCGTCCGTATAGAGCCTCGAAAGGTGACATCTCTATACTGGCTTGGTAGCTGTTGTTGTAAGCAAACTCTACCAAGTGAAGATGGTCCTCCCAAGATCCTCCGAAGTCCAAGACACAGGTACGCAGCATATCCTCGAGGGTCTAAATCGTCCTCTCTGACTTTCCGTCTGTCTGGGGGTGGTATGCGGTACTGAACTTGAGCGATGTGCCCAAGCTAAGCTGCAAACTCCGCCAGAAGTGGGAAGTGAATCGGCTGTCCTGATCCGAGACTATACTCACTGGAACCCCGTGTAATCGGACTATCTGTCGCACGTACATCTCGGCCAACCTCTCCGTCGACAAACCCACTTTGAAAGGCAAAAAGTGGGCCGATTTGGTCAATCGATCAACAATGACCCAAATTGCATCCTTCCCTCCTGGAGAGCACGGAAGCCCAGATACAAAGTCCATAGTGATATGCTCCCACTTCCACTCAGGAATGGGTAGTGGCTGGAGCAATCCATCGGGTCTCTGCCTCACGGCCTTCACCTGCTGGCACACCAAGCATCTCGACACGAACTGAGCCACCTCACGTTTCATGCCATACCACCAAACATGCTGTCTCAAGTCTCTATATATTTTGTTGGCTCCTGGATGCATAGAGTACTGAGAACGGTGCGCCTCCTGAAGAACCTCCTCCCGAAGTCCTCCGCTCGGCACGCACAATCTGGTACCATGCCTCAACGACCCATCCCCTGCTATAGAGAACTCATCCAACAATCCTATCTGGACCTGCTCCCTGATGACCCTCAGAGCCTCATCCTCAAACTGAGCTGCCCTGACTCTCTCCATCAGCTCCGACTGTACCTGCAGACCCTACATCTGTGCCTCGAACCCAGGAACTATCACCTCTATGCCCAAGCTCTCCAGATCAGCCAGAAGGTGACGATCCATCATCAAACACATGGCCACGGGATACCTGCTCAGAGCATCTGCGACCACGTTGGCCTTCCCTGGATGGTACTGTAAGGATATATCAAAATTCTTCATCAGCTCTAACCATCGCCTCTGCCTCATATTCAGCTCCTTCTGGGTAAACACGTACTTCAAGCTCTTGTGGTCAGTATAGATCTCCACACGCTCTCCGTACAGATAGTGTTTCCACAGCTTCAAAGCAAAGATGACCGTTGCCAGCTCCAGATCGTGGGTAGGATAATTCCTCTCATGAGGACGTAACTGCCTAGATGCATAGGCAATTACCTTCCCGTGCTGCTGAAGCACACAACCCAAACCCCGTCCTGAAGCATCACTGTAGATCGTATAACCACCAGATCCAGATGGCAGCGTCAAGATAGGAGCTGTAGTCAACCTCGCCTTCAGCTCCTCGAAGGCGGCCTGGCACTCATCGGACCAAACAAACTTCTCATCCTTCCTGGTAAGGCGGGTCATCGGCTGGGCAATCCTGGAAAAGTCCTGCACGAACCACCGGTAATAACCTGCCAGACCCAGAAAACTTCGAACCTCTGCTACTGAGCTCGACGTAGACCAGGACTCCACCGCAGAAATCTTCTTCGGATCCACTGAAATCCCCTCGCCAGAGACAACATGGCCTAGGAACTCCACGCTATCCAAGAAGAACTCGCACTTGGACAGCTTTCCATACAGCTGCTCCCCCCTGAGAGTGTCCAACACGATCCTCAGGTGCTCCTCGTGATCCTCTGGCGTCTTCGAATAGATGAGAATGTCATCAATGAATACCACCACGAACTTGTCAAGGTACTGATGAAATATCTTGTTCATCAAGTTCATGAATACCGCCGGGGCGTTGGTCATCCCAAACGGCATGACGGTATACTCATACTGGCCATAGCGAGTCCGAAAGGCAGTCTTCGGAATGTTATCCCGCTTCATCTTCAGCTGATGGTACCCAGTGCGCAAGTCGATCTTCGAGAACACTCTCGCCCCGTTCAACTAGTCGAACAAGTCATTAATCCTTGGCAAAGGATACTTTGAGCGCCCTGTAATCAATACACAGACGTACCGTACCATCCTTCTTGTGGACAAAAAGAACTGGCGCGCCCCAAGGTGAAGAGCTAGATCGAATAAAGCCCTTGTCCTCCAGCTCGTCGACCTGCTTCTTTAGCTCCGCTAACTCGCTATTGTTGATTCTATAGACATGCTGGGAGATAGGCTCAGCGCCCGGCACTAGGTCTATAGAAAACTCAACATCACGATCTGACGGCATCCCGGGTAGCTCCTCGGGAAAGACATCCAAGAACTCAGCAATAAGTAGATGTGGCAACACCGGCCCCGCCAACAACGCTCCGCAGAATCCATCTTCCTGCTCCACTGCACCCCTGGTGAACTCATACTCCGACTCTCCCGGCGGCCTAAACAGAATCCTGCCCCCTATGCAGTCGATGCTAGCGTGGTGCGTGCTCAACCAATCCATACCGAGTACCACATTGTAACTTGGAAGTGGCATTACGAGCAAACACGCACTCAGCTCCCGGCCTCTCAAAGAAACTCTCCGCCCCTTGCAAACATTATTAACTAGGATGATGCCATTTCCAGTCATAATCTTGCAAGTCCTACCCAGATATTCAGCAATAATGTTGTGCCTAAGTGCAAAAGAAACTGACACAAAACTGTGCGTAGAACCTGAATCAAACAATGCTAAGGCAGGAAAAGAATCAAGAAGAACCGAACCTGCAACTACATCTACGACTGGCTCGATCTCCTCGACCGCAAGAGCAAAGGCTCTACCCTGACCACCCCGCTGTTGGTGGTGCTGAACAAACCGCTGCTGCTGGGTAGGAAGTGGACCCCTCTGCTGCACTGCAGGAACTCTCGCCGGTGCCCCCTGAGCTGCTACCGCTCCACAGACTACCCTGCGAGGGTTCCCAGGACAATCCCTCAACTGATGTCCAGTCTCTCCGCAGTAGAGACACAAATCCAGCCTCTTCCGGCAAACCTCCCAGACGTGACCAGGCCTCCTGCAGAAGTGGCAAGGAGCCCCATGCTGAGCCTGCCTCGGCTGAGTGTGTTGCACCTGCTGAACCGGTGCTCGGGTCTGAACCTGCGGCTGGTGATGCTGGAAAGAACGATGCTGAAGCTGAGGGCACTTAGCAGCCCCTGCGCTGCTAGTAGCCCCCGAGAAATGATCACGCTCCCTCTTGGGCTTCAAGCCCCACTCCCGTTCCACCTTGCGGGCCTCCGCATAGATCTGGGTAGATGTCTCATAGAAGGAGGGAATGAGGTGCTTGATATCCCAAGCGAGTCCCTCCCTGAACCGGCTCGCCCTGATCTCCGGGTCTCGAACCATGTACTCTGCGTATCGGCTCAGACGGCCGAACTCCGCTGCGTACTCCTCCACAGATAGACTGCCCTGCTGCAGATCCTGGAACTGTCGTACCAGGTCATTCTTGTCCGTAGGGGAAAAGAACTTCTCCTTGAAGAGGAGCTTGAACTCTGCCCAAGTATGGCCCTCTCCAGCTAGGGATGGCTCATTTCTGAACCAGGTGCGTGCAATGTCTAGCAAATGCAAACCTACCGCCTCAACCTTCAGGTCGTCTGCCAGGCGGGAGGCCCTCATCTGTCGCTCGATATCCTCGAGCCAATCATCTGCATAGACCACACCCTCGATCCCGCTAAAGTCACGGGGCTCGAGCTTCTTGAAGTCCTGGATATCTCCGTACCTAGTACGCGTCCCCGGATGAGGAGCCCTCTGCTCCACGGCTGCAAGGGCCAACTGATGGGCATCCTCCATGCCCTGACGCATCGCGTCTGTCTGCCTCTGCTGAGCCTCGGCCTGGGCTCTCTGAGTCTCCAGTATCTGCTGGAGGAAAGTAAGCATCTGCCCCATATTTGTAGGCAGAGGAGGTGGAGGTGGAAGTACGTCTGCAACTGGCGGAGGAATCCGCTGCGCAGGAGGAGAAAGAGCGCCCCCGACAGCTCCCGGCACTACGGGAAGAGCACCCGTAGCCCCAGGGACTGTCATCGAGGTAGCTGGAGGAGTACCCCCGAGAGCACCAACAGAAGTCCCATCTGCAGGGGAAGTGACCGGAGCCTGCCCGCCAGAGGTGGCAGACCTCTCCGTCTCCCCGTGCACCTCACCAGGAGAGTGAGTCATAACTATCATGGAGACAAATTGAAAAGAAGATATCAATATGGCACATGAAGGCAATATCAAAGGAGGACAGCTAGAATGCAGTAAATCAATATCAAAGACGGTAAGCAAGATAAGCAAGGAAAGATCCTACTGTGATTGAGGACTCTTAGCCTACTACCTCTGTCACGACCCGCACCCACTGTGAGGGTACGAGAGCGTAACAACGCCCAGCCTACGCCGCAGTGTCGGCGGTAGAACGCTGTTCTAGGTCATGAACTATAACTAACATAATATGAATGCTCTCCATAAGGAGGCCAACACAGAGGTACAACTCAATCACAATCTAGAGATAGAATATGGCACGATAAAATAGATAGGAGAAACCTCAACCGAGGTACAACAGAAATGAAATACATGTCTCAATATCTCTACAATATACAAACTCTGAATCAAGAACAACAACTAAATATAAAAGGAAAACAGTCTAAACTATCTATACTAAGCAAGGTATCGTCCTCAGCAGCTGCCTGAACCTCCCCTGGGGTCCAGGTCGCGAGTGTCAACTAGGCAAACTCCAAGTAAGGGTGCAGGGTGCCTCATCATCCTCTGTAAAATTTTCAACAGGTCCAGTCAGGACGGGAGCGAGCACAAAATATCTCACGCAGTTCATATCATATTAGGAAATATAAAGCATGCAATAGAGTAAGGTACATGAAACGTTGAAAGTAAGAAGTATATGAAAAACAGTAGAGATTTGATAACAGGAAATATCTAAATATGATAAATAAGAACTGTAAGCCTACTGTGATTTAGAGTACAATATGGTTATGTAAACGGTCTAGGAAAATGCAATGGTAACTCCATTGTACGTGGGTGTACAATAGACATATACAATAGTTATACAATGTTGTACAATAGGATTTGATTACATAACCAATTCTACTCCCCCTCCCTAAATCAATACACAAGGATCTACTCCGGTTACGTTATCTTGCACAATAGTGTACAATATTATACAATAGATGTACAATATTATACAATAGATGTACAATGTTATACAATGGATGTACAATATTATACAATGGATGTACAATATTATACAATAGATGTACAATGTTATACAATAGTTGTACAATGGCCTATCCCTGGGACTCATGTGATACTGAGAGTACAATATGCACAAGGAGTATACAAGGATATGGGTATTCAATAAATACAATATGTAAGTGAAACGCACATCACAATATGTATTTAGTGAATACAAGGAGATAACATCTCAGAAGAAGATCCGTATAGTACCAATCCGTGATAATGATCGTGTCAGCATCAAGTACAGTAATCTAGAGCAAGAATATAAATCCAGACAAGTATGAAATGGTCAGAGAATGTACTCGCCTCGTATCTGAATGTCTGAAGTAAATGTACTGTCCGAGATGAGGTACCTGACTCCTAGTTAGAGCAACACAAGTCAAGATGTACACAGGAAATGATAAATATAATCTACAATGCATCTGCATGCTGTCTAGGTCAAACTAGACTAAAGTCAACACTTGGTCAACTCCAGTCAACTAGACTAGTCAAACTAGGTCAACTAGGTCAAATCCTAGCCCAACAAGTCTAATAAGTCTCACTTGGCCTAACCAAGCCTAGTCTAGCAATTACACACCAATCACAAGGCTATACAAGCCAAACACAAGCCATCACATTCAATATTATATATATAAGAGAAAGGAAGCTAACATGTAAAGCTATGTGTGTGTGTGAACATGGAGGTGTACATGAAAAAAGAATTCAACACTAGGCCCTATATCACATATATGTATATATAACTATAGGAAAACTCTATTTACCATATTAACACATTTAGCCATGTATAGTATATATATATATAGAGAGAGAGAGAGAGAAGAGCATGTGTATTTGTTCATGGGTGTGTGTGTGTCATAAAAGTGCACAAGAACATGTGTGTGTTATCATGGAATGAGTGTTAGGCAATGTGTGAGTGAGAGTGTCAATGAGTGAGGGTGTGAGGGTTATATAGTATAGTGTGCATTGTGTGTGGAGTGATAGTGAGGCATGACAGTTGTGTAGCAAAGTGTCAATAGGAAGTTAACATTCACATATATGAGTTCTCATGTATCTCTTATTTAGTGAAACAAAACTAAATTCCAATTTTATTCCTAATAAGGCTACATATATTACATCTATTATTATATTACATTCATGCTTGCATTCATTCATCATTCATTTATTCTCTTGCACCACTATATGCACCATACATTACATACTATGGAACCTACATATTCATTACAAGCCATACTTATACATGCTTATATTAGATAGGATACTTACACCTCATACATCATTTATTTAAACATTTACTCATGCTTGCATTCTCTATTTAATTACATAATGTATATACATTAACATGGGTTAAAATCAAATAGAACATTATATTACACACAAGGGTGCACAAAATGCATATGCCGAATAGTAACTCCAACTAATAATCAATATTGTACCATCTCAGCATGAATTAAAATCTAGGATTAAATTATGTTATAGATCTATGTGTTATCTTTCCGAAACTTCAAACGGATCGCGTTTTCATTTCCGAAAACTCCCGGAATTGCAAAAACACCGAGAACGCGTTTGTCTTTCGTACAACTGACACTCAAATAATTCTCCAGAAAGTTACAGAAAGAATTAGGCCTATTAATACATGGTTTTGGAAAGCAAACTTCAATATGCTTCTTTTAAAAAAACGGAAGATTAAACCGAACTTTGAGCTAGAAGTTATGACATTTCTAAGTTAGGGCTGAAATTAAAAACGTAGATAAAAATCATGACGGATTTGGGTAGTTTGAGACAAAAGAACACAAGTATATAACATAATATATCAAGAACTCACTCTCTACACTAATATATATATATGAGACACTATAGAAAATATCTTCAATACAAAAATATGAGATTAAACATGTAATAATTCATTCATACATAACAACAACTCCAAATTTGGGATTTTCCCACATGGACACAACCACAACACAAAGGACACTCCTATGACCTCCAAATAGATACGAAATGGACACAAATAGAGATACAACTATGGGGGTCATTCCTATGGGTTCAAAATAGACCTATATGCATGAGGAAATGAAAAGGAGAAGGGATTTATACCTTCCGGTAGATCAAATCGAAGAAAAGCCTTCCCGGAGCGACACCGACACGTAGAGATTCCAAAAGGACACGAACGAGCTCCGAATCCTCCCAAACTTGGGTAGCTTCCTCCTTGGCTAGAATGGAGAAGGAAAGAAGAATATTTGGTGGCGAAATGAAAGGATTTGGTGGAGAAATTGCTAGGAATTGCTCTCTAGAAATTTGGAAAAGAACAAGAGAGAGAGTGTGGATGAGAATAATAAAATAAACTTGAGCCTATCCTCTCCCAAAGTGGCTGGCCATATGGGGCTATTTGTCCTATTATGGTAAGGTCCAAAATGCCCCCACTAACCTATTCTATGAGTATTAGGAAAGGGCTAATTGGTTGGGGCTAAATTAGTCATTCTAAAGTCTCTAATCACACTAACCTTATCCATAATAATTAGTCTAACCTCTAACTAAAATATTTCTATCATGTGGACTAAATTTAATATCATATGGGCCATGCCTAACTAGTGTGTGGGTCCCACTAGAGTCAAACTACCCCCGGGTCCCCGTTTCAAGTCGGATTGAGTTGAAATTCGAACCCGACTCAAATAACCCCAAAATAATATCATAAATAATAAAATGATATCAAAATAATTCAAAGAGGTCAAATGCAAAAATATCCTTAGGCCAAAAATGACATTAAAATATCATAATCACATGGTTAGGCTCTAGGTCAAACAGTCTATAGGATTTCACTAGCAAAACGTCAAAATCACAAGTCATGAATTTAAATAGTTTAAAATAATTTAAAAATCACTAAAAATTATAATATGAAATAAATATCATTAAATAATAATTATAATTATAAAATTTCAAAATTATCCTCATCTGAAAAACTGGGTGTTACAACCTCCTATGTGTAACACAGGCTCGTAGTCAACACTCTAAGACGAGTGCCGCTACGACATCGCACTAATTGCGACTACAGGACCTGCATGGGCCACCACTAAAACGTGTCACGACCCGCACCCGCTAAAAGGGCACGTGACGCGACACCGCCCAGCCCTCACCGAAAAATCGACGTGGAACGCTGTAGATTTTTCTACTCTAAACAGTTTATATATATAACAAAAACCTGTCGAGAATATGGTCAACTCCGAACGGAGGACAAGAAGTGAATATATATATGAGTACTCAATCACGACTCTAAGATAACAAAGTAAAGACTGAAAGATAAAGACAACAAGACGATAATAAAATAATAACCTGTCAAGTCCAACACGAGAATATATACAAGTCCAAGTCTCTAATACAATCCATAGTAATAACAGTCTCAAAAGTAGCTGGAGACAAAGTCCAGTACAAAGACCTACTCTAACTAAGCAAGTGGTAAGGTCTCGTCAGGCGGAGCTAAGCCCTGCTGGACCAAAGTCTCCAAGTCTACGCCCACTACGTCATCCGGACCGTAGTAGGTACAATAATCTCCCTCGTCAGCATCTATAATATTTTTAACATATCCTGTCAGGATGAACGAGTACAATCTACTAACAGCAGTTCACAAGATATGATAAAAGCTACAAGACTGTAAATAGATAGTATATACAAGAAAATTATGGAATGTACATGTGAATATCATGGCAAGGTAAGCTGTAAATCTAGAGCTAAAACAAGGCAAGTAAACTGATCATGGCATGTACAAGAATCAAGAAACCATCATCTAGGTGTGTGAATACTAGCTATGACATGTGGCCGACTTGGGTCTTGCACAAGGTCTACTGGCCTGGTTAATCATACGTGGAGTGTATGATTAACACTCACAAGGTCTACAAGAATAACAAGGTGGATAATGACCACACATCTACACTAGTACTCTCCGTCCCCGACTGGTAGAGTGGATCCAAGCAAGACACATTACGACACGGGATTCCACGAGAAGGGAGCAAGTCTCTTCGAGAATCGGTGTCCATATACTGCACAAGAACTACAAGGGGCTTGCACAGGATATACCAAGATAACGAGGAATAACATCTCATGTCGGAATCCATGAATACCAATCCGTGTGACCAATGTATCGAGAACAAGCATATCTACACTAATTACATGAATTATAACAATCATCGTAAATTGGAAAAGTGTCAGAGAATGTACTCGTCTGAAATATGATATGGTACGTCAACCGGAGCAAATGCAGCGTCTCGAGGACCTATAGAGAGCAAGACGTATCAATACTATGTTTAGAAAGTAAAATCAAATCAATTTAGACCCTATTAAGTCATTCTAGGTCAAGGCACGTCAAACTAGGTTGTACGGGGTCAAACTAAGTCATATAAGGTCTAACTGGGTCAAACTGGGACAACGCAAGTCAAACGGAATTAATCTAGGTCGATTTGAGTCAACAGTTGACTTTTGGTCAAACGGTCAACTCTGGTCAACCGTGGTCAACTCTGGTCAACTCTAGGTCACTGGTGACTAACAGTTGACTTTTGGGTCAACTGCACAAGTCTAATGGAATTTGGAACTAAATTGGACAAAGTGTTGACCCATAGTTGACTTTTGGTCTAAAAAGTCAACCGTGGTAAACCGGGGTCAAGACTAGGTCTAGACGGCTATTTTTACCCATTACCAACCTCTACAACCCATATTCTAGTCCATCTTGGACTTCGATACTCATATCTTGGCCATAGGCCAATTGCCTATTTTACCCTTAAAAAGGGTAAAATTCTACCTTCGGCGATTATCTAGTTATCCTACCTACGCTTGATATTTTGACCCGATCTCCCCAGGGTAGTATGATACTAGCCTATACATATATTACCTACCAAAATATCTAGGTAACGTGGACATCCGGTCCATGATACGGCCCGTTGCCAAAATCTTGAATATTTCAAGATACGCACTGATACTCCTCTATATACATACACACACACACACACACACACACACACACACACACACATATATATATATATATATATATATATATATATATATATATATATATATATATATATATATATATATACACATATGCACACACTCACACTCTCACACTCACACAAGCTCACTCACACTCTCACCACCACCTCCATGACACAACACCACCACCACCATTTCTCTACACACACACACAAATACACATATACAAATACTTATATATATATATATATATATATATATATATATATATATATATATATATATATATATATATATATATATATATATATATATACTACTCTAATGGAAAAACCCCCAAATAAATCCTTAACCTAGATTATTAGGAAACCTAATAAATTTATGGGCAAAATGTAGAGAACTCTCTTCTCTACAATTAATGTGAAGGAATTAAAGGCAAAAGAGAATAAATGAAGGATTAAAAGCTTACATAGAATGGGTTTTTCTTGGTGGAAGGAGAGCTTGAGAGAAGAAATGAATTTTGAGAGAGAGAGGGAGAGTTTTCTTAATGGAGAAGAAAGAGGGGGGGGGGGGGGGGGGGGGGGGGGGGGTGCTCTCTTGTGGCCGGCCATGGTAGGGGGTTATTGGGTTTTGGGTGGATCCAATAACCCTCCAACCCTATAGACTTGGTTCAAGTTGGGTTCGGTTTGTTTCGGTTTGGTTCGGTTTAACCCTAACTAACTAAATTAGCCCCTATAATGACTAATTAAGCCATGGAAGTTGGGTTAATAATTTCTAGCCTAATTATGATGGCATGTGGGCCAAGTCCAGCTAGTATGTGGGTCCCACTAGGGTCCAGGCTACCCGGGTCTCCAATTTGGGTCCGAATTGGATAAAATCCAAACCAAACCAAATAAATCCCAAAAAATCACATAAAATAAATAAAAATTCCTAAAAATTTTAAAACTTGAAAAATGACGAAAATATCCCTAATTTGAAAACTGGGGGTGACATTTTGGGTCTTAACATATGTGTTACCAACTATTCATTCGAGCCAAAGCTCGATATACTCACCGTCCAAGTATTTGGGACTTTGCCTTTACCTGTCATGTAATTCATCGCAACATCGTACAAGCATACAATTCATTTAGCCACAACAGTTTACGTTCAGATGATTATCTTTCATTATCTTTCCAAATTCCATACAAGGTGTTATTGAGCAACTCAATAAGAAACATAGCATACTCATCCTTATTTTAAGCGTGAAGCTAAAGGATCTTTGAAGGGTTCAACACTACTCACATTCAAAGGACGATTCCTGCCACGATCGCATAGCCTTCCAAGCAATCCTTCGCATAATCCCAAGTCCAACAAGGCTTTGTCGAACCAACTATCCATCATAAGGCATCTTGCGGGTCGGGACACTACAGTTCGTCTCGTTATTTTATCGATCACTTCTTGTACATTTTATTTGAGATAGTTGGCAGTGGACTTTGTCTCCGCCCAACGATTGTATACATGACAAATTCAAAGTTGCTTTTATATCATTTATTTATCTAGTGGATGAGATTTAGTTATTCTGGTTTTACTGCATTTTACAGCTTATGTATTCATACGAGGTTTTCATATATTGGAGTATACTTCGTATGTATGCAGCTGGCATGAATACGTACCTAGTCCTAAGTATTTGGGGACTGGGACGTTACAGGTAATAAACCTTTAAAATTTTAGTTTTTCAAGTTTTGATAAGGTTGGGTTAGCTGTAGGGGCCGGATCCCAGCAAGCGGAGGTTCACTAGGAACTCTTAAGTACCGGTCGCTTAGACGAATTTTCGCCTTGTTGACAGAAGGGCCCTTTCGGCTTGTACCCAAACAAATCTCTACTTTAGAACTTTAAAATTAAAAGAATTTTACTAAATCAATAAATTGTTTATTTTATTTATTTATTATTTTTTTTTTTTACTAAATCAATTAATATAAATTAGGTAATAAATCTTTGCTAACAGTATGTCAAAATGACAAGCTATAACAATTATTTCCTAACAAATATTAAGAATAACAAAGAAATTTGTTAACAGAATATTTGGTAACAAAGTTGTTGTGATATAAGGATAGAAATAAAGTAAAATTTTTGCATGGAATCTATGCACTGTCTTGTTAACAAAATTGAACAAAACAAAGTAAAATTTTGCTACAGTCGGAAGAATAAAGTAAATTGTTTCAAAATTTGTTTAACAGATAACTGAATAATTTGTTAACAGTAACAATAACCTTTGTTTTGAAGTAAATAACCTTTGCTAACAGTAACAAATAACCTTCACTAACAGTAACAATAGGAAGAATAAAGTAAATTGTTTCGAAAATTGCTAACAGTAGTAAATAACCTTTGCTAACAATAACCTTTGTTAACAAATGACTGAATAATTTGTTTAACACATAACTTTGTGAACAACAAACTTTGTTAAGCAATTATACGGGAATTGGGAACTGTGTAGGCAGCAAGCAATTAACTTGTTTGGTTGCAAATTTAACAGTGTATTTCGAAGGCAGTGAGCAGATATTTGTAACAACAAGAAAACTCTTACAAATTACTAACTCTTAGATTGTTGAAAATTCTTCAATAATACTTCGATTTAAATCTGCAATAAAAAAATTAAACTGTTACCGGCCTCCGAGGAAGTCGTGCACGTAGCACTGTCCTAAGAGTTAGCTCGGATCTATGTGCAGACTAAATCCGAACGTCCTTAGTGGTAAAATTCTCGCTCCACCGGAATCTCGTTGCCGCACACGACGTCGAGAGAATGACCCCGACTTAGCTCCGCCCAGAGCAACAAGGAACAACAGCAACCGCACGAAGAAGACGAGAAATTTAGAGAGTTTCGAGAAGAATATTTTCTGTGTGTAATATGGAGGAGTGGGACAAGATATATATAGACCATTCCGAGGAGGAGAATGATGGCAGATTTAAAGAGTCAATTAAGAGGAACGTTATGAACGTTACAAAAAATGATTTCTATCAACATGGTTCCTTGAACCAAACCAAGCCAAGCCGGGCCGGGTGGCGGTACACGTGTGTGGCCCATAGGGCTCCCACACAAATCTTCAAAGAAACAAAGTGGAAGAAAGGAATATATGCACAGTAAATGCAATACAATCAGCCGATGTGGGACTATTGAGCTTTTGTTATGAAAGCTACAGCTACCAGGAGGCACATTACGTTTCTATGTTTTTTCTTTTTATCTATTCTGATATTAATTGTATATTGAAAAAAAAAACATTATGGTTTGTGGCCATCTTCCAATATAGTTCAAAAGTTTTAATACTTTAATTCGTAATCAAATTTATGAACCTAAACTATAGACATGATGAAATGACGTGAATGGAATAGGGATTAGTGGAGCTTCAACCAATCAGACCAGACTCATGACGGATTTAAAATCAAACATAGCGAAGACAGAGGCTGATACGTAGACAAATATTTTCTCTTTAAGCGAAGTCTAAGAAAAATGCAAAGACAAATATTTTAGCGGAAATAGAAGCAAGGGTTCATTCTTGATCCGAATTCGATTCCGAATCCGAATCCGAATAGAGGCAAATGATTTTTTTTTTTCCTTCCAAAGAAAAAGGTCTTATATCATTGTATAAATTTAAGAAGGGGAGTGTGGATTAGGTAGATATCCACTTGCAAAGAGGGAAAAAAAAAAGGCAGGTTGTTGCCCAATATTATTGACTTTTTTTGTTTGCTCTCAAGGAGTCAATAACATGATAGGGGAGTACATAAAAGGAGAGCCATGGTCTAGAACAGGGCAAACATTGGGAGGAGATCTTTGCTGACAATATGGAAAGGTTGTCTCTTCCCCAGCTGCTGATCCTATTGGCCTTCTTTCACCTCTTTGTGATCAACCCCTCCAATGCCATCCCTTCAACAAGTAATCATCTTCTGACCAACTTGTAAAAGTTCAAACACTAGTTAAGCTATAGCTTCTTCTTCTTCTGTTCATCTTGATGGTGTTCTTGATTATTCTTTCTTAACTGACCACTAGCTCCTTTCATTCTTGCTGCAGGGGTTAGGAGAATTCTCCAACTGTACTCATCTAAAGATCTTCCAGCACTTGATCATGATACTCCAGAGGTATGACCATTAATATTCAGTTTAAACATGAAGCAGTTGTTTTTCCATGTAATTAGCATAAGAATCATATGGAAATCTTCAGTTAGGACCCTTGTTACGACGAAAGTAAACCCGTATATATCGACACAAAAAGCAGTCGAATATTCGTCAAATTGAAATATTGAGGCTAGAAACTTTTCACATGCTTAAACAGGATGTCAAATTTGGTTAATCAAACATGTTCCCACCAAGTTTTCTTGTGCCAAATGTTAATTTAAACAACTTTGCATGTTTAAATTTTGCATATTAATTCGAATCTTTTCAAAAGTACGCAAGTATTATAGGTTTATGAAAGATAAGAAAAAAATCACGTAGAATACGAGTTTTATTCGGGTGATTGCTAACACTGCTTAGGACCACACCCTAACTGTTAACTCTCCATCATCCATCAACAAGGACCAAAATACCTTGGAATTCTATTAATGTGCTATAGTTCCCTTCATTCCAGAAACTTGAGATAAAACTTCTTGTTGGTGTTGTTCCTTTTGAGAACTCCATGATTTGTAGCTAACAAGACATTTGTTGTTGTTGTTGTTGTATATTGCAGAGGAAGAGCATCAGTACTAGAGAGGGAACAATGGAATATGTGATGATTGAAAGAATGGATATGGAGAGAGACGACTATCCCGGCTCCGGCGCAAACAACCGCCATACTCCGAAGCCACCGGGGAGGAGATTGTTGAATATTTGATGTGATATTATTGATGTTCGTTCAGGACATTAATAATCTAACTATTTAACAATTAAGGCTCTAGGAGAGTAGTAGCTTGATGGTGGGGAAGCAAATATACATATATGTTAACGAGAGGGCAATAGAAGGAACTTTGTAAAATTGCAATCCTTCTTCTTCTTTGTTATTTTTCTTTTGAGCTAGTGGAATGATTCTATGTGTGTGTGACTGTGCCGTGACATGTAAAACTATATGCATGGGTCTGAATTAATGTTTGATGCCTGTTGATCTGTTGGTTTACTGGTGTTGCTAAACGAAAATGCCCACCACGGAGGGTGACCGTGCTGGTCCGTGCTAGCGTGGCGGTCCGCCATTGGCCTTCTTGTTAATACAGACCCACTCTCGGCCAGGAGGCCAATGGCGACACGTCACGTGGCCGCAGGCCGGCACGAGCAACTTTGGTTGGCTACCAGTTCCAGGAGATGGTCGTCTATAGGGCTGATCAAATCCAATTCCGACCTCCCCCGCGTTTACTAAAACCTGTGGTTTGGAGTTGTCTCTTTGTTTGAATGAATACGAGTTCAGCATGGTGGAAGAACATACGAGGGGGATTTAGCTACAAAATTTTCAAAGAATATAACTCATTTCAAAGTTAAACAAGAAAATTTCAAGGTTTCCAAAAGTCGATATATACCAGATGGCATAAAATCACTTCAAAGATACTGAAAAAATAGCGACGTCGGTAGCACGAAAACCCGTGTGTCGATGTTACGACACCCATTATATGGGAAAAGCAGTATGTTAATAATCCGACGCTAAATTCACCGCTCATAGCACAGGTAGCACAAGAACACAAGCGAAATATGGAATGTCAACAACTAGTTCGTAGTTGAGTATGTCACACTCAGTGACAAAATTTTCCTCGCTATTCAATTTTTTTTTCTTTTCTTGTATAGACTCAGATTATGTTACATTGATCAGATCTCTGATGTTGTGGGATCGTGGGTGGGACGGCTGTACATTCTCATGGCATTTCATGCTTGTCATTGCATTTCTGTCAACACTGCACTCTCTCGGTCGTGCACGAGATAAGGGACGTCCATGGGCCGGTCGCACCCGCTCGACCGCACGCACAAGACGAGGTAACTTCTATAATCTCGTGTCCGAGTCGAGGTACGCTCACGGACCGGTCGCATCCGCACGTACGCTCGCTCAAAACGAGTTAACGTGCACGAGTCCAGTGGACTTATTTCCGTGGCTCAGAATATTGCCGCAACTTCCTCCTTTAGAAATCCCTCTTCGACAAGATCAACAGTTCGTCACCCTCCTCTAGGTCTTCCAGCACACCCACAAGTGGAAAGAAGATGAAAGTATTTGTAAGTACTTGTTAATTATTATGTTTATATTTGTATAATAATAATGAATAATAATGATCACCAACATCAGATAGGTTATCGGTTCCATCTTAGGATATACTTAGAAGGTCCAATGCATCACATACTTTAGATAATTAATTTTATGATATATATAGAGTAAAACCTCATAATGTTGGGACCAAGTTAAATAATCTTATTACTATTAGGTTATAATTTCATAGAGGTATAGTTATAAAAATTATTATTTTGACTTATAGTGCAAATGGCATGGAGCATGCCAAATCCAGTATATAGACATTTATAAAAGAGATGGACAAAGTTTCAAAAAACTAGTATATATATGTATATGTAGTGTTGAGAATATAAAGATAATTTTTACTATGTGGATGCAAGTTCCTTAAGATGAGATATACAGAAAAATTATAACTTATTACAATATAAAGTTTTATTCTTATTTATTACTACCCCAAGTTGTGAACATAATTATTTATTACTATATGGAGGTTATTCATATATAGAAATTTACGTGCCTCTGACACTCCTTGATAAATCACATCGTAATTCCGATAGCCCTTTAGATAAATTAGTTTTTTTAATTACTTATCATTTATATTTATAATAATCTCTTTAAAAATATTTGACTTATAGTGACTTACAGGCTATCTTCAAAGCATGCTAATTACTCCAGTCCAAAGGATCTTTGAGATTTTAAATTATTTTTATATTTCTTGCTCTTCGTCTTTATTTTATTTGAAAATAGTTGTTCTTCTCCGATATAATTATTTGCTAAATATAATATATAATTTTTTGTAAATATATGGAGTTTCTTGGCCTTTTCCATTTTTATTAAGGGTACATGTATATAATTAAATCTTACTTCATTAGTTTTCACCGCATCAAAGCCTTGCATTTCGTGTCAAACCGTCAATGAAGCGAGCGATCATGCGCTGATCGAGACTCCACCGCTATAATTTTCCAAAATATTATTTGTAAAATATTTTTTATTGTTTTACATATCGTGCAATTTGTAAATCAAAAGATTCTTTTATACAAAAGTTTTCATAAGTTTTATGTGTAGAAGAACAAATACTTTTTGCATTTACGATACTTTTAGGTTTATATGCACTGGGTAAGGAGGAGCACTACATGAAAAATACCCTTTTATGTCGGGTAAAATCTGTCATATATAGCATTTTATGACAGTTTTTTTTGTATGCCCAGCCGTGATGAAAACGGGTGTAATAAATGTATAGAATAAACGTTATGAATAGATATACCTTATCTGACATTTTCTTTTTAGAATCGATATAAATAGTTGAGGTATATATAATAAAATTTTGTAAACCGACATTAAAGATAGGATTATATATAACAATCAAATATGCCACTGAGATTAAAGTCCCATTATGTTTAAAAAAAACGTGATAACTAACATATATTTATAACGTTTTGTAAACGATTTTAGCAATGAAAGAAATCATAAAACGTCATGTATATGACATATATATACATACCGGTTTTAGCCATATAATAATCTGTGAAAACTTATAAACCAATACGTTATAAGCAACGACCAAGATGACTATCCAGAACATCCAAAATTTTCAGAACGACACAATTATTGCATCTGAAACATTTCATTCATATTTTCCAGTTCCAAATATCGTACCATCTTGATTACATTCCCAATATCCTATCTTAATTACATAAATCTATCTCTTTTTCAGCCTTTGCTTAACATATCGTCATCTTAACTATACATTTCAAAAACAATTCCCTTTCCAGCTTTTGCTTAACCAACATATCACAAAATTTCAAAATAAACATATGATCTTCTTTCCTTTTTAGCGCACCAGGCCTCAAAATATTTCTTCTGATTCACTAACACAAATGACTCCTTCAAAAGACGGTCGACAAGAGCAACTTGAGAATCCACGATTCTACAACCAACAAATAAAAAAAGGTACAAATAAGATACTTCAAAGTTGAAATCAGATGAATCTTATACCTGACCAAACTGTGTTGGCTAAAGCCCAAAAAATTCCAGTTATCCCACCAAAAAGAAACCAAAGTGAAACCATCTGCAGGTGCATAATCAGACAACAGCAATTATATGCACAAATTAATAAAATGAAGATAACTAGAACATAATCCAGTAGTTGTATGCAGCAGCAGCAGTTATATCCACAAATTAATAATGTGTCATGTCGAAAATATAGGAGAAGAAACTTCCTCATAATCCAGGACTGAATTTGACTACTTAAACTTTCTAAGTTATAATTCTCTCAAGGTTGGAGCATGTGAAACATAAGCAACAGTATGTAGTAAGAGCACAAACCAAGTACTAACCACTACTTATCGATGTCCACTACTCCATACTCAATTTCAAAGGGAATTTTTTTAAGCCAATATATGCACTAAAGCTAATCATGCATGCAGTCTCCAGAAAAAAAAAGTTGGAACGTAGAAATCCAAATTATAACCCGACCAATATCTAGCTGTCACTAAAATCATATTGGGTTCTTAACCCCTATATAAGGCACTATACACTACATTTTTTCTCCTAAAGATAACTGGAGGTTTGTGTATGAAGACAGATAAACAAGTGAAGTTGGTACCGCCATTGCTTAATCATGCCTAAAGTTTCACTCTGTCTGGAAAGGGTTCATTTTCATAATAACAATCCTACCCTGTACAATGTCACAACATAAGGGACTCTTCGGCAACAACATAAATTGTCCAATAATGAAGTTATGACAGCAATTTTTTTCAGTTAAGCAATTCAATCTGCAAAAGTGTTTTTGTCTTAGCCCTCTTGGGAGTAGAATAACTTAGTTAAATTTAATGTTGGATGGAAATAGAGAATATGAACCATATGGATGGTAATGATAGTGGTTAAGGCATAAGATTTGGTCCTGACTAATAAAAGACCCAGAAGTCAAATATACGTCTTCTAAAACCAAAAAACAATATGCAAGAATGGGCTGGACAGGATTTGCAGTGAGCTAAGGAGTGTGGACCATAATTAAATGCTGGGACAGGAAATGAAATCCATTTTTTTATCCACGATTTAGGAGGCTCAGATCGACAAAAGAAAGAAAGAATTGATAAGAGGCTCAGATCGACAAACGTCTCCAGGAACATGTCGCACCATCACAAGATGGTAGAGATTCACTCAATGAGAATTCTCATTGTTGTCATTATCCCATTTTTATAGATATTTTTGATAAAAAAGAATGAAATAAATAGAGGTTCCATCAGAATGTGGATTTTGAAATCACGTACATGTAACCAAATTAGCTGCAGCTTAGCCACCACGCCAGCGAAAGACAGGAAAAAGAAAGCCAAAAACTAAGTACAACTTAAATAGAAATTAGCAATCTACAAGAATCATCATCGCCTCTTTTAAAAACAGATAGCACATATCAAAATCTCACTAAGAGAAAGGATTAAGTCACGAAGGGACAGGAGGATTAGCAATCTGCAAGAATCATCATCGCCTCTTTTAAAAACAGGATTAAGTCACTAAGAGAAAGGATTAAGTCTAAGAGAAAGCCAAAACCCCAATTAATAAGTACAACTTAAATGAAAATTTGCAATCTGCAAGAATCATTATCGCCTTGGTATCCATCTACAAGTAAGAAGTACCTCAACTCTCATGTAGTCATATGAGAGGCAATGGATTCAATGAGTTCGCACCGGACTTCATCTATTTCCTCCCTTGTGTATGTTGGTTTTTCAGCCAACTGTTGTAACTGAACGGCTAGGAAAAAAATGGTTACATTTATATAATTTCAAAATAGTAATTAAGGATTAAATTCATGTACAATTTACCTTTTTCTCGAACGGCACAGAACAGTCCTCCATAAGTTCTCTAAAGAACTTGAGAACAAAATACCCACATTCAAAATCCCCCGGTTGCTTTGGGCACTGCATAAATATATTATTTAGTAGCAACAAAATATCACATCGATGATTATATAGCTATTAAGTCCTATATCATTTTGATTACCTTGGGAGTATTCCATCTTGGCTTCATCATTGTTCTTTTCCCACCAATATAAGATGTTTTACGCCCACTAGTAGAAAATAAGCTTATATGAATATCATAATACGCAGATAATAAAAAATGAATTGAGAATGAAGATGTCACTCACGTAAATATGTGCAACTTGATGTTTCCTCTAGGCTTGAAATTTAGCGAGTCCAACCAATGAACAACAAAGGTAGAAAGGTCGATCACAATCAAAATTCAGTGCATCCTGTAATTGAATGGAATCAAACATAGTTGAATAATAAAGTAAAATACTGATAGTGACAAGTCTTCTTACTTCTTGAAATTGAATGGAATCAAATATAGTTGGTTCCGATTTGCAGTTTGGAGTCTCTCTCTAATCAAATTAGATATTTCATTCCCTGATGCTTTATTAATGGCAAAAGGAGTGAATAATATCACAACTTTCCGAGAGCTTATAAACTTGTCATATAAAAACCTAAAGCAAAACAAAGAAAATAGTACATAAATATGGTGTCAATCTTTATTAACTAAATACACATAATATGAAATTTCTCACTTTATGTATGCTGTAATACAGTTGCCATCTAGCCAACCCATCGAACATAATTCCATCAAAGTCTTTTTGGAAAGAAAACAAAATATTTCAACTTCGAACATCCCTTTCTCTAATGGGATTTTGACGTTATTGATGGCATCCATTGTTTCTACCACCATGTCTTTGAACGTATCAATTATACTAAAATCATCGGCATCATTCCTTGTAACATCTTCAACTTGCATTATGTTCTTTTCCTGTTTTGCATATTTAAATTGTTAAGACAATATTCCATAAAAATAAATGAAGCACAAATATTAAATAATATTACCTCTATACCACTAATAACAAACTCTTTGGACCATGCTACGAGAGACCCAATTGCATCTTTAACATTTTTTATCTCCTCGTAAACGGGCACGGGGAGGCTTGCATTAGGAGAAAGGGCTTTCGTGATTGAAACCCTTACATTATGTTCTCGTAAATCTACATTATGAATTTTCTCACTTGGTCCAACTTTTTCAAAGACTACCCCTTCG
Organism: Iris pallida; assembly: GCA_029216955.1. Lineage (NCBI taxonomy): Eukaryota > Viridiplantae > Streptophyta > Magnoliopsida > Asparagales > Iridaceae > Iris > Iris pallida. Next base: position 528,547 of record JANAVB010012998.1, on the reverse strand, counting down.
GCAACAATATTATCTTTTGTGCCAAAGGCTAGCTTGCATTCCTTTCCCTAAAAAAAATAAAATTATAGTTATTGTGGATATTAATAAATGTTATATAGGCGGTTGAGGGCAACTAAATTATTTAATATATGCTTTACTGTGCCAATGTGCAATGCAGGGCGTGATACATGTTTCTTCCTTAACGGATTTGCTACATGTTTCTTCCTTAACGGTCTACTTTGTTTCAACTATGTATAGAAGATAGAAGATAGAAAGAATATTAGAATAATCATATAATGATTAAATCTAATTTGTAATAAGCATTACCTTAGAACTAGGTGACAGACTCTTAATTCCATCTGACCCTTGTTCACTCCTCGGAGATTTCCTATAATTCCTGTTGGAACTTGCTTTGGTATTGGAAGCAAACTTCTCAGATAGTTGTGAATCACCCTTGGCTTGAATTTCTTTCAACATCGCCTCCAATTCTTGGTTTCTTTTTTTTCCACTTCCAACTGGGACTTAAGTAATTCATTTTGTCTTTTAATTTCTCGTTTTGGAACCTTGAAATATGTCGTCGAGGTCGATCCTAACCCCAAACCTCGAATACGCCCCGCATGTTCAGGAGTGCCCAAAGCCAAGGTCAAAATATCGGATGTTCCTTCAGTCGACAAAGTCCCTTCTTGTTTCTGTTTGATGTATGCCTCCTATAAAATTGACAAGTATCAGCAAAATTTTACAAATTGTGAAACATGAATGTATTTTATAAATTCAGATTTTAGTGGACAACATATACGTACCACTTTCATAGCCACTTCTTTGGTATCATCATCATTAAATGTACCATCCTTCTTAACTCGTGCTTGGGTCCACGAGAAACTTCGGTCTTCTATGTATTTTTCTCCAATCGTTGTTTCTGTTTTAAAAGATAAAACCACATTAATATTTGGTAATACATAAAGCCCCGTCAACTGAAATATATATTATATATATTTACCAGCTCTTCTCTAAGACCAGCATATCCCTTCTTGCTTAAACGATGGGGAAATTTGTTCTTGGCTCTCCGTTCACTTTGTACCTTGCTCATTTCCTTATGATTACATGACATGAAGATAAATATCGGAAGAGGGTTCATATAATCGGAACCTACTTATCCTTTTTATGCATAAAAAAATATATTTTACAAGTTTACCTTAAAATTTGTAGAGAGCCGACTTTTGACAAATTCCTCCCACACAAATGTTAGTCCCGGGGCTTGATCAAAGATGGTAGACTCGATGTCGAGATCAGAGGTTCAACAAACGTTCATCTTCTGATTATTCTCGAGATCCAAGAGGAACAATATAATATGAATCTGATTACAAAAGCAACAATAATCAGAAAAATAAATCTCACGTTCTTCCTCACAATCGCAGCTGCTGACGGACAGAACTGAGTTCAGAAAATAAATCTCACGTTCTTCCTTGCAATCTCTGTTGCAGACGGACAGAACTGAGTTACAACTCAGATGAAGGAGAAGAAAGAAGAAAGAAGAATAGGAAAGGTTCTTGCTGGGGTGATTAAGATCACCGTTGCTCAAAGCAAGATTCACCCCACCACGATCTGCTTCAAGGAACCAACAAGTTCACGAAAAACTTCTGGAACGCTCGTAAGTCAAAATTTGAGACTTGAACGGGCTTCCTGGACTATATGGACTCCCTTAACTCTCTTCTTGGTGCATCTTTCAAAGGAGGCCAAGGGGCTCTATTTATAGAGTGGAGTGAGACTTCACCTCTTCTCCTATCCGATGTGGGACTAAAATACCAATACTCAAAAATAGAGTTTGATATTTTAGATCATCCCACAATCAGCATAGAAGTGTGACAGTCCACGCCTACCCCCCGAACACTTCCGTGCATGCACGAGACATCCTGGAGTCCGTGTCCGAGTCCGAGTCCGCACAAGAAAAATTAACTTACTTCTTTGTTGGAATTAATCATTTTTCCTTCTAGGAAAATACTCCTACATGGCATAGTGCCCCACTACACCTCATGTGCACACCTCAACACAAACAATACATTATATTGAGATACTCACCATTTGATGTAGCCGATGTGGGACTATCTTTCATAGTCCAAAGGCAAAAACACCAACAATCCCCCACATATCTCAATATATGGGTTGAGCATTCCCCACAGTGACTGCCCATCATACATTAGGAGAGATGTCGCTACGACTTGAATCTTCCCGTATAGGTTAAATAACAGCATGATACAAGAATGAACTAAGCCTTGAATTCTGCACCACAACTGTAATTCTTTCTACTCACATAATGACATCAACTGTGCTTTTGGATGCACATTAAAGGCCTTGTGCCAACCTGATTTCAGTGTATAATTTTTGGACATCTACAAGTTTACCTTCAAGAGACGGCTGGATATCTCTGTCCATACACTATATGTGAGTTCTTTATAAAGAGTCATGGCATGAAGCATTGCGCTCCTTTGCGGTGCTACGCCGCTATGACATGGCTTAAAGCCGAGGCTTTACCCCACCTGAGTACCTCATCGTAGTGTCATACTACTGTAGCATAAGGTCACAAGCCTCTTCGTAGTGCCAAACTACCCAGCATGAAGCCTTGCGCTTCCGTGCGGTGTTAAGCCGCTATGACATGGCTCACGAAGCCAAGGCTTTACCCTACCTGGTACCTCTTCGTGGTGTCATGCCACTGTAACATGAAGACATTGTCCTCTTTGTAGTGCTGTCTACCTCTCTTTATTACGATTATCATACAGCATTAGGCTATCTGCCTATTTGCGGTGTTACTCCGCTGTGACTTGGCTCACAAAGTCGAGGTATTACCCCTAACCGGGAATCTCATGGTGGAGTCACCCAACTATAGCATGGAGTTACACTCCTTGTAGTGCTGCACTACCGTGCTTCCAGTAAAGCACTCTAAGCATTCACTCTGCCTGAGAACTCATTAAGGCATTTAAGCCAACCTTCCCACAGGATCCGTTTTCTACAGAAAATAACAGTAGACAACAGTGGTTGTAGGTCCGTAACCTCTCCATGCAACAGGGGAGGACAAGTACCCACCGTTTCTGATATTCTTCTGGTTAATAGTCCTCCCTTGAACCAAAAGTTAGATGTCTAGTAGATTTTTCTTTGAACTAATAGCATAAAACTTTATGGTAGGAATGTAATTACACAATATCAGAATGCCTTCAAGCCCATTTTATAAGCTGTGTCATCGACCAGCTGGCACTTGAGGCCCTTGGTGAACGGATCCGCCAGGTTCTCCTAACTCCGTACATTAATCACTGCAATAACACCCCTCTTGATGAGATCGTGTACTGCCCTGTGCTTCAACCGCACAGTCCTTTTCTTCCCGTTGAAGAGGTCATTTGATGCCACCGCCGCAGTCGCTTGGTTGTCGCAGTATATCGGTATCCCCGGTATTTGCGCCCCAACCACTGGAAGATCATACATGAGCTTCCGAAGCCATTCTGCTTCCTCCGCTGCGGTATCAAGTGCAAAGAACTCAGATTCCATAGATGACCGTGAGAGCATAGTCTGCTTCTTCGATTTCCACGATATAGCAGCTCCATCTATTGTAAAAATGTATCCACCTGTGCACATTTCGCTCTCCACTTCTGAGCACCAGCTGACATCACTGAAGCCTGCCACTACCTGCGGATCTCCGCTGTAGTGCAGTGCATATGTCTGAGTCTTCTTGAGATATCTCATAACCCGTTTTACAGCTTTCCAGTGCTCAATGCCTGCGTTGCTCGTGAAACGACTCAGCATTCCCACAGCGAAAGCTATGTCAGGCCTTGTAGCAGTAGTAGCATACATCAAACTTTCGATTACGCATGCATACTCTAGCTGCCTGACGCTTTCTCCTGAATTATGCTTCAGCTTCAGATCACACTTGTACGGTGTATCGATCCCTGGAAGATCCTGATAACTGTAACGAGTGATCATCTTCTCAACATAATGAGACTGTGACAGTGCTAGTCCAGTGTCTGTCCGGATGATCTTGACTCCCAAGATAACATCAGCATCCCCCAAGTCCTTCATACTGAACTTCGTCGAGAGGAACTTCTTTGTCTCCGTGACACAGCTTATATCCGTACCTAGGATTAGTATGTCGTCCACGTATAGACAAACGATGACTCCTCTTCCATCAGCAAACTTCGTATAGACACACTTGTCTGTTTCACTGACCCTGTAGCCATTTGACCTTATGACTTTGTCAAATTTCTCATGCCATATTTTGGGAGCTTGCTTTAAACCGTACAGATATTTTACCAACTTGCAGACTTTGCCTTCAAGACCTTTGACGACAAACCCTTCTGGCTGTTGCATGTAGATCTCTTCGGTCAGCTCGCCATTCAGGAATGCTGTTTTTACATCTATTTGATGTATCACTGCGAGAGCAATCAACATTTTGATGGTGGTCATCCGGGCTACTGGAGCATACGTGTCAAAGTAGTCGATCCCCTGCTTCTGAGAGAACCCTTTTGCCACTAGCCTGGCCTTGAACTTGTTAATGGTTCCATCAGCTTTCATCTTCTTCTTGAAGATCCATTTGCATCCGATAGGTTTTGCTCCTTCAGGTAGATCAACCAACACCCAAGTGTTATTGGAGGTGATTGTTTCAATTTCATTGTCTATCGCCTCCTTCCAGAAAATAGTATCTCTGATCTTCATCGCCTCATCATAGGTAAGCGGATCTGCTTCCACATGATAAGTGATGAAGTCATCTCCGAAGTTCTTCGGTCTCCTCGCTCGCTTCGACGACGACTCAGCGAGTTCTGGTTCAATCGTTGTCTCCTCAGTAACAACTTTATCTTTGACAATTGGCTCATTGAAGATCTCAGTCACCTTTGCACCTTCATCATTCTCCGGAATGTCCGTTAGAATAATGTTCTTGTGCCTTATAAACTTGTCTTCAAAAAATTTAGCATCTCGAGATTCGATGATATAATTTGACTCAATATCAAGAAATCTCCGAGCATCACTCTTCTCGGCATACCCCAAGAAGATCGTCTTCGTAGTCCTTGTCCCCAGTTTCTGAATCTTCAGATCTGGAAGCTTCACATAGGCCAGACATCCCCTCACTCGAATGACATTCAAGTTAGGTCTTACTTTAAACCAGAGTTCATGAGGAGTTACGTCCGAAGTTGCATACGAAACTCTATTTAGAATAAAAGTGGCCGTCAATGCAGCTTCTCCCTAGTAGCATTTAGGAAGATCCGCAGTTAGCAGCATTGAGTTCATTATTTCTGTCAACGTTCTGTTCTTCCTCTCCGCTACTCCTTTAGATTGAGGAGAATACGGAGCAGTAGTCTCGTTTATGATTCCATGTTCTTTGTAGAACAATGTGAATTTATGAGACCGATACTCTCCGCCTCGATCACTTCTTAGTCTCTTGAGTTGTTGTCCAGTTTGTCGTTCAGCCTCGGCCCTGAACTCCTTGAACTTCTCGAACGCTTCGTCTTTAGACTTGAGCAAGTAGACGAACGCGTACTTTGAGAAGTCATCGATGAAGTTTATGAAATACTTTATCCCGGCTTTGTAGAGAATTGCTTGAAGTCACAGATATCAGAGTGCACCAACTCCAGAAGATCTGTGCTTCGATTGACCCGATGAAAGGGTTTCCTTGTGATCTTTGTCTGAGCACATACTTCACACTTCTCTACCTTACCCCCACATTTGGAGATAAGTCCTACACTGGACATTTTGTTAATTCTTTTACATTGAACATGTCCTAGCCTATTATGCCATAACTCAAGAGAATAATCAGAACGGGTGATTGCATTGATTATATTTGACAGGTTTACAAGCTGAATTTTGAACATCCCTTTGGTTTGAAAAGCTTTTTCGAAGTATGTTTCCTTCTTGGACATCATCTGGCCAGCATTGATGTCCATTCTTAAGCTTGCGTTGCTAAGCAGGCTTCCAGAGATCAAGTTCTTTGCAATCACCGGAACATGCTTCACACCTTGAAGCGTCAGAGTATTCCCGGATGTGAGTTTCAGCTCCACAGTTTCGATCCCCAGAACTTCAGCTTGGGCTTGGTTCGCCATGATAACTTTCTCAGAAGTTGGCTGGTATGTGACAAACCATTCCTTGCCAGAGCAGACATGGCAAGTCGTACCAGTGTGTATCCACCAGTCAGAGTCAGCCCCTACAGCTGTGACCTGAGCAATCATAGCAACTATGTTAGAAACCATGAAAACCTTGCTAGGCTCACCTTGCTCAGCTTGTTTGGGCTTGGATTTGCATTCACTCTTATAGTGGCCCTTCTTGCCACAGTTGAAGCAAGTCACGTGGGACTTGGAATTCTGTTGCTTGAACGAAGGACCCTTCACTTTCAGATTAGTGGAGTCCTTCTTGTGATAAGAAGCCACATGCTTCCCCTTGAACTCTCTTGTCTGCACCAAGTTGTCCTTAGCCAGTTGGTTGGATAGAGAGTCCATCTTCTGTTGAGATCGCATTTCGTCCTCAACGTGGATCTCTTGTAGGAGATCTTCCAAGCTAATGTCCAGCTTCTTCCGATGCATTCTAGCATAGAAGTTGCTCCAACCAGCAGAAAGTTTCGAGACTATCCCTCCAACGACGAACTTATCAACGAGGGGCATCTTCTCGTCATCTAACTTCTGGCACAACTTCAGGAATTCCTTCACTTGAGGTGGCATCGCCATCTCATCTTCGAAGAGCCACTTGTGGTACTTCTCGATGATGAAGATTTTAGACCTGTTCTCATCATCTTCATATAGCTTACCCAAAGAATCCCAGATCTCTTTGGCCTTCACCTTCTTGGAATATGACTCTGCCAGAGAGTCTTCCATAAAATTGAGAATCAGCAGTTTACAGATGCTGTTTTCTCTCTTCCATTTGCTATGCTTGACGAGTGCAGCAGCAATAGCATCAGCAATTCCTTCTTCTGGAATTGTCGGTTCATCCTCAATCAACACATGGTCTACGTCCACGAGTTGAAGATTAAGGGTGACCTTTCTCTTCCAGATTTGGAAATGTTCTCCGTCGAATTTCTCAAACTTGTTAAAGCTGGTATCGATAAGAGAAGCACGAGAGTTCTCCATCTACAAGGATCTTGCTTTGAGATTGTTAGTCCTGGGGCTTGATCAAAGATGGTAGACTCGATGTCGAGATCAGAGGTTCAACAAACATACACCTTCTGATTATTCTCGAGATCCATGAGGAATACTATAATATGAATCTGATTACAAAAGCAACAATAATCAGAAAAATAAATCTCACGTTCTTCATCGCAATCGCAGTTGCTGACGGACAGAACTGAGTTCAGAAAATAAATCTCACATTTTTCCTTGTAATTGCAGTTGCAGACGGATAGAACTGAGTTACAACTCAGATGAAGGAGAAGAAAGAAGAAAGAAGAAGAGGAAAGGTTCTTGCTGGGGTGATTAAGATCACCGTTGCTCAAAGCAAGATTCGCCCCACCACGATCTGCTTTCAGGAACCAGCAAGTTCACGAAGAACTTCTGGAACACTCGTAAGTCAAAATTTGAGACTTGAACGGGCTTCCTGGACTTTATGGACTCCCTTAACTCTCTTTTTGGTACATCTTTCAAAGGAGGCAAAGGGGCTCTATTTATAGAGTGGAGTGAGACTTAACTTCTTCTCCTATCCGATGTGGGACTAAAATACCAATACTCAAAAATAGAGTTTGATATTTTAGATCATCCCACAATCAGCATAGAAGTGTGACAGTCCACGCCTACCCCACGAACACTCCCGTGCATGCACGAGACATCCTGGAGTCCATGTCCGAGTCCGAGTCTGCACAACAAAAATCAACTTACTTCTTTGTTGGAATTAATCCTTTTTCCTTCTAGGAAAATACTCCCACATGGCACACACTTGTGCCCCACTATACCTCATGTGCACACCTCAACACAAACAATACATTTTATTGAGATATTCACCATTTGGTGTAGCCGATGTGGGACTATCTTTCATAGTCCAAAGGCAAAAACACCAACAACAAATTGGTTTATGAACATGTTGTATTTTGGTGGAGGATGCTTGAGAAGCTCAGGGTTCCCCTCTTCGCATAAATCTAATATTTGGTTAGTTGTCCTTTGAATGCCCTCCAACTCCGAGCCATGCATGCTAACACAAAAGTCTTACTATTTGGATCCAATTCAAATTTGGCCTACACCAAAATCAGAAGCATTAATTTGACTGAAGTAATATGAATACAGACTTGCTTGCTGTCCTACAGAAATGTAAAGTAAATAATGAGAATATGAGAAAAATGGAATGAGAAATGCAACCAAACATTGCCTTGCAATGTAAAGTAAATAACTTGCTTGCTGTCCTACAGAAATGTAAAGTAAATAACTTGCTTGTTGTCCTACAGACTTGCTACTGCAGCTAACTACTTACAAATGCAACCAAACATTGCCCTTCTGCTACTGCATTGCATTGCAAGCAATACAAGGCAAGAGCAAGGGCTATGCAACCAAATATTGCCCTGCTGCTACTGCATTGCATTGCAGATCATTGCCTAACCCCAATTGGTCCTAACACCACACAACCATATTATATGAACAACCTAACACAAGATACTCAAAATACTGATACATTCACTAACTGAACATAAATCATTGGCACTAATATGACACCCACACACACATACATTGAATCAATATATGCATATACATGAATCTCAACAAAAGCTAACTGCTTGCAAAGATATGTTTTACCTGGATAACACTCCACAAGTTCTTCTTAATTGACTCCGGCACTTTATGCCAAGACGGATAAGTAATTTTTACTAAGGACTTCACCGTGATGCCGCAATAAGTTGCCAAATCATTTCCCCTCGCCAATTGGTTGCCCTATATCGTTATAAAAGATCTTTATCCTGTCTTCATTATCTTTGATTTTTTTTACTTTTTTGGTCCTTGCTGGCCCTCTGCCATTTTTAGGGCCACATATTTTTTTTTGTGAACCAGACACATTCGAAGAGCCTATGCCTTTGTACTAGCTGAAGAGAGACAACAAGGAAGAAGAACATTAGCCAGTGGAAAATATGCATAATTTATTATAAATGAGACAATAAATAAAGAAGCAAACAAAGCTATGCAGACTAACCCTTTTCTCAAATCTGTAGCTTGAATTGGCTTGCGAGTAATGCTGATCTTGTCTAAACTATTCAACAATAATTCCTTAGTTACATATTAATCTACAACATCAAAATTTGAATACTTTGCATAAATATGATTAGTACATATGTACAAAGCCATGCACTCTTCTTGGCTTAACTGCAGCAGTAACTATATATCTAGGTACAAGTCAAGCCCATCATAGCTTAACTGCAGGAGTAACATAGCTTAACTGCAGCAGTATCATAGCTTAACTGCAGCAGTAACATAGCTTAACTGAAAATCTGAAATAACTCCCAATCATTTATCTCAACTCCTATCACAATGTGGAATCAAATACAGCTCCAGTATATAACAAATCGGGGAGAGCTTCAAAATATACACAATGTGGAATGATTTTAACAGTTCATAATGTTCATCCATTGAAACAAAAAAGGTTCAGCAACCACATGGAATAAATTAATAGTTCATAATGTCCAACCATTCAAACAAAAAGGTTGCAATAAGTAATTTTGTCAAACATAAGATTTGGGCTTTTCAATCCAAGTTCTCTCACAATCTTCACGTAAATAAGTTGAGGGCGCTTCATCAACAACGTCAAAGGATTCAATATCTGGTACTTTGTTGCAAATTTCAGTTGTATCAAGACAATCGATGACCTCGTCGTCATTGTCTTCATCATAATAATTCCTTTGACGAGTTAATAAAATGATTGACCACTTATCATCTACTTGATCAGGAACATAAAACACTTGTTTTGCTTGAGAGGCCAAAATAAAAGAGTCAGACCTATGACCAACTCTACCAAGCTCGACTAATGTGAAACCAAGTTCATCGACCTTAACACTATTTTTGCTATCAACCCAATCACACTTGAAGACAGAAATCCGAAAAGAGAAATAGTCAAGCAACCAAATCTCTTTAATAACACCGTAAAAAGCCATATCTGAGAGAATGAGATTGTTGTCCTTTGCACTAGCAACTTGCAAAGTCTTTGCCACTATAGTCACTCCGCTGTTTTGATTGACTCGTACATCATCACGATCTTTCGTATGATAACAAATCCTATTAATTGCATAACCCGAGAACTTCATCACATTATGTTGAGGCCCTTGAGCTATCCATTTTAAGACATCAGAGACATTGTTATTTGGGTTTTCTTCCTCGGCCTCAACCTGGCATTTTTTTTATGTTTAGTATATCATTTTATTAATGTAAGTAGAACATAAAATATATTAGAATAGTAAGTACCCTTGATCGTAACCACTTAATAAAAGTGCGGTTGTGCTCATCTTCTAGCCACTTTGCAGTTTTCACTCTACGATGGTGCAGCTTTTTCAAGTAAGACTCATGCTCCCTATCAAGTAACGAATAGAATGTCGTTAAGTAAAAAGCAAAATAATTTTTTAAAAAAGGTATCAAAGAATATAGACATCTTTATTCGATATAAGGTTGAACATCATTTATGTTGTGAACACATAAAGATGTGCTTGGTCCAAAGACAACAGGTCAACTTCACAGATAGTCCCTTTGCCTATAGGTTTTTTCTCATTCTTTGTAGCAGGAACTCCAATGGCATCCTGATCTGCTAGGAATTCTGAACAAAACTCAATGGCTTTCTCTACGATATAACATTGTGCAATACACCCTTCAGGACGATTCTTATTTCTCATATAACCCTTTTATGACACCCATATACCTGTAATATACAACATATAAAGATAAAAAGAACTATGCAAATATCAATCATGTTACTACATAAAGAAATTCAAAGTTTAGAATATACCAACCTCTATGGTGGGTACATCCATCAGAAGAAAACTGGACCACCAAGTTCAACCTCTCTGACAATGTGCACCATTAGATGTACCATTATGTCAAAGAATGATGGTGGAAAATATTTTTCCAATAAGCACAATGTGACCACAAGATTATCCTGTATATCTTGCAATTTATGTACATTCACGACTTTAGCATAAAGGGCATTGAAGAAGAAACATACTCGTATAATAGCATATCTCACATGCTTTGGCAACACACCACGTATTGCAACAGGGAGTAGTTGTTGCATTAGGACATGGCAATCATGGGACTTGAGACCATATAACTTAGATCTTTCATGGAGACATTAATTCTAATATTCGAAGAGTAACCATCTGGGACCTGGTCACACAAAGTATCACACACCATTTTTTTTCTTGCCTCGATAATGTATAACATGCTGCTGGAAGATAAATTCCATTTTTTTTTACTATGGGGTGCCAATTCTTTTCTTAAGCCCATTTGTACAAGATCTTTGCGACAATTGATCCCATCTTTTGTCTTTCCAGGAATATTTAATAGGGTGCCAATGATACTATCACAAACATTCTTCTCAATGTGCATGACATCCAAGTTATGTCTAATAGGAAGAAATCTCCAATAATCAAGCCAAAAAAAGGATTTCTTCTTCCAACAACTTATAACTTTGTCTTTTTGTACTTCTTTTTTTCTCTTCTTTGGTGTCTGTAACTCCACTTTTCCATTTTCAAAAATTTTAAGGTTGTTAATAATAATAATGTTTCATTACATTTTTATATATATAAAAATTTATGAATATTTTGGAGGGAAGTAAATTAGTAGTAGAAATTTGAATTGAAAGTTTGTTGTAACAAACAAACTTGTGGCCCATCACTCACTCTTTCTTTCTAACTGTTTTTCTGCACTCATTGTAATAACGAAAAGGGTAGGGTTTTTTGTGTTAATAGGCCTAATAGTGGAGGGACTTTATTACAAAAATTTCTTTTTACTTATATTTGTGCTGAGGAGAGAGACTCCACAATTCTACTCTTCTCGAGCAGCCAGTGTTCCTTTCCATTCCCCAATCTTCGACGAGCTCAACCCTAGATTCTAACCCCGACAGCGATTGACGATTGGCGACGATAAGTTCCGGGGATCCACTCCAGGGGCTGGACCAATTTCCTCCGGCAGCCGACTCGGATCGGTCACTTGCAGCGAAGGACACTGTCGACTGATTCATGGAGGTTCTTTGACGAGCTCTTCCCAGCGAATGTGAAGCTATCTAGTTCCTCGAAAGATCAGAGCTAGAACAGGGTGAGTTCCTTAATTGATCCTTGATTTTCCAAATTTGTTTTGATCGGCCTTGATTTGTCTCAAATTCGTTTTGATCGGCCTTGATTTGTCTCAAATTCGTTTTGATCGGTCTGGTTGTTTGGATCAGAAATTTCTAGATCGTGAGTGATGTTCTAATCCTTCTGATTGGAGTGATCGGATCAGAACTCATCTCAGTTGAATTGATTTTTCATCAAGTGAGTTTTTTTCACTACATTTTTTTCGTTCACTGGAAATTTCTAGAACTTAACCGATCTTCAGTTCTTTTGTATTTTGTTAGAGTTGTTGGATCAATTTGGTTTGGTGAACAACTGAGAAGTTCGATCTACAGTCGTTTTGGTGAGAATCAATTTCTTGTTCGAATGAATTCTGTGAAGCTATTCAGAACTTTCGATCTAATCTGCCTATCATTTGTTCGACAAAATGTCAAGCAGAATTTCGAGTAGTTGTGATCGAGAGAGGAGACTGCTGTATCATTCCTCAAGGCATCCCTGTAGCAATTCGACTATAATATTCAGGTATTATGCTATTTTTCTTTAGTTTGTGCTGGATTTCAATTATAATAATAGTTTGGAAGGGGGGTGATTTGATGCAGGGGATTCGTGTGTGTCTCCGATTCTCTTATCCGTGTCCAGCAGTGTCCTGATTCGCGTTTGAGCTTTAGGTGGTGTGGCGTGTGTCAGATGTAGCAGTGTACAGGGTGCTTGTCCCAGATTGGTTCTGTTCTGCAAGTTCGTGTCCTCCCGTGTCCGTGTTCGCGTAGACGGGGGCTGATTGTTCTGCAAAGCTACTTTTAGATTTTTATTTTGGTTTTATCTATGAGTGTATATTCTTTTATTTTGATTTCTGAATTGTGTTGAATGTGTATATTTCCTGGAATTTGGATTGGAGTTATGAGTTTGATTTTGATGAATATTTGGAGTTGCAGTAGTTTATGTGTGGATTATGTTCCGTATGCACGTTTTGTTGATGTAGGTCATGTATTGTGTTGTATATAGATTGTTGGTCCACCATACAGCTGAGTCTAGAATTCCTTGGGTTGAATAGATGATCAGAATTGGAGTTGTCTTCAAATATCATGAGTATGATGGGAAAGAATGGGATCACAATGCCTTCTTCAAACAAGCATACTCTAGCTAAAAGCTTGCTTCAATATTGCTGTGTGACCCTTGGCCGAGCCTATATCTAGCTAAGCTTGGGTTATTTGTGGCTGTTCATATATTCCAGTTGAGCTAATATTGTTGCCATAATTATTAGCGTATTTTGGGGAATGGGTAAATCTATGAGTTATTAAATAGTATTTTGGGGATTATATTTCTTTAACATGTACTATTTTATTCTCTTATAATTTCTATATATCATTTTGATTTGTTAATATATTTTGGATCGATAATTTCCAGGGGGTATTACAGTTTCTTGCCTACTACTAGAAGTATGCAAGTAGAATATAAAAGAAGTTAGATAAAGATTAGTAAATAGTTGATTAGTTAGTAATACTAAACATCATAGTGTAAATTAACCAAATTGTATCAATTAAACAGGTGGACATACAGCTCTACTACTTCCACTTGATTACCCTGAGCAAGGCAAGTATACTCCTCGGACTTGTCCATTTTTTCATGTCTTGTATTCATGCTTGTATCTTCTTGTTGACACGATGTTTCACAAGATTGTCTTATATCTTGTTCTCTGAGTTTACTTGTGTCTGGGAGGAGAAATACTACAGTTGTGTGATCAAACCCGAGTTACTATTCATGTGAATAGCTTAGGCCCCGCATCGTGCATGCGGGACCGAAGCCGTACCATTTCATGTTCCCTGAATCTACCCAAGCCGATCACACACTCTGGATGTATTTCGATATATTGCACACATCAGGTTCATTGTGTATTTCATGTTCAGGTTTTATTTCATGTTCCCTGTATTTACTTTTCAGTATTCATGTTCAGGTTTCATGTCATGTTCTCATTTCTCGTACTTTATATTTTTTCTGTATTCATACATGATGTTCATGTTCATTTCCTTTGATATACTTAGCTCCGCTCCTGACTAGGAAATATTGCAGGTGAGTTGGAGGCTATCTGTGATACTTATTACGGGCAGGAGCCTGGAGGCACCTATGAGCTAGCCGATGTTGCTCAGGACTTAGAGGCTGAGGAGGCCTAGTATCTACCTTTGTAGTTCATTTGGACTTTGTATTAGAGACATCAGTTTACATTTCATTAATGGAAATTGTAATAATTCTTAGACTGTACTTTGGTTCTGGGATTCGATATTATAGATGTTGTGGTTTATATTCATTCTATTCTGGACTTGTAGTTTCCCTAGAGATTGGTACAACTTACTTCATTGTGTCTAACGACGAAGGCTGAGCGTGTCCGACTCGTGTCCGATTATTCGGGAGCGGGTCGTGACATATTTTTAGTGGTGGCCCATGCAGGTCTATCCTAATAGTAACTAGGTATTAGTGTACTATTGGAGGACTTGATTTAAACTAGGGAAACTTGATCACAGCATAGGAAATCGGGTACATCGGGTATATATGGATATTATATAAACATTTATATTTACTTATAGGTTAGGTTTTTATCAATCACGAAGTTTTCTTTTACTGCAGGATGGTCACTACGAGGAAGACCGCGGATCAGCCTGGAGTTGTAGGCAGTTCGGGACAGTCTGCACCAGACGTTCCGTTAGAGCAGCTTCCGCCACCACCTCCTATCTTTCCTCCGCTACCTCCGACGATGACGTTCGACGGCGCTCAGGTGATGGCCATGTTCCAGCAGTTTATGGAGGCCCAGAACCACCAGGATGCACATTTCAGAGCGACAGTTGTTGATGCACTCAGGACTCGAGAGCCGATGGCACCAGTACCGGTAGCATCTCAAGCACCAGAAGCATCGAGACCGGGGAGCGCCAGGGACTACCAGAACCTCTGTCCGATGGATTTCTGGGGCCATAAGGGGATCGTATATACGGATGAGTGGTTGGAAAATGCGGAGCGGACGCTGAAGATGGCGAGGATTCCGGATGACCCGAAGGTAGAAGTTGCGAGCATGCGACTTTTTGACCTTACCAGAGCCTGGTACCGCGAGGAGCCCCAGTTAGCTGCGCCAGGTTCTTTGGACAGATTTCAAAACTCTGTCAAGGAGAAGTTTTTTCCCGACATTGAGCGAGATGAGCTTCGGATGCAGTTTGAGGCCTTGCAGCAGGGAACCATGACGGTGGCAGAGTATACGTCAGAGTTCACCCGACTCAGTAGGTTCGCAGAGAACCTAGTCGGCACGCCAGAGGAGAGGGCTTGGAGGTTCAAAAAGAGCCTCACCAGAGAGCTGCGACATGCAGTGGCGATCAGCCAGGCGACGACTTATTCGAGCATCCTCAAGATTGCTCAGGCTGTAGAGAAGGAGATGGACCCGAGGCCTAAGAGGGATAGGGACATCGGTAGTAGAAGCTATCAGGCACCGGCGAAGAGGACTCAGATTCAGACTCAGACGAGGCCACCACAGCCGACAGCAGTTCAGCATCGTCCTGCCAGAGTCCCAGTCGTTCAGCATCAGAGACAGCAGGGGGTCACTTGCGCATACTGTCATCGGCCAGGACACCACGTGGAGGTCTGTCGCAAAAGGCTCAGACTTTGTCTATTCTGTGGATCAGACGCTCATCAGATGATAGACTGCCAGCAGGCCACGGCCAGACTAGCATGAGGACCCCGAGGAGCTGGAGGACCACCACCTGCACCACCCAGAGCACTGCCTGCTGCACCCCAGAGAGGAAGACCAGCTCTACCACCTTTTAAAGCGCGGAATGGGTGGAAAGCACCATAGTACTTTAGTTGGGTTGCCTTTGTTTTGCTCTTCCGTTCTTTGTTCAGACATATTCTTCTTTACCTTATATCTCGACGTTCCACACGTAGGACATGAGGTTGCATTTTCATACTCTTTTATGTAGAGTATGCAATCATTAGGTTATGCATGTATTCTCTTGCATCCCATTCCAAATGCTGAGAAACATCGCTTAGCCTCCCTAGTAGTTGGGGGCAATTCATTTCCTCCCGGAAGCATATCGCCGAACAAAGTCAACACATCTGAAAAGCTTTTATCACTCCAGCCACTCTTGGCCTTGATACTAAAGAGCTTCACAATCGCTGAAAGCTTCGTATACTTTTTACAACCAATATACAAAGGTTTTTTAGCATCATCAAGCAATGCATGTAAGTTCACTTCATTATCTCCTGCAGCATCCTTCTCTTTTAATGCATCGAACATCTCTATTGCATCTGCTACATCATTTAGAGTGTCCATGTCTTCATAAATAGGCGCATGCGTATCCTCATATGATGGCATTTAATTAGGAGCAACTTTTCCGTGCCATATCCATATAGTATTGGATCGATACCAATTGTCGTCAAATAAAATTTTACATCAACTAATCTCAGTCTATAAAGATTCTCGCAGTCATTACATGGGCATCGAATGAAATCAAGATCATCCGCATTAGCTTTAATATACTCTATAAATCCTTCAACCCCTGCTCTATATTCTTCCGATAATAGGTGCTCTCTCATCCAAGATTTATCCATCTGTATAACAAATTAAGATTTATCATGACTAGCAAGAATGATATTTCAGTATTTAACTAAGATATCTTGCTTATAAACCACTTATCTATATAGATTCAGATTATTTTACATATAGTTAGCCCTATATTTCAGTATATATCTATACAATGTATATATCTATATCGGTGTACATACAACATATACACATTCATGTAAACCATTTCTAAAGGTTAAAACATCTCCCAAGTAGGATATTCCTCATGCTCAAGATTAAAGCCTAGTTCAGTCTAAAGGTCTGAACCAGGGCCCCCAAGGCTCGAGCTCCCCCCACACATTAATGGCTAACTCATACTTGAATCTATATCCTAACTTTATATCCCAAAACCCTCACACATTACATACATTTAACTATGTATATACATAACACAGATATTAAAAGGGGCTACATGTCTGTAAGTTACTACATAAACATATACAAATACCAAGTATCCTTGTGTGTCCAAAATGACATATTAACTATGTATATACATAACACAGATATTAAAAGGGGCTACACCTGCTGCCTACAGTAGATGCCAATGCTATTCGACTCCCCTAAATTACTGACAGGGATTGGTACCCTCAATTCGAGCCACCTATTTAGCATGAACCAACCAGATACCAGTGCCTCATAAAAATTAACAAGTAGGGATTTTCATAAACGGTCAGTTCAAAAACACCACAAGATCGATATAAACACCGTAACCAAGCAGGCCCTTAGTGTGACCAATTCCACTGCTCAACGGAAGTAGGCAACCAAGAATGCACAAACCACGATGAACAGTGTCAATCGTCGATTAGAGCGTGCTCAACGGAAGCCACTGCTCAATGCACCTATTTATTATCAAATGAACAGTGTCGATCGTAGAATTGAGCCCCCAAAATTACGCATTTGTATAAATATCAAATGTATGTCATTGAAAGTATGCATGCAAATTTGTTAATTTATTATCCAACACATAACAACATACGAAGAGAAGAATCCAAATTTATTATACGAAAAGAACTTCATCGAACAAGTTATACATAAATTCATCAAATAAAACATAGAAATTAGATGAACTTTTTCTTCAATACCTTCAATGCCTTCAACTGAAGGAGATTTGCTAACTTTCTAATGATTGTTCCCAGTTTCTGCACAACACTAATTAAAAAAAACTCTTAGAACCCTAACTGTAAACTTGTCGAATAAAATAAATTAGGAGAAAATAGAAAATAGTACAGAAATCCTAACCCTAACCCTAACCCAAACATAAATTAGGAAAAAAATCATATGGTTTCTCTATGAGACATAAAATAGGGCAAACAATGACAGAAAATAGGACAGAAATCCAAACCCTAACCCAAACAGAAATTAAGACAAAAATCATATGGTTTTTCTATGGGAAAAAATTTAGAACCATAACCGTAACATAACCCTAAACTTACAGAAATTAGGAAAAAAACTTAGAACCCTAAACCTAACGTAACCCTAAACTACATTCCTTGTCGTCGTTAGAAGATACTCAACGGCTCGAGGGTTTGGTAGGCGGAGGGAGACGCGGAGAAGGAGAGGGTGAGAGTGAGGAAGTGGCGGAGGGAGACGTGGGAGTGGAGATTCGAGAAAGTTAGAGGAGAGATCGAGAGAGTATTTTAGAGGAGAGGGTTTTACAAGAGAGATCAAGAAAGTTAGAGGAGAGAAACTTTTCTCTCTCAAAGAATAGAGGAGGAGAGAGAAGACAGAAGAGTAGAGGAGAGGGTTTTAGAGTGGGGCATGCGGGAATCAAAAAGTTAGAGCGGGGGTTCGAGCGGCCAAAAATGAACTTTTTATTATCTTTTATAACGACTACTTCAAAAATCATTGCATATGCTCTAATTTTACATAACCTTTAGCGCCATAAAACGTTATGATAGGCCAAAATCTCTTCAAACCTGTCATATTATGTGTTGTTGCGAAAATTCTGTAACGTTTATAGACCGACCGTTGTAATAATATCTTTTCAAACGTCGTAATAGGATCTTTTTCTTGTAGTGGAGGAGGATCAACATCTCTCCCCTGGATTTTGTTGCTATCCTTTATGCATATAATGTTTTTAAAGAACTAAATAGGCATATTCTTAGGGTAACAAACAAGTTGCTCTAATATACAGCATACCCTTTTATATATTGTATATCTAAATATAATGTGAACCCCTATCATTCCATTTGAAGTTCTTTGATTATTGTGTTCATGATTCCTCAGCGAATGTGGAGATTTTTATGAAGAGAGAATGATTTCTTTTAATGATATTACTTGGCCTCTCATACATTGTTTTAAAAGATAAATATTGCCACTGGATGAATTTCATGTGGCTTATGTTGTTTCAGCTTTCCTTGCACGGACGTACCCAAATTCATGACTTATGTTAAGAATGATAATATTTTGAGTGTGAGCATCCAAGTTGACTGGATTTCTCATTTTCAAGTATTTTATTCTTTTTCATTCATGATTAGTCAAAGGATATTCATAATATTCCAGATGCATGAACTTGGATAAGCGGATAGATTTTACAATATTAAGATTCTTTTAAGTCGTTACTTGTATTTTTCATTTATCACACTTTCTCTATGATTTTCTTTTGCTCAAATTTATTTACGATTGATTTACTTTTATGACATAGCAAGGAGGTGCTTATTTTTTATTATATCAAAGGGGGAGAAAGAAGTTTAAATTTACTTTTAGTGATACGTGCTTATTTTATTTTACATATTAATGATATAAACTTCATTTGTATTTACCTTAAACTTAACTGATTTGTCATAATAAAAGGGGAGAGAATGTTAGCCTAATAATTACTTTTGAGTATTTTAATTATGGTTATCAATTAAATTTTTTGTTATAAAATTATTAATGGTTATGCAATCACTATATTATTAATGCTTAAAGTTGACATAGTTAGTGCACTATTCTTATCATCCTTGCTACTATGTTTGCTTTGTTCGTCTAACGTTTATTTTGCAGCAATACAATCCGAATATTTTGAAGCAAAATTAATCATAGATTTGTGCAAATAAAAAAATTATAATGGAAAAAATATACAAGAACTCAAGTTGCACCCTAGCTAACTCAAAGACGTCAAGTTACAAGGATACATGCACAGACTCAAGTCGTATCATAGTCAACTTGAAGATGAAAAGCTAAGAAGATATAAAAGCCTTGATCAAAACTAAAGCTCTATCAAAGATGAACAAAGTTGAAGAAGCCAAGATACCTGAATAATCAATATCTCCAATATAATCAATTCAATTTTGTATCCTTTCTTTATTATAGTGTTAGTTGAGTTATCCTAGGTAAATGATGTAATTCAAGTAGGTAAACGCATATTGAAAGCTCAAACTTGGCTGTAGCCGTTATCCTAGAGTTAGTGCCATAAGAATATTATTCTTGCATGCATTCTATTTAGATAGTTCTCAAGCTAGGTGTTAAAGTATATTTTTAAATATAAATCTCATGATTTGCATTCAACCCGACACCCTTTCATTGTTTCTATAATATCGGAAGTTTAAGACATTATTTTTACTTGCAACTTAGTTTTTTTTTTTTTTTTTGAAACTAGACTTCTATAACAAATGTCATATGCTCACAAGTTTTCCAAAATATGTCTCTAACATTGCCAAAATCTCGACACAAGACGTCACCTGTCTACAAAATTCTCTCTGCATTCCAATTTGAAACACTTCACTCTTTGAGCCATATCTTGATATACATACATCAGTTTGATTTGAAAACTACACTTACTTCAAGACCTTTTTATCATATATAGACACTTTGGACTAATTCTAACTGTAACACGTTTAAATCATGCATCTACATCAAATAATTTTTTTTTCCCAAAAAAATAGCATTCTTGTGGTATATCGCTCGTATATCGGCAATATACTACTAATATATTGTTATACCCATTTTGGTTCAAATCAGATTTCTTGTTCATCAACATATCAATTTTGTACCGCCAGTATACATCTGATATACTATTATGTTTTATTTCTCTGCAAACAATGTAACGACTATATTCTAACAACTATAAAAATAGTCGTTACTACTGGAGTAGTATACCATCCATTAGTATACTATTGCTGCAATACCTGCTCTTTTATGAGCACCATGTGTTGTGCTATATAAACAATTGATTGCCTATTTCTAAACAACTTTTTGGAGTCTAAATTTTTTGAACCATACACTTGAAAATCATATACTCCACGCATTCCCGCACTCAAGTGTTTTCACTTGCCAATATCTATTTGAAAAAAAAAAAAAATAGAGTTCCAAATTGTGATATATTCAAATTGTTATAAGAAGATCATCATCTTTCTTCTAAGAGATTAGTCAGATTATGATTGTATAGAAATCTGCGAGTTTTCGAATGAAGCCTCCTATATACGAAGTTAGCGAAACCTTCGGATCAAACCTTACAGGGTAAAGTGCATTTAAACCCTCCTTAGAGTTGCCTCGTTCGCAAAATAAGACCTTTTAGAAAACTTAAAGCAGTTTGCACCTTCCGCAAACCTGTTTTGCGCAGAATACCCCTTTCCGTCAAATTGACGTTAGAACAGCCGTTAGAGGCCATTTTTTGGATTAAAAAAAAAGTGCACTTCCCAAAATACCCCTAATGCTTACATTTGGCTGTTGGCTCTCTTTCATTCTCTATGTATAAGACAATGTTTGTTTGAAACATAAAACCTAAACTTTATATTTTCTATTTTTTGACCGGTTGGTTGGAAGGAAAAATAATATATTTTTTTATATTTCTTTTTTTTTACTTATTTGCTCTCATTTAATATATTGAAACTTTTTCTTACCTACAGATCTCAAATCCAACTGCAATTTTTTTTATATTCTCTTCTTTTTTTTTTTTACTTATTTGCTCTCATTTAATGTTTGAAGCTTTTTTTACTTATTCCTTTTTTTTTTCAAGACGTCAAAATAGAAATTATGGAAGCCTATTCGTAGATAATCGACAAAGGCGGTGGCAGCCACTGAACCCGGACCATGCTTCGACATACATGTTTTGCAATTTATTTTTGGATTTTTGACACGTTTAGTAATATTTAAGTTATTTGTTTAAGTAATACATGTGATGAAAATAAATTTGTACCAAGATTTACAATTTCAGTTAGAATTAATAAATAAATAATTACGATAATAGTCATGACTAATAAATAATTACGATACAAGTTCAGGACTAATCGGACATTTGTTAAAAGATTTTTTTTTCCAGAAAAAATTTAAGATGAAAACCTACTATTTAGATTATAAACATTTATTTTCGAAAATGACGTCAAGCATGAGAATTGATTTTTGTTTAATAATCTTTTTAATATTTTGTTTTTTGTTTCCATTTTTTTATTTCTTATTTCATTTTTTTTTCATCTTTTTAATAATCTTTTCTCGAATTAATAAATAAATAATTACGATAATAATCATGACTAATAAATAATTACGATACAAGTTCAGGACTAACCGGACATTTGTTAAAAGATATTTTTTTCCAGAAAAAATTTAAGATGAAAACCTACTATTTAGATTATAAACATTTATTTTCGAAAATGACGTCAAGCATGAGAATTGATTTTTGTTTAATAATCTTTTTAATATTTTGTTTTTTGTTTCCATTTTTTTATTTCTTATTTCATATTTTTTTTTCATCTTTTTAATAATCTTTTCTAGAATTAATAAATAAATAATTACGATAATAGTCATGACTAATAAATAATTACGATACAAGTTCAGGACTAACCGGACATTTGTTAAAAGATTTTTTTTTCCAGAAAAAATTTAAGATGAAAACCTACTATTTAGATTATAAACATTTATTTTCGAAAATGACGTCAAGCATGAGAATTGATTTTTGTTTAATAATCTTTTTAATATTTTGTTTTTTGTTTCCATTTTTTTAGTTCTTATTTCATATTTTTTTTCATCTTTTTAATAATCTTTTCTAGTTTTTTAAGAGTGACTTTTATTTTCAAATTTGTATAGTTTTTGTTTTTGTCTTTTTTCATTGTTTAAGATTTATCCTCATTTTTTGGTTTTTTGGAATATTTTGTCTATTTTTTATTTTTTCCATATTTTAATAGTATTTTTTGTTTTTTATTTGGTTTTTTTTTTTTTCAGTTTTTCATCATTTCTATTTTTTAAGAATTGATTTTTTTTTTATTTATCAGTTTTATTTTTCCCAAAAATATTTATATATTTGTTAAATAAAAAAAAATTTATGACAAAATAATTTTAAATAATATTTATCCATTTTTTTGACAAAACTAACCGTTTTTAACAAGTTAATACTAATTAAAATAATTTTAATAAATAATTTTACTAGCAAAGACCATTTTTCCTTTGTTAATATTTATCCACTTTTTAACAAGTATTTTTGCGTAACCGTTTTTAACAAAATAATTTTAGAACTAACCGTTTTTAACAAGTTAATATTAGATAGCCCAGGGGTAAAATGGTCAAAACAACCCCATTTTAACACCCGTAAACGGAAAAGTTAGCGGAGGGGGTGATTTGAGCATTTTCGTATCTAGTTGGATTTTTCGGATCAGCGAGTCTTTATTTGCATTTTCGTGCATCTAAGGAGGGTTTAAATGCACTTTACCCAACCTTACAAGTGTAAAGTGTAAACTATTGTTATAATAGTGGATTGAAGTGACCGATCGGAGTATACCAGAATACAACCGGAACAAATTTATCATTTTTTTTTACCACAACCAATCAAGCTCCTCTCACTTTTTATTATTATTTGTTGCACACAAACTGTTCGCTGCAAATCTCGTGAGAGCGCCTGCTCCTCTGCCGCGGCTCGCACCACACTTCTGCAGCTCGCTCCGCTCTGCAGCATGCACCACTTGCTGCTGCTGCTGCTGATGTTGCTTCCACACAACGCCACTTTCTGCTTCTGAACCCCCACAAAAAGAAATGCTGATAGCCAAAAGAAGATTCATCAGAGCCACACATTCCGTAGCCATTCTCCCGCCGGACTCAAATTTGAAGTCCCTGTGCTCCAACGGCCGCCTCAAGGAAACCCTCCTCGAGATGTCGGTCCTCGGACTCGGCGTAAAGTTGAGCAGCTACGACGCTCTGGTGACCGAGTGCATCAACACCAAATCCCTCAGGGGGGGCCAGAGGGTGCACTGCCACATGATCAAGACCAGGTACTTCCCCACCGCGTACCTCGAGACCCGCCTTCTCATCCTGTACGCCAAGTGCGGCTCGCTGGGGGACGCCAGGAACGTGTTCGATAGAATGCCCCAGAGGAGCATCGTTTCGTGGACGGCCATGATGTCGGGCTACTCGCAGAACGGCTGCGGCCAGGAGGCCCTGGAGCTGTTCGTAAGGATGAGGGCAACCGGTGCGGCTTCTTTTTTCCGACACACACCAGCGGCTTCAAAATAGCACCACGCATGCATCGTCACGTTAATGTTAAGTAGGGTTGGGTGATAAGTGGGACACATGCATGGCACTATTCCAAAACTTGCCTATGGAGTCTAAGTTTCACTGGCGGTGTCTATTGGTATCGTCTATCTATGTTGCACGGATACATCAGAACAAGGACATGGCTACATGCATGCATAGGGCATTGACTTTGGCGTGTCCTAGTATTTTTCTCGACTGTATGTCGTGTTTGATACGTGTCTGATACAACACGTCATGGACAAGGGGTGTCCATGCTTCCTAGGGTATTCGTACAAGGTTCTCTCAGCACAGTTCCAATAAGTCGATTGTTCAGTCCATCTTTTCTTAAAAAAATTATAAAATTATGTTTTGGAAAAAAGGAAAGTGGATGGTTCTTGAGCTGTTCTTCTCAGTAACACTACACTGACAAGAGAGGCTATAGCAATTCGTTATTCCGTAGCTAAATATATTTTCTTCTGTTTATTCGTTCATGAACTCTTTAAAATTTGAAGAACTATTCATGAATATTTTTATGGCGCCCTTTTTCTTTGCACCCTTTTCATCAAGAGAGGCTATAGCAATTTGTTTTATATACATTTCTAGCTAACAAACTAAAACCCCAACATCTTTGAATATGACTAATTACTCGACATAGTATCAAAGCTTTTTTTTTGGACATCTGTGATCCAGTACTCCATGTTAACTATTTGCGCTTTCAACTTATTACTTTGCCATACACAGTGTAGGTGGCATTGTTGATAAAAGTAACCTTATTAAGCAGAAAACATGTCTTATTACAGAATTGTGTAATGCTATTACGTGTTTCAAAGGTAATTCTTTTTCAGGTAATACTTTTTCCTGTGACGTGTTTGGCCTAGTAAGGGTGAAACACATAAAAAGATATGCTCTTTAGGTTTCATTCTATTTTCTTCTCTATTCCCCGCCACACCATGTTACCGTAGATTGCCTCAACTTTTGAGAACACTGTTAGATATATTTACTATTTCGATACTAAAACATGCTATGCACATATATGACATGGTTTGTACAATCAGGTTTCCTACCAAATGAGTTTACTCTCGCCACCATCCTGACATCTTGTGCTGGGCCTCATGGAGCAGATCATGGAAGACAAGTACACTCTGTTGCAATCAAGATCAGCTTTGAATCCCACATATTCGTTGGTAGTTCCCTTCTCGACATGTATTCAAAGGCTGGTGAAATCCATGAAGCGCGTAGAGTATTTGACATTCTTTGTGAAAGGGATGTTGTTTCGTGTACTGCTATGATTTCTGGATATGCACAGCTAGGCCTAGATGAAGAAGCCCTGGAATTGTTTCAGAAGTTGTATAAAGAAGGGATGAAATGTAACTATGTCACCTTCGCCAGTCTCCTTACTGCTCTCTCTGGGCTATCTGCTTTGGATTATGGAAAGCAAGTACATGGAATGACGACCCGGTCCAAATTTCCATTTTACGTCGTTCTCCAGAACTCTCTCATTGACATGTACTCAAAATGTGGGAACCTCATTTATGCGAGAAGGGTCTTTGACAACATGCCTGAGAGGAGCGTAATTAGTTGGAACGCAATGCTGGTAGGATATGGCAAGCATGGTTTAGGAAAAGAAGTAGTTGAACTGTTCAAGTCCATGAGAGGGGAACTGAAGCCTGATGGTGTTACTTATCTGGCAGTGTTATCTGGTTGCAGCCACGGTGGATTGGTTGACGAGGGTCTTGAAATGTTTGATATCATGGTTAATGATGGGGGTTTGAATGCAGAAATTGGCCACTATGGGTGTGTTGTTGACCTCTTGGGCCGAGCTGGGAAGATTCAGGAGGCTTTGGATTTCATCAAGGAGATGCCATTTGAGCCAACAACGGCTATGTGGGGTTCGATGCTCGGTGCTTGCAGGGTTCATGCTAATGTGTTGGCAGGAGAAATTGTCGCTCAGAGACTTCTCAATATCGAACCAGAGAATGCTGGGAACTATGTGATTCTTTCAAATATATATGCTTCTAGTGGGAGATGGGAGGATGTCACGAGGGTGAGAATGCTGATGCAGGAGAAAGCAGTGAAGAAGGAGCCTGGGATGAGTAGGATTAAACTAGGTAATACGGTTCATACATTTTATTCAAACGATCGATCACATCCCCAGAAAGAAGAGATAAAAGCTAAGGTTAGTGAACTATATGTGAAGATCAGACAGGCTGGTTATTTTCCTGATTTGAGTTGTGTACTTCATGACGTGGATGATGAACAGAAGGAGAGAATGCTTCTCGGCCACAGTGAGAAATTGGCAATAGCATTTGGATTGATGGGAAGTTCTCAGTATGGCACGATCAGGATAACAAAGAACCTACGGATATGTGTCGATTGTCATAATTTTGCCAAATTTGTATCTAGTGTTTGTGAAAGAGAACTCTCTCTAAGGGATAGCAACCGCTTCCATTTAATTGTTAATGGTGCATGTTCCTGTGGAGATTACTGGTGATTGAAGTTATGCACACCATTTTGTTGATCTCCTTGGTTCTGTCCTGGTTTGTCTGCTAGCTGCTCTGGTCTGATTGATCCCAAGTGTTGTACTAAAGGGGGCAAAGACGAGAGACGATGTCAGAGAGGGCTTCATCTGCTGCTCGAGCCCCTGGATTCATTCCTGCATGGACTTACTTTGGTCTTAAAGCTGCTATAGGGACAAGTATGAACCTGGTCAAGACTTTGGGTCATGGTTTCTGCAAGCAAATGTGACATTTGGATTGCATACATCTGGCAGCACAGGAAGAAGATGTTCTTCAACGTGGAATACGGTACCAACGCCACCCTATACACTGGATAACTGCCGGTCCAATGTAACATTCTCATTGAAGGAAAACCTGCGAATGGGAACATCACCTGCTCTTAGGCTCAATGGTTGTCTTATGTGACATATCTAAACATAGCCCGACTTGTACTCTCAACATTCCTTCATAAAGTGGTACGAGCAGCTCTTGTGAGGATGCATTTAACAGAGGATCGCAATCTTCAGATTGCATCGACTTTGACTTGGAAGGAGCAGTCTGTCAATCACTAGCATCCACTAAACCAAGTCTGTTAAGCCAAATCTGTTAAGCCAAATTGCAATCACATTGATGGGCTTCATGCGAGATCTATACACCACTGGAGTTCCATACCGTCGCTAACTGTTAGCCCTTGCACAAATTGGAGAACAAACTGAAACAAAGGTACATTCTTCTTTGTTGTGAAACTTGTTTAGTAGAATATGGTGATGCATGATGCTAAGTATCAATACAAGGAGTTGATGATTACACATGCCTCAAAATCTGTACATGTACATTTTCAAATCGACAAGATCTCCTATCAGAATTTAGCATTGGGATCTGTGCCAATGTATGAAACTGAGTATAGGTGAGTATTTATAGCTCTTAGACCTTTTATACATCCAAACAGAAATTCTTTCCTGTACCAAGCCTCATAATGCTTTTGGTAGCTTGTATCATTGTATGCTTGCTTTATTTGATCTTTGAGGTGGGTCAGTGTTTTAAAAACCGGACTGGATCGGCCGGTTGAACCTGTCAACTCGTGAACCAATAGCTTTTTCGGACTAGTTTAATACCGACCCACTGTTTTTTTTTCCCAAAAATCAGGTCGACCCGGCTGGTGAGACCACGGAACCGTCTGACCCAGTTGGATTTTGAACCGGATTGACCCTGACTTTTGACTTTTGTTTTGGACTTTACATGCAACCAAAATTAATATGTTTGTTTCTGAACTAATTCTACTATGGTAAACATACAGGATGGTAAACATACATGACTTCTAAGTTGTATACATGTAGTTGTGTACTATGTAAATATTCAATGTAATATTGTAAGCCTATATAACCGGTTCAACCCGAATTAATTCACTCGTTGGACCGGTTTGATCCAACCCAATGTCCTGATCGGATCGACAACCAACAGCGTTATAAATTTCGGTAGGTGGATTCGGTGCGCCTAGCCTGCCGCACAATTTTTTTTTGTATTTCTGGGTTTTGACTTCTGAAAACTTGAAATTTTTTGAAATTTGAATTGTTGTTGATTTTTTTGAATTTAATGAATTCTTTTTATTTAAAAAAAATTCTAATTTTTTTAATGACAATAAAATATTGTGCTGAGTGAATGACAATAAAGAATTTGTATTTATATTCTTTAAACATGGTACTTCAGGTCCTAGAACATGTTCTTTCATTCCTTCGATACTAAGGATCTCATTGACCTGGCTCTTATAGTTTATTGAATAAATGATATCTACTTATATTATATCTCTTCAGAAGATTTATCCCTACGGGAGATTAATATTATCTCTTCATAATATTATAGTAGATCTCTTCTGGAGATTCATCTCTTCTGGATATTTATCTCATCAGGAGTTTATATGAGATCTCTTCGGGAGATTCCGATCTTTTCAGGAGATTTCGATATCCTCGAAAAATTCTGATCTTCTTGGGAGATTCCGATCTCTTCGGAAGATTCCGATTTCTTCGGAGGATCCTGTCATATTTTCTCTGTCTTCAGGAGATTATCTTTTCAGGATATCTTCTCTTCTGAAGATCTTCTCTTCAAGAGTTAGTTTTAGTCTTTTCACGAGACAAATCCGTTCAAGGATTTCTTCATAAATATGACTATACATTTATCATTATGTCTTTTTCTAGGAATATATTCAATGAGCCTATCACATTCTTCTGAATGTTTTTAGTCCATATATTTCTTATTTGTAATTCCTTTGGGAATAACATGATAATTTTAAACCTTCAATGATATACCTGAAATTTTTAAATCCTTCGGGAACCTTATTGTGAGAATATATTTATTCATATTTCGATTCATAATCATTTCGAGAATCCTTGAACTAACGTTGCTCTATGTACTTGGATCACTCTATTTTTTAGAAACACCCAATTAAACCTACCAGGTTTAATTTTTTGGGGTTTTGTACTATAACATCAAACACTTCACGTTTGTGAGAGGTATCACATTTATCCTTTTCAACTTCCCTTAATTCCAAATTTCTCTTGAATCTATATAAAAATAGAATTTTTTGGGTACCAGTGCCTTTTTCTCATCGCTTCTAGGATCTAAGGTATATCCTCGACTGGGGCGATATACTTTAAGAAATTTGATCTTTAGTTTATGACATCTTCCGGATCGCCATGGACTTTCTCTTCATGAGATGCTACTTCAGGAGATGCTTCTTCAAGAACATTATGATGTGTTATATTATTCGGCCTCTTCTTCTGGAGAGAAGAATCTTTAGAACATTTAGGTCTTACACGTTCTTTTAGTGTAAAATTTATTCATTTGCTGTTTTTATTTGGTTATCTTGGTACTTACTTCTATTTAGAAGATAGATTCATAGTTTGTATACTCTTTACACAGCATAATCTTTTTTTTGTAATAAAATACAAGAAATAATTTCTTCTAGTTTAGTCAAGATTAAACTAAGTGGAAGTATGCCATGATACGTTCTTCTGGAACGATGTTTTACGACGTTCTTCTATAACGATAATTCACGACGTTCTTCTGGAATAAGACATTTATCTTCTTCATATCTTCCCCTAACGGTAGAAATTCTGTCTTATTAGGATAAGAGATCAAAAAAAAAAAAAAAAAAATCTCATGCCTAGAAGATGGTATAATCAAAGGAGATAAACATAGAAATCTTCAACACTATAATTCATAGATGCCAATATTACAGTTTCATATAATACCAACATAAGTCATCTCATGTAATTCGAAGCTTTCACTACCAAAATAAGTCAAATTAGTGACGCAATTAGCGACGTTTTGTTAAGACGTCGCTAATATTTTTGATATTGGCGACGTACTTTTTATATGTCGCAAAACGTCACTGATTGCAAAAAGTAGCGACGTTTAGTGACTACAATTAATTTGTTGGAAAGTGACGTCGATGAGAAGTCGCTGAACGTCGCTATATTTTGTAATCAGCGACGTATATTTATTGGGTCGCCATTTTTTTTATTTTGGCGACGTTTAACGACGTCATTTAATGACGTCACTAACTGTTTAATATACACGGGACCAGCCCCATCCCAAATCTAAAAAAATTATCCCAAATTTTTTTTCCTCCCTCAACCGCCGCTCCCCCCTCGACTGCTCCTCCTCCTCGACCGCTCCTCCCCCTCGACCGCCGCTCCCCCCTCGAGGCCATCGTCTCTCCCCCTCGCCACCGCGAGCTCCTCCTCCTCTGGGCTCCTCATCCACCGACCCCCCCTCCGCGAGATCCTCCTCCTTCTCTGGGCTCCTCCTCCACCGCGAGCTCCTCCTCCTCTCCGGGCTCCTCCTCCACCGACCCCCCCTCCGCGAGCTCCTCCTCAACCACCTACGCCGACCTCCTCCTCCTCTCGACAAACCCCAAGTTCTGGTAAACCCTAACCTATATTCTATCTGAGTTTAGACACGACACAGACATGAATATGACACGATACACTACATTATATTCGTACACTGACACGATACACTGACACGATACATTAGGTTGTGTGTTATGTCGAATGGACACAAATACGACATAGTACAAACAGACATGGTAACAAAGACATGACATCTATTTTGACGTATCTAGTGTATTTTGGAGCGTATGTGTCGTATCCAATACATGTCTAACACAATACAACACGAACATGACACAAACTTTTGGAGTGCCTATGCTACATAGGTTTATGTAATCAGCAACACGAATACTCTCAAAATCAGTGTCATGACAATCATGTATCGGACATGATACAAACACTTCAAAATACACTAAGACATGCTAAAACAATACATGTTTGTGTCATAGTATATGTATTTAGGTACTAAAAAAGCATACCTACGCTTGTGCCCAGGCAAGAAGCTTGGTGCAAAGGGAGGTTGAGCCTTGCTTTAGCCTTGCTTTTTCTGAACAAGTGCAACCTTATATAAGGGTCCAATAGCATTGTCGACCCTCCTCACCTAGGATTCGGAGTGCCTCTGAAGCTTGTGACCTAGAAGAAAGCAACGTTGAGCAAAGTTTTTCCACTTTCACAACTATATATGTCCATATATTATCGTGTCACCTAGTATGAATTTGACCCTAGTTTCCATCAACAATGGCATTGGTTTTTGTAGTTTTCCTATCATATGTTTCATTCATTGTGATTCCGCAAAATCAGAGATCATATTCCTAATTATTGAATCGGAGATGCGGGATTACATCCTCCAAAGATCGTATTGGCCTTTGGAGTTCACATAAAATGATTGAAGCCCAGTATAAAAGCCTAAAACTAAGTCCAAGGAAATCTCATGTCCTAACCTTATAAATTAAGAAACATCCACCCACCTTCCTAGGAGGCCTAAACTTTATGCTTTGGCTTCTTATAAAAACGTTTGAAAAGTAATTTATGTTGTAGTATATAGTTTTCAATGCCCTTCTTTTGTTTTGTTTTGTTTGGTTTGGTTTTGGTTCTTCTTTGACAAAAACCATTTTTTTAGAAGAGGTACTCAACCTTAATCACCTAACTCTAACCTTAATCCATTAAATTCCTCTATGCTACCAACTTCCGTACATGGCCTATCTCTAATCTATCAAGTTGCACGATCCGGTGCCTGTCAAATAAAATCAAGCTAGTCAGAATGTTATAGATCCGATCTATCTATAACAGTGTATAGAGTATCCTAGAAGTGTAGGTATGATTGGTATATCGTATTACATAGAGTGTATAGAGTGAGTATCCTAGTAGTATATAAGATATTTTAGAAGTAAAGTGTCCGTGTCAGTCTGAAGTAAAGCGTCCATGTCAGCCCTTCTCTGAAAAAGTAGTTTATATCTGTAAGCCTTTTTGAGGCTTTTAGAGTTCTATCGATTTCAGAAAAATATGATAAAAGACAAAGAAAGAAAGGAGTAAGAAATAGTAAAAAATAAAGAACGAAAAATCCTATAAAAGAAAATTATAATACTTTGCATTTTTTTATTATTTTCCTGAAATTCGGTAGAATTCTGAAAGCCTTAAAAGGCTTGCAGAAGTAAACTTTCTTCGAAGAGAAGGGCTGACATTGAACACGTTACGACATTCATTTAATACTCATGTGTCTATGCATTCATTTGGACAATATAATCGAATAAGTGTATCTATCTTTGCAGAATTATCTTCAAATGGATATAAATTACTATCTCCGGAATCGTTCGTGGATGTACAACCGTCATCCTGATGACATGTGCGGTGTGCGGGATGAATTCATAGAGGGTGTACAGCAGTTCCTGTAGTTTGCCAAGGCGTTCCCTCAGTACATGGACGGTACCAAAATTAAGTGTCCGTGTGTGAGATGTTGCAACTTGAAATATCATCCAGAAGTGGAAGTCACATATCCTTTATACTCGAAGGATTTCACGCCGAATTACTATTAGTGGAGCGCGCACGGAGAACTTGTGTCTTTAGCATCGGAGTATGAGCCTTATGTGGATGTCCACAACCACGTTGCTTACGACGATGGGTTGGTGAACATAATTTTTGACGCGGCGGGGCCTAGTTTCGATCCGGACAATCATGATGCACCTGAGAAGGCACTGAACGTCGATGCTGCAAAGTTCATGGAGTTGCTAGAGAATGCAAGGACTCCATTATATCCTGGTTGTGAGGATCATTCACCGTTGGAGGTGGTTACAAGATTGTTGAGCATCAAGTCCGATTTTAACATGTCGCAAGATTGCTACAACCGACTTATGAAGTTGATTATAGAAATATTGTCTGAGGGTGCTAAGTTGCCTAAAGACTTTTACCGGTCTAAGAAGATGGTGAGATCGCTCTGGATGGGATACGAGAAAATCGATGCATGTCGCAATGGGTGCATGTTGTACTACAAAGACGACAAGGATAAAGACGCTGTAGAAGCATGAAAATTTTTTAGCAAAAGAAGCCCCATGTGCCCAAGCCAGTGAAGCTCCATGCGCCCAGTCAGTGAAGCTCCATGCGACCAGTCAGTGAAGCTTCATGCGCCCAAGACTAGCTCCTCCAAAAGGAGGGCGCATAGCCTGAGACATGGCTATGCGCCCAAGCCTGACTCAGTCAAAGCCATGATCAAAATGTGCATCGAAGCGCACAGCCACGTCAGTCTCCACGAGCAGTCGTGCACCGAAGCATGCGGCTACGTCAACACCACGACCAACCCACGATCTCGCAGCCTGTATGCGCCTACATCCTATGCGCCCACATAAAAACCGTGTTTCCTCATGTGGGCACATAACATCATTTCAGCTCAAGAATGACTATAAAAGAGGGGCCTCATCCCTCTTCAAAACACAGATCGGAGAGCATTTTCAAGAGCCAAATTGCTGCACTTCTTGCCAGTGAGCCGATAGTTAGCAATTTTCTTAGGTTTTCTCCCACATTTGTAATCGAAGTGTCAACGGAGTAAAGGAGCAATTGCCGCTCGATCTCCGTCGTCCCATTCCCCAGAATTCTTTTTTTGTACTCGGGGATCCTCAGCGCAGGATTTCTCAGGCGTACTCGATTTGTGGTGCCTTGCGCCAATAAAGAAAAGACAGCGTTTTCTTCTCTTTCTTTGTGTCCACAAAAATGGCGACTCTGCTGGGGACTACCTTTTCCTCTGACGAGAAGGTGGTGACGCAATCCGATACCGACAAAGTGGGAAACACTCAGAAGATGCTGATCGTAAAATTCGATCAGCAGGCGTTCGAAGAGATGCTCTCGAGGGATGGCTCTACTCCCTCAAAATCAGCGAAGCCAAACAAGTCTCGTAAGACTTGGCTTCCGAAGGCTCGCTGTGCATATCCTGCTAGTGCCATAGCAGATATGCAACTGGAGAACTCTGTCACATGGGTGCGTGACTCTGCCACAGAAGTTCCCCAAATCAAGAAGGCTCACACCGTTCCGAGCTCTACTAGCCCAGTGTCTTCTTTCCTGCACAACCAACAACAGGGTGTTCAACACCCGAGACTTGGCAAAGGAAAACACTACGATGCCAAGAATCGGGGTGTGCGACACTCTGGCCAAACCCTGCGAGGCTCACAAACGAAGGAGACGAAACTGGGAGAAAACAGCGCTGCTCCACCAAGCATGCGCCCAAAGCCATGCACCCAAGGGAGTGTTTGGGCGCATAGCCCTAACCAGAATGCTTCTGTCTTCAGCAGGCTGGGCATCCAAAGCCATGCGCCCAAGGCTATACGCCCAGGCTCTCTGGA
This sequence comes from Iris pallida, assembly GCA_029216955.1. Lineage (NCBI taxonomy): Eukaryota > Viridiplantae > Streptophyta > Magnoliopsida > Asparagales > Iridaceae > Iris > Iris pallida. Next base: position 494,093 of record JANAVB010012998.1, on the reverse strand, counting down.
TCCATACTCTGCGCCCACATCAAGGAGGCTCAGACATGCTGTCAAGGAGCATGCGCCCAAGGCCAGTCTCCAAGGCCTATGCGCCCACAACAAAAAGACAGGCCCCAACGCGTATAGCACGAGGCTGTCTTCAAGGACATCACATAACTTAGGTGTGGGGGTTGCCCCTGCACGTGAACTAAGTCTGGATGCGCCTACTCTCCTTAAGAACCCGCATGCAAAGCTCGGTGATGCATGCAACATGGGTTGTAAGGCAAAACTTCCTTCCGCTGACTTGCGCGACATGATAAATCATAAGCGTAAAGCGAGGGAGGACATAACAATTCATTGTGCACATCCGTGCACCAGTATTGTTATCAACTGTTGTTGCTCCAAAGCAACAAGAGTGCCTCGGAGAAAGTCCGTGTTTCGACGGCTGCACTTCTCTGACGACGAAAAGCCACTGTGTTTCATCCAACATGGCTTCATGGGGTCCCCCTTACGAAAGCCCCAATCAAAGACGTGGACTACCAACCCAACTTTCTCTCTCAGTTCCGCGAGAAGAAGAAGGAGAAGTCTACCAACAGATGGCCAGCATGCTGTCACATTTGAAGGAGTTTATATGGGTACTCGGTTAAAGGCGAGACTCCGTATGGACGACGAAGACTCCCAAGCTGGGGGTAGTATTCCCTCAGAGTCTGAAGCGGATGGCCCTCACACTGGGGGTAGCCTTCCAGAGGACGGTGATCCCTCCGAATCCGATGGCGACTATCTAGCTCCTCTACCTGAAGATGAAGGACTTATCCACTCGGAGACAGACAGTATCAGCACTAGTTGTACTGTTTCCTCTGTTCATCCTCGCATACATGGCGGACGGAGAAAGACCTGAAGAAGCCAGTGATCATACCAGCAAACGGCTAGAGGGTCTTGAAACAGCATTCGCCAAGATCACTGATATGCTTACCAGTATCATGGCGGTTCAAGCTGTTGGGGCTGTTCCTCCACCTCAACAAAACGTTTCGGCCCACGCTAGTCCAGCTCACAGTAACAACCCTCCTTCACTACAAAAGGAGTATCATTCCGTTGCGCCTCCTCCAAATCTCGTAAATGCTGGGGGTGGTCCTTCGCCAACAACGCCTGACAACCGTTCAGCAGCCGTTTTCCAACACTTGCTCAATTAACAGGATGCAATTAATTCCCTAGTCGCTCGTCTCGACACCATCTCACACAAAGACGAGCTTCAGAAGATGGGGATATCTCAACCGTATCCCCTTGAGTGGGAGAAAGCTACTTGCCCTCCTAACTACAAGCCGTTGACGCTGAATTCATTTGACGGGTTGACTTCTCCTCGTAAGCACATGACGTACTTCAATACGCAGACGCTGCACTTGCCCAGAGACGATCCGTTCTTGTCGAAGCTGTTTATTAGCACCTTGTAGGGGGCAGCTTTCGAATGGTTCTGCAGTCTGCCTGACGGATGTATCAATTCATTCAAAGACTTGGAGTGGTTGTTCCTCAACAGGTTTTACGAGAGCGGCATACATGTTAGTATGTCCACCCTCATCGAGACCAAGCAAAGGAGGATTGAGTCTGTCATCGCCTTCATCGAACGCTTTAGGCGGCTAGCACTGAAGATGCCCTTCGGTATACCAGACTCAGAACTTATGGATACTTGTCGACATAACTTCCTTCCTACAGTAATGTTTTGTCTAGGTATACATAAGTATGATACATGGCCCGCTTTTATTGGGGTCGCGGATGCTGCTGAAAATGGTGTTCCTAACTTGGAACTACTGGGTTGAAAACACCCAAATTCGAAGACAAGGGCAAGCATCCTTAAACTATCCCTGTTCATGGGGGTAAAGGGAAAGAAGTCCTGAAGGTCGACACATCCAAAGGAGCTTCCAATTCTCAGGGCGCATCCGACAAGCCTAAGGAGACCTTCTCCTTTGACGAAGATGATGTCATTACTATCTTTCACACATTGACAAAGGGTAATAAGCTGACATTGCCTCCACCACGACGTCCTGTAGAGGCGAGCCAACTCAACGATCCCAAGTACTGTCTCTATCATCAATACGTGCATCACTCCACCATGGACTGCATCGTCCTGAAGAAGAAGATACAACAGCTTATCGACAGCCAACTGATCAACCTCGAAGCTGAAGACAAGGTCGTATCTTCTAACATTATCTCTCTTCAGTTTGGTGACTTTCCTCCCACAGAAGTCCCAGACGACGTGGTCCCAATTTCCAAGGCAATAATGGAAGTCGTCAACCTACCACCAGCTCGCAACTCGACCTTGGTCCCACTCACGACTGAACGTGGTGAGATCATGTGGGTCCATCCGGACCTTGTGCTAGAAGTGACGCAGGGGGTAGTACCTCCCAAAGCAAGAAGGGGAAAGAAATACAAGTCATGCCATATGGTATCCTCTCCCATCTACGAGGTTCTATCGGGCGAGATGCGATCGGGAAAGACTTATCTTCGGACGTACGTTCCCGCACAAGAAGAAGCAGTACCTCCTCAAGCTCCTGCTGCCCCCACAAGCTCAGAAGTCGGTCCGTCTAAGCCTCAAACAACGGACAAATCCAAGCAAAAGGAGACGCGGTTTGACAACTCTCTGACGGCGCCAGCTCCCGAAGGCATGGATCGTCCCTACAACTTTGACATACTGGCTCAGCTAGCCAATACACCTGCCAGGTTGTCTCTGTTCGATCTATTGCGACTCTCCAAAGAAACGCGGAAGGCCTTAAGTGAGACATTACTACATGCCGACTCTTATCTCGCCGAAGTCAAGGCCCCCGCTGAAGATCCTGTCTCCTGTCCCCACTGCCACAGTACTATGGAAGTGGTGCCCAACATCACCTTCTCACAAGAGGACATGCTACTCAAAAATAATCGTCATGATAGACCCCTATACTATACAGGGTATATCGGGGCGATCAAGGTGGATCGCATGCACATCGATCCAGGATCCTCCCTCAGCATCATTCCTAGAAGCTTACTTCAAATTCTGGGAATCCCTCTGCACAAGCTATCTGCAACCAACACAACTATCATGGCTTTCAATGCTGGTCGAAGCCATCCGTTGGGCAAGATCCGTCTCAAATGCCAGATCGATGATCTCCGAATGGAGGTTTCCTGCTATGTGATCGATGCCAATATATTCCTTCCACACTTCACTAGTGCTTCAAATACGTCAACAGCGACGATGTCGTGAAGACGGAGTTTGCCGATATCGATCCTTTCAAGGGCATCGAAGCTTATTATGGAGATTCGGTACTTTACCAATCTTAGCCCCCTAAGGATGACGACAACGACGCTGACAATGAAGCTGAAGCAAGTCCATCCTCCAATGATGGTCCCCTGATTATCCGAGTCAAAGGAAGTACTACTCCAAAAAGTACCCTGAAGCCTCTCACAATCTGGGTAAAAAAGAAAAACCCTGACAAGGTCAAGCCACTGACCATCACTCTCAGCAAGACACCCCGGGAGGAGCCTACTGATGTCCGTCCTCCCAATCCTGAAGAATTACCCTACGTAGTGAACTCGGCCAGGACTGTGGCTCCTCTTCCAGATGATGATCCCCTCAATGAGTATATCAATACTCATAATAATGTACCTTCAGCGGATGATGTTATCCCTGAAGAAGAACTTGCGTATTTCCTTAGTAAAGGTTTATCTTTGAATTACTCCGATGTCTATCAATCTGTAAACCACTACATAGATACGATATACGCTCTAGAGAACGACATAGGACCACACCTCTGCATGCCGGTCACAACGCCTCACCTGCGGGAAAAAGTTTACCCTGAAGATATCCTCTACTTCATCGTTCCATCCAGAAAGAAGGATGAAGAACTAATCATCTTTGGTCTTATAATTGGCGAAAGAAAGTTCGTTCCAGACTCTACTTCTCCCAAGCACAACACAGAAGCTGACTATGACTCTGGAAAAATGCAACTTTTTCGGTATAGTTGGCAGGCCAAGAATATCATCCAGAACATGGGATATGACATCAAAAGCGACAAAGGACTAAATTACGGTCGAGGACGACGGTTGCCAATACGACACTTTGCTCCTCCCGGCAAACCCGAGAACTACTATCAACGAAGCGGTGTTGGCTTGGGCTATGTCACTGCTCCAACAACTCCCGGCAGATCAGATGATGAAGCAGATCGTTGTTCTCATTCTTCTGATTCCTCCCTCTGGGACTCAGACTCCAGCATCGGCGATATGTTCAAAGCAACTATGTCCGTCAACATGGTTTTCGTCGACCAAATTACGAACGATGTTCAATCAATCGAACTCGAACAATAGGCTCAAAATATGGACACTAGGTGGGAGCTGCGCTTCGAACAACGGGAACCACCTACCGAAGACGAAGTCATCCAAGTCAATCTAGGAGATGAAGCATCTTTCAAACTAATCTTCATCAGCAAAAGTCTATCTGGCGATGAACGCCAATCTCTTATACAGCTTATAAGAGAATACATCGACATCTTCGTATGGAGCTATGAAGACATGCCAGGCTTGGACCCTAATGTCACCATGCACCGCCCGAACATTTCGTCTAAAGCTAAGCCAATGAAGCAGCAACAACGATGATTCCGACCAGACGTCATGGAAGCCATCGAGAATGAAGTCAAGAAGCTCATTGCCAGTGGATTTATTCGCGAGGAACAACACCCAGACTGGGTTGCCAACATCGTTCCAATCATGAAAAAGAACGAAAAAGTTCGAGTCTGCATCGACTACCGTGATTTGAACTCTGCATGCCCAAAGGACGAGTTCCCTCTACCGATCACTGACGTAATAATCGACAATATTACAGCTTCGAGCGGATGTCCTTCATAGATGGGTTCTCAGACTACAACCCGATCAAGATGTTCCCCGACGACGAGAAGCACACATCTTTTCGAACACCGTTGGGGGTGTATTGCTATACGGTGATGCCCTTCGGATTGAAGAATGCAGGGGCGACATACCAGCGAGCCATGAACACAATTTTTTGCGATCATTTGCGCAAAACTATGGAGTGCTACGTAGACGATATCGCAGTCAAAAGTCGTGTCAAAGGCAACCACCTCCAAGACTTGAGAACGGTGTTCGAACTAATGCGTGCACACCAACTCAAGATGAATCCGACCAAGTCTTTTCTGGGAGTCTCCAGCGGCAAGTTCCTTGGTTTCGTCATCTGGACCCGGAGAAAGTGAAGGCTATCCTCGACATACATCTTCCAAGAAACCTCAAAGAGCTACGGGGACTACAAGGAAGGCTAGCCTACATCAGACGATTCATTTCGAACCTCTCTGGAAGGTGTCAACCATTCACTCAGCTCATGAAGAAAGGCGTATCTTTCGTCTGGACTGAACAATGTCAACGCGCATTCGACGACATCAAGGTGTACCTTACAAGCCCTCCAGTATTGGTAGCTCCAATAATGGGGAAGTCCTTCTTACTATATGTCCGTGCTATGGACCATTCCCTTGGCGCCCTATTATCTCAGAAGAACGAAGGCGGTCATGAACAAACAATCTACTACCTCAGCCGCACAATGGTGGGTGTCGAGCACAGATACACACCGGTGGAGAATGAATGCCTTGCACTAGTATTTGCCATCCAGAAGACACGCCACTATGTGTCTGGGTAGACTATCCACATTATATCTAAAGTCAACCCTCTCAGAATACTCATGACTAAACCGGGCTCTCTCAATTCCCATTTAGCTACATGGACAATGTTGTTGACTCCATACGATATGATCTTCGTTCCTCAGAAGGCAGTAAAAGGCCAAGCATTAGCTGATTTCCTGGCAGCTCATCCGGTGCCAGAATCGTCCAAACTCTACGACGAAATCCCCGACGAAGTGGTGGAGTCTAACACTGCAACTGAAGAAATCCCCATTTGGCGAATGTTCTTTGACGGCGCATCAAGAACAGGACCCAAAGGAAATATCGTGGCTGGAGTAGGTGTCGTGCTCGTGTCACCTGATCATATGGTTATACACCATGCATACTCTCGTGGAACCATGCACCAACAACGTAGCCGAATATAATGCTCTATTTATCGGCCTACAACTGGCGAAGCAACTGGGAGTTGACTATCTAGAAGCTTACGGCGATTCCAAGCTAATAGTTAGTCAGGTCCGAGGGGATTATGAAGTTCGTCACGAAGATCTCATCCCCTACCACAGAGCAATAATCGAGCTGGCGTCTACTTTCGCTGGATTCTTCATCGAGCACGTGCCTCGACTACAGAATATAGAAGCAGATGCTCTAGCCGGTATCGCTGCTTCCTTGATCGTTCCTACCAATACACAGCAGTCGATCACAGTGTCTGGTCGATAACTATTCTGTGTGAAAGATGCCTTGCATATTCATCACAGTTATGCAGCGGAAACAAACGTCGATGTCAAAGACTAGAGATTTTCCTTCATAGACTACGCTGTCTATGGAATCCTCCACGAGGACCCGAAGGAAGCAGTATCCATCTAAAGGCGATCCATCAGATTTTACTACGACACAGCTACCAAGATGCTGTACCAACGTTCTTACGACGGGTTACTGTTATGATGCTTATCAGACACAGAAGCCAAACATGCACTCCGGGAGGCTCACGATGGAGTTTGTGGTGCACATCAACCAGACCCCAAATTATAAGATCGCCTTAAACGAATGGGTTATTACTGGCCCACAATGATAGCAGATGATGTTGAATATGCAAAGAAGTGTAGAGCTTGCCAGTTCCACGCTGATTTCATTCATCAATCTTCAGAGTTTCTATACCCGACGGCAGCATCTTGGCCATTTGAAGCCTGAGGCATGAACGTCATAGGACCGATCAGCCCGCCATCCTCCAAAGGACATCGGTTCATCCTAGCTATAACCAATTACTTCTCCAAATGGGCGGAAGCTATACCGCTCACCGAAGTGAAGACGTCAAACGTGATCAGTTTCATCAAACATCACATTATCTATCGCTTCGGCCTACCTCGCAGGATCATCCATGATAATGGTCCACAGTTTGCAAGCCATGCATTCTATCGATTCTGCGATAAGAATCGAATCCAGAACGTACCTCTACTGCCTACAATCCAGCGGCTAACGGGCTAGCAGAAGCCTTCAACAAAACCATCATAAAACTTCTCAAGGAGTTCGTGTCTTCAAACAAGCGCGATTGGAACGAGAAGCTCGGTGAATGCCTATGGGCCTATCGTACAACGGTCCGGACTCCAACAGGCAGTACGCCATTCTCTCTGGTTTATGGGAGCGAAGTAGTTCTTTCCCTGGAAATCCAGATCCCTTCTCTTCGAGTAGTCCTAGTCAGCGAGCTGACTACTGAAGAAAGCTACCGTCTGCGACTCCAGGAGCTCAAAGCGCTAGACGAAAAACGCTTGTTAGCTCAGCAGCGCATTGAGCTATACCAAGCACGCCTTTCCAGAGCCTTCAATAAAAAAGTGAAGGAAAGGATCTTCCAAGTCGGCGCTCTGGTCTTAGCAGTGAGAAGACCAATGGTCATGACACACAAAACAAAAGAAAAATTTCAGCCTAAATGGGAAGGTCCTTTCATCATAGAATCGGTGTATTCTATCGGTGCGTACCGGCTAATCAAGCCTGATGGTGACTTGCTCATGATGCCTATCAACGACAAGTTCCTGAAGAAATACTATGTGTAACCTCTTTTACATAATGTTCACATATATTCAGCCATGTAAATGTACAGTGTGATGTTTATATGATTCAAAAAAAACTATCTAACTATTATCCGTATTTCAAGAGTCTTGAATACGCCCTGGATAATAGGTCCTCTAAAATATTTTCCCAGTGGAATCATTTTCGTTTTTGACTCCGTCCAAACTCGGTTTGACGAAAACAAATCATGTCCCTATTACCTCTGAATTGTTTTTCGATAATTATTTTTCCAGTGAAACGATTACGTTTTGCCATGTCCATATAACCTCTGAGCAAAGCATTCACCAAGGATAATCACGTCCCTATTACCTCTGAATTATCCACTCCCCCCTAATACTATATATCTTTCCACGTCCATATTACCTCTGGTCAGATATAGAACATCCTCTGCTATTACGTACATATTACCTCTACTAGCAACTTCATTCAACTTATTATCTATATTCGAATAATTTGAATATAAAACGGATAATATGTCCACATTAAAATTTTCCAGCGGAATACCCACTAGAAATATCCTTACTACGTCCACATTACCTCTAGCATCGATATTTCACAAAACCACATTCACTTCTGAAAAGATTTTTTATTTTGTACTTGAACGTCTATCAAAAGACGGAAAAAAGGTACAAGAGCCCTGACGGCAAAAAAAAAGAGTTACAAAAAATCTACGGGATACACAGGCAATTGATGATGTCCCTCAGAGCTGCAATCTCAGCTTCAGACTTCACAGCAGCTCGGCACCGTGCCTCTTCTTGACGAGCGGCTTCATCTTCAAAGAGGATCAGACTCTGATGCTCCCTCTCCAACTTCTCCAGCTGTTCTTCTAAACAGGCAGAAGTGGTGGCAGTCATGGCAGCCTGGGACAAATAATCCTCCTGTTCAGATGTCGCCGTCATCAGGTCGGCTTCCAGCTGGGCGATCTCGTTCTTGATCTGCGCAATGTGATTGTACTTCTCAGTAATCTACGCAGCCAGCCTGTTCTTCGAGGTAACACGTGCCTCACTTGCAGCATTGAACTGGCCGTACTGGTCAGCCAGCTCGCCGATCTCCCGAGCGAGGGCGTCCTTCCTCGCCTGGAAAGTAGCCTTCTCCTCCGCAAGAGCCGTCATCAAAGCCTCGTCCTCTGCGCAGAACAGTGACGTCGGGCTCCGCTGTTTGGCATCCCGAAACCTGGCCACCTGACCCTCGAGGTCGTTAGGAACTTTCCTCAGAGCGTTGGCCCGCTCTTCATAGCCGGCTATGCTCTCGAGGGCCGCTACCTGACATTCGGCAGCAGCCTTCACAGGGCCGAAGGCAGCATTTCGATTCAGGACTCCAGGAAGCTTCACTTTCAGCACGGAGTAGAAAGCTCTGACGATTTCCTGGGCTATCTCGTCATCTTCGGTGGAGGTCGTCGGAGAAGAAGCTTGGAAAGTCTCTTCCGCCCCAGGAAGGGATACCTGATAAGAAGCCCAAACTTGACAAAAAAATCCATTTCCACCAAAAACCACTCCTGATTATCATGTGTCACGTCCATATTACCTCTGATACCGATAGTCTTCCGACTCGACACTTATACCCAACCCGGGATAAAAGACATGGTGTCAAGATCACAAAACCTATCACGACCATGTTACCTCTGTTGGGTTTTGTTTCAAATCTATCACCCGCACTACGGTGTGTCAAAGGGTAATAGGTCCACGGAAGTTGTATGACCATATCTCGTATTACGTATTTGGAATACGTGTACGTATTTTGACCCGTATTGCATGTCTCCCTGCTTGATTTATTTTGGCATTTCATTGATTGGTCTATCTTGGTTCGGTTCGGCTTGATTTGGTTAGGCTTGGTTCGGTTTTGGTTGAGAACCACTCCCACCTACCACCACCTTCATTAAATATCCCACCACACCCTTCTCTCACCTCATTAACTCTTCTTCTTCCCCACTATTACTTCTCCACCAACCTGAGAGAGTGGAAGGTTTAGGCAAGTGCATCTTGCTTCATGGAGGAAGTTCATTTTTATTGTTCCATTGTCTTCCTCATGTGTTTCTAACCCACTTTAGTACTTGGCACTTTTCATTTTTGTGGTTAATTTCTTGTAGATCTAGTTTTGTGGTATTTTCGATTTTTCCTGAATTTTGATCTATCAAACTTGCATATTTCTGTTAGTTGATGGTTCCATGTTGTAGAGAATTTTATTCTGCCCCAATTTGACTTATAGAAGTCTAAATTTGGACTCCGGTTGGAAGTTTGGTGGTGTGGAGAAGCCATGGTGTTCCCCAAGAGCACCTTCTCAGTTGGCAGCGTAAAATTGTTGCTGGCCTGCATTTATTTTGGCCGCATGCAAGCAAATAATTTTAGCCGCATAAGCATTGGCCCTAAGCCATATATTGGCCGCAGGAGTTTCAGTATCTGGCCGCATGGCCAAGAGTTGCATGCATCAGTAAGCATTTATTAGTTGCTTGCATCAGCAAGCATTAATTATTCGAATGCATTAGCATGCTTTATTTCCTTGCATGCAGTTCAATCCCTTGCTGGCCTAAGCAATGTGTTGGCCGCATAAGAGTAATGGCATAAGCTTTCTTTTAATGGTTGCACTGCATGGCATAGCTAGTTGGCCGCATAAGCTCACTTCTTTGGCCACTTGCTGTTTGCAAGTATAAGGAGCTATACTTAGTTGTATTGTTGCATAATAAACTATAGGCCTAATTAAATTAATTAGATAGTGGCCGCATATCCATGGCCTTGCATATTTAGTTGCATGCAGCAACTTATTTGCTAGCCGCATAGCCTAAGCTAACCTCCTGGCCGCATGAGAATTTATTAGTTGCTTGCATGCATCAAATTGCCTGTCTGGCCTAGCACTTTAGTCGCCGCATGAAAAAAATAATTGCTTGGCCACGTGGCCTTATTTGCATAGGTCGCAGGGCAATATTTGTACAGTTGTATTTTGTGGGCCCTATGGCATTTCTTTGCTTGCTAAATGCAAGCTTACCTTGTGGCCGCATGGCCTATATATTATTATTTTGCCGCATGGGCTACGTAAATATTTTGGCCGCATGGCCCTTATTTGATGGTTGCTGCGTGACAATTTTTGGTGTTGGCCGCATGGCCATCTAATATTTATTTCTCTTGGTCACGTGAACCATTAATTAAATGGTTCACGTGTATCTTTTCCTTGCTGCCCTTATTGTGGGGGTCCCACATAGCTTCTTCTAGTTGACTTGCTTGCTGAAGTGGGAGCTTGCAATTATTGTGGGTCCCACTATCTTTTGTCTTACTTGATTTCGTGTCCTCTTTGTTATTTTGGCCGCATAAGCCTCCCACCCCTACTTTCTCCTGGCCGCATGGCTCTTTCATTTATTTCTTGGCCGTATGGCCACATATATATAATATGTGCATGGCCAATAATTCTTGGACACATGCATTGTTTGAGTGGCCACGTGCCATATTTTGCCGCATACACCATGGTGTGCTGGCCTCATTAGTATGGAGCATTAATTGTAATAGGGTCCCACAAGGTTTGTATCCATATAATTTTAGGCCACATGGCCCCAGTACTTGAGTGACCACGTGTCCTTTTCTTTTGCTTGAGTGGAAGCTTGCATTTATTGTGGGTTCCTCTCTCCTTGTTTTTTCTGGTTGCATGAATATTTCTTGCTGGCCGCATGGCCCCTTCAGTTATTTCCTGGCCGCATAAGCTTTGGCTGGCCGCATGGGTGGCCTCCCACTCTCTTTGGCCGCATGTATGTTCTCCCACTTTTGGGCCGCATGGGGTCCACTTTGATTGTTTAAATGTTTAATTTGCCTGAATTGTGGTCAGAATTTCTTTCCACTCCCAACATGAAAGTTGTAGAGTTTCTCCTTGGCTTCTAGAATAATATATTATTATTTAATTGCGCAAGTTTCTTCCCTCCTTGATAAACGACATGACTTGATAGTGACCCACCGTGGTGCACTCCCGACAAGATAACTTGACCTGATAAATTCAACATGATAATTCTTGATAGTGGCCCGCCGTGGCGCACTCTTGACATGATAAACCTGTCCTGATATATCTCGAATGATGTTGCGACGGCTAACATGACACGACATGATTGAATAGCCTGGACACCGTGGACGATTGTGCTTGTACAAATGAACAAGTATTATCTTGCATCATGTCTAGGATTGGGACCCCTGAGTACCACGGTCAGGGGTACCTACTGAAAATGGTTAAGGCTAATAACTAGAATAATACAATAGTCATGAGAGATTTCCCCAGTTACAGGCGATCCCGTTATCCCGGCCACCATTGTTGGACTTGTAGCCTGCCGCCGAGTAGGGCACATTTCCAGCCCACTGTCATGTGGGGCACACCTAATAATTTTTGATAACTGCTTAATGAATCCAAGTCGCCTGGATAACCTGGATTAGCTGCAGGGCTTGTGGCTGGAGGAACATATCATTGCATATTGCTAGTAACTAAGGCTTGTGATAACCCTAGTTAGTTAAAGTATCAAGCCGTACTTATTGCTTGGCCGTGAAATGTTGGATGGAGTTTACTCAGTCTAGTCTTGTCTTGATCCTGTACAAGATTGTTATATGTCAAGATTTCTTATATTTATCTTGCCAATAAATGGTGGGAGAAACTAAGTTCTGTACAGACGAAGGGTTACAACCCCGGTCCTTGTTTGGTTTACGGGTTGTAACCTGGTTATCTGAATAGTCCCATGATTATCTTATCGTATATCACCTGTCATGCTTTTCCTTAATTACTGTCTTTTATTATGTAATTATATTCTTGTGCTAATTTTTGGTTTTAGTTCCTAAGTGAAGCCTCATTTGTGGCACCTGCTCTTTCTGGCGTCTGACCCAGCTGGTTTTGTATGGCCAGATACCAGAGCAACTCCAGAGGATCCACCTGTCTTTCCAGCCAAATGGTAACCACTAGACGGAATCCTGGCAATGAGTGGGTTATTTTTGGCTCTCCCATTCTATTGTAAAATTATTCTTTTGTGGCGTTTAGTCGACGAGCAAGTGTTAGCTCGTGTACATTTTACTTACTGTCTGCCTACGGGCTGTAACATGATTGGTAACCTAGGGTTGATCATGTATGACGAAACTCTTGCTAGTTCTCACATTTTGTAACGACTAGCTTCATGATCAGCTGAATATGTAATGTTTGGGACGCCTTACTATTGTATATTTGGTGATCTTACATCTTGTAACGTTTACTTACTTGCTTGTGATTGAGACACTAGGCTTGTTATTGACCATAGGAGACTGTTGGCTTGTAGATAAACCCTCATATATCTAGACAGCCGTGACCGTATAGTGGAGTGGATCCCATTTCATTATACGTAGCTGGCTATGTCTGCCCCCGCTCCCCAGTGTTCTGGTTCTGGGGCGTGACATGGTTTAAGTGGTAGCCCATGCAGGTCTTGTAAATCAAGATATGTGAGGGTTTACCGAATATATGTCTCAATCAGCACTCGCCATTGATCTATGTTCATATTCTTTGGATCCCTGAAATTCTTGTCCTGATCACATGCTTGTAATCGTTGATCTGTCCTGGTCCTTCCTTATTGTTCCCTATGTCGTCTTCTTCAGCGACATTGTTCCTGGACCTGCCGATCAGCAAGACGGAGCACCTCCCGTAGACCAGCAGCAACCAGGAGATCAAGCCCAGCATTCAGGAGTAGCTTCCAGAGTTATGCCTACTGAGGGTCCAGAGCCACCATTTCAGCCAGTTCAGCCTGCAGAGCCCGTTAATGGCACCTTGGTGGGACTCATCATGACATTGTTAGCTTCCCAAGACCGGCGAGGAGATGCCTTGCATCAGACAGTGGCAGATGCTCTGGGCAGAGGTGGACATCATGGGAACAGTGCAGCGAACAGTTTCAAACGCCTGAACCCTCAATTCTTCGATGGCAGCGAAGATGCCATCGCTGCTGATGCGTGGCTTCAGGACACAGAGGTGATATTGGAGGCAGCGAAGACCCCAGAAGATGAGAAGGTGGCCGTGGTGCGCCTGCAGTTATTGGATCTAGCCCGCAGCTGGTGTGCGGCTCAGGCCGTTGGACTAGCGGCGCCTATTGCTTGGACAGTATTCCGTGAGACGTTCCGGACCAAGTACTTCGATGCGGTGGCTCGGTACGATCTACAGACCAAGTTCACCAATTTGAAGCAGATGGGCCGGACGGTCGACGGATATGTGGTCGAGTTTTCCCGGCTTAGTCGGTTTGCTCCCACCTTGGTGGCGATCGAGTTTGACAGAGCCCAGCGGTTTCAGCAGGGACTCCACTTAGAGATTCTGCTGGCAGTGGAGCAGTTTGAGTATCAGACTTTCGATACGGTACTGAGGGCAGCCAGGAGGCACGAGTATACCTCCCACAGGATTGTGGACATGATCGGGGGTCGGAAGTGATCTCACGGCCAGATGACCCAATCGACAGCACCAGCCCCGGCAGTCAGGGTTTTGACAATTGAAACTCCGAGGCAGGCGGCCTCAGTGACGTCGGTCACGTCCCCTCAGCAACAGAAGCAGAAGCAGTCTTCCACAATGGCCTGCACTCATTGTGGGAAGCCAGGACACGTTGTTTCGGAGTGTCGCAGAGCGCAGGGATTGTGTTTGGCTTGTGGAGCACCGGACCACAAGATAGGGTCCTGTCCGAATAGTGCCAGTTCATCATCGGCCCAGACTAGTCCCTCGGTAAGGGACCAGCACCAGTGCAACAGCAGTACCAGCCTCCGAGGCCATTGCCGCCTCAGGCTCAAGTCTTCCAGCAGCAGAGACCCAGCAGTATGCCCTGGTCCAAGCTCAGATTCAGAACCGGCGGAGAGGTTCCTAGCAGGATATCTCCCCTCTCCCTCGTACCTTCAAATTCCTTGCTTACATGATTGATTGTTTGATTGATTGCTTAGTATATCTTGTCATTGCAATCTCTAGCTTCTTGATTAAATTCCGAGGATGGAATTCTTTTAAGGTGGGTAAAGATGTAATGCCCATATCTCATATTACGTATTTGGAATACGTGTACGTATTTTGACCCGTATTGCATGTCTCCCTGCTTGATTTATTTTGGCATTTCTTTGATTGGTCTATCTTGGTTCGGTTCGGCTTGATTTGGTTAGGCTTGGTTCGGTTTTGGTTGAGAACCACTGTCACGACCCGATACCCAAATTGTTGGGCCGGGCCGAGCCATGTCCAGCCTACGCTTGGTTAAAGCGCAGTAAGCTGTTCTAGAATAAACAATAAAAGATCTAAGCATCTAACAGTTCTAAAATCACATTTAAGGTTCATCACAACACAGCATCTATAAGCGAAGGTAACATAAGCACAGACTTAAATAATACACTTTATAAGTATCTAACTGGAGACAAAGTCCAGTATCCAAATATAAGTACAGACAAAGTCTAAGTCTCAAAACACATGAAAAGATAACTAAGCAAGGTTCCCCGCTGGGGCCTCTACTGGAGCTAAGCCAGGTCCTCAATGCAGTGCCATAATATGTAACACATAGCATTTCATCCTCGAAAAGTGAACCTACAACGTTATCCTGTCAGGACGGGAGCAAGTACAACCTCTACAACTAAGGTACTGAACATATAATGAAAGAGATGTACAACAAGAAACATGGTGTGATAAGTCTATAAAACAGGAAATACTGGAAAACATGGCCTCATGGTACAACTGGGATCACAGTATCATAGTAATGTAGGAAACATGGCATATCATGGTTTAATTGGTTCTTTTTGGAAATGACAACATATAGTTTAAAAGTTAAAAACTGTAGTATGTACGTGAATCGGTCAATAGGTGAATAGGATGTACAGCGGTACATATCAATTTTCTGATGTGCACATACGTACACATAACGGCATCGGTGTATATCCATACACAAACGCGGGGCCAGAACATACGGCAAGGTCACATATAAAATAGCACCGAGCGCGGTAAGTACATACGGAGAAGGGGGTCATGTTCACGTACAATACTAACAGTTTCCCCTTAACCCGTTATTTAAACATGTGAGAGATACGAGAACTGTAAAAACATGTGGGAGATACGAGAACGATATAAAGTATGTGAGAGATACTGGGAGCAGTATAAACATAGCAGGTACTTGGAGCAGTATAAAACATGTGAATACTCAGAGCAGTATAAAGCATAGTGAAACATGTACCGAGAACCAGTATGAAACATGTGAAGATATAAGAACTGTCCTAAGCATGGTAGGGACCAAATTAATGTAACATGTGAAGATTTATCTTGCAGTTATTCAGAAAGCAGTATTTTAACAGGGTTAATACATGTTCTAGCATTAAAAGACAGTAAATGAGTGTGTAGATGTACTTGCCTCGAACAAAGCAAGAATACTAGTACGAAGATATAGATGTCCGGTGTCCTATCAATAATGATATACAAACTCAGTTCTAAGCTATGTTCAATAATACACTAGTGGTGTGACACGACTCCTGACTGGATACTAGCCAAGTGGGGACCTAGCATAAAAGTCTAATGTGGAGTGCCACTATACACAAACTAACTTCCTAGGATCTATACACTAGTGCGGGGTGAGGTCCAATACTATAACAACTCAAATCAACGCAAAACTTACAAGTTGTAACTACTCAATAAATAAATCAAACGGTACACTAAGTTCCAACAATTTTAGAGATAGACAAAAAGCTTAAATATATATAAAATAAAGTACCAAAATAATCCTTGTTAATTATAGAAATTTATACTAATTTTTTTGGGATTTATAAACCCTCATAAATATTTATTAAAAATCAGCAAACATAAATATACTGAAAATGAGTTCTGTTTTTCTATTTTTATAAAATACCAAAAGTACTTATTAAATGCTAGAAAAATTATAATAAATTAGCTAAATTAACATAATATTTAAATACCATTTTTCCAAGATTTTTACAGCAATTAAAATATATATAAAAATTCAAAACCAGAAAGTAACAATATCTAGAAAAATAATTACTTATAAATTAAGGATAATACATAATCAAAATCTACAGATGTTGTCGGATGATAAAATAAATATCACCAACGTGTCCAGAACGGTCAAATCAGCTAGGATAGCCTACCCATAAGTCCAATTTGGACACAGGGGCAAAACGGTAATTTCGGGTCAAAGTGATGTCCGTCGTTGGATACACTTTGCACCGAAAAACGTGTCGGGATAGAAGTCAACAAAACCTAGCAAATTATATGTCCACGAACCCAGAATGATGATACGAACCCAACGGTATGTCCGAAATAGGATTCCGATGTACCGATCTCAAAATGATACGTTGACGCGACACTTGGTATCCGGTTTGCACGGAAATGCGTGCCGGAGCAAATGTCTTCAAAACTCAGCAAATTATATGTCAACGAGTCCAGAATGACGATACGAACTCAACGGTATATCCGGAATTGGATTCCGATGAGCCGATCTCAAAGTGACCCGTTGACCCGAAAAGTGGGACCCGTTTTGCACCGAAATACGTGCCAGGGCCTACGTTCTCCAAATCAAGGAAATTTTATATGAAAACATGCCAGAACGACGCCACGAGTCTACTGGTGGTGTCAGAAATTGAATCCGGAGTCCCGGGTTCAAAAATGGAATTTAACAAGTGCAAATTAAAAAATTCGGACGGCCAACTTTGGCGTCGAATTCGACCAACCGAACGTGCTTAAAATGAAACGAAATCTAAAGGAGACAGGAAGATGGTTATACCAGCTGTGCACCGGAACTGACGGTGCGCAAAACGGAGCTACGACGGCGAAGTTACGAGCTGAAGAAGTCGGCTCCACGAAACTGTCCAAAAACAGTTCAATTTAAAACGTCAACTTGGTGGCCAGTTTTGAGGTATCAAACGACATAATTAACGGACGAAAATTGACAGGAGTGAAGATGGATATACCGAGATTGAGACGGAGCAAAGATTTCGCCGATCCAACGGTCGGATCTCCCAGAAAACGCGCGCAAAGTTGCTGCGACGGAGCGCCATTTTCGAGTTCAAAACTCGCGCGTCACGGCGGGATTTCGACGTAAACGCACGAATCGCCCATGCGTCGCGTCGGGGAAGCGGGCGGTGGCCTGGGGCAGTTCGTCGGAGGTGCGCGCGCCTAGGGGGACGGCCACGGCGACCGTGCGGCGGCGCGACGGCGCACGACGGCGGCCCGCGCGCGCACGTGGCGCCGCTGCTGCGTTTGCAGCTACTTCTGCGGCTGCTGCTGGTGGCGCGCGGCCTCGCGCGGCCAGGGCGGCGGCACAGTGGCGGTGGCGCGGCGACGCGTGGTGGTGGAGGGGATGGTGAAGGTGATGGTACATGGTGGTGGAGATGAAGATGATAATGGTGATGGTGAACTTGATGATGATGATAGAGTGGAGGAGAGTAGGAGGAGAAGAGAGGAAGATGATGGTGAGGGTGGTGGCTGTGGGTGTGCTCGGCCAGGGGGGGTCGGCCATGGAGTGTGGGTGTGTTGAGAGAGAGAGAGAGAGAAATATGTATGTGTGTGTAAGTAATATAGAAAGAGAGAGAGAGAGAGAGAGAGAAAGATATTTGAAAAGAGAGGGGGGTTTGAAGTCGGTCCAAGGGGGGGGGAGAGTGTGCTGTAAAGTGGAGGTGAGGGGGTGAGGTGGTGTGTGATAATAATAGGAGAGAGAGAGTGAATTAGATATATACATATATATGTATATATATATATATACATATAGAATATTTGTAAAGTGGAGAGAGAAAAATAAATATTTAAAATAGGGGAAAAATAGGGAAAATTATGTGGGATTTTTGGGCAGTCATGGGAGAACAACATGGGGCTTGGGTTCGGGTTCGGTCGAGCCGGGTCGGGTCGAAATTGACAGGGTGCAATAATTGAAATTAAATACGTATTTATAATCACGGAAAAATAAATAATATACGGGGACTCCAATAAATGGGACACAAGTTGCAGGCGGGGAGTAGGCTTCGTGTGGGCCACGTCCATACTTCGGGTTGACAGGTTGGGTCGATGTCGGGTCCCGAAATTAAATTGGAAAAATAAATTAGGTTTCACGATAGAGAATAAATCGGCCTAAATTGACCCGGATGTTGTGCGAAGAAAATGGAGCACAAAATGGAGTGTCTGAGTGGGACACGAAGGTCATGGGTGGAGAGCGTCTTGAGTAGATCATTCATGAGAAGTTGGTTCTGAGAAAACGACTGGTCTGGTGCTCCTAAATTAAAAGTCACAGTGACGTGCAAACGAAGATCAAAAATAAAAGTGGGAATAATTATTGAATGATTAATCGGTCTAAGTTGACCCGAACTTGCGCGATACAAAAAGAGCACAAGGGAACAAGTTCAAGTGGGACACGATATATCAACAGGAAGATAATCTTGCCTACTTCAAAACCCATGAAGAAAGTTTACAGAGATTGGCATCCCTGACGCTCCAGAAGTCAAAGTCATGGAAAGGTACATAAATAATCAAAACAATTAAATAAATAAAATATTTATCGATAATAATTCATTAAGAAAAATAAAAATAAACCCCTGAAATTCAGGGGGCTTACAACCACTCCCACCTACCACCACCTTCATTAAATATCCCACCACACCCTTCTCTCATCTCATTAACTCTTCTTCTTTCCCATCATTACTTCTCCACCAACCTGAGAGAGTGAAAGGTTTAGGCAAGTGCATCTTGCTTCATGGAGGAAGTCCATTTTTATTGTTCCATTGTCTTCCTCATGTGTTTCTAACCCAGTTTATTACTTGGCACTTTTCATTTTTGTGGTTAATTTCTTGTAGATCTAGTTTTGTGGTATTTTCGGTTTTCCCTGAATTTTGATCTATCAAACTTGCATATTTTTGTTAGTTGATGGTTCCATGTTGTAGAGAATTTCATTCTGCCCCAATTTGACTTATGAAAGTCCGAATTTGGACTCCGGTTGGAAGTTTGGTGGTGTGGAGAAGCCATGGTGTTCCCCAAGAGCACCTTCTCAGTTGGCAGCGTAAAATTGTTGCTGGCCTGCATTTATTTTGGCCGCATGCAAGCAAATAATTTTAGCCGCATAAGCATTGGCCCTAAGCCATATATTGGCCGCAGGAGTTTCAGTATCTGGCCGCATGGCCAAGAGTTGCATGCATCAGTAAGCATTTATTAGTTGCTTGCATCAGCAAACATTAATTATTCGAATGCATTAGCATGTATTATTTCCTTGCATGCAGTTCAATCCCTTGCTGGCCTAAGCAATGTGTTGGCCGCATAAGAGTAATGGCATAAGCTTTCTTTTAATGGTTGCATTGCATGGCATAGCTAGCTGGCCGCATAAGCTCACTTCTTTGGCCACTTGCTGTTTGCAAGTATAAGGAGCTATACTTAGTTGCATTGTTGCATAATAAACTATAGGCCTAATTAAATTAATTAGATAGTGGCCGCATATGCATGGCCTTGCATATTTAGTTGCATGCAGCAACTTATTTGCTGGCCGCATAGTCTAAGCTAACCTCCTGGCCGCATGGGAATTTATTATTTGCTTGCATGCATCAAATTGCCTGTCTGGCCCAGCACTTTAGTCGCCGCATGAAAAAATAATTGCTTGGCCACGTGGCCTTATTTGCATAGGCCGCAGGGCAATATTTGTACAGTTGTATTTTGTGGGCCCCATGGCATTTCTTTGCTTGCTAAATGCAAGCTTACCTTGTGGTCGCATGGCCTATATATTATTATTTTGTCACATGGCCTACGTAAATATTTTGGCCGCATGGCCCTTGTTTGATGGTTGCTGCGTGACAATTTTTGGTGTTGGCCGCATGGCCATCTAATATTTATTTCTCTTGGTCACGTGAACCATTAATTAAATGGTTCACGTGTATCTTTTCCTTGCTTCCCTTATTGTGGGGGTCCCACATAGCTTCTTCTAGTTGACTTGCTTGCTGAAGTGGGAGCTTGCAATTATTGCGGGTACCACTATCTTTTGCCTTACTTGATTTCATGTCCTCTTTGTTATTTTGGCCGCATAAGCCTCCCACCCCCACTTTCTCCTGGCCGCATGGCTCTTTCATTTATTTCTTGGCCGCATGGCCACATATATATAATATGTGCATGGCCAATAATTCTTGGACGCATGCATTGTTTGAGTGGCCACGTGTCATATTTTGCCGCATACACTATGGTGTGCTGGCCTCATTAGTAAGAAGCATTAATTGTAATAGTGTCCCACAAGGTTTGTATCTATATAATTTTATGCCACATGGCCCCAGTACTTGAGTGGCCACGTGTCCTTTTCTTTTGCTTGAGTGGAAGCTTGCATTTTTGCGGGTTCCTCTCTTCTTGTCTTTTTTGGTTGCATGAATATTTCTTGCTGGCCGCATGGCCCCTTCAGTTATTTCCTGGCCGCATAAGCTTTGGCTGGCCGCATGGGTGGCCTCCCACTCTCTTTGGCGGCGTGTATGTTCTCCCACTTTTTGACCGCATGGTGTCCACTTTGATTGTTTAAATGTTTAATTTGCCTGAATTGTGGTCAGAATTTCTTCCCACTCCTAACATGAAAGTTGTAGAGTTTCTCCTTGGCATCAAGAATAATATATTATTATTTAATTGCGCAAGTTTCTCCCCTCCTTGATAAACGGCATGACTTGATAGTGACCCGCCGTGGTGCACTCCCGACAAGATAACTTGACCTGACAAATTCAACATGATAACTTGACATGATAATTCTTGATAGTGGCCCGCCGTGGCGCACTCTTGACATGATAAACATGTCCTGATATATCTCGAATGATGTTACGACGGCTAACATGACACGACAAGATTGAATAGCCTGGACACCGTGGACGATTGTGCTTGTACAAATGAACCAGTATTGTCTTGCATCATGTCTAAGATGGGGACCCCTGAGTACCACGGTCAGGGGTACCTACTGAAAATGGTTAAGGCTAATAACTAGAATAATACAATAGTCATGAGAGATTTCCCCAGTTACAGGCGATCCTATTATCCCGGCCACCATTGTTGGACTTGTAGCCTGCCGCCGAGTAGGGCACATTTCCAGTCTACTGTCATGTGGGGCACACCTAATAATTTTTGATAACTGCTTAATGAATCCAAGTCGCCTGGATAACCTGGATTAGCTGCAGGGCTTGTGGCTGGAGGAACATCTCATTGCATATTACTAGTAACTAAGGCTTGTGATAACCCTAGTTAGTTAAAGTATCAAGCCGTACTTATTGCTTGGCCGTGAAATGTTGGATGGAGTTTACTCAGTCTAGTCTTGTCTTGATCCTGTACAAGATTGTTATATGTCAAGATTTCTTATATTTATCTTGCCGATAAATGGTGGGAGAAACTAAGTTCTGTTCAGACGAAGGGTTACAACCCCGGTACTTGTTTGGTTTACGGGTTGTAACCTGGTTATCTGAATAGTCCCATGGTTATCTCATCGTATATTACCTGTCATGTTTTTCCTAAATTACTGTCTTTTATTATGTAATTATATTCTTGTGCTAATTTCTGGTTTTAGTTCCTAAGTGAAGCCTTCTTTGTGGCACTTGCTCTTTCTGGCGTCTGACCCAGCTGGTTTTGTATGGCCAGATACCGGAGCAACTCCAGAGGATCCACCTGTCTTTCCAACTAAATGGTAACCACTAGACGGAATCCTGGCAATGAGTGGGTTATTTTTGGCTCTCCCACTCTATTGTAAAATTATTCTTTTGAGGCGTTTAGCCGCCGAGCAAGTGTTAGCTCGTGTACATTTTACTTACTGTCTGCCTACGGGCTGTAACATGATTGGCAACCTAGGGTTGATCATGTATGACGAAACTCTTGCTAGTCCTCACATTTTGTAACGACTAGCTTCATGATCAGCTGAATATGTAATGTTTGGGACGCCTTACTATTGTATATTTGGTGATCTTACATCTTGTAACGTTTACTTACTTGCTTGTGATTGCGACACTAGGCTTGTTATTGATCATAGGAGACTGTTGGCTTGTAGATAAACCCTCGTATATTTAGACAGCCGTGACCGTATAGTGGAGTGGATCCCATTTCATTATACGTAGGTGGCTATGTCTGCCCCCGCTTTCCAGTGTTCTGGTTCTGGGGCGTGACAGAAGTATCATTCCAATCTATTTGCACGCATTTCTGGATGCTCCAAACAAAAAGAGAGAGAGAGGGGTCCCCCAGCGGGATACCCTTTACACAAATGCGGTATTTGGCTTTCTAATATAAGTACCACAGATATCACAAGCAAAGAATGGAGCGAATGTATTCTGTTTATTCAAAATCAGTTACATTCACAGAACTACATCTCGTGAGCAAAACAAAAGGTTCTTCATCTCTTCATCTGGATAAAAAGTAAAAGATTACATTGATGTCCAAAAGAAGGGAAAATTCGCTACTCATCAGTAACACATAGTCTGGTCAGCTTGGCAGCACCACGCTTTCGTCGAAAAGCAGTTTTGTGGCTCTTGTCACGACCCGCACCCGCTTTTCGGACGCGAGTCCGTGAGCAAGCCCAGCTACGTATCGAACGGACTCCAGCCCGACTCGAATACATAAACGCTGTCACGGCTAGGGTAAACTGCCAAATCATGGCAAACAAATCTATATCTCTATCCACAATAAGAAGAATAAACATGAATGAACATTATGGGTCGTGGTCTGCAGCCCACTATCATATATGTCCGATTAGACTCTAAGAAATGATATGAGTCTATAAATGTAACTAACAAGAAAAGTATATCATGATAAGGAACATAAGGTACGAGCGGATAATAAACATGATACGATACCTGAATCCCGCAAGAACCGCAAATCCTCTGCCATCCAGAACTACTAGCTAACTCCATGCAATCGCTAAACCTGAGGAGATCATCAGGTCCTCAGAGGACATAGCAAGATACATAATATACATGCCTATCTAACAGTTTTATCATGCGCAAGAAATAAACAAGAAAGAGCAAGGACAAGATAAATGACTACGAACACGAACACGAATACGAATACGAACACGAATACGAATACGAACACGAATAAGAACACTAGAACAATTACGCGTAAATGAACTGCCGGATGAACGATAATCACAAGATCAATGGAAGAAACCAAACCCTCATCCCGAGTGTGGACTCACGGGTTTGAACTAAACACTAACCCTCGTCCCGAGTGTGGACTCTCTGGTTAGTTCACGGCAAGGCACCTTCGTCCCGAGTGTGGACTCTCTGGTGCAAGTACTACATCCTCGTCCCGAGCATGGACTCTCTGATGTAAAACACCCTCGTCCCGAGCGTGGACTCTCTGGTGCAAGTCAAGTCAAGTCAAGTTTACACCCTCGTCTCGAGTGTGGACTCTCTGGTGCAAATAATCGACATCCTAGTCCCGAGTGTGGACTCACGGATGTAAACAGATCAAGAAAAACACCCTCGTCCCGAGCGTGGACTCTCTGGTGCCAAGGACACATTGTCAAGGATTTAGCAATTCACTTACACGTACTCGTTCTATGACACGACTCAAGCAAGGTACTGACGAGAACTCCAAATATGAAACACAAGGCCAAAACATGAACATGGCTATAAACAATAAAAACAACTCCACAGAAATAACACGAAAAGCACATGTCCATAAACAATCAAATGACTGAAAAACGAAAGAAAATGCATATAAGTAAAACTGTAGAGGAAGACAAGGTATACTTGCCTGGAGGTTGCACGCAGATTCCACAAAATATAGTCAACTAGTGAGCCAGATAAGTCCACATCTCACAACTGTCCTCGAAAGCTGAAACAAACATTGCCAACATTCTCAGAATAGTCAAATTAGCTAGGATTGCCTTTCCTTAAGTCCAATTCTGGACACAGGGGTAAAACGGTAATTTTGGGCCAAAACGGTGTCCGCCGTTGGACCCGCTTTGCACCAAAAAGTGTGACAAAGTCAATGGTCTCTAAAGTTGTCAAACTACATGTCTATGGATCCAGTTTTTCGATACGAACCCAACGGTATGTCCAATTTTGGATTCCGGCGGGCCGTGCACAAAATCACCCGTTGAGTCGGACCGGGGGGCCCGCGATACGGCGATTTTATCAACTGTCTCAGAATCGGACCAAATTTGGCATACAGGACCAGAAAAACGATACGGTCCTGATGGCGCAAGTTTCGTCTCGATCTGACGAGCGTGCACAAAGTAATTGAGAAATCTGTAAAGTGCACGATACGGTGAATTTCGACGAAAACGCATCAAATTCGTCGCACACACGCGACCAATTTGAATTCCGTCAAAGCCCACACGACCACGAAGCCGTTACGCAGCTTTCGATGCCTTCGGTTCGCGACCACGTCGCCCGGAATGGCGGGACGCACGTCATCTGGATGGTTTTCTAGTTTTGAAAATAGATTTTTGGAAAACTTTGGGATTCGATTTCTCGACGCATAGTCGATGATTTCCGAGTCCACAAAAAGGGGGATGGAGACCTATATGTTGTCTAAAAGTCTCTTCAAATAGATTTTCTAATACGGCATTAGATCGATCAGAATCGATCTACAAACAGGGAGGGTTGGACTGCACTAGTGCTCTGTTTTTGGACAGATTTTTAGGGTTTTTCGAGTTGAATTGTCGACTCGATGGGTCGTTGCCTCGAGGAAATATTGGGTGGGTCGTAAAGAGGGTCAGGTACGGTTTCCAAAACAATTTACAAATCTAAAAACGATTGAGAATCGAGGGAGAAAACATACCCTGAAAAAGGGGTCGCGACTGGTGTACTGCTCGGCGGCTGTCCTTCTTCCAGCGCGTGCAGCGGCTTTCCCGTCGGCCGGCGGCCGCTGCGGCAACGCGCACGCGTGAGGTGGCGCGCCCAGGTGTTAGGGAGTCGGCGATCCTGGGGGTTAGGGTTTCGAGGAGTTTGATGGTTCTCCTTCGCCTCCCGATCTCTACGTGTGTGTATATATATTTCGTACTAGAAACAGAGGGTCGGCCTGTGCTTATAAGGGGTTGAGTTCAATCCTATCGGGTTTGGCTTATTGGGTTTGGCTTATTGGGTTCTTCCATAAATCTGTGAGTATATATTTAATCCATATATATACATATGTGTATATATATATATCTATCTAACTTCAAATACTCATATGTATACCTACACGTATACGTATATACGAATACATATATATACACATATACACGAATAAAAAAAAATATATACACACTTGTATATATATATATATATATTTATATACCAACATATATACACCTGTATATCATATATATATACCTACCTATATATATCATATATATCCCTATATATATATATATATATATATATATATATATATATATATATATATGTGTGTGTGTGTGTGTGTGTGTGTGTGTGTGTGTGTGTGGTGTATATATATATATATATTTATATATTTATATATAAATATAAATATATATATATATATACATATATATATATATATTTATATATATATATATATATATATATATATATATATATATATATATATATATATATATATATATAAATATATATATATATATGTATATATATATATATATATATATATATATATATATATATATATATATTTATATATAAATATATATAAATATGTGTGTATATATATATATATATTTATATATATTTATATATAAATATATATATATATATATATACATATATATATATATATATATATATATATATATATATATATATATATATATATATAAAATATATATATATATATATATATATATATATATATATATATATATATATATATGCACTTATTATTTTATATATTGGTATACACATATATATATCTATATTATATACACATATATACCTATATTCGTATACACACACATATATATTTATATTTACACATATACAAAAATATATATTAATAAATTATAAATATAGTTATAGATCAATATATATATATATATATATATATATATATATATATATATATATATATATATATATATATATATATATATATATCCTGGTGTTTATATATATATATATATATATATATATATATATATATATATATATATAAACACCAGGATATATATATATATATATATATATATATATATATATATATATATATATATATATATATACTCCACAATTTCTATACATGCAATATAATCTCTTAAATATAATCAATAATAATAAAATAATATTATATATTAATAATCTCAATAGTATTAATAAATAAACCATAATAAAAATTAATAAAAATAATTCCATAAATCAATAATGGTGCATATAAACCATTATGTTCAGTCTAAAAACCCCAAAATATACGAGAACCTATTTTATACAAAAGTTACTGAATATCACAAATAATAATATTTATATTATTTAAATACGAATACTAGAAAATATTCGTTAAATCATTTAAAATGAAATACAACACCCTAATACCAAATCCCCTCAACACGGACGTCCTTGGACGTGCCGCATGACTACATGGGTTTGAGCTCAGTTCGGGTCCAGTCCGGGCTAAAATGGTATAACCGGGTCGCTACGAAGTCAATAAATTTAATAATAAATAATCTTCGATAAGGGTTACGTCGCAACTTGGCCTGGTTTTCCTAGTTAGGATATCACTATGGCTCGGCCTTCTCTATCCGGGCTAATACACTAGTCAAAGCATGCCACTGCACTACCCGTGCCATAATTCCTAGTCACCTTGTACTCCAAATCTAAACCATGGCTAAAATCATCTACCGTAATAATTAACAAAATAATTATTTATAAAAACCTAAAAATTTCTATTCAATTCAAATAAATATAATAATAAATTAAAAAAATAATTCAAAATTTTGGGAAGGGGAGCTACAAATCTACCCACCTTAAAAATAATTTTGTCCTCGAAATTCAAATTCATAACTATTTCTTAAAATTCAAAGTCTAGTATTCCCTTAATCTCCTCAAATTTAATTCCTCGAAAATAGTTTATCCTCCTCCTAATAATTTTGTAGCTATGAAGTCTCGAGGACTTCTTCCCACCTTTGGTCATACTACTCCTCAAAATACAGGTCACTAAACTCTTATAATTCTTCTAACTAGTTGCTAACAATTCTACCGGCTGATATCTAGACATATGGCAACTATAATCCTTCATATCTATAAACAACCAAAACTCAATAATCAAGCATTATTATACTATAATTTAAGAATTTCTAATGAATCCTTGACAGCACGATCGTTCGTCACCTCGAAATAAAAGGGACGAGAATCAATGGTACGAAAAGCAAGGAAGTATAATCGAGAGCAAATTTGGAGTTTTCAAGAATGTAGAGAATTTCTAGGAGAATTTTCAAGGCAGAGTGGATTGGGATTTCTAAGGGTTTAGTCAGTTGCGCAGGCTCATACCAGTACAGTTACGTAACCAGTACGATATGCTCTGACCTGCATGGACCACCAAAAAGACTTGTCATGACTTGCACCCGCTTTTCGGATGCGAGTCCGTGAGCAAGCCCAGCTACGTATCGAACGGACTCCAGCCCGACTCGAATACGTAAACGCTGTCACGGCTAGGGTAAACTGCTAAATCATGGCAAACAAATCTATATCTCAATCCACAATAAGAAGAATAAACATGAATGAACACTATGGGTCGTGGTCTACAGCCCACTAGCATATATGTCCGATTAGACTCTAAGAAATGATATGAGTCTATAAATGTAACTAACAAGAAAAGTATATCATGATAAGGAACATAAGGCACGAGCGGATAATAAACATGATACGATACCTGAATCCCGCAAGAACCGCAAATCCTCTGCCATCCAGAACTACTAGCTAACTCCATACAATCGCTAAACCTAAGGAGATCATCAGGTCCTCAGAGGACATAGTAAGATACATAATATACATGCCTATCTAACAGTTTTATCATGCACAAGAAATAAACAAGAAAGAGCAAGGACAAGATAAATGACTACGAACACGAACACGAATATGAATACGAACATGAATACGAATACGAACACGAATACGAACACTAGAACAATTACGCGTAAATGAACTGTCGGATGAACGATAATCACGAGATCAATGGAAGAAACCAAACCCTCATCCCGAGTGTGGACCCACGGGTTTGAACTAAATACTAACCCTCGTCCCGAGTGTGGACTCTCTGGTTAGTTCACGGCAAGGCACCCTCGTCCCGAGTGTGGACTCTCTGGTGCAAGTACTACATCCTCGTCCCGAGCGTGGACTCTCTGATGTAAAACACCCTCGTCCCGAGCGTGGACTCTCTGGTGCAAGTCAAGTCAAGTCAAGTCTACACCCTCGTTCCGAGTGTGGACTCTCTGGTGCAAATAATCGACATCCTAGTCCCGAGTGTGGACTCACGGATGTAAACAGATCAAGAAAAACACCCTCGTCCCGAGCGTGGACTCTCTGGTGCCAAGGACACAATGTCAAGGATTTAGCAGTTCACTTACACGTACTCGTTCTATGACACGACTCAAGCAAGGTACTGACGAGAACTCCAAATGTGAAACACAAGGCCAAAACATGAACATGGCTATAAACAATAAAAACAACTCCACAGAAATAACACGAAAAGCACATGTCCATAAACAATCAAATGACTGAAAAACGAAAGAAAATGCATGTAAGTAAAACTGTAGAGGAAGGCAAGGTATACTTGCCTGGAGGTTGCACGCAGATCCCACAAAATATAGTCAACTAGTGAGCCAAATAAGTCCACATCTCACAACTGTCCTCGAAAGCTGAAACAAACATTGCCAAAATTCTCAGAATAGTCAAATTAGCTAGGATTGCCTGTCCTTAAGTCCAATTCTGGACACAGGGACAAAACGATAATTTTGGACCAAAACGGTGTCCGCCGTTGGACACGCTTTGCACCGAAAAGCGTGCCAAAGTCAATGGTCTCTAAAGTCGTCCAACTATATGTCTACGGATCCAGTTTTTCGATACGAATCCAACGGTATGTCCAATTTTGGATTCCGGTGGGCCGTGCACAAATCACTCGTTGAGTCGGACCGGGGGGCCCACGATACGGCAATTTTATCAACTGTCTCAGAATCGGACCAAATTTGGCATACAGGACCAGAAAAACGATACGGTCCTGATGGCACAAGTTTCGTCTCGATCTGACGAGCGTGCACAAAGTAATTGAGAAATCTGCAAAGTGCACGATACGGTGAATTTCGACGGATACGCATCAAATTCGTCGCGCACACGCGACCAATTTGAATTCCGTCAAAGCCCACACGACCACGAAGCCGTTACGCAGCTTTCGATGCCTTCGGTTCGTGACCACGTCGCCCGGAATGGCGGAACGTACGTCGTGTGGATGGTTTTCTAGTTTTGAAAACAGATTTTTGGAAAACTTTGGAATTCGATTTCTCGACGCATAGTCGATGATTTTCGAGTCCACAAGAAGGGGGATGGAAACCTATATGTTGTCTAAAAGTCTCTTCAAATAGATTTTCTAATACGACATTAGATCGATCATAATCGATCTACAAACAGGGAGGGTTGGACTGCACTAATGCTCTGTTTTTGGACAGATTTTTCGGGTTTTTCGAGTTGAATTGTCGACTCGATGGGTCGTTGCCTCGAGGAAATATTGGGTGGGTCGTAAAGAGGGTCATGTACGGTTTCCATAACAATTTACAAATCTAAAAACGATTGAGAATTGAGGAAGAAAACATACCCTGAAAAAGGGGTCGCGACTGGTGTACTGCTCGGCGGCTGTCCTTCTTCCAGCGCGCGCGGCGGCTTTTCCGTCGGCCGGCGGCCGCTGCGGCGATGCGCGCGCGTGAGGTGGTGCGCCCAGGTGTTAGGGAGTCGGCGATCCTGGGGGTTAGGGTTTCAAGGAGTTTGATGGTTCTCCTTCGCCTCCCGATCTCTACGTGTGTGTATATATATTTCGTACTCGAAACAGAGGGTCAGCCTGTGCTTATAAGGGGTTGAGTTCAATCCTATCGGGTTTGGCTTATTGGGTTTGGCTTATTGGGTTCTTCCATAAATCTGTGAGTATATATTTAATCCATATATATACATATGTGTATATATATATATCTATCTAACTTCAAATACTCATATGTATACCTACACGTATACGTATATACGAATACATATATATACACATATACACGAATACAAATATTTATATATATACACACTTGTATTTATATATATATTTATATACCAACATATATACAGATGTATATCATATATATATACCTACCTATATATATCATATATATCCCCGCCTATATATATATATATATATATATATATATATATATATATATTTATATATATATATATATATTTATATTTATATATCATATATATCCCTGCCTATATATCATATATATTTATATTTATATATCATATATATCCCTGCCTATATATTTATATTTATATATCATATATATCCCTGCCTATATATATATATATATATATATATATACATATATATATATATATATACATATATATATATATATATATATATATATATATATATATACACACATTTATACACATATATGTATATTTATATATTCATATACACATATGCACTTATTATTTTATATATTGGTATACAAATATATATATCTATATTATATACACATA
This sequence comes from Iris pallida, assembly GCA_029216955.1. Lineage (NCBI taxonomy): Eukaryota > Viridiplantae > Streptophyta > Magnoliopsida > Asparagales > Iridaceae > Iris > Iris pallida. The sequence goes on along the minus strand of JANAVB010012998.1, from coordinate 462,817 downwards.
TATACCTATATTCGTATACACACACATATATATTTATATTTACACATATACATAAATATATATTAATAAATTATAAATATAGTTACAGATCAATATATATATATATATATATATTTTTTTTTTTTTTTTTTATATATATATATATCCTGGTGTTTATACATATTTATATATATATATATAACTACTCCACAATTTCTATACATGCAATACAATCTCTTAAATATAATCAATAATAATAAAATAATATTATATATTAATAATCTCAATAGTATTGATAAATAAACCATAATAATAATTAATAATAATAATAAAATTCCATAAATCAATAATGGTGTATATAAACCATTATGTTCAGTCTAAAAATCCTAAAATATACGAGAACCTATTTTATACAAAAGTTACTGAATATCACAAATAATAATATTTATAATATTTAAATACGAATACTAGAAAATATTTGTTAAATCATTTAAAATGAAATACAACACCCTAATACCAAATCCCCTCAACACGGACGTCCTTGGACGTGCCGTATGACTACATGGGCTTGAGCTCAGTTCGGGTCCAGTCCGGGCTAAAATGGTATAACCGGGTCGCTACGAAGTCAATAAATTTAATAATAAATAATCTTCGATAAGGGTTACGTCGCAACTTGGCCTGGTTTTCCTAGTTAGGATATCACTATGGCTCGGCCTTCTCTATCAGGGCTAATACACTAGTCAAAGCATGCCACTGCACTACCCGTGCCATAATTTCTAGTCACCTTGTACTCCAAATCTAAACCATGGCTAAAATCATCTACCGTAATAATTAACAAAATAATTATTTATAAAAACCTAAAAAGTTTCTATTCAATTCAAATAAATATAATAATAAATTAAAAAAATAATTCAAAATTTCCGGGAAGGGGAGCTACAGCCCTCGAAGGAGGTCATGTTTTACTGTTGAGAAGCAAACAAGGCTGTTGAACCTTCGAGAAGCTACACGGAGGATGTCAACCCCTTGACCAAATTTTTTTCTTTGAATTTGTGAAATTAAGTTTTATTTTTATTGTCTCATATATTGGTCATTGTCTTATATATATAATTGATATGATTTATAGATTTATAAATCAAGAAGACCAAATAGGAAATAGTGTAAGTGCAGGGGCTTTATTGCAAGATTGTCTTATTCAAATATCACAGTAGCATAGGAGAGCCACAGAGGTCGAGTAAGGATTTAAAACTCCTTTGCGCATCCTCTGTGATCTTCACCCAGATTCGTTCCTATCAATTTACCTTGTATAAAGGGGGCGGCCAATCCCTCTTCTTAAAACCCTAATAGCCTCGCCTCCTCTATTCTTTGTTCACCATTGCTACTGCCGACTGATTCGTCCTCCGCCCCTTCCTCTTCACCGAGCTCCAGTAGTAGCCGTGGCGTGGCGACTCAGGCGACGACCGTAGCCCGATCGAGCGTCAACAGTCTGCGGGGACGGCGACTTTTCGACCTTCCGGCGATGACGAGTCGACCGATTGATGGGTGAGTTCATCTGTTTCTTGATTGGATCGATCGGTTCTTGATCGATTCACCTTGTTCCCCTGGGAATCGATTGGATTCGTGATTTTGGATTTCTTGTGAATAAATTCTCGTATAAATCGATTTTTCTCCTTTAAGGATTTTCAAAGGAAGTCTAATTTACATCTTCTCTAATTCTCGCTTGTTAGATGTTCGACAGAATGCCGAGTAGGCATTGCTATCAGTTTTAACATAGGAATCTGTCGTATCGAACACCATTGGATACGATTCTGGGCACAGGTATATTCTTCTCTTCCCCCTTCATTGTTCTTCTTACTAGCTTCATTGCGATGGGGTGGGAGTCAGGACACGGATATAATGCCAGTAGGAACTGCAGAACACAGTATTGATTTGTTCCTTATAATTTCTATAATTACTGCAGTAGGGGATTTGAAATATTTACTAGCCATTAGGTCATTTAGGGTTGTACGTTGTTTAAGTTCGAAAAGAAGAATTATGTGAATATGGGTTAGAGTAGCCATTGCAGTTTTAGGAATTTTATTGGATGTTATTTGCTCAGTCTTTACCTATAATTTTGATCCAGTCCCATGGTATCTGTTTTGAACAAGAATTTATGGTGTGATGGGTTGTTCTCATACAGAGAGAGAGACCCAGGGACATTGCAATGAATGTGTACCATCCTGATTTCTCAATTTGATATTAGCATACGATTTCCCCTAGAATCTAAGGGAGGTTACAGGTTAACTTTCCCCCTGTTTACTAACTAAAGTTGGCAGTAGAATTATTCATCTTATCAAATCAATAAAATCATGTTTAGATTCCTGAATCAACCAAGATTACTACTAGCTTGTTGTGAACTGCCCCCTACATTTCATAGTAAAACGATATAGAGCTCATGATAATGCCTGTAAGGAGATGGGAAATGAACTCTGATTAAGTTCCAATGAAATCTTTGCCTTTACTCCCCTTATCAGAGAGTTCTTGATACTTAATGTCCTCATTATAAACCAACATGAACAACTTTTTCTCCTTGCACCCATGGATGTTGAACAAATCTGTTCTTATAATTCCTGGTGTAGTCCTGGTGTTGAGCAATGTTACTGATAGATGATGAGTTGAATATATACTAAATGATAGGTAAGGCCAGTCCTGGCCTATACTGGGCTTAACAAAGCCTGTGCAAATGAATGGGGTTCATACCTACCTGTGTGCATGATTTACATGCCAAGTTATCTATGTTCAGGTTACACATGAAACCTGTAGGGGGTTATGATGCAATGATATATAAATACTTTTATATCAGGCATATAGCACTTCACTCGAATATGGAGGCTTTCATGCTACGTTTGGAAATTGAAAACACTGGGTTTAGACTTCTATATTCTTTGGTGAATGATGACATATTTCAACTAACATGTTTCGGTGACGGAAGTTCCTAGAAAAGGCTCAGGTCTTTGGTCTTCACGGTTCATGGTATACTGTTAAGGAAACTTCCTATAAGAAAGCTCAAGGTATCTATAGTGAGTTGTCAAAGTGGGGGAAACAGAGAGCATCGCTGTTACCAATACTAACACATTCGAATTTGTTATACCAAACAGTCTAGAAATGCTACTTTTATTAGGCATACATCCATTTCCCTATCAACTAAAGGCAAATATGTAATTCCTTCATTATATTCAGGGCATAACAAGCTTCAAGATGGGGCTTGGGTGAAGCTTACAAGAGTAGGCCTATAAGAAAATGCTTGTCTACATCATTTAGAGGCTGCTGCAAGTGTAGTGTTGTCTTGGGTGTACCACATAGGCATAGAAAAGGGCAACATAGGTTTGGTGGTTATTGGTCAATATTGTTCAGGTAGATAATGAAGGAATACCAATTGATGCATAACTAAATCACAGCATATAACAGAGCTTGCCATTAGCAAGGTTTGGAGTAGGTACCAAGTATAAACTTTAGAGCTAGTGGTTACATGCCTATTAGATAACCTAGGCCACTCATTAAACAAGATAATAAGGTTGGCTAATTCCTACAAATATCATGTATTGATTCTTGTTAATTATCAAACAGGATACTTGGACTTGATACGAATTTTGATCCGTGACAGCAGCTCAGGACATAAGGCAAGTATACCTTGCCTTTCTACACAGCTTTATTTACATGCACTGTCTATTATTTTATCCAGTTTTCTCATATGGTTGCCATGTATCTTTTCTATCAAGCTTGTATATTTTATCATTGCTTTAGACAGTGTTCACAGTTAGCCTTGTTTCTTATTGGTCGTGCCTTGATTGAGTCGTGCCTCCGTGTCTTGAACCTTGAGGCTAACCTGCGAGTCCACGATAGGGACGAGGGTTAGTAGTTATTGGGCCACACCTGCGAGTCCACACTAGGGATGAGTGTGATGCTAGCCTGCGAGTCCACACTAGGGACGAGGGTTAGTAGTAGATGCTAGCCTGCGAGTCCACACTAGGGACGAGGGTTAGTGGAATAGGGTTACGCCTACGAGTCCGCACTAGGGACGAGGGTGATGCTAGCCTGCGAGTCCACACTAGGGACGAGGGTTAGTAGTAGAGGCTAGCCTGCGAGTCCACACTAGGGACGAGGGTTAGTAGTTCAAACCTGCGAGTCCACACTAGGGACGAGGGTTTGAGTATTCAATTTGGTTATCCGTCTTGACATGAGTTCTCTAGTTCTTGTTCAGCAGTTCACCTATGTGTAGACAGTGTATAGCTTCGTGCTTTATTCATTGCTCAGTTTTACTTGTTTATTCTGTATCTTTTTTTATGCATAATAAACTGTTAGAAAGGCTCATTTTTATGTATCTTGCTAGTCCTCTGAGGACCTAATGATATCTTCAGGTTAGCCGAGTTTGAGTTAGGAGCAGACCAGAGGGTTAAGCCAGCATCAGATCGCATCGCTTGCACTTGAGGTGGTCTAGATTAGCAGTTTTTATTCAGTTAGTTACTCCATGTATTCTTTTATTTTCTTCCATCTATTGGTAGTGGATTTGTGTACACCGGACGTGACAGTGATTCTTGATATTCAGTTTATTCATTATTATTCAGTTCATATCTTTTCCATTGATCTTGACTGTGACATAATTACTCCTGTGGATGAGATATAGTTTTCCCGTGATTCTAGATTGTCGTGACTTGAGTATAGACAGCGTACTACCGTCGACACTGCGGCGTAGGCTGGGCTTGGACACGTTTCGTATCCGAAAAGCGGATGCGGGTCGTGACAAGTTTTTTTGGTGGCCCATGCAGGTCTACGTTAATCACTTCGGTTACGTCACTGTGCCGTCGTGAGCCTGCGAATAGGATTAGACACTTAGGATCTCATCCACATGTTTTGACTCCTTGTTAATCTCTAGTCCTTGATTTCATCGAATCCTTGATTTGCATCCTGTTTGAAAATCTCTTCAAACGGCTAAAGTGTTTTCTTGTTACAGTTAAGATGGACTCTCAAGACAGGAACAATGTTGCACTAAACACTCCACCGGCTACAGGAGGCTCTTTCACGTACATGACTCCTCCGACTCAGGGAGGCCAGCTTACTCACCAGGGCGTACCGGCCCAGCCACAGTACTCGAGATTCCGCAGGGATGACATTCTACCTCCACCACAGTTCCCTCCGCAGACGCCAGCATCAGCACCCATTCCTCCACCGGTACCAGCAGCTTATCCACCACCAGTGATGCACCCAGCACCAGCCATGTATTCCACACCTATGATGCAGCAGGCACCCTATATGTACCCGGCACCTACTATGCATCTCGCGCCAGCGATGTACCCGGCGTCTGCACTGCCCCCGCCACCAGCCCTGGACAACATTACCATGCTGGGACTTATGCAACAGCAGGCCAACATCATTCGCGATACTTTGCGAGAGGTTCTCCAGCAGAAGGATGCTCCCCGACAGCAACCGGGGAATCCCAAACACTTCATGGATTTTAGGCCCATGCCGTTCTATGGGACAGAGGGGATCGTCTATGCTGACGAATGGCTAGAGAACGTGGAGAGATATCTGAAGATGGCCCAAATCCCGGAAGATCTGAAGATAGAGTCAGTCAGCGGACAGATTTTCGATATCGCACGGACATGGTACAAAGGCGAGCCCCGCTTTTCTGCTCCAAACACAACTTGGGAAGAGTTCAAACGATTGTTCAAGAAGAAGTTCTATCCATACGTAGCACGAGAGGCATTGGTGAGTCAGTTCGAGCATCTAGAGCAAGGCAACCACACAGTCGACGAGTACACATCAGAGTTTTCTCGCCTCAGTCGATTCGCGGAGAACTTGGTCAGCACCCCTGAAGACAAGGCGCGGCGATTCAGAAAAGGACTAGCTCACGAGATTCGTCTGGCCATCACCACCAGCCGAGCCATCACTTACGAGGAGATTCTAGAAGTCGCCCAAGCGGTAGAAGAAGAACTGAGCCACAAGCCGAAGAGGAATCGAGACGCATTCGGAGGAGGCAACAACCAAACAGCACCAGCAAAACGTTCGAACATTTCTGAGAAGACCCCAGCGCAGCAGCATCAACAACAACCACAAGCAGTCCCACGCCAAGTCCAAGACATTTCCATCTGCCAGCATTGCTCGAAGAAAGGCCACACTCAAGAAAATTGTTGCAGCAGATTAGGCTTGTGTTGGACTTGTGGATCCAACCAACACTTGTCTCGCAATTGTCCGAAGAAGAACGCAAGTGCCCCACCACTACCAACCGCAGAAGGAGGGCGAACCTTGCCATGATCACGGAAGATGCGGCGCAACACAAGGAGCAGCTGGTGGAAAATTTTCAGTAGAGAAATTGCAGTAGTAGCATAAATAGACCTATTTTTGATTGAATTGTTTAAAATTTGAATAGCAATGTATTCTAGACTTTCCACTCTAATAGATCACGATTCATTAAATTTTGAGGACGAAATTTGTTTAAGGGGGGTAGAGTTGTCAACCCCTTGACCAATTTTTTTTTCTTCGAATTTGTGAAATTAAGTTTTATTTTTATTGTCTCATATATTGGTCATTGTCTTATATATATAATTGATATGATTTATAGATTTATAAATCAAGAAGACCAAATAGGAAATAGTGTAAGTGCAGGGGCTTTATTGCAAGATTGTCTTATTCAAATATCACAGTAGTATAGGAGAGCCACAGAGGTCGAGTAAGGATTTAAAACTCCTTTGCGCATCCTCTGTGATCTTCATCCAGATTCGTTCCTATCAATTTACCTTGTATAAGGGGGCGGCCAATCCCTCTTCTTAAAACCCTAATAGCCTCGCCTCCTCCATTCTTCGTTCACCATTGCTACTGCCGACTGATTCGTCCTCCGCCCCTTCCTCTTCACCGAGCTCCAGTAGTAGCCGTGGCGTGGCAACTCAGGCGACGACCGTAGCCCGATCGAGCGTCAACAGTCTGCGGGGACGGCGACTTTCCGACCTTCTGGCGATGACGAGTCGACCGATTGATGGGTGAGTTCATCTGTTTCTTGATTGGATCGATCGGTTCTTGATCGATTCACCTTGTTCCCCTGGGAATCGATTGGATTCGTGATTTTGGATTTCTTGTGAATAAATTCTCGTATAAATCAATTTATCTCCTTCAAGGATTTTCAAAGGAAGTCTAATTTACATTTTATCTAATTCTCGCCTGTTAGATGTTCGACAGAATGCCAAGTAGGCATTGCCATCAGTTTTAACGTGGGAATCTGTCGTATCGAACACCATTGGATACGATTCTGGGCGCAGGTATATTCTTCTCTTCCCCCTTCATTGTTCTTCTTACTAGCTTCATTGCGATGGGGTAGGAGTCAGGACATGGATATAGTGCCAGTAGGAACTGCAGAACACAGTATTGATTTGTTCCTTATAATTTCTATAATTACTGCAGTAGGGGATTTGAAATATTTACTAGCCGTTAGGTCATTTAGGGCTGTATGTTGTTTAAGTTCGAAAAGAAGAATTATGTGAATATGGGTTAGAGTAGCCATTGCAGTTTTAGGAATTTTATTGGATGTTATTTGCTCAGTCTTTACCTATAATTTTGATCCAGTCCCATGGTATCTGTTTTGAACAAGAATTTATGGTGTGATGGGTTGTTCTCATACAGAGAGAGAGACCCAGGGACATTGCAATGAATGTGTACCATCCTGATTTCTCAATTTGATATTAGCATACGATTTCCCCTAGAATCTAAGGGAGGTTACAGGTTAACTTTCCTCCTGTTTACTAACTAAAGTTGGCAGTAGAATTATTCATCTTATCAAATCAATAAAACCATGTTTAGATTCCTGAATCAACCAAGATTACTACTAGCTTGTTGTGAACTGCCCCCTACATTTCATAGTAAAACGATATAGAGCTCATGATAATGCCTGTAAGGAGATGGGAAATGAACTCTGATTAAGTTCCAATGAAATCTTTGCCTTTACTCCCCTTATCAGAGAGCTCTTGATACTTACTGTCCTCATTATAAACCAACATGAACAACTTCTTCTACTTGCACCCATGGATGTTGAACAAATCTATTCTTATAATTCCTGGTGTAGTCTTGGTGTTGAGCAATGTTACTGATAGATGATGAGTTGAATATATACTAAATGATAGGTAAGGCCAGTCCTGGCCTATACTGGGCTTAACAAAGCCTGTGCAAATGAATGGGGTTCATACCTACCTGTGTGCATGATTTACATGCCAAGTTATCTATGTTCAGGTTACACATGAAACCTGTAGGGGGTTATGATGCAATGATATATAAATACTTTTATATCAGGCATATAGCACTTCACTCGAATATGGAGGCTTTCATGCTACGTTTGGAAATTGAAAACACTGGGTTTAGACTTCTATATTCTTTGGTGAATGATGACATATTTCAACTAACATGTTTCGGTGACGGAAGTTCCTAGAAAAGGCTCAGGTCTTTGGTCTTCACGGTTCATGGTATACTGTTAAGGAAACTTCCTATAAGAAAGCTCAAGGTATCTATAGTGAGTTGTCAAATTGGGGAAAACAGAGAGCATTGCTGTTACCAATACTAACACATTCGAATTTGTTATACCAAACAGTCTAGGAATGCTACTTTTATTAGGCATACATCCATTTCCCTATCAACTAAAGGCAAATATGTAATTCCTTCATTATATTCAGGGCATAACAAGCTTCAGGATGGGGCTTGGGTGAAGCTTACAAGAGTAGGCCTATAAGAAAATGCTTGTCTACAGCATTTAGAGGCTGCTGCAAGTGTAGTGTTGTCTTGGGTGTACCACATAGGCATAGAAAAGGGCAACATAGGTTTGGTGGTTATTGGTCAATATTGTTCAGGTAGATAATGAAGGAATACCAATTGATGCATAACTAAATCACAGCATATAACAGAGCTTGCCATTAGCAAGGTTTGGAGTAGGTACCAAGTATAAACTTTAGAGCTAGTGGTTACATGCCTATTAGATAACCTAGGCCACTCATTAAACAAGATAATAAGGTTGGCTGATTCCTACAAATATCATGTATTGATTCTTGTTAATTATCAAACAGGATACTTGGACTTGATACGAATTTTGATCCGTGACAGAAGCTCAGGACATAAGGCAAGTATACCTTGCCTTTCTACACAGCTTTATTTACATGCACTGTCTATTATTTTATCCAGTTTTCTCATATGGTTGCCATGTATCTTTTCTATCAAGCTTGTATATTTTATCATTGCTTTAGACAGTGTTCACAGTTAGCCTTGTTTCTTATTGGTCGTGCCTTGATTGAGTCGTGCCTCCGTGTCTTGAACCTTGAGGCTAACCTGCGAGTCCACGATAGGGACGAGGGTTAGTAGTTATTGGTCCACACCTGCGAGTCCACACTAGGGACGAGGGTGATGCTAGCCTGCGAGTCCACACTAGGGACGAGAGTTAGTAGTAGATGCTAGCCTGCGAGTCCACACTAGGGACGAGGGTTAGTGGAATAGGTTTACGCCTACGAGTCCACACTAGGGACGAGGGTGATGCTAGCATGCGAGTCCACACTAGGGACGAGGGTTAGTAGTAGAGGCTAGCCTGCGAGTCCACACTAGGGACGAGGGTTAGTAGTTCAAACCTGCGAGTCCACACTAGGGACGAGGGTTTGAGTATTCAATTTGGTTATCCGTCTTGACATGAGTTCTCTAGTTCTTGTTCAGCAGTTCACCTATGTGTAGACAGTGTATAGCTTCGTACTTTATTCATTGCTCAGTTTTACTTGTTTATTCTGTATCTTTTTTCCATGCATAATAAACTGTTAGAAAGGCTCGTTTTTATGTATCTTGCTAGTCCTCTGAGGACCTGATGATCTCTTCAGGTTATCCGAGTTTGAGTTAGGAGCAGACCAGAGGGTTGAGCCAGCATCAGATCGCATCGCTTGCACTTGAGGTGGTCTAGATTAGCAGTTTTTATTCAGTTAGTTACTCCATGTATTCTTTTATTTTCTTTCGTCTATTGGTAGTGGATTTGTGTCCACCGGACGTGACAGTGATTCTTGATATTCAGTTTATTCATTATTATTCAGTTCATATCTTTTCCATTGATCTTGACTGTGACATGATTACTCCTGTGGATGAGATATAGTTTTCCCGTGATTCTAGATTATCGTGACTTGAGTATAGACAACGTACTACCGTCGACACTGCGGCGTAGGCTGGGCTTGGACACGTTTCGTATCCGAAAAGCGGATGCGGGTCGTGACAGAGGAGGGCAAATATAGCATGCTAAAATATCTACAAATGGTGATCTTCTCTCTTCCATATTGCGGACGTCCTGGGCCCATTTCTCCAAGAGATCATACCTTCAAAACAACATCTCTAGTGTTGCTTTTGTCTACTTGAAGAACCGTGAAAACAGAACTTTTACGATGACGCCCAACTACCGTCTGACTCTTCGATGTATAAAGGTTTTACCTACCATCTGAGGAAAATCCTTCCAAAACACGAAGAGTCCTGAGCTCTCTGATGTGTGTGTCAAGTGTTGCATCTTCACCATGCCCAGAATCGTCGATACCGGTCCTGGAGAAATTTGCTAGCCAGATCCCTACAGGACAAGAAGCAAAGACAGAAAAGAAAGTCAGACTCAGAAAACCGCAAGAAAAACTAAGTTCTGAAGGGCTTCTATGCGGCCAAAGGGCTATGCGCCCAAAACAAGACATGTGGGCGCATAACACACGAACAATATGTGGGTGCATAACCATGCCACAGTTAGAGGGCGCATAACATGGCAACACGTGGGCGCATAGTACACCACAGTGTTGGCGTATGACTTCTGTGGGCGCATAATGATGCTCACAGAAGTATGTTGCCTTAGGCGCAAGCGCCCAGGCAGAAGAAAAGTCCGAGCGTCGCAAATTAACGCTCGAGACTTTATTTTTGAAGCATGCCCTCACCCAGAATCGGATCCTGGACTGCCAAGGACGCTGCCGCGGGAGGAGAGCCACTCGGCGCAGCCTCCTTGCCCTTCGCGGATCTTTTGGCGACCTTGGGAGACATGGTTCTCAAAGAAAGAAGATGAAGAGTTTTCTGAAAAATTCTAAGAGGTGGGAATAATGAGCTTTCTCTCTCCTTCAGGGCCTATTTATAGGTACGGGCCACTTTTATGCGCCCCACTTGCTTTATGCGCTCATGCGCCCATTGCATTGTATTCGCCCACAATGGCCTATGCGCCCACGTGAAGAATCAGCTTCCAGCACACTATACGACTGTCACTTGCTGACGTGGACGACGTATGAAGGATAGACCGCTTCAAATTCCACTCCGATGAATCTATTAGTTCGGATTTCGTAGAAGATCTCAACAGTCGTATCTCTCTGACAGGCTGGCCAAACACTATGTGCCTAAGGAGAGAGCCGTGCTATGCGTCCATTGCATTACGAGAAGACGATCCATGCTTTTTTCAAAGTTTTTTGAACTTGTTCAAGTATCGAAAACTTTGAAGGGGGTCTTGTAGAAGCATGAAAAAATTTCAGCAAAAGAAGCCCCATGCGTCCAAGCCAGTGAAGCTCCATGCACCCAGTCAGTGAAGCTCCATACGCCCAGTCAGTGAAGCTCCATACACCCAGCCAGTGAAGCTCCATACGCCCACTCAGTCAAAGCCATGATCAAAACGTGCACCGAAGCGCACGGCCACGTCAGTCTCCACGAGCAGTCGTGTACCGAAGCATGCGGCTACGTCAACACCATGACCAACCTACGATCTTGCAGCCTGTATGCGCCTACATCCTATGCGCCCAAAGCAGGACTATGCACCCACATAAAAACTAGCGTGTTTCCTCATGTGGGCGCATAACATCATTCCAGCTCAAGAACGACTATAAAAGGGGGGCCTCATCCCTCTTCAAAACACAGAACGGAGAGCATTTTCAAGAGCCAAATTATTGCACTTCTTGCCAGTGAGCCGAGAGTTAGCAATTTTCTTAGGTTTTCTTCCACTTTTGTAATCTGAGTGTCAACGGAGTAAAGGAGCAACTGCCGTTCGATCTCCATCATCCCATTCTCCAGAATTTTTTTTTGTACTCGAGGATCCTCAGCGCAGGATCTCTCAGGCATACTCGATTTGTGGCGCCTTGTGCCAATAAAGAAAAGACAGCATTTTTTCTTCTTTTTTGTGTGTGTCCACAGACGCCTGTAAATTTTTTGGTGCTGATCGCTACAAGGGCAGTGGTAGAGGAAAGTGTCGGTGCAAGGAAGCCTACCGATTCGATGCACTACTTGCTTTGATGCCGCGGTTGCAGCGGTTGTTTATGGTGAAGAAAACTGCAGAAAACATGAGTTGGCATAAGCGGGAACATACCGAAGGAGTGTTGGATCACCCATCTGATGGAGAAGCATGGAAGTACTTTGATCGAGAGTATCCAGATTTTGTTTCTGATCCGCGTAATGTCAGATTGGGTCTCTGCTCCGACGGTTTTACCCCATTCAGACTTTCGAGATCCCAGTATTCGTGTTGGCTTGTGATCGTCACTCCGTACAACCTACCGCCTTGGATGTGCATGAAGACTCTGTATATATTCCTCACCGTTATTATAACAGGTCCGAACAATCCGAAAAGGAACATCGATGTATATTTACAGCCATTGATTGATGAGTTGAATCAGCTGTGGAAAGTAGGTTCCAACACGTACGATGTTTCTAGAAAATAAAATTTTCAGATGCGGACAGCACTTATGTGGACCATCAACGACTTTTCGGCCTATGGAATTTTATCTGGATGGAGCATGGATGGTCGTCTTTCATGTCCGTATTGTATGGACCGTACTAAGGCTTTTCGTTTGAAACACGGAGGCAAATCGTGCTTCTTCGATTGTCATCGACAATTCCTGCCGAAGGATCATCCGTACCGGAGGAACATGAATGCTTTTCGTGTTGGTGTTGTGGAGAAGGCTAATCCACCGCCAAGGTGGCCCAGATACACAATATGGAAAGAGGTAAAAGATTTACCGAGAGCTATTAAAGATCCTGCTAAGGGCTACAAGTGTGACGGATTTGGTCGCACTCATAACTGGACGAAGAGGAGTATATTCTGGGATCTGCCATATTGGAGCACCAATCTGATTAGACATAACCTTGATGTTATGCATATCGAGAAGAATGTGTTTGGTAACATAATTAATATTGTAATGGACGTAAAGGGGAAGACAAAAGACAATCCAAAGGCTAGATTGGACTTGGAAGAAATATGTAGACGTCCTGCATTGCATTTGATAGAGGAGGGGAATGAGAAGTTGAAGCAGCCTAAGGCAATTTTCTCACTGGAGAAGAAGGATAAAGTGAGACTTTGTAGGAGGATTCAAGATCTGAAATTTTCAGACGGGTATGTTTCGAACTTGAGAAGGTGCATCAACCTTAAGGAGAATAAACTGACAGGTATGAAGAGCCATGATTGTCACGTATTCATGGAAATGTTAATTCCGATTGTATTTCGAAAATTCTTACCCCATGTTTGGGATCCATTGACCGAGCTTAGCATATTCTTCAGAGATCTTTGTTCTACTAAGTTGTTCATCGATCGTCTAGAAAAGCTGGAAAACGATATTACGGTAACACTGTGCAAGCTCGAGAAGGTATTACCTCCTGAATTCTTCGACTCCATGGAGTATTTGCCAATTCATTTTTTCTACGAGGCATGTGTTGGTGGGCCCGTCGGTTATCGGTGGATGTACCTGTTTGAGCGGCATTTGAACCATCTAAAGAGGAAGGCGAAAAACAAGGCTCGGGTCGAGGGTTCTATTTGTGAAGTCTATATTCTCGAGGAGATTACAAACTTCTGCTCGACGTATTTCAAACCTCATGTTGCTACGAATAGAACGAGGGCTCCGAGAAACGACGACGGATATCAAGAATCTAATGATGGAATACTGAAAGTATTCAATGCGTCCGGAAAGCCTTCGAGAAAAATAAAGAAGAGATATTTGAATGACGAAGAGCTAAGAGCTGCTCAGTTGTATATATTACTCAATTGCGACAAGGATGAAGTGGAGAAGCTAGAGGGGTAAGTAATTAATGATGAGTTTACGTCATCTCAATGTAATAGTATAAGCTAATATTATTGTACTAATCGGCGGTTGCTTCGTTGTTTTTCAGCACATATAATGATGAGTTGAGGTCGGTTAGATCCTACCTAACAGACGAAGCATTAGAACAAAAAATGAGACGTCATTTTCCTTCTTGGTTGAGCGAATATGTAAGCAGCTCGGTAATTACTGGTCTCTTATAATGCATCTGTGTAATAAATAACTTATTATCTCTTCTTTGGTATTTAGGTCGAACGTCTAATTTCACCCGAAATTGAATTAATTAGAACTCTTGCCAAGGGACCAATTATTACCGTTAAAATATGGCCAAGTTACTGTGTGAATGACTTTAGGTTCAAGTCGACAAATGCTCCAATCAGAGACAGCTTCCTGGATCTTGATTCCACGAAAAACAGTTATTTGTGTATCAAATCTTCGAACTACAAAGACGTCGATCCAGGAAATAATTTCTTTGGCATCTTGCGAGAGATTGCGGAGTTGACATATAATTATGGCAGAGAACCTGCAAAGATCGTGTTGTTCAAGTGTGAATGGTTTGATCCGATTGAAATCAAGGTTGAAAAATTGACAAGCATGGTCTTGTGGATATAAACTAAAAGCGTAGATATCAAGGCTACGAACCATTTGTCCTATCAACTCAGGCTCAGCTCGTGTACTTCACAGCTTATTCGAGACGGGGAGTAATGAAGTCTGACTGGTGGACAGTATGCAAGACTAAAGCTAGAGATACTTTTGATGTTGACGAAAAAGCTTATCAGGAGGAGGAGCTATCTCTTGTAACCAATATTGTTGATGTGGACTCCACGGAAGTTACGCATTACACGACTAATGTAGAAGATGTAGAATTATCCGAAGAGGAAGGCAAAGCCGACGAAGGCGAAGATGAAAGTGAAGATGAGGAGGAATAGGAAGATGAGGTCGAGGAAGACGAACAAGATGAATATTTTGAAGATGATTGAGAGAGATGTACTTTTATTTTTTTATTATGTAGAGTTGGTTATTATCTAGTCTTGTTTACTATCTGAACTTAGATGTTTCTTGTAGAATATACTATCTGGACTTAGATGTTTCTGGTAGAATGTACTATCTGAACTTAGATGTTTCTTGTAGAATATACTATCTGGACTTAGATGTTTCTTGTAAAATGTATCATCATATGTTGTCTTGGTTATTATCTTGTCTTTGTTGTACTTTCATATTTCTAGTCTCTATTATTTGTTGTATCATCATATGTTGTTATCAGGTATGACAGGTCGTCGCGGATCGTTCTGCATGTCCCGACGTGGGGGAGGACGGGGTTCTCCTTCGGTACCTCCTACTGGTACCGACTCTGGATCCTCGTCACCGAGTACTCCTATGTATCGGACAGTACCTCCGCCTACCACGACGCTACATGGCGTATCTCCTGGGACGAGTAGTTCCAGGCCTGAGACTGCTCCCGAGTCTAGCGTTCCTCCTGCTGATACGACGATGGAGACAGATGAGCAGATGGAGGAGGCTGAGCCGACGACCGACCAGTATTAGGCAGATGATGCGTGCGCACCTCCGAACGAGACGAGGACGGAGATCTGGGCCGACGGTACAAAGTAAGTGTTTTGGTTTATCAATTTTTCTGTGTTTATCATAAATTAATTTTTTTCATGAATATAATATGTCTGTATAAATATCGTCCCCCATCGATACAGAGACGCCTAGGCCACTTATTGAGGAATAATTATGGTGGTCCTTGGATAAACTACTCTGATGCTCCGGACGAGAGGAAGGCCTACTGGTTTGCGCGCTTCAAGGTTAAAATATATTTGCTTTTAACATGAATCATATAATTTATGCATATTATATTTAACTGATAAATATTTGGTTTGCACTCTTCTAGGCTATGTTTTTCTATCCACTGCACCGGACCGAGCTGATCGAGGGGATGTTTCCTGACGTCGCTGCTAAGCTGATCCGCGATGCTATTAATGATTAGAAGACTCGTGATCGTGCCGGAAAGCCGATCCAAGGTTGGATCACCCCTGATCAGTGGACTGCGATGAAGGCTCGATTCGACGAGCCAAGGTACAAGGAAAAGTCTGAGAAGGCCAAGGCGGCTAGGAAGCAGGGGTCAAAGTGGTGCGGTGGGTCGATTCCGATGACGGAATATTTCCGTCGTTTGGTATGTCTTTTTATTTTAGAAATATTATTTTAATGCAAGTCCGATAAATTAGTAAAAGGTGATATATTTAATTACAGGTAAATAGGGGTGGTGACGCCAATATGGTAACCGTCTTCCTGGCAACACATCGGAAGGACGGAAAGCTTATTGACGAGAGGGCCGAGAAGGCCTATGTAAGTATTACAATTCTATTTATTAAATTTAATACTTTGTGTTAGTTTTAATATAACTCCGTAAATATGCATGCAAATAAATATTCATGTAATTAGTAATAATAAGTACATTAATTAGACATTAGAAGTTATAGAGTATCCATGCTTTCTAGGTCGAGTTTCAACGGCTTAAGGAGCGGGCGGCTACTAGTGCACCTAGTGCGGGAGAGGTCGGTACTTCCTCGCAGTCCGCTCCAGCTCCGTCGGAGGACGAGCTGTGGGTGACCTTCGCTGGTGGTCTCCACAGGGGTATGTACTGCGGTACATGATCCTATGGCGCCCTAGTTGCGACACAGTCCTCTAGGACCTCCCCTGCTAGTGTGCATGGCCACAGCCCTCCCAGGAGTTTGCCCGAGTTTAGCAGATGGTGGAGTCTGTCCGTGACAAGCTGCTACGACGGATTCAGGAGCAGCACCATACGGACGATGCTGCGCTCCTAGCACGATTGGATACGCTCGACCGTAGCATTATGGAGCTCAGGGATATGACTGAGAGGATGGGGTGGGGCGTCACTGATCTTAGAACATCGACAGAGCGCAGCGTGACGGATCTGCAGGTATCATAGATGTCCATGGACGAGAGGCTGACGTTGATGCAGGATTCGATGGTTGATAGCAGTACGAGGCTGTTATCTACCATGGATTCATACCACCAGCGACTAGCAGTGTTGGAGCGTTATTGTCCTCCGGGTGCGCCTTCATCGTCGTCGACTCCACCTTCTTTATCGACACCGACTCCACCGACGTCACTACCTTCTTCATCGGTGACGATTTCACGGGAGGAGTACGAGATGTTTCTATCCTTGAGGCACGGTGATGCCCCTCCTCCTCCAGATCCGCAGTAGTCCGAGTTAGGACTGTTTGATGAGATGATATTTTAGTGTTTGTTTATGTTGATTGTTTGTTTGTGTGTAGACTTTTAGTATTGGTTGTGTAAACTTTGGATATTGGTTGGTTGGTTGTAGACTAGGGTTGATTGTTATACACTTTGGATATTGGTTGTAGACTTTGGATATTTTAGTGTTTGTTATACACTTTGTGCTGGTTGTACACTTTGGATATTGGTTGTAGACTTTTAGTATTGTTTGTGTTGATTGTTATACTGTTGTGATTTATCGGTGTTGAGCGTTCCACCGAAGGGGTCGGCGAACCCAGGGAGAAAATGTGCTTCTGTGTATTTATTGTTATTTATTAAACTGCAGGAAGAAAATATGATTCTGTGGACATTCTATAATTTATTTTTTTTTTTTTTTTGCAATTTAGCGACGTTTAGCGACGTTTAGCGACATTTAGCGACGCAGGAAAACGTCGGTAAACGTCGGTAAGTCAGCAGGTATACCGACGTCTCCCGACGTATTTATGCGTCGGTAAACGTCGCTAAACGATGCTAAATGTTCCAGAATTTTTCCTCGTTAACGGAATCGGTAAACGTTGTTAAGTATTCTAAATACGTCGCTAAAAGTTCCAGGATTTACCAACGTGTACCGACGTAATAAACGTCGCTATATTACCGACGGTGCGTCGGTGAACGTCGGTAAATGTTACAGGATTACCGACGTACTTGTGCGTCGGTAACCGTCGGTAAGAGCGACGATTAGCGACGTTTTACCTGTTAGCGACCAGGCTTTCCACGACAACAATAAAACGTCGCTAAATACGTCGAAAAATGAACTTAGCGACGGTTTCATCCATTTTAGCGATGTTTTTGGGCGTCACTAATATGACTTATTCTGGTAGTGTTTGTTATTAGTTATTCAATACAATCTTCAGGATTGATGGTTTAAAAACAAACTTATCCTTGAAATCAAGGGTGTATGCTACAATTTGGTAAGAGATTGTCACACGAAGTAGTATTGATACTTCTCATCATCATTGTCTCCTCAAGCCACAGTTCAAGAGTTATGTGATCATTCGGCTCTGGCTCACAATGGACCCTTTTGATGGAAGCTTCTGGCTCAACGTAGTATGTAACTTAACATCCCCAATGTGAGTGATGTGTATCCCTAGAGAATAACTAAAGAATCTATTTAAACGAACTTCTAGTTCCCTTAGACGAACTTCTGGTTCTCTAGACTAACTTCTGTTCTCTAGACTAATGGTTACACAAAAATATTTCCTATTTCACTTGTTCATAGTTTTAATATGATACTCATATGTCCTTATATCCTTAAAATTCAGAAAAATTGTTTTGAAATTATGTGACGTTATGTATCTGTTGGGTAAAATACGCTCTGTCGGAGCCTTAATTAATATGAACAAGACCAGTTATCTATGTTTGATCTAGTATTGAAAAAGTATCATATTCTTAAGGATGGTGTTGGTAGTAGCATTCTTAGTCATGCCTAAGATGTCTCTATCTAGTTTTTTCCATGGATTCCAGTTTCTAGATATGACATTATCTTGTCAATAGTTGTAAATATAGATATTATTAATCAATAATAGTAATTCTAAACATTGAACTTTGGGTATGTAATAGTTGGTATGACAATAATGCATCCTTAGTATCCTTACGGATAGAACAACATTATGTTACTAACTTTAAAATTCTAATTTATATGAGGTTAAAAATATGCACCTATCAAATACCCACATTCAGGTTGGTGTATATATATATATATATATATATATATATATATATATATATAATAAAAAAATTAAAAAAAAAAAAAAATATATATATATATATATATATATATATATATATATATATATATATATATATATATATATTACTTTTGACCTTTCAAGAGCTAGCAACCCGCTGCAACCTGCAAAATTCATTCGCAGACGATTGGTTTCCTCCGGACATATCATGCAGCGCAATACCTATCATGCATGCACCAATT
Source organism: Iris pallida (assembly GCA_029216955.1). Classification (NCBI taxonomy): domain Eukaryota; kingdom Viridiplantae; phylum Streptophyta; class Magnoliopsida; order Asparagales; family Iridaceae; genus Iris; species Iris pallida. Next base: position 443,542 of record JANAVB010012998.1, on the reverse strand, counting down.
TGGGATGGTAGAAAACTCAAGCGAGCAATTTGTATCACTAGACAAATAAAATCACAAAAACAAAACGACATGATCGTATTACATTTTCGTTTTTTTTATCATGTGCAATTTGTATTATATCTTGGGAAAAATAAATGACCTTCGAAGAATTTGAAGCAAAATAACATAAAGCACAATAATAATATTGATTCATGCATGACGGAATTGCAAAGTAGCAGCAATAATACAAGAAATAGAATCTGGACACTAGGCAAAAATAGTAAAATTAAGATGGTCATATTTACAGCATGCAATTTCATTAATAAAACTGAGAAAAATAACGATCTATGTGCTTTATAAAATAATCAGTGCGCTACTTATATTTTATAGCATAAAAAGATTTTACCTCTAGATTGAAAAAAATAAAATTCTGATGCATGCTAGGCGATGCTATTTGCACTTATGTATGTTTCTTATGTTGACAACATCAGATACTGCTAGCTCGGCTTTCCGAGTCTTTGTAGAATTCTTTGTGCTCATTACATTGATAAAGACAGCCGAAGGCAAGGTCGGAGAGAACTTTATGCCATGGTCGGAGAGAACTTTATACCAAGATATCTTATACATGCATACCAGTGAACAATAAAGATATAATTTGTGATATTATTTAAATCATAGCACAAACTTCTTATCAAAAAAGAAAATATATAATCTACAAATCTGGTTGGATTGTTCAATCCAAATATCTTTGATGTAATCCTTTTTTTTTTTTTTTTTGATAATTTTATGATCTTTGATGTGGTAACAGCATTACTCTCCACATCGGCGGCTTGGAGCATCTTCGTCGTCGAACTCCTTTTAGTCTTTTCATCTTGGTTAGAGTCTGGTGCATGTTGGCGGCTTGAAGCATCTTTCATCGTCGGACTCCGGACTCATTTTAGTCATTTCTTCTTGGTTAGAGTCTGGTGCTGATAATGTGTTATGTAAATAGGAGAAAAAGAGGAGATTGGTAGCCAAAAAAAATCTATAGGTAGCTTTTCTCATTGATAACATATATAAAAAGAATAAGATATAGATAGTTGTGGATATGGATTTGGGCATCCATATATGGATTTATCCAAATCACAACACACAATATTTACTAAATACGATCTCAAAAAAAAAAAAAAATTACTAAATAAAATTCGTGAAGCAATTTTTGAGATGTGTTTTTGTGCATGAATCTGCACTGATAGTTATTATACTCCATTTATTACTATTTAGAAGGCGACAGCCACCAGCTGAAATGATGAAACAAAGATGTACAAGGGCAGGTTCATTTAACTTGATCATTTCTCTACTTTCTCTTTCTGAATACAAACTGAGGACAACTTTAGAGCTTGAAATTCAGACCTCCCACCGGTATTTGAACATCAAATTCTGAAGGTATCCAAGAATTCGGAGGGGAGGAAGAATCATAATTGGATCTCAACTATCGATCGATCGATCGATCGCTCGCAGACTCACTTAAGACCAAAATTGCTGATTAACATCTGAACATATACTAAGATATAGCTTAAGGATGTGCAATGCAAATTCCTTTGTACAAATTATTTCAGGTTGAGTTCAAGAATATACAAACAAATACTTCCCATTAACTAAGGAAGCATTCCTTATGTAAAAGGTAGCACATACTTCTATTGCATAAGCACTGCAAATGAATCAGTAGAAGTATTCATAGAACAGGATAAAGAAGGAAAGAAAAAAGAAAAAAAAACACCATGTTCTGCCAACTCCACAGTATTGAATACTCAACCAGGTCCCAAGCGAACGAGAAAACGACCACCCGACACACCGACACAAAATCACCAGTGATACTTGGCAGCGACGAGCACCTCCTCGTACTGCTGAGCAGCATTATCCCAACTGAGGTCTTGCGTCATTCCGCGCTTCTGAAGTCCCTCCCAACTGCTCTTATAATTCCAATACGTGTTCAGACAATTCCTCAATGCATCGATCAGTCGACCTGCCTCTGCCCTCTCGAACGCCCACCCAAGCCCAGTCTCGTTATAAGGATCGAACTGATGCACAGTATCTCTGAGTCCACCAACTGCATGGACCACGGGAACGGTTCCATACGCCATAGCATAGAGCTGGTTCAGCCCGCAAGGCTCAAACCTGGAGGGCATCAACAGAACATCAGCACCCGCAGTGATTCGATGTGCCATTTTTACTGAAAAACCAACCCATCCCCTAACCTTGTCTCGGTGATGCTTCTCAAAATTTCTAAGCATTTCTTCAAGGTCTGCCCTTCCAGTACCTAGCATAACCAACTGTAGATCCTGACTCACAATCCACTGCATCGCCTCGGCAATGAGGTCAACTCCTTTCTGATGATCCAACCTCCCAATGAAACCGATGACAGGAACGTTGTCATGGACTGGCAAGCCGAGCTCTCTCTGAAGAGCAGCCTTGCATTGGGGCTTGCCAGTTTGTAATGTGCCTAGAGAATAGTTGGTGTAACCATCGGACTTTAAGTGTATATCCAACTTCGGGTTCCAATCTTCTGTGTCGATACCATTTACGATGCCTCGAAATTTCCAGTCGTTCTCGTTTATTATACCATTTAGTCCCCAACCTCCTTCTGATGTCTTGAGCTCCCATGAATAACCATGACTAACAGTGACAACACGGTCAGCAGCTTTTAAGCCAGCTGCAAAGATATTGAAATGCTCACCTCCCATCGGATCATACAGTTTGAATAGGTCCATGTAGTGACCTGGCAAATCCACGTATCTGAAATCGTCTAGAGGACCACGGCCCTGAATGAGAAACGTGGATTAGTATCTAATTTACTAGGCCTATGTAAGAGATTATAAGCGGAACAGAAGTAGAATTTAAGTATATTTGTTGATAACTAGCATGAATATTGAAGACAAGGAAAATATTAAAAGTTAAGTTGCTAGTTACAGAAAGCAACACTAGGGGCCATTGAACCCACCAAAAAACTATATAGACGCGTTTTACTCTGCGAACATATAGGTAGCCTACACATGATTATGAACTTCTAGAACACCTATCATATAGAAAAATAATTTATTAACTTATATTATAATTGTAATATTTTACTGTTAGATGTCAGAAGGTTTAAAGTCTTTCATGTTTACTATGTCTAGCAACTACTGCTATTGCAAAAGAGAAAAAATTTCCAATGTGTGATAAAAGTTGGTCAACAAAAAAGTTATCTTTATGTGAATAACTTCTGCAGGAGTTCACCAAAATTAAAGTAATCAAATAACCCAAACTGAAGCATGCACTTCTTAAATTATCATTCAGTGATTTAAAGTGTATACAACTGCAACATGTTAAACATTACATTGCGATTCTTGGAAATAATTGGCAAGAAGAAAACTGGTGCTATATTTTAAAAGTAAAAGTATCTAATCAAAAGAATAAAAAAAACTAAAATGCTTCATAATGTTAACTTGTAGAAAGGTTATCTTTATCCACAAAAGAATAAATAGAATACATAAGCAGCTATGTTGCATGAACGGATACGGGATACGGACACTTCTAGATAGTTACGAAGGTAGTTACCTAAGTTGCACGTGTACGGACATGATACGGATACGGACATCATTTTGCCGTACCCATGCAAGATGGTTATGCAGTAAAAGATTGGCTGTAACCAGGCAGACATCTGCCCAAAACCCAAAGAATAGTTGACCAGTTTAAAGCAGAAGTAGATGTACCATGTCTTCTTTAGGCCTGCAAAACCTATTTAAAGCTGATTTTGTTTACAACTGTGACTTTACAGTATTAGTATGTTTAATCATTCTTTTTTCTTAAAAAACTCATTAGTCTGAGTCTCTGTAAAAATAGGGGGGAAAGTTTAGGCTTATTAGAAATGACACAGCAATACGCTATGTTCCGTAACTTTTGGGTTTCCACTTCATTTACTCTTGAACTCGCTTTAGTCTCTTAGTTAGGATGATAATGTATCTGACTTGCTTAGCAGATATTAAAAGACTTCAGTAATTTGTCCTATCATCCATCCTGATATCATCAATTTAGTCACTTTTTCCAAAAGATGTTATAATGTAAAAGGATGAAGTCATAGACTCCAGAACATATCTAACTGGGAGCAGCAATAATGCGGTGCTCTTCTTATACAAGTATCACTTCCACTTAAAAAATTAGTGTGGGTTTCTGTGATAAGTTTCTACTTAGTATAGTGTACATATTCAAGGCAAGTAACTAATGATCCTTACTTCAGAAGTGATTTAGTGGTTTTCTATGTTGGAACAGTTTGTGTTAAGGATTAAATATTTCTTATACTAAACTCAAAGAATGAACTGAATTCAAGTGCCATCTTCCGAGTTCTTTTTCTGAGACTAACTGGGTATGTACTTAACCAGGAGCTCCTGACTCGAACCCCAATATCAATGCTTAGTTTTGCTTCATACTTAATTATCAATAGATGTATATGTAGATACACATGAGCACTGAGACCAACAGCAAAACACCAACATGCATTCAACATAAACTGTAACGAAGAGAAGTGAGGAGCCCAGAGTACATACCTGATGCGCTATATTGTGTATCACAAGAACACATCGAGTATATATCATCAACCCATTGTCGCGATAATATGCCTTCAGATAGACAGGTAAGAGTGCAGTATGCCAATCATTTGCAATGAATACTAAATTCCCATCTCCATAGCAGACACCACCACATGGAACATGCCATGGAACCTACAACAAACTAATCTTCTTCAGACAAAAGTTGGAAAAGAAGTAACACGGGACAGCTAAAATTGATCTTTATAGTCAACATGCTCTAAAGTCGCAAACATTTGCTTAACATCTCAACATAGAACTTTAGCATCCATTAGATATTCCAATAGTTGACTTTACAAGCATTTTGACTATGGTGTGGAAAGATACAATTAGGCAAATCAAAGAGGAAAAAAGGATATTCAATATGGCATAAAGCCAAGTGACAAAATAGAACAACACAAAGATAAACAACAATAAATAGTCACTAGCAAGTTGATAAATGTTATCTGTTTAGCAGAAAGTTGTCAGACTAATGAACAACAAAGATGAGAAGCACCAAAGGTAAACTTCACACACAAACAAATCTATTATTTGAGGTAGGGGAGTTCATGCACTGGACTTGGTACCTTGGCAGTGATCTACTGAACATCAGATATTTCACTCATGATTGCTTTGGGAAGAGGATGGGAGAGAGTTTGCACTTAGTTTTCTTTGAAAAGTTTCAAATCTAACAAGTTGTAGGCCATGTTATGAGATACTTCTGGTGAACAATTTGATTACAAAATGTATTGTCAAATATTTTTTATCTAAAGATATAAACCTTTAAGTTCAATAGTCATGGCCATTCAGCCCTGTACTAGGAGTTCTCTTTAGCTCAAGGAGGCAAGGGGTCCCATCATTAAATTATAACTTTTCACGCAGCCTTGACAGAACATACTTGCTATAACTGAGGAGATATTGTGCAAGACTAGCATTATGTGTTTGGGTCACTAAGCAGCGACAATTTCATGACCAACACTGAATATTTAGCTCTTCATGCATCTGTCCTTGGGGTATCCTTTAGATAATTGCTCATCACCACCCACCCTAAAAGACACCTTCAGTGAGCTTAAGATAATTACCAAATGTAGACTACTACATTGCCCTTTACTCGTGTTGAATGATAAAAATATTAACCCTCAAACATCACCAACACTCTAGAGTTTTGGTGCCAGTGGCAGGGACTTCAACATGGTATTACCATATTAGAGCAACCCATGTTCGAATCTCCTTTGGCGCGCATTCTAAGCGGATTTTAAAATATATATACCACTACGCGAATCCAGCTCTAGGTCCTTGAAATCAGCCTTAGACCTGCTGTATGTTGAATGATATAGATATTAACCTTCAACCTCCACCAACAATCTAGAGTTTTCGTTCAAGAGGCAAGGACTTAACAACTCGCAATAAGAACTGATCAACAGACGTCTGCTCCCAGCCATTACTAGTTATGTGTCAAATGTAATCTGATTCTTTTGACGATCAAAAGAATTTCTAACGTTGACACTTGGTCATATATCATCCAGAAGTGCTGCATGGAAGAAGTATTTTGATCAGTGACATCCTTGAAGAGCACTGACTTCATGCTGAGCCAGGATATCCTGGCTCTTCCACATCTTTATTCTTTTTAAACCAAATTGTTTTCTCTAGTGATCTTGGGGTCTACTTTCACTGTTACTCTCTGCATCACAGTTAATGCAGATGCTTCAGGTTGATATGTCTTTAGACCTGTCACTTATCACAGCTTACTGTTGCCTTCTTTTACAACCAAATGAGTTACAGTCCATTTACAACCGCCTACGTGGCGGTTGCCAATTGGGTCCCCTCTCCCCATGTGGGTAGAGGGAAAGGGGAGTCAATTGTCAACCGCGACGTAGGCGGTTGTAAATGGATTGTAACTCATTTGGTTGTAAACTTAGCATTTTTTATCAGCAAATATAGTCATACCCACCCCACTATTCTCGGTCCAGTAGATAAAATTATATTAAATATTGGACCGTTATTTCATATGAAAACCCAGAAGTATATGTGCTATCATCTATGCCACCTCGGTTTCATGTATCAACGTTTTGAATGTTGTTGATGGTTCCACTCTCTAGTCACTAACTCATAAGGGATCTCTTACCCTTTTTTGTTCTGCAGTCTCACATACGCAAATCATTCCTCAAAAGGCTCGTCAATCTCGTCTGGGGATATTCAATTCTATGGACAAGGAGCAAATCTGATGTCCCCAAAATGAGTGTCCGAATGACATCCCCTCTCCTATACATACAACTTTTGGTATTCATAATTATTTAGTTTTTTAAATAAAAAATATGTGTTAGATGGCATAGGAAAGGAATGAGAACATAATTGGAATATCCATTTTGAGGACAGCAGATCTGCTCTCGGGTCCGAGAGCAGATTTGTTGTCCCCAAAATGAGTGTCCCAATGATGTCCACTCTCCTATGCATGCAAATTTTGGTATCCATAATTATTTAGTTCTTTAAATAAAAAATGTGTTAGATGCATGGGAGAGAGAACATAATTGGGACACCTGGAGACAGTAGATCTGCTCTCCTATGGGCATGGGATTTGTTTCAAGTAACACTGACAATGCCATCATTTACTCCCTCCTTTAAGATACGTGGTTAATACTGCGATGGTGATGTTTCCTTTCGTCAAGTCCCCCGTCATACTCTCATCAGAAATATGATAAAATAATTATCCTCCTTTGTTGGTATCCACACTCATGGATGGCTGACATTAGGTCCTCTAGCACAATCACATCTTCATGTTTTTGGATGACTGGCACTAGTCCTCCAGAAATACGATAACACTGCAATTACAAGCAATAAACCTTTTCCTTGGGTAATCTTGTGCACAAGGCTATTGTTCTTTTGATCCATCCAACGAAAAATTACTTACATTCCCTATTACTCCACACATTATGATGCCAGTAACCGTCATCTTTCCCTATTGATCTTTCTTTTCTAAGCTTACTCCACCTTTCATCCGTCTTTACCATCATCTGTGATCTGACATACGTAGAGGGTGTTCTTTTTTTTCTTTACCATCATCTGTGATTTGACACACGTAGGAGGTCTTTTTTCCACTTATAAGTGAGTCACTTATAAATATCACTTACTTCATTTCACTTAGAAATGCACTTATAAAACATGTTCTAATATTCCACTTGTAAGTGTGTTTTTTTCACTTATAAGTGATTTTGTTGTTCTTGTTTGCTCTTATAAGTACTATTTTACCATTATCACCTCTCATATAAAACATGGATAATAGATAACAATCCAAAAATATGCAGGCCAAAATATTGTACTACAAATACCAAAATGTTTAGTTCAAATAACATCCCCTAGTCTTTCATCTCACCTCCATACCTCTATAAATAATCATGACTTTTGCAGTATGGCCAACTGACCAACCAATCTCTGGTTTGAATGACAATTTCAATTAGTCAACAACCATTGTCTTCTTAGGTCTCTACCTAGTTACAATTCTTAATTTTTACTCTAGCATTTCAGACTTCTTAAACGCCATCCATTCTTACCATAAACCTGCATCGTATCATCAATTTACCTCTTCTATGGAATACCCAGCAGCTATGACCACTAGCAATCTAAAGATCACTCCATGTACCTCTATCACCTACAGTTCAGAAAAAACCTCAATAACCCCACGTCCCTCTTTCAAAATCGATAGTGACCTTTGGTATGAAACCCGTGCATGGTGACGTCGTCATTATTAGTTCATCTTTTCTTCACTCTTCAACTTTCTCTATCTTGACATCCATCCTCTATACTTTCTTGTTCATGCTAGCCTTCTTTATTTTATTTATAGGTTGTAATGTGTTAGGGACATGTGTTGCTTCTCTTCAAGTAAAGTAAGTGACAACTCATGCTTTCTTGAGTTAACAACTCACGCTTCTTGAGCTGGTGACTCATGCTTTTAAGCGGTGACTCGGGCTCTTTTGAGTTGACAACTCATGGTTCTTGAGTTCATAATTGATGCTCTTAAGCGATGACTCATGCCCTCCTGAGTTGACATCTCATGTTTCCTGAGTTGGTGACTTGTGCTCCAGATTGATGTATGCTCCTAATCGGTGTCTCATTCTCTTGAGTTAACAACGGATGCTTCTTGAGTTGGCAACTCATGATCAAAAGTAATGGCTCGTCAAATATATACCTCTTTGCCCTTAGGTTGCTAGTTGGTGACTTGTGCTCCAGATTGATGTATGCTCCTAATCGATGTCTTATTCTCTCGAGTTAACAACGGATGCTTCTTGAGTTGGCAACTCATGCTCAAAAGTAATGGCTCGTCAAATGTATACCTCTTTGCCCTTAGGTTGCTAGAGGACTAGTCAACGCATTGGTCCAATTTTTAATAAGAACTTTGGACATTGGATTTAGTTTTTTGGTACACTTATTGGGTGTTAATATTTTAATAACTTATGCACACGGATGTACACCATTTAAATTATGCACGTGGTTGATTTCTAAGATTAGTTATTTTTATAAGTATTTGATTATATTTGGTATTTAGGACAAGTTCTATTTTGGTTGTTTTATTACAACTAGCAGTGTTGATGACCAATGTTTGATTCTCAATATAAACTCATGTATTTGCTATTTTTTATTCATTGAAGATATTTAAAAAAAATTGAGTTACTATTTTCATGCCTTGTTTAAGTAGATTTCTTCAAATTGTCTCCATAAACTAAAATCCACAACCCTCTTCTTTCTTGAAACCATATCCGAAACCCTAAAACTCTATTCTCTACCATTACATCAATACCCGGTCATCAAACCTCGGATCAAACCTCGAACCGGAGGCTTAGACATGTAGAATCATCATTTTTGGAGCAAGAATATACTTGTTCTAAAAGAGTGCTTTGACTTTGCAATTTTTTTGGGTTATTGTTAGTATATTAGTGATAGTCATTGTTTGATAATTAGGCTTCCGCAATCTCACTTTAGTTAAACGTGATTCGATCTGTCAAGATTTGCCTGGTAGGTCTTGTCTTCTGTCATAGGTCCTTCATTCTTATTGCAACAAGTATTAATTATCTTTTCTATACATGCATACCAAAACCATTACCAAGGCATAAAGGTGAAGAAATCCACATGTTTTATAAATAGTTCACGGTATCGGCCTAAAATGATACCGAAACTACAAAAAACAACCGATCGAAAACCACCAAAATTTTGGACTGGTTATTTGAATTATTTCCTTCCATTCAACTTTTAATAAGAGTCATGTCCTCAGTAACACTATGAAAACCATCTTCCTTTTAAAACTTCAATCCATATTCATTTAGGCCTACCTCAAATCCTAATGGCTCCTTCAACTACTATGTTCTCTCTCCTTCTTATCTGAGCATCTATTAGTTTGCGTGACAAATGTGACTCCAGACTATCTAAGACAATTTTCTCTCATCTTGTCCTAAATTAATGTCAATAACTTCCCATGGATACATTAGTTTTATATCATATCTTTTAAGATATCGTTTTATAACTAGGCTTTCGCAAATTTCAGATTCTAGTATAGATCGTCCTTAGACCCATATAGATTGTGCTCTAGGTGTTGTCCTGCATCACTATGAGTACAAGTTTCAGCAGTTTTGGGGGGTTTCATTGCTTCTGAAGTTGTTGGTTTCTATAGTTTCAGTGGTTTCAAACCCTCCAACTTCAACTCAAAATGATTTACATGTATCTATTTCGACCAATAGTTAAAACCTTGATATAAACACCTTGGTGAAGGAAAATGGACAATCCTTTTGTCATAATCTGCTTCAGCCTTATCAGTGATCAAGGTTGCATAGACACGGAGATAATTCAAATACGGAAACATACGAATTTGAAGTATGAAATTTTTAGAAAACTTAGGAAATGGGTACGACATAGGTACTGTTATGTATACGCATGATAACTTATCTACATACTTATTTTGTATATTGGATCTTAATAATATCTATATTTTTGCATGTTTTGGATCGCAACTAGATTACAAAAACTTACTTAAAACCTAGTAAACCTTGGTCTTGCAGTTTAAGCTCATGCAACCAAAGAGCAAGTTCCCCCCAGACTATAAAGAGTCAAAATAAAAAACATGAAATAATATAGAATCTTTGTTTATAATCTAATTTGGTGCAAAAAGATGAGACTTTTGTCTCTGATCCAGATTCCACAAACAGAAGTTTCCAGTAAACAAAAAACCTGAAAGTGTGATTTACTTCTTTCCATCTTTTCTTCCCTCCTTTTATAAATATGTGCGGTAAAGCTTCACAGGAATGCTAACACATTGTCTAAGCCATCCACCAAGTGGGTCCCCAAATTCTCCATGGCGTGAAAATCGCACATGATGGACAGCTTAGTACTGAATAAGGTAGCTATGCCTTTACACAAAACTATACATTGTCCATGGGTCTCATAGCACTCAAGCATGCCAAAATAGTAATCAACAATCTGTAGAGATAATTAAGACTACTCAGATACTTCACCTTCTAGAATATATTGGACTGAAACTAACCACTATATATCATATTTGGCTAACACGGTTAAGAAATAAGATAATACCTCTACAGCTGCCTTGCAAAACAAAACCATCCGTTTCAAAATGTCCTGTTTCCAATGTAATTTAAAATCAGGATGATTAGAACAAAGACTGGCCTAGCCTGTAAACGGTAGCGATGAAAGAAAAATACCACTCGGTTTCCACCATAGATATCATTTCCGCAGTGACGAAAACTGGCACTATCCAAAAATACAAAATCCACCCCATCAATGTATGCATGACAATAAGATACCTCCATATCCTGTATATACCGCATGAAGGATATATCATCGTTGGAAGATCGTATAACTATGACATCAAAGCGAAGTAACATACCTGCCCATCAACCTTATACCTTTTGCGTACTCCTAGGTCTTGAGGTTCACTATAGTCTCCATACCTCGGCGCCACAACCTGAAACTCAAAACAAAGTTCATGATTCTTCTATTCTCGAAGGGTCCAAGATATTTTTCTTGTACAATTTAATGTAAGGGATTAAACAGAAAGATTGCTACTACATGCAAAGCAGTATAATGCTTTGAAGTGACTGCTCTATAACACTACTTTGCAACCTAATCATGCTAAATATGAAATGCAAGAAAAGACATCTGATGCCACGAGGCGCCCACTAGTGCTTTATATATACTGTCCTGTATAAAGATTTGAAACTGTAGTAGTTTGCAATATACCCTGCAAATTTTGCATCAACATGGGTAAGAGATAAATACCATAACCCGATGTCCTCTCCTAGCCAAAGCCTTTGGTAAAGCTCCGGCAACATCACCAAGACCACCTATGAAAACACAATTTTAACATTAGACATGAACTTTCTATTTTCTAGCTCAACTATACAACTCAAATGAGATACATCATCAAGCAAGCTTTTCCCACAAAAATGGGGACACCTATGGAGCACAACTCCATATTGAAATTCAGGAAAGTCCATGGAAGAATAAAGAAAGTTATAATATTGGCTTTCGGCATCAATTATCTATGACCTGCCAATTTGGGATATTCTTGGAAAAAGCAACTTTGGGCAAGGGGGAGGCCTTCCATGAAACCTGTTTATGACTATAGAAACCTATTTATCTGTTCAAGCAATTTTTAGCTCTTACAAGCACAGAGAAAGTTTTGAGATTCTCATCACAAAAAATGCAGCTAAGCAAAGGAACACATACATGAAGTTACGGCTAAAAGTATACCTGTTTTGGACCATGGTGCACATTCTGCAGCTACCAGTATGACATTCATGACATTTGGTCCCGCTAAAGGACTTCCATTTCCTTCCACTGTTGTTGCATCATGTTTGACACCTACACCCTCTCCATCTGATTTCTTCAAGTCCTGATCATCCTCATCACCAAAGGTTCAGAGATTTTTGAAATATTTGGTGACAAAATCTCAGACTGAGATGCTCCTAAACTTGCTTCTCTTGGCGATCCACGAGCATTTGCAATGGCGTGCTCGGCGGGTGGTTTCTCAATCCTTTTCTCTTCATAAAATGATTTTCTACGATCACTAATAGGTGGGTTTACTGATTTAATGTCAGCTGTATCAGTGGATTTGTCAGAGATGGTGCCACTGCTATATTTTCTTTCAAACCCTCCTCTAGGTGAACTCTGCTCCATTTTAGTGAAATAATTAGCACTTTCATCTGAAGTATCCCATTCTGTGCTAACAGCACTACTTTTTATAGAAGAAGCGAGTTTTCTCCTTTCTGCAATCTGCACCAAGTAAAGAAATTAAGGTGACAGAGAATAACACTTATCCCAAACTTAAAAAAGAAAATAAACAATGTAAGCTAGAAACATGCAACAGATAGTAACTAATAACAAAATAGGAATGACAAATTTTCAATTCATTAAGGATATCAACATCCTTGTTGAAGTAAAAGGGAGTCAAGTCAGTATGGCACAGGATTAGTAACTTGAGAAAAATACCTCATATTCTTCTACATAATTTTAAGAGCGGTCAAAATATTTTACACGAACCTCCATTAATATAAAGCATGTAATGCATGAGTAATGTGATCCATATAAAACAATAATACAAATGGTCTAGGTTTAGATTCTTTGTATGCAGGTGACAATACAAGAAAAGGAAGAAGATAGTAAAGCGGATTCAATCCTAAAATAAGTATGCATAAGCTGAATTCAACTAGAGGTGTCATCTTTCTCTTCATAGTTTCCGTGTATGATTTAGTTGGTGAATGGTACTCCACTCAATTTTTCATAAGGGTGACTAATTTTGTCTCCTTGATATGTACCCACCATATATAACTCCCCTTTTTCCTCTCTACTGTGATTTTATTTTGATAGTGATATCAAATATTCTGTTAAATAAGAAAAAAGGCACTTCAAATTACTTCTCTCTTAAATGACAAAAAGACACTTCAGGTTACTCTATTAAATAAGAAAACAAAGCAACTGGATTTTCATTTTTAATATAGATGGAAAACTAAAGAGGAGCGATTATCATGAATCAATATCTTGTTTGGTCCTAGAGTATGACTTTTGGAATAGTCATTCTTTTACTCTTTCGGCGTAATATGTCATAGAAGATGAATGCAATACCCTATAAAAAAATTTATCATCTTACTTCTTCATCTAGACTTGTTATAGTCTAGGGGAACTTGAAGGGTTGCTCCTTGGTTGCATGAGCTTAAACTATAATCCAAAAGGTATGTCCTATCTGCCAACTGGCCACCTAGGTTTTATCACATGGCCCTATCATGCCCATAGCTACCTCGGCTAGGAGTTTGGCACCAACGTAGAGGGTTGACGTTAGGTCAACAGCCAGTCATAAAACTTATTTGCTCCACAAGAGCAACTGGCTAACCACTAAATGTTGTAATCTTACTGATATTTCTGTTGTCTTAGCTTGACTTTCAATGTAGCATATTGGTAGCTCCATCACATCAGTGGCAGTCCATCCATGGAGAGGGAGGTACATATCATGCTAAATGGTTCCTTCATCAGGTACCCGAGTCCTTTTCCTACAAAGAAGCTACATTGGCATTCAAGTTGAGATAGCAAGAATATATTATATATATTTATCAATCACAAAATTCTTCAATCCAGCACAGCCATCTTAACCTCCCAAGTATGGCCATTAGAATCTCCAAGTATAAATTATGATCTTTCAAGAATGCAAATGTTCGAGCAAATTCAGGTGGACTGTGTTGCATAGACTAATTGTTTAAGTATTAATAAAGGGAGAGTGTAGAAGTTGTAATTTCATATCAAAGATATGCAAAGAGCATCCGAGTACCAATATAATAAATATTTGTCACTTCTTATATCTTAATAGTATATTTTAAGTACCAGAAGAGAAATATATTTGGAGGAGAAAAATATGTTTCATGTTACTATTACTGTTTTATACTTGAGTTCATTGATGCCAAGTATTTAACAAGAGATTCTATAGCGATATTGATTTGGCAAAGCAAGATAATAAGAAGAAGCATTTGGGAGTGAATAAAAAAACTTAGAAACAAACAAAAAGAACAAAAAACAAACCAAAATCGGGAATAATTGCAAAACGTAAAAGAGAAAAGGAACCAACCGCACAGATACTAAACTAGGCCTAGTTTAGATTAGAGGCAATAAAACATAAAAGTAAAAGTAGGCAAAGTTTGAAAAACAGTTCTTAAAAAAATCATCTTTCTCAACAAACATCCTAGGAAGAGTTTAATGTAAGGCAGGCAAAGATGACCTAATACATTAATAATAATGAACTAACTCTTTAGTTACCTGTGCTTTTATGATAAAAAACTAGCATAAAAACCTATTTGACCATAACAAATACAAATCGATTCACATATGGATTAGCGAGGTATCATATGCTAGAAGAATAAATGTAGGTGCCAGCCGATTTTTTTCATCCATATAACTGATTTCAAATAGCATGGTCTGTCCATGAAAGACTATTCGAACATTCAATGTTACGAATAAAGGCATCACGCAAGGCTTGGCACTTGCATCCTGGAGGATGCGAGCTTGAGTTGCACAAACAACATCTCCATGTATTTGGGGGCAAGGTTGTGTATTTCTTGACCCTCCCCAGACCCTGGGCCTGTATTTAGGGGACCTCGCTGGCTGTTGCACCCTTTTAAAGTTTTGAATATTGCAAGCAAAAAAAGAAAAAATTAATATGAAGTGCTTTTACATTGATGGCTTTTCCTCCTTAGTGGACCATTTGCAACTAACAATCCAAAAAACGGTGGGAATAAAATCCGTCGTGTTCCATGAATGATATTTAAGGGAACGAAGACCCATTCGTCTAAAACGATACACTTTGCTAGAAATTAGCTTGTGACAACTAGAACCCCTCTCTTTGTTGATACATACAGGTCCAATACTAATGTCTAAATCATGAGCTTCCTCTTGCCTGCAACGCAACCCTCCAACTCCGAAGATCCATTGAACATTGCTCCCGAACCCGTAGCCGGTATATCCGTATATGATACTTGTAGAATTAGAATAATAGGTTATTTTTATTATGAAGAGGGATTACATATATATAGGAGAGTCTAGCTCCTCTCTGTAATCTCTTTTCCAATGTGGGACTAAAGCCCACTATTACTAATATTTAACACCCTCCCTCAAGCTGGAGCATATATGTCAATCATGTCCAGTTTGTTACACAGAAATTGAACTCGAGGACCCAACAAAGACTTTGTGAAGATATCAGCTATCTGATCACCGGTCCTCACATGACGAAACTTTATTGCTCCCTTCTTATACTCATCGCGTACAAAGTGGATGTCGATTTCTATGTGCTTCGTCCTTTCATGGAATACAGGATTAGTAACAATATGAATAGCGGACTGGTTATCACACCACATGTCTGCTGTTCTAGATCCTGCTTCTTCTCCTAATTCTTGTAGCAGATGTTTCAGATATAGCACTTCTGCTGTGCCATGAGCAATAGCTCGATATTCTGCTTCGGAACTTGATCGTGTAATCACACTCTGCTTCTTGCTTTTCCACGAGATCAAGTTTCCGTCAATAAATACAGAGTAACCAGATGTAGATCGTCTATCCGTTAGACTTGCACCCCAGTCAGCATCAGTGAAGCCCTCAACATTCGTATGTCCCTGATTTTTCATACGAATTCATTTTCCAGGATTCTGAACTAGATAACGTAGAATTCTGAGAACTGTCTGCCAATGTGGAATCCGTGGAGAAGACATAAATCTACTCGCAACACTAACAGCAAATGAAATATCTGGACGAGTCATAACTGCCAAGTAGTTGAGCTTTCCCACTACTCGACGGTATTGATCTGAATTAGTCATCAGTATCAGTGTCCCCTCGTCATGAACTAACTTTCTCCTGGGTCCATTGGCGACGTTGCTCCCTTGGCTTGCATCATTCCAGCATCATTTAGTATGTCCAATACATACTTTCTCTGGGACATGACAATGTGCTTCTTTCCCCTTATTACTTCAACACCCAAGTAGCTCAGCGCTCCCATATCCTTGGTTTGAAATTGCTCTTCCAGAAACTTTTTCAGTCCTGCAATGTCCTGGCTATCGTCCCCCGTGATGACAATGTCGTCAACATAGACACCAAGTAGTATCCTTCCAGTTGATGTTTGTCGGTAGAATACCGAATGATCCTTCTTTGATTGACACATGTCAAACTTAGTAACAACATGTGTGAATCGACCAAACCACGCCCGTGGTGATCGTTTGAGACCGTATAGGGCCTTCTTCAGGTGACACACTTTACCCTCCCTTGCAACGAACCCGGAAGGTTGCACTACATATACTTCTTCGTCACGATCCCCGTGTAAGAATGCATTCTTGACATCCAGTTGAAGTAATGGCCAGTCATAGCGGACAGCTAAGGCCAATAGTACGCGAACAGAAGTCATTCTGGCAACCGGAGATAATGTCTCAAAGTAATCCTCACCATATGTCTGAGAATATCCTTTAGCCACAAGACGAGCTTTTAGACGATCAAGAGTGCCATCAGGTTTCACTTTGATCGTGAACACCCATTTACAACCGACTGCCTGCTTTCCAGGTGGCAAATTGACCAAATCCCAATTATGGTTTTCTCGGAGAGCGTTCATTTCTTCTTCCATAGCAGCACGCCAACTGGGATGTCGGAGACCCTCTTCAGCAGTATTGGGAATCGAAATTCTATCAATAGTAGCTATAAGGGACTGAGTGTGGCTTGCTATGCCTTTATAGTTGCTAACATACAAGGGATGATCACGACAGGCACGACGAGGGCGAGCTGGTGGAGAAGTTGGAGGCAATTCAGAGGAGCTTGAGGAGGATTGTCCAGGAGTGCTAGACGAGGATGATGAGTCAGTAACCGCAGGCACTATCTGTGAGGCGTGATCAGGCGATGTCGGTGCTGACTGAACTGGTGTCTGCGATTCGTCTGACCGAGACGACGTCGGTGCTGACGGAACTGGTGTATGCGGATCGTCTGACCGGGAGACAGACTCGGTAGAGGAGGGCACTCGTACAGGAGACTGGTGCGTTTGAACGGAAAACAACAAAAAATTCTCGTCTGGATAAACATGGAAAACCGGATTATCAGTTTGTGGGAGTGGAGGAAACTCTGTTTCAACGAAGGCAACATTCTGAGAGAAAAAATATCGTTTTAAGACGGAAAAAAAACACCGGTACCCTTTCTGATCCTTAGGATACCCAAGAAAAATATAACGTATTGCCTTGGGATCTAGCTTAGAAAGAGTCGGTCGGGTATCTCGAACATAACACAGGCACCCAAACGTTTTGAGAGGAAGTGAAACATAATACAGGCACCTAAACGTTTTGAGAGGAAGTGAAAACGGATTCCGATCGGGATATAACCGAGAGAAAGGAGTAGCACCATTGAGTACGGATGACGGCATGCGATTAATAAGATAACAAGCTGTAAGAACCGTATCCGTCCAAAATCTTTTGGGAGTACGTGCTTGAAACATAAGAGCACGCGTTGTTTCCAAGAGATGGCGATTCTTTCGTTCGGCCACACCATTCTGTTGTGGTGTGGAAGGACAGGAAGTTTGGTGGATGATGCCATGTCAAGACAGATGCGAGCTGAAATCTCTAGACAAATACTCACGACCATTGTCACTTCAAAGACATTTATCAAAACACCAAATTATGTTTTAATTTCTGCATAGAATTTGCACCAAATTTGAAATAATTCGGATCGTTGTTTTAGCAGATAAACAAAAGTGATACGTGAGTAATCATCAATAAACGTAGCAAAATATTTGAAACCCATTACTGAATTGACAGGACACGGTCCCCATATATCTGAATGCACCAGCTCGAAAGGAGTAGACGCAATTTTATTCTGACTTACCAGATAGAGAATCTGGGGAAGTTTGGCTAACTGATACGACTCACAATAAAAATTAACAGGAACATCTAAAGATGGGTACAGTTGTTGAAGAACTTGGATTGACGGATGGCCCAACTGACAATATAACTCAAAAGCATTGAGTTTCATGCCAACACAAGTAACCGGAGAAGAGACGTCAAACAGATACAAGCCTCCAGTCACATGCCCTTTACCGATAGTCTTTCCAGTCTTCAGATCCTGAAAAACACAACCATCAGGAAAAAAATATTACCGAGCAGTGTAAGTCGCGAGTAATTTGACTAATGGAAAGCAAACTAAATGGGTTTCCAGGTGTATGCAATACAGAATGAAGTGATAAGTCGGAAGAAAGACGGGCACTTCCTCGCCCACGAACTGTCAGTGAACCGTCATTGGCAACAGTAATACCTGAAGTACGACCCACCGATATATAATTGCGGTTCATACCTGCGTCGCCAGTCATGTGAGCAGACGCACCGGAGTCAATGACCCACTGTTTCGATCACACCACACAAGCTGCAGAGTACACGGCAGTGGATCCGGATGTGGATGTCTCACCACGACGTTGAGCTTGAAACTCAAAAAATCCGCGTAAGAATCGACGCTCATCTGAACCGAACAAACGCTATCATCAGGAGCGTCCAAAGTAATATTAGGCAGCAGGAGCTTTAGGACACTGCCACTGAAAATCTCCCTACTGGCCGTAGTGGAAGCATGTTCGTAGTCGTCCCCCATCACGACCACCATTGTCTCGTCCGCCATCACGACCATAAGTCCGGCCACCTCGTCGTCCACCACGCCCACCACGAACGCCAAGACGAGCACCACTACCAAGGGCAGATCGATCAGCAGGAGCATCCCCCGGAGTGATCTCAACCACCTTTGCGGCCCGAAGAACACAGAAGTGGGCCTCCATCAAAGACGGAACATCAGATCCAGCAATGATCTGTGATCGAGCTGAGTCCGCATCAGGACGAAAAGAGGCAAGATATGCCATAAAATGAAGCTGCTCACGTTGAGATCAAGCTTCATTGATATCCGTCGTCAGAGGAAGAACACGATCAATTTTATCTGTCATAGCCTTGAAGGACCGGAAGTGGTCCTTATGGGACTTGTCTTCCTGATTTGCTCGGTAAACGCCAACAACCGAGTCGTAGATACGAGACAAGTCGCATTTTCCATCAAACGTCGTTGCGAGGACCTTCCATAGCTCCTTGACCGTGTCTGTGTTCTGAACCATGTCCTCGACAGACGGTTCCATTGAGTTCATCAACTGTGTAAACAGTCGACTATCATCCGTCTCCCACTGTTCAAACGTGGGATCAGTCGTTGTCGGAGGACTGTCAGTCAGATGTTTAGACAGTCGCATCCCCCGAAGTGTTTTCTCAACCTTCTTCCACCATGTTGAGTAACCATCTGGTCCGTTCAATCGACGATCGACGAGTCGAGTCGAAGAGACCGTCGTGCCAGTGCCTGTTGCGTTGCTGACAGTGGTAGTAGAATCACCATTATCTGCCTTCGGGTCTGTCATCTTGAAATGAATGTAACCGTCGCGAGTTCTTCCCAACCCCAATAATCACATCAACTTTACGAGTGCGCTATTAACGTGGCCAACACCGGCGCGCGCAATGTAAAGTGAAGACAGCAGGACACAGGAGTAAACAAGCTCCTCTGTGTAGCTGGTGAACACGTCAGGACACAGGAGTAAACGCGACCACTCTCTGTGTAAATCCTGATGTGAAGATCGGGGTAGGAAAAACAAAGATCCACGTAGACAATCAAGTTGTCTACCCTTGTTAATTCCTGACGACGTAATCTAGGAACATAGGGTGTACAAATAAAGCATTTGGCTACCGTCTGTCTTCGAATACTTCTTTTTTTTGGGAAGAAAAGGCGGCTAGGGTTTGTAGGAGATGGATGGGCTAGTGTTAGGATTTGGAAGAAGGAACATGGTGGCGGCTAGGGTTAGGGTTGGTGGCGGAAGGTGGTGCACCGGAGCGGGTGGGGGGGAGCAGCCAGGGGGGGGACAGCAGGGGGCTGTAGCGGTGGGGCAGGGGGCTGGATCGGGTGGGGGGCGCAGCCGGGGGGGTGGAGCGGGGGGGGGGGGGGGAAGCAGGGGGCTGGATCGGGTGGGGGAGGGGGCCGGGGGGGGCGCTTGAGGGGCGCAGGAGGGGGGAGCAGCAGGGGGGAAGCAGTTGGGGGGTGCTGGGGGGGGGGGGGGGGGGGGGGGGGGGGGGGGGGGGGGGGGGGGGTGGGGGGGGGGGGGGGGGGGGGCGGAGATGGGGCTGAGGGGGGCGCTGGGGGCCGGGGGAAAGGGGGGGGATTAGGGTTAGTTTTTTTTTTTTTTTTTTTTTTGGTGAGAGATGGAGAGGATGGTTTATGGCTCTGATACCATGTAGAATTAGGATAATAGGTTATTTTTATTATGAAGAGGGATTACATATATATAGGAGTCTAGCTCCTCTCTTTACTCTCTTTTCCAATGTGGGACTAAAGCCCACTATTACTAATACTTAATACTCAACAATCTTGTCGATTTGATATGCCGATTTATCATACCCGCACCCAGTATGTCTAGCTCCCCTACCAAAATGACACTCCTTAACCAATACATGTCTCGTCCCGATGTTCAGGCCTCCAGTCCACCTACTAACCTAATTCCTGTTGAACAGGGGCACAACATTGTCCAAGTGTGTTTAGGGTTTGATGTGTCTTGTCCGTGCAGCCGTGCTTCGCACAATTAAACAGGAAACAACAAAAATAATGGAATTGTTCACATCAAACGCTTACGTAAATAAAATAAAGAAAAATAAAAATTGCGATTGGGCACCTGCCGAAGTAGGTCCTTCTGCAGTGCTAGTACCTTCTCTGCTCAATCGTCGCCCGGAGCGTCTCGTCTGCAACAACCTTCTTCTCCTCCATCTCCTCTCCGCCCCCATCCTCCTCAACGCCGCCGCCGCCGCTCCCACCAGCCTGCCGCCGACGCGATCCCCTTCTTCCCACTAACAGAACCCAGACCCGCCACACTTTTTCCGGCAACGGCGGCTCCGGCGGGCCCAAAAGGCCTCAATTTGAAGCGGCATTAGAATAAAGAACGTTCCTTTTCGGCGGCGGCCGGAGGTTCCCTTTCTCCGAAGGGCACGGCTGCTGGTGGTGCTGGATGCTTCCAGGAGGAACGGGAGGGACCCAAGCGACGCCATTGGCTTCTCTCCGAGCTCAGCTTCTTCAGAAAGGAGGAGCCTTTGATCCTTTCATGGCAAAAAGATGAGATTTGTATATATGGATTCAAGAGAAGAGAGAGAAAGAGAGAGGGAGGCAAATTTGGATCAGAAAATTTACTGTAGCCATATGAATTTATACAAAATTGGCCAAAACCATAGGGCCTGCTTGGCAATTGTAGTGCAGCGTTATGAGGTATTTTTAGAGTACAATTATGAGCAGTTATGAGGGGTCCGATTTTTTATGTTTTTTAGTAAAGACTTTTAAACTAGTCCAATCCATGCTTGGTAATTTACTAACAAGCGGTTCTGAAAGTTTTTTACACAAATAAATTAAATAGGGAAGGGTATCAGTAGTTATAATATATATTTTTGTGAGGATATAAATGGAATAAAAAATAGAGCCGCTCAAATCCGATTTGGGTGTTTATAAAGCCACCCAAAAATACATTCCACCGGTTTTGGGGGATTTTTGAGCCGACCAAAACCGGTGCCTTAAAAAAAATTAACAAACAGAGGTTTTCATAAACGGTCAGTTCAAAAACACTCCAAAACTGGTGAAAACACCGTTACCAAGCAGACCCTAAAAGTTTGGGATATTCATGTTCTGCTTGGTAATGGTGTTTTTACCGGTTTTGAGGTGTTTTTAAACGGACCGTTTATGAAAATCCATGTTTGTTAATTTTTTTGAGCCACTGGATTTGGTCGGCTCAAAAACCACCCAAAATCGGTGTAATGTATTATTGGGTGACTTTATAAACACCATAGATCGCTGGATTTTGGGTGGCTTTATTATTTTATTCTATTTATATCCTCGCCAAAAAAATATAAATATAACTACTAATATCTAAATCATATTTTATTTCTTTATGTATTTCTTTTTCTTTCCTTCCGTGCCTGCTCTTTTCTTCCGAAGGAAAATCCAAGAACTTGCCTTATACTTGTCTTTGGAGCTCCATTTGGTGCAGAATTGTTTTCTAAGACAAAAATGCAGAAAGAATTTTTGATGCAGGGGTTACCTTCACGCCCATAAACCCATATTTTATCAAACCTAACTTTTATTTATATATGGACATAAAGATAATTTTATTCTTATAGAAAACTTATAGAACCGCTGGTTAATGAATTACCAAGCATGGATTGGACTGGTTTAAAAGCCGCTACTTAAAACCACCAAAAATCGAACCCCTCATAATCGTTCATTTCCGCTACTCTAAAAATACCTCATAACCGCTACTTCCCATAATTGCCAAGCAGACCCTTAGTAATAGGGTCTCATATATATGGAAACTAGGGTTTGGGTCTCGAAAATGACCAATATTAGAATTTAGGTCTTGAAATCACTGTTCATTAGCCTACGTGAACAGTGATTTTGAGACTCAAACTCTAATGTTGGTCATTTTCGAGACCCTAACCATAATATTTATATATATGTGAGACCCTATTATTAAATAACCCTAAAAGTTTATCTAATTAACGAAACTAATATATATCGACAGACGGAATTGCGGAAAACGAGCAAAGCTCAATTTTTGCCAGACCGTTTGATGGAAATTGGACCAAATAGTCTGGCGAAAATGGGAGCGGTCGATTTTTTTGGCTCGTTTGGTTCGATGTGGCTAGCGGTGGGGAGAGTTGGTTCGGATAGATATGAATGGAGTTAGGTTGGGGTTGGGAGTTGGAAGTTGTAGTTTTTCTTCCTATATATGAAGGAGTTCAGAGGAGCAATGAGAGGAGTAGAAGAAGAAGTGTCACGCCCCAGAACCAGAATACTGGAGAGCGGGGGCAGACATAGCCAGCTATGTATATTGAAATAGAATACATCTCAACTATACGATCACGACTGTCTAGATATGAGGGTTTACTACAAGCCAGCAGTCTCTTAAGGTCGAGCCTATTGTCTCAATCTCAAGCAATTAACAGAGTTACAAGATATTAGCATCAAATATATATATACGTCCCAAATATTACATATTGGATGATCATGAAGCTAGTCATACAAAATGATAGGACTAGCAAGAGTTCAGTCATACATGATCAACCCTAGGATTTGTTAATCATGTTTACAAGCCCGTAGGCAGACAGTAAGTAAATGTGCATCGAGCTAACAGGTGCTCGTCGGCTAAATGCCTCAAAAGAATAAATTTACATATAAGTGGGTGAAACAAAAAGGGAAAACCCACTCGTAGCCCGGGTTCCGTCTAGTTGTCACCATTGGGCTGGAAGCTTGGTAGATCCTCGGGAGCTGCTCCGAAATCTGGCCACACAAAACCAGCTGGGTCAAACCCCAGAAAGAACAAGTGCCACAAAGGAGGCCACAAATAAGAACAAAAGCCAGCATATCAGAACATAAAGAATAAAAGAAGTACAAGTAGTACGGTACACAGGGCGATAAACGCTAGGGACGTGGAACCATTCGGGAGCCAGGTTACAATCCTTAAACCAAACAAGGACCGGGATTGTACCCCTTCGCCTGAATAGCTCACTGTCTCCACCCATTTATCGTTAGAGATAAGTAAAACAATCATGATCAAGAGTTCCAGGTACAGGGGCTAGACAAGACTTAGACAGAGCTGGACACCATTCATTCACAATCGGCCAAGCAAGTACTACGGCTTACTACTTTAACTAACTAGGGTTATCACAAACCTAATTACTAACAAGATGCAAGTGAGAATTCCAGTCCCAAGCCCTACAGACCATCCAGTTATCCTTCCGCGGGTTGAGAGTTATAGGTGGGTACATTGCCCGGGAGACAAATGTACCCTTAGGTGACTTAGAGGGTGCAACACATGACAGTGTGCTGGAAATGTGCTCTACTCGTCGGCAAGCTACAAGTCCATTAAAGCGCCCAGATAACGAGATTGCCTGTGACTGGGAATTCTCCATGTTCTAGTTTGATCTAATCGTTAGCCTAATCCAGTTTAGCGCGAGTCCCTGGCCGTGGTACCCAAGGAGTCACGTCCTAGACATGATACGAGACAAGGTAAGTGGATTGTACAAGCAAGCAAGCAGGAACACCCACGGTGTCAAGTTGATTATACGAGTCAAGTCACAAGTTACAAGTCAAGTCAAGTCAGGAGTGCGCCGCCACGGGCCACTATCAAGTTATCAAGATAAATTATGTCAGGGTACTTGTCAGGAGCGCACCACGACGGGCCACTTATCATGTCAGGTTGGTCATGTCAGGAGTGCACCACTACGGGTCACTGTCGTGTTATGCTAGTTCCTTGTCATACCAAGCCATGTACAATAGTCATTCCCAACATATTAAGTAAAATCAAGTTCATGACAAAAGGCGTAAGGATATAAAATGGACGTAAAATATCTAATAAAATACCAATATATATAGGACTATAGAAGAGCCAAGATCAAGAAATAACAAATTCATCATAGACAAGTAGGTTGTGCAGGGTATGCACTGCGCAGGGTGCCAAGTGCGCAGGGTGAGTTGCGCAGCAGATGGATTACGCATAGGAGGATTGCGCAGGGGTGGATTGCGCAATGGTCGATTGCACAGGGGCTACTTTGCGTATGGCTGGCTTGCGCATGGCTAGCTTGCGCCAGCGCAATCCAGTGCAGCACAAAGCACTGGCCAAGTGATTGCACAATCGGCCATGCGCTAAGGAGCACAGGCCGGGGGTGCGCAAATGGCCATGCGCTAAAAAGCGCAAGGCAGAGGGCTGTTCTTCCTGGCCGAGAGCAAGTCCAAGAACACCAAGAACTTCAATTCTTCATAACTTAGCCAAATTAAAACCAAATCTAGATTTTCAAAGTTCTAACTTGAGTAA